>JANJGN010000007.1:96676844-97276844 GCA_026770705.1 Isurus oxyrinchus | reverse complement strand
AATAGACATGCAAGGAAACAGAAACAACTAATTCCCGAAGCACATGCTAATTACGTAAATATATTTTCGAAATCAATTTCCCCACGGCATGCGATTTTGCAACTGATCATTTAACGCAACACCAAGATCAGGTTTTGCTGAATTCAGCAGCAAGCATTTGGCCTCTGTGGCTCTGGGTGCAGGAAGGTAGGGCTGGGGATGGGTAATGGCAGGGGCAACTCCCGGTAAAAACGCACGGCCCCTCCCTCTCAACCTCACTCTCCAAAATGTTAATGGACGACGATGTCGTTGATAAAACAATTGAACTAGGTCATGAATGGATATCGATATGAAACGTTAACTACGTTTCCCTTTACAAAAGCTGCCTGACCTAGTTAGTATTTCCCGTATTTTCTGTTCTTTGAGCTCAGTTCTGCCGCTTCACGCGCTTGAACAACTTCCAAATCCTCATTTACGGAAAGCAAATCCTGAACAGTCTACGAGGGCTAGTGAAATGCATGTATTGCTGGACTTATGGCTGATTGACCGCATGATCGGTTCAGAGAACGGCACAGGGCGACAGACGGACTTGGCGGTAGAAGCTGTTGTCACAGGATTACTGATAAAACGAGGACGAAAGTCCGCAGCATATTTCAATGATACATCAGCATGAAATAGACCTGCTGCTCGAACTGGCCGCGTATAGTATCCACAACCTGTGTGCCTATTAGACAACAAATGTTGCATCAATGTACAATTTCATCAAAACTCGATGTGGTCACATGACCGGCAAAGGTGAGCACACATACAAACGAGCTGATCAGACTTATCATGAGCAGGGAAGTCACATCCCTTCATGCTGCTGAATGAAAAGGTGTTCATTTTATAGCTAAACATGTGTTACATGTTATATTTTCACTGCTTTGTTCACGATTACTACGCACGGTTTTGTCCGTCCCTTTATAACCGAAAATTGGCGGGTTTTAAGTTAGAGACTTCACACGATGCCCTGTTGCTCTAAAAAAATGGAACGCCGGCAGGCTCATTGCACACGCATAGTGAAAACAATCTAAAGATTGTATTGCATTGTAAGTCCGTTCTCATCAGATCCCTGGTTTCCAGGTGAACAGTAGCTCTCAGTGCAATCGGCACTGCCCTGGAAATCTAGAACCTACCGAGGCTTATAAGCAGGGCTGAACAGTTATTAGACCATAAAAAACAATTCTCTCGCCTTACCTTCAGATATGCACATTTTCTGAGGCTTGACAAGAATTATCAGCAGCAGAATTATTAGCACTCCCGCAGCTCATCGAAACATAGAGGGCAAATTACCCGAACCGATAGCTAAAGGGGTAGAGAAAGTCGAATGTTAGCATGAACAAAGGGAAGGACGCTAAATAATTAAGCAACGTCAGATGTCAGCCAGAATCGGCACGTTGCAGCCACCGTCTCTCACGGATATATTAAGCTAATTACATTCTCTCTCTCTTAGTCTGGGATCATATTGCAACAGGATTCAACGGCTAAAGTACACAACAGTGTGAAACACTTAAAGTATCTGTAATAATGTCACCTTTCGTTCTGATTATTGGTTACATTTTACTCAATCCTTATGCAGCTTTATTCATGATTTCTGAGTGTATGCATGCGTTTAGGATTAACTATATTTGTGAGTTTCTGTCTGTCCCTCTCCCTGTAACAGTGTGTCAGAAAGAACAAACATTTAGACTGGATAATAAGGAAACCCAGTTCAACCCATCGAATATAGGTTTTACTCGAAGGGGATAAACAATGAGTTCTAGGGAATGGCATCAATTGCATCAAACAGGACGTGATCCGTCTCCTGTTTTCACAGATATCATTATGGGAAGTCTACGGATTGGTGTAAAATGATTAGAGGAATGCAACTGTTATATATCTATTCAATATGTGGCGATGTGTAAATGCAGTACTAGTGGCCAGTGAGCTAACGGAGTACAGCGATATTTAAATACAATAAATGAGGACAAAATTATTTGGCATTTGAAAAAAAAATGGGTTGCTGAATGAAAGTGAGTACAGATTGATAAAGACATATCGGGTTTGACTTACTTGACTAAGCTTTTTGGAAAATTAATTGAGAAAGTTCTATAAGCACTGTGGTTGTTTTTCTATATATTGATATTCAAAGGGCTTCAGCGAAAAGGACCACATGTTTAGATGTTGTGTAACAAAAAATCCATGCGATTGAAGTGACAACTGCACGTTGGATGCAAAAATGTCAAAGGGCTCTACATGGAGAGTAGTGGTCAAGGGTAATTTTTCAAGAGTGCAAGACGGCATTCATTGATGGTACTCAAGTGTCGATATTAGCAATGGAATTGTATTTTCAAATATCATAGATGCCAGTCATCAGCCAAATCGATTCACTCCACGTGTTCTCAAGAAACAATTGAAGACATTGGGTACTACAAAACCAATGGACAACTGAAAACATTCATGTAATAGTAAGGAAGACTTGTGCTGTAGAACCACTTGATCGCTTACCCAAGCTGATCCAGTACAGCTACAAAACTGGGATCTGCCTAACAATGTGGATGCTTCCCCAGGTACACCCTGACAAGAAAAAAGGAGAATAGAGCCAACCCAGCAATCACTGCCCCATGAATTTGCCCTCGATCATCAGCAAAGTTAGTAGAAGTGTCACTGAATCTGCAAACAAGCGGCACTTACTCAGGAATCACTGCCTACTTTGGGTTCTGCCAAGACCATTCAGTTGTTGAGCTCATTACCGTCTTTGTCCAAACATGGACAAATAAGCTGAACTCTAGCGGTGAGGTGAAAGTGAGTGCCCTAAAAATCAAAGCAGTGTTTGGCTGAATGGGCCATCAAGGAGCCCGAGCAAAACTGGATCAATGGGAGGCAGGTATGGTCTCCAATGTCTCTTGTCATATCTAGAACTATGGAAGCTGTTTTTGACCGTTGGAGCTCAATGCTCTCAGTCTCTAGACATTGCTGCAGCAGTTCCTCAGGGTAGTGTCCTAGGCCCAACCACTTTCCGCTGCTTCACCAGTGACCTTCCCTCCATCGTAAGTTGTGCTGATAACTGATGTTTGCACAATATTCAGTACGATTGGTGAGTCTCAGAAAGTGATAAAGTCCGTGTCCATAAGTGCAAGGCCTGCGCAGCATTCAGGCCTGGAAAATACTAATGGCGCCAAACAAATGCCAATCAATGGACATCTCCAAGAAGAGAGAATTTTACCTTCTCCCCTTGAAATCTAATGGCTTTGTCATCGCTGAATGCCCCTCTAGCAACATCCTAGTGGCTACTATTAACTAGAAATTAAACTAGACGAGACAGATACATATTTTGGCAACACAACATGTCTAAGTGCAGGCATTCTGTGGCGAGTAACTCAACTCCTGACTGTTCACAGACTGTGCACAATCTACACGGTTCAAGTCGGATGTGTAATGCAATGCTCTCCACTTGCGTGGATGACTGCAGCTCCAACACTCAAGAAGCTGGAAACCATCCAGAACAAAGCAACAAGCTTGACTGGCACGCTGTCCACACGTTAGATATTCACTACCTCCAGCAGAGACGTACAGTGGCAACAGTCTATACCATCTACAAGATGCACTGCAGGAGCTCACCAAAGACCCTTCATCAGTACCGTGCAAACCCTCGACATCGACCACCTCGAAGGGTAAGGACAGAAGTTGTGTAGAAACACGATCACCTGCAAATTCCCCTGCAAAACACATGCCATCCCAACTTCGAACTGCACCACCATTCCCTCACTGCCAGTACGTCAAAATTCTAGAATCCCCTTCATAACAGCACTGGCTGTGTCCCCACACATGGACAGCAATGGTTCAAGATGCCGGATCACTACAACCTTGTGAAGGATAATTATATATGGCAAAAGTTCTGGCCTCGCGAGCAATTCCCTGAGCCCTTGAAAGAATAAAAAGAATGCTATCACATCTGATAATACTCTTCCGTTCAGAATGAAACCAATTTTATTTTCAACCCTCTCTTTGTCCTCTAATCTCATACCACTGTACCTTAAGTAACACGTTATAGTCTTGCACTTTGTGAAAATATTTTTGATATTGCAATGAGCGCACTGAATTTCTACAAACTCACCCATTAAGAAAGTTGTGGTACAGATTAAGGAAACAAAAAGTGCTTGACAGGCCCCTATATTTTTCACAGGTCAAGCTTATTTTGAATGTGTTAACCTTACCCTAACCATGAACGCTGTAGCTGTCGCTGGCTGGGACCTCGACAGAGACAAAGAGAAACCTGACATGTATAAACCAATTCTATCTCCACAGGGCGGACGGAGCTGGAAGCTTTACATAATTCCTCTTCGTTCCACATTAGCGTGGAGTTTATCCCATAAATCCGCTCGAAGCCGTTTTCATACCGAGTGATGTTAACCGCCGACGGAAAGAAGCCAGCTATTGTACAGAGGTGTGTGAGCGGCGGTGAGGACAGGCGGGTAATTTTGACAGGTGTTGCAGGCACTGGGAATTAACAGAAACTAGTTAAAATAGCTCTTTTTATATTACATTAGCAAAAAAAAAAAAAGAATGACAGTCAGGCAGCTAGACCCTTTAGCAGCTGGAGTGCTGGGATAGTTATCACGAGATTAATTTTTGTTTGTTTTTAATTCCTTCTTGCCTTCATTCTGCAATGCCTGAGGAACGACTCAATGCCTGTGCACTGCAACTAACAAAAGACCCATTTAAACAGAATCAGCCAGTGCGATACCTTGAAACTATTGTCAGTCACTTCTCTGTGATTTACGCCTTCGGTTGTTTTATTCGTTTATAGAATGTACGCGTCGTTGGCAAGGCAAGCATTAATTGCACGTCCAGAATTGCCCTTGAGAAAGTGACGGTGAGCTGCCTGCTGCAACCGCTGCAGTCGGCATGTTGAACGTATAACCATATTCTGTTCGGGAAGGAATTCCAGGACTTCAACACCTGAAGTATTGGCCATTTCTGTTTAATCCAGTTTGGAACTTAGTCAATGGGAGGCATTGCATTCTGCAAGATAGCTGCATAAAGTGTCTAACTGTTACACTAACACGGAAAACAATCTTGCCTTTATTTCAGCCTGGGCGTTGTTCTTAAAGTCCAACATAAAAAAAGGTGTATGTAACAGAGCTAACTTAATGGATTTACTTTCGAGGTAATGCGCAGGTTTTGACCCCAGTTGCTGCCCTGCAGGAATAAATGTTTTCAGTAAGTATATTTAATTATTATCCATTTTAGTTTTCCTGCCCGCTGCTTACTCACCTCTTCAGCAAATTCGCCCAGCTTCGTCAGACATTATCCATCCTTTCAAGTCATGTTGTCTTGCCCTGATTAGCTGGAAAAGAATAAATGTATTGAGTGACGATATCGTAATTATTTATTCTGGTAATTTCCTGATATTAGGCTAACTGGTTTATTATTCTCTTGTTTCTACCTCATAGAATTTAAGCAACAGAAAGGCATGCACGATTCTTCAAACTAAATGAACAATTTAATAGAGGATTTGGAAAGGCTAAGTAAATGAGCTGGAACTTGGCAAGGATAATTCAATCTGACAGTGTGAAGTTGTTCATTTTGCAGAAAAATAAAGAAAACAGCAGGATCTTTCTTAAATAGTGAGAGTTTGGGAAGTGTTGGTGTCTGTTATTGTAACTTTAACAAATGGACCACAGGAGTCTCAGGTCGTTTGATCGAGAAATTGCAGGAAGAAAACCATCTCAAAGCAGATAGAGATAGCACTCTGCTAAATTACAAGTTTTCACCATATTTGTACATTATTGGTCACGTAGAAGAACATTCTCCAGGTTCCAATCTCCCCAACATTTAGGTTAATATTGAACAGACATCTCTGGTAACAGGTAACATTGTAGTCCCTATTTTCACACAGACAGATACATTCCCTCCTGGGAACATCTGTCATTCTCCTATCTGTTGAAAAGCACACTTAATCGTAGTTGTTTTGCAACCTAAGTCCCCAGTCTAACTCCTAGGACCTTGTTGGTGATTGCAACCCCTGGGGTATACAAAGTTCGAGAGTGTATATGGTACATCTCGTTTAACTCTTTAACTCTTGATGTATTGGTTTGCGCTGGCTTGCCTGTAGATTCTAATTTAATTATTTCATTTCCTTAAAAAGCAGTCCTACTTTCATCATCCTAACATTGTCTAAAGAGACTGGTTTTCCCTGTTCAAGAGCTATTAAAAAGCTAACATGCATGTATAGCAAGCAATAAGGAGGGGAAATGTTAGATTGCCCTTCATTGTGAGGGGATCTGAGTGCTGGAGTAATGACGTCTTGCTGCTGTTATTTAGAGCCTTGTTGAGGCCTAAACTGGAGTATTGTGCGCAGTTTGGATCCCCTTATTGAAGAAGGATATACTTGCCTCAGATAGAATGCAACGGTTGTTCCTCACATTAATCTATGAGATAGCGGCATTGTCATATGAGGAGAGATTGAGCAGATTTGGTCTGTATTCTCTGGAATTTCGAAGAATGACCGATGCGCTTATTGAAACTTACAAATATTATTACAGGATGTTACAGAGTGGATCCAGATAAGTTGTTTCTGCTGCAATTTTTTGTTATTGTATACATCTCTCCCAGTTGTCAGCAGCTGCTCTTTACAAAACTGTGCAAGTTTTTTTTTAGGTTAATGTTCATCTCTTTAACTAACTTGTCGTACATGACTTTACTTTATAGGAAACAATGCTTTTACCGTTTAGGGTAGGGAACTGAAATGGGACAATGTTAACTTTTTGAACACCTGCCACTGATTTTCTGCACATTTGCCCATTAAACGATTTGCAGTTTTTTTTGTAGAAGTTACAAACCTCTATCTCGAATCTTTGTGCAGGTTTTGCATTTTTCCCTTAATCTTCAAATAACACTGGATGATCGTAGCCTAGATTATGCTCGTGGAATTGTGAGCCTCAAATGCCATTTCGCTGTGAAACCTACAGGAACTACTGCTGTCTGCACATTCGCACTTAATTGTGGAAACCCAGAAAGTTGTGTGTGCTTCTTCACTCCAGTTAAGGATGCGCTGGTGATGACTTCATGCAGAAATGTTGGATATTAATGAACTTACATAAACTCACATTTCTGGTGCTATAATCTCACTGACAAAATAAAACTCTGATAAAATGAGGCCTCTTTAATGGCTAAGCAATAATGCGTTCTGACCAACGTATTGGACCCTGAAAAACTAAATTCATATTCGCAGACTTTCCTCATTTCACGCCATTGTTATGGTATTGCACCAGATCTCCAGGTTTTGGTACAATAGGGACCAGTAACTTCTTTTTATTAAAGTTGACAAAGATGGAGATCCAAGCCATTTCATTCGAGATTACTGCCACAAAACTCCACGGTTTTTGAAAAAAACTTTAATTGCCAAAGTCCGAGATATGAAATGCCAAGCAAACTGTGAATGTAAGAACCACACTACACATTAAATTGCTCATGTGACCAAGACAGATGGTATCAATATGAGCAAACCACCCCCAGGAGTCGATGTTCACTGTGAGTACACAATCTCGTTAAAACTCTGCCTATCTGAGGAAAGGTTCCAATCAGTTCTCTTCTGTTTGAAAGACCTTAACTCAGAATACCCTGTAAATCTCATTCCGACTCGGAGTGGCTCAACGACTGCGCACCTTCCAGGTTTTCAATCACAAATCCTGAGAATACGTCCCCTTGGATTCCCGTGCCTGTACAGCAATACATACTCAAAGGCACAACTTCTAGCTCTTCAGCCATATCGGGATGAACGCCACTGCTCCAATGGTTCACCTCACAGAGGATGAGGGTATACAGTGTAGGGAGTCACATATTAGCATGCGTAAAAGATTAGCTACCTAAGCGGAAGCGGGGGGGATGGATAAATAGGTGTTTTTCTGATTGCCAAGCCATACCAAGTGAACTGTCACACGAATTATTGCTGGGCCCTCACTTATTTGCAATCTACATCAATGATTTGGATGAAGAAGTCGATTGTATGGAACTACATTTACAGATGGCACCACGATATATGGGAATGAAGCCTGTTAAGAGGAGGTAGACAGCATGCAAAGGGATAAAGGCAGGTTATGTGAGTGGGAAGAAAATAGCAGCTGGAGTGTAATGGGGAAAATGTGAACATGCCCAACTTGGTAATAAATATCGGAAAACAGTGTATTATTCAAATGCATAAAATATGCAGAGCTTGATGGTGTAGCCAGTCCTGGGTGATATGGTACATGAATCACACTGCCAGCCTTATGCCCTCATGATCCCAACATTGCCCTTCCCAATCCTTAACTCCAATTTCTATAACACATCAGTCGAACTCTGCCTTGAATAAATTCAATGGCCCAGCCTGGATGGGTGCAACCCCGACAAGACTGTGGAAGTTTGAGAGGACAAAGCAGTCTGCTTGATTGGCACTACTTCAACAAACATTCAATCCCTCCACCACTGAAGCACAGCAGCAACAGTTTCCAAAATCTTCAAGATGCACTGCACGAAGTCACCAAAGCTCCTTAAACAGAAATTTCACAACCCACGACCGATATCATCTAGAAGGACAAGGGAAATTGAATCTCCTGCTATTAGCACCCTGGGAATTACCATGGACCAGAAGCTAAACTGGACCAGCTATAGACAAACTGTAGCTACAGGAGCAGTTCGGAAGTTCAGAGATCTAAGGCGAGGAGCTCAACTTCTGACTCCCCAAACCCACCTTATTGAAGGCAGAAGTCAGGAGCGTGATGGAAAATTCTCCCCCTGATTAGATAAGTGCATTTGGAACTACATTCAAGAAGCTGGACACCATCTAGTTTAGGCAGCTCGCCTGAAAGGCACACCATTCACTCACCCACCATCGAAATACAGTGGAAGCACGTTGTACCATCTACAAGACGCTGCAGTTCATCAAGTGTCCTTCCACAGCATCTTCTGAAATTGTGACTTGTCGCACCTAGGTGGACAAGGGCAACAGTTGCACCTGAACACCACGACTTGCACGTTCCCCTCCAGGTCGCACATTGCCCTCACTTAAAATTTTATCTCCGCTCCTTCACTGTCACAGGGTCAAAACCCTGGAACTCCTCTGCAGCGGTTCAAGATGGCAGCTCACCACCACCTTCTCAATGGAAAGTAGCGATGGACATTAAATGCTGGCCCAACCAATGAAGCCTGTGTCCCCCGAATGAACAAAAAAAAAACATAAAGTTAGTATGTGAGTACAACAGTTCAGTAGGGAGGCAAATAGAATGCTGCAATTTGGTGCACACAAATATAATATAATTCTATGATAGATTTGCTGCATCTGAACAGGGCGTTGGAGAGACCACATCTGGAATATTGTGCACAGAGAAGGTTCACACGACTCATTCCAGGTCTGACGTTCTTATCATATGAAGAAAGTTTGAACCTATATCCGTTGGTGTTTAGAATAATGCAAAGTGATCTTGCTGAAACATATCAGATCATGAGCGTATTTTATATTGTAGACACAGGGAGAATGTTTCAACTTGGGAGAGGGTCAAGGACCATGGGTCACCATTTAGGAACAAGAGGTCTACCGTTTGAAATTGAGTTGAGGAGTTTTTATTCCTCTTAAACAGCCATAAGATGTGAAATTCTATTCCTCAGAAGCAGTGGTCTCTGTGCCATTGAATTTATTCAAGGTAGTGTTAGACATATATTTCATAGAAAACGGAGTCAAGGGTGTGTGGGGGGTGGGGGTGAGGTTTAAGCAGTGGCTGGCTGAATAGGGAAGCTGTGGCATCGTGGTATTGTCACTGGACTAGTAATCCAGAATTCTGGGTTAATGGTCTGGGACCTGGGTTCAAATCCCATTCCCCTACCTAAGCTTTTTCCAATGCAGCTAGAACACTGGCATTTACCCAGCAATTTATGAAGCTTCCAATGTATGTCCTGTACACAGAAAGTAGGACAAATCCAACCCAGTAAAATACTGCTCCATCAGGCTGCTCTCGGTCGTCAGTGAAGTGATGGAAGGGGACGACAATCAAACAATACATTGCTCATCAACGCTCAGTTTAGGTTCCACCAGGGCATGTCAACTCTTTATTTAATCACAGCCCTCGGTCCAGCATCTACGAAAGAGGTAAGCGGCAGTGGTGAGTTGTACGTGCCTGTCCTTGGCTGCATTTTACCAAGTGTATCATCAAGGAGCCCTTTCAAAACTCGAGTCAGTGGGAAAGATCTCCACTGGTTGGACTTATAGCTAGAAGAATAGTGATTGTTAATGGTCAATCATCTCAGCTCCAGGACTTCACTGCAGGAGCTCCTCAGGGTAATATCCTAGGCCCAGCCATCTTCAGCGGCTTCTGTGATGACCTTCCCAATATCATAAGGTCAGAAGGAGGGTTCCTCGCTGATGATCGTCCAATGTTCACTTATCTTCGTGGCTCCTCAGCTACTTAAACATTCCAAATGGAGCAACACCTAGAAAGCATCCAGGCTTTGTCTGCCAAGTGGCAAGTACCATTTATGCCATGTAATGACTACAACAGAAAACCTAACCATCACCCCTTGACATTCAATGTCGTTGCCATCGTTAAACATCCGAACACCATCAACATTCTGGGGGCTACCATTGCTAGGAGCTGAACTGGACGGGTCAGATAAATATTGTTCAGACGCCAGGAGTTCTGCATCGAAGAACTGACCTCTTGACTCCCCAAAGTCTATCCACCTTCTACATGGCACATGTCAGAAATGTGATGGAATACGGTCCACTTGCCTGAATGACTGCGGCTCCCAGAACACTCAAGATGCTTAACATCACTCAGCCTGCTTGATTTGCACCTCATCCACAAACACTCACTCCCACCACCACCAACGCACGATGGCAGCATTGTGCACCATCTACAAGATGCCCTGCAGGAACTCAACAAGAAACCTTAGAGAGCACATTCCAATCCTAATTCTACTAGCACTTAGAAGGGCAAACGCCGCAGCAGAAGTTAACAACACGACCTATAAGTTCTGCTCCAAGCCAGGCGACATCCTGACTTAGAAATATATTGCCGTTCCTTCACTGTTGCGGCGTCAAGACCCTGGAGCTCCTTCCCTAACCACACTGTGGGTGTTCCTACATCACACGGACTGTGGTGGATCAAGGAAGCAGCTCACCACCAGCTTCTCAAAGGCAATACGAGTGGTAAGTAAACGCTGGCCCAGCCAGCGACATCTACAAGCCATCAATGAATAAACCAAGTGGACATATAAGATATTTCTTCGTTATCATTAAGAGCTTTCATAGAGAGGCCATGTCGACTGCAATGTTACAGAGAGGGCATGTATCGATGCCTTAATTACAAGATTTTCTTTATCTTGGAAGAAGGTAAAATATAAGGCATGGTGATGGTACTCTGGACATTTCACAGTGGCAGGTAGCATCAAACGTAGAAATAGGAAAATATGGAGGACCTATCCGTGGTTTGAAACATTGTGCAGAACAGGCGGCTTCAGATTTGTTGGTTACTAGGACCAGTTCGAGGAGATGAAGCATGTTCCAATGTGGAACTTCTACAACTCAAGATCTGGAACCAAGACTTCAGGGGTCTATAGTCTGCTGTGATGAGTTACCCAAATATCTCTTGTAGTCAAGAATGTCTGATTTGCGAGCAAAGGTCATTGTCATTCTATGATCGCAGTGCCCAAACATTGCAAAGCTGAATGATCACTCAATCAGCTGGTGTCCTTGCAGTTGAAGGTACAATTTGGAAAGTCGAAAGTAAACTGCCCTAGTTTCATGCAGACAGAGAATCTGGCTTGAATGTACTCTTATTATTGACACATGTCTGCAAAGAAATCCCTGCCGGAGACTCCATGCAACAATTTACAAAATCCTTTCTGTATAACTGCAGCAGAGATGCAAATACAAACAGGATGTCCTTCAGGGTTAATATCTTCACCGGCAGTCTTGAATGACAATGGTGCAAGTTTTAGTTAATAGTCAATTGGTAGATAGAGATCTCAAGTATCAGGAAAACCCACGTACTGTAACGCCCACATGAAATCGGATATCCTCGTGTAATTCAGTTCTGATTCTTTATTCAAGACACATTTTAATGAAAATGATCACTTCAGTTCAGCTACTAAAGATGTTCAGAGCCTTGCTTCACTGCATGATCCTTCTGCCATTAAGTTGCACAGGTAAATTTACTCTGTAGCCCTCTTTTTTAAGAATGAACGTTCTTTCATTACTGTGATTGATGGATATAAAGTTCTTCGTTAGTTTTTGCATTACTGAGCGCTCCTTTACCGGTGTGTATTTGAGTTTCTTTTCTCTCTCACAACTTTTGTCAGCTAGGCTGCTAAATCTGATGTTTGTTTCAGTAATGTTGAGTTTAATCTCTTTTTTTTGACAGGTGCTCGTGAACCTTCATCGACCGGGACAGAAGCTTCCGAGTCCGCAGTGAGGGAAGGTGACACAGTTAGTCTTTACTGCACGTATCCCATCCTTTCAGACAAGAGGCCAGCGAAAGTGCATTGGTGGAGAGATAGGAGGGAAGGGTTTTTGGAGGAAAGTTTGGACAGTAGAATCCGGCTGTATTATCTAAATCAAGGTGGAGCTGCCTTAAAATTGGAGGACGTGAGATATGAGGATGCCGGGCTCTATTGCTGCAGGGTAACGTATCCAGTTGTTGTAAACGGAACCAGCACTAAACTGGTTGTATATGGTGAGTGTCAGCGAGAGGCATAATCATAGTCCACCCCCTTGAGTAACGCGTACTGTGTACAATTTTAGGGCCATTATTTGATTTTAGCATTAGGAAAGCCGGCTTCATTGATTCATTCAGTAATAATGAGCGTAAATTACATTTGCAGCGTTTATTTCCCATCCCTGTTTGCTGTTTAGAAGTGGTTGTAAGTCGCCTTCACGATACTTTGTATCTCGTGCTTTGAAAATAATGCCACAATGCCATTAACCAGTTAACTCTTGGACATTGACCCTACCACACAAGACGAATTGCGATATCTACCTAAATCTGGATGATGTGTGAATTACTGCATCAACGGATGCGTATTCCCAGGCACTCCAAACATCAGCACCGTTGGCGGACAGATTTAGTGCTTAGAGCTGTGGAAGGGGTACCAAACAATCAGAATTCCTCACCTTGGGTGTTTGATCTCTTGCTTAAAGTTGATACAGCTGAAATCACCCAGGTAAGTGGAGACAATTCTCTCACATTCCTGAACTGCACAGTGTAGGTGGTGCAACTATTCAGAGAGTTGAATGGTGAGTTAACCGTGCCAGAATCCTTATTTGTGTGCTACCCAATTTACCGTATTAACAAGCCATTCCGTTTATACTCTTAATTCTAAACTCCATGTTGTTGAGCGTAAAGACATTGCATGTCACATGTAGAAGGACAGGCTCTTACTCGAGATCGTAAATACATGGCAGCCTTGTCGCATGAATGCTGCTTATCGTTTGTCTGAAAACGCGAATTTTGAATGGAACTGAACCAAAGACAAAAGCTGACTTCGGTTGGAAGGATGTTCATTGATGAAACAGCTGAATGTGGCTGTATCTAATCCAGAGTAGAGTGGAAATTTGGAGAGATGTGCCAGCGCTTGGATGATTGACATGCAACAGCACAATTATTATCCATTGTATAAAGTATAACTCCAGCCAGGAAAGAGTGTTTCCCCTCATTCACAATGATTTATCTTGAACACATATTTCCAACTCAATATTTGTCATGAACAGTTTCGAAATACGTTATTGATTAGGTATTGTTTCTGCATAATCTTTCGCAATTTATTTGAGAAATTCTGTCAATAACGATTATTGTCTGTCTGAAGTTATATTTTCATCTATCATTCAGAGCTTTAAGAAGTAAATTGAATAAAATATAATATATAAAAAGCTAAATATTGGGAAAAAGCCTAGCCGAAAATTATGAAAAATGCATTCCAATAGTTTTGCGTTATAAAAGTTATATAGAAATTGGATTTTTTACTATAAAATGTACTAAATAAACCAAGCACTCAAAACGGCAAATAGGCGTTGACAATCCAAATACGATTGACCTCCATGTATGTTTGCTTTGCTTAAAAACCGAGATATGCCTCAGTCGTTGCGTACCATGCGTCAGTAAGTCTGCATAAGCCGTCTTAAGGACGTGTCCTCAATACGCATGTCCAGTGTAATGAAATACTGACCTATGATTGCTAAAAGGTGAACATGTTTTGTGGAGACCGGGGGTGTGCTAACCGTAGCAGAATTCCTGGCGCCTAACTTATTTTGTTGCTACAATATGTATATGGCTGGCGATGACTTCCTGGTCAAAAGCAACTCCCAGGATGTTGATGGTTGCGGCTTCAGCAAAGGTAATGCTGTTGAATGTCATGGGGAGATAACCAGATTCGTTCTTATGGAGATGGTGCTTCTGTGGTGCGAATGTTACGTGCCCCTAATGGCCGGACTCTGAATGCTGTCCACTTTCATTTCAGCATGCGGCCTTTGACTGATTCAGTACCTAAGGAGTCATTAATCGTTGTGAATTATATAAAATCATCAACGAACATCCTCCTTCTGACAAAATTATGGAGCGAAGGTCATGCATGAATAAATTAAAGATGTTTTGGTCTAGGCTAAAAACCTCTTGTAGTTATGTGTTTCAGCTGAAAGCATTGGCCTCCAATAAACACAACCACCGGCCTTTGCATGAGGGATGAATGCAACCATGAAGGTTACCACCCCCCCCCCCCCCAACTTATTCTCATTAACTTCAATTTATCTAACCCAGAATCCTCATTGGCATATTTAAGTGCGTTAACTATGTATACAACACGTGGCCCAAAAGGAAAAAGAAGCAATTGGAATTTATTTGGCAATTTTTATTATCTTCTAACGTTGCATATATTTTGCAAATTACGTATATATACGCAAAATTAATCTCGCAGGCTACGATGACCTTTCTTATTCAATGATTTTCGGTTGTCTGGGAGCAGGATTGATACCTTTCCTGATCCCAATTCCCGGACTACATTTAGAAATTGTGAACATCGACACCAAGGTCCATCAACTCAGCTTGACTTGTCAAAGTCGTGTTGTTTATAACATGCCGTCTATCCATATTAGTCATCTCAAGCTTCGTTAAGAAAACAACAAAATAAAATTATTGCTGAACCCACTACCAGCTCCCACCTACATATATGGAGATATATATGTAATATATCCATCTAACGCAACGTTTTGCTTTGTATCATGGTGCCAACTTCGTAGCCACACCACCACCTCCCTCGTAAATGATACACCTTCTTAACACACCTATTGTCCGAAAGTGTTTTTCGAGAATCCGATGTGGAATCACAGACCAAACCATGTCCTATTTTTTCTTCTTTAAGACATCCCTCGAAATAGCCAAACTGATGTAATGGAGCAGTCGGAGATTGTCGCAGTAAGGAAATAATTAATTATATTTTTCCAGTTCGTGCTGGTTTTCTGCAAAACCAATTAGCCAGTCCCAACTACGCCTCCCCCCCACCTCAACCACCCCACCCCCAACCGTCCATTTTCCCGTCAGATATTCAACTTCCTTTTGAAACAGAAGAAATTCATTCACTCGGTCGTTTCTAAACCCTTTCCGATACAGTGCATAAACTGACAGTGCTTTTGTTAGCGGCACTATTTTTGGATCAAGCGTCAAACAATTGTAAATCTACTTTCCACTGGAAACACCCCTTTGTGCAAAAATAATTGGAAGATTATGGCCGTAAATTGGCAATTTCCATGTCTACTACCCTTATCTTTCTCGGACGTTCCCCATTCGAATCCTGGTGATATCCGAACTTTAAGGACAACAAACACTTCTAATGACTCACCCTTGTCACGTTTGGTGTGTTTTTAATGCCGAAAGTGCCTCTTCTTTCACTGTGACCTTGACAGCATTTTTTTTGCTTGGAAAAGGCAGAGGAAAATTATTGATTAGCAAACTAGGCCATGCCCTCGGCCACCCGTTTTTGATCTCAGTCTAGCACAATACCTTCTCTTACTATTCTTTCATTATTAAAAAAAGCCACAGTCTAAAGAAATCGATTTATGTTTATCTTGTAATTACAGGCAATACGAGCGGGAACATCCTGAAATTATTATCCCTATCCTAACAGTTAGTATCAGAGAGACTTTCTTGGTACGCATTTAATCTGTGACTGCAAATATTGCAAGAGACACTCCAAGAATATATTTATCATGCAACAGAGCATAATACCACACTGCAACTGCAGGGAGGCAATAAGACGTTCGCATGATAGAGTACCAGAAAATATATTGAGGAATACATTTTCGTTATTGGTAGGTGGATGCTGACAATTGTATATTATTCGACGTACAACCCCGAATCAGGGGCAAAATATTACATCCTGAATGAATGTTGAAAAAAAAACATTGCTACGGCACCTTTCACGTCTGCAGGACATGAAATTAAGGTTCACAGCTAATGGAATGCTTTTGGGGAATATGTTTGCATAATTGTCTCTCAAGCAGAAATTACATTTTCAGTAACGTTTCTGCTATTACAGTGTTTGCTTTACTCTGCACTAGTTACCTGCCTAGCACAGTGTGTATGTTCTTCCGTGGAACCCTGTTCAAATCGGAAAACAAATTATGAGTATGTAAAAACGAAACGTTAAAATGTTGGACATGCACCAGATAAATACCAAAAACTATGCTTTGTGTGGTATCATAGTGGCAAGATGTTTCCAGGTAATAAATATGATAGCTAATAAATATTACCCGTACTTTTAAAATATCAGGCTCGAGAAAGGCAGCGTCAGTTGGCAAATCAATAGCCAGTACGAACAGTTAGGCTGCAGTAAGGTAAGAAATAGAACGCAGCGGGTTGATATCCATCTCTCTCTCTTTCTCTGTCTCTTTCTCGCTCTCTCTCTCTCTTCCTTGCCCCGCCGCTTATGAACACCTTATTTTAAATGTATATTTTATTCATCCTCTCCAGCTGCTACTCATCGATTGCAAATCTTCAATTCGTGCCGTTTCCTTTTGGGGCTAAAAATGACTCTCGCAGGGATTACATTGTTTTTGGACCATGTGAAATCAGTGCCCTTTGAAAGGTAAATTTTAATTTTGTTATTCATAATCCGGTTTATCACCATGAATTATAATAGTGCGGCGCAGTAAGAAGGGACCTAACTCTTAAAAAATAGGATTTTAGAGATTGCGGTAGATTGTTTCTTTTCCCTTTGGTACTTCACATTCATTCTGGACGTTATTATTCATCCTAGCTTTTGAAACAGGAGAAATACATTGCAATGAAAGTGAAAAAGTCCCTCCCTGTTACCCACCAATTAAGCCTCTCCCACTCATATACAAACTATCCCGTATCTCCCTCATGCATTGGCACACATTTTACAGACTAAACCCGAATGTTGTCCAGGTCTTGCTGCGGGAAATGCCTAAGTCACTTCCTAATGGCTTCCTGAACGCTATTGAATGCTGTGCAATAATTTTTAGGCGCTCTAAATGTTGGGATTATAATTAAGAGAAAGCCCTTATTGTAGCAGCTAAAGATGATTATTGCATGTACGCTCGCCCAAGGAACTCCTGAAATGATTTTGCGAGGCTGAGCTGATTGGTCGCGAAGATCCACAAACATCTCCGTTTGTGCCAGATGCGATTCCAGCCATTGGAGTTTTGTTTCCCCTGATTACTATTGATTTCATTCTTGAGTTCCTTGATACAACGATCAGTTAAATATTGTCTTGATGTAATGGGCAGTCATGCTCGTCTCATCTCGTAAGCTCAGCCAGTTTGATTTTTTATTTTTGTATCGAGGTTACCTAATTGCCCTGCTCCCATCTGATGTTGTTATTGCTCGGCTGGTGCAAATTGGTCTCACTGCTGGCGATGCTTCCCTGTGGATGATTGAGATTAGATTTATGGGATATAGATGGCCAGATTGGAGTTGTCCTGATTTCTGTGGACAGGACATGTAAGGGCAATTTTCTGCATTGCTGGGTAAAAATCACTCTTGCCGCTGTACTAGAACAGACTGGCTAGGCGTGCGGTTAGTTCTGAAGCACATGTCTTTGTTATCACTGTCGGGAGGTTTTCTATGCCCCATAGTTTTTGCTGTGTCCAGTGCATTCAGTCCTGCCCTGACATTGCCTAATGAATTGAATTAGCTGAAGGCTGGAAACCGCAGGAGAATGCGGAGATTGATTGTCCTCTCAGCACTTTTGACGGAAGATATTTGCAAATACTTCAGTTTCGCCTTAATGTGCTGGATCATGGGATATTTGGATATTTATGGAGCCTCTTCCTCTGGTTAGTTGTTCAAATGTCCACCACCAGTCACGACTGGATTCAATATGTCAGTTTTTTTTGATCCGTTAGATGTACTGTCGCTTACCTCTGTATGCATGTTGCATCTGCTGTTTGGATGCACGTAGTCCTGTGTTGTAGCTTCAATCGGATGGCAACTCATTTTGAGTTATGCCTCGTTTTGAACATGCTGTGTTGTTCAAAAGGCCTCACTGAACGAGAGTTGATGCCCTGGAATGAAAATACGGGGCATGGGATAGGGTGAGGCAATGTGGTTAAATGCAATTCTGCTTCCGCTGGTAGCCAGCAACATCACGTCGATGTTCACTTTTGAGCTGCCAGTTCTGCTCTGAATCTATACAATTGAGAAAATTGGTAGTGACACACAACGCAACGGCTGAGACCCACACTGTGACGATTTGATTTCTTCTCCACAAGGACTGTGCGGTTGTCACTTCAAGCAATACTATCATGGGCGTATGCATCTACAACTGATACATTACTGAGGACAAGTTTCATACTTTTTGGAGTACTGGTTTCCTTCATCACCTGCAGCAGGCCTAAACTGATAGATATATCTCATTGAGTATATTAGTTCTATTCGCTATAATAATTTGAATGCAGTGCAGCTACGGAATTCGAAGTTTAGCAGAATAGTTATTTCAGTGCGGACATAACGTCCAACTTTGCACAAGGAACCATACCACAGATATCCTTTGACAGGTGAAATACGAGCTAACTTTTATACTGTATATTTATCTCTAACTAATTAAAGTAAAACAAGATTGCGTATATCTCCAGGTAGCGGCTTGTTCAGGCTGCCCGTTGTTTTGGATGTGGAAGTGCTTGCAAGTTTACATTCACTGCAACAACACCTGCCGTTTGCGGCAGTCCCTTTTCAAGGCACTGAAATGTGCACAGGTCTTACTCATGGGAATTCTTCCTGGATCAGCCCAGATATGGAGCCTCCCAGTGCCAAGCCTCATGTGTACACGGTAGCCGACTGTCAAGTGATGTTATCCCAGCTGAAAACAATTCCGCTTGTAGGTGACCACAATCTGAACCAGAAACCGTGGGCGACATTTATTCTCCTTCAAATGTCGTGGCCAGCAGGAAAGTGCAAATCCAACAGTGGCTAATATTCGTAATGCAACTCGCCGTGTCATTCTCCTCAGTGCAGAAGGTGCTGAGCTAAGTATTTCATTTTGCATTTCTCGACAAAGTTTTCTTTGTCTCCATATGAAGCCTATGCTTCACCAGAGTATTAGTTCCCGTCTGTCCATGTTTTTTTTTTTCAATTTCACATCTACTAATGCGAATCCTTTAGGGGGGTTCATTGCATTAAATGACCGATATACTAATGTCTAGTTTGAATCACCTGGTCCAATGAGCCGGCAATAGATCAGTCAAAGAAAACTCCGAGCGAATCAGTTAAAGGAAACTCCGAGTGCTGCTGCGAGATTCGCTGCTGCGTTGTTTAACTGCCGACTGCTTTAGGATAATTTTGAAATCTCCCTTCTTCTTTATAGGAATTAAACTTGACACTCCAAAATTAGCAGCAGCTGCAGTGCACACGAATTCGGAGACAAATATCCTCGGAATTCGCAAAATACGAAACGCAATTAGAAATACTGTTATTTGGCCATCACGAACCATATAACTGTTGGAACCTTCATCCATTGCTATTTTATTTCGAGCACCTGTTGTATCCTCACCGACTGTTGTTAAGTAATGAGTACAAAGCTGTGATTCTCAGATTCATCAAATTATTTTGAATACATGGAACCCATACGGGCCAATCATCCGTTTGTGGTTTTTTGAAAGTTTTAACGTATTCGTCAAGCTCTCTGTTAAATATCAAAAGACCAGCAATTTTTCAGTTTCATGTATGCATGTGTTTTCCCTACGCTATAAATTCATATACTGAAGAAGGTGTAACCAGTGTTGATGATAGATGAGGATTAGGTAACCATGGGAGAGCATCGGGATGGGCCATTATCGGAAGCATAGGTTGGTTGACCCGAATAGCCTATTTCTGTGGAGTATTTCTTATGTAATCCTATACATTCACGTTCAGAACAATTCTCTCTAGTGTGTTTTCCCCCATCACAGTCATAAAGTCATATAATTATTACGACACAAAGGGTGACTGTTCGATCCATCAAGCCCATGGCTGGATTCTGTAGAACAGTACAGTCTTCCCCATTCCCCACTCTATACCAATAACCCAGCAAGCCTATTTCCCCCAAGAGCCCATTCAATTTCATGTGAATTCATTCATCGTCTACAGCATCATTCACTCATGGGCTTCAGGTCTGAGAGTTCGAATCACTCATTGCCTAAGAAAGCGCACATCATCCCTACCATACGTGTCAAAAGTTTTAAATCATAGCCACCAACACTTTAGGCATCTACTAATGAGAAGGACTTGTCTTTGTCTAGCTTAACTCAACACTCTATGACGGGGGAAAACACTCCAGAGAGAATTGTTCTGAACTTGAATGTAGAGGATTACATAATATATACTGCACAGAAATAGGCTATTCGGGTCAACTAACCTATGCTACCGATAATGGCCCACCCCAGACGATGAGATGTGTCTCATCCGATGCCTCAACAAGAAACTTTTTCTCTTTCTCTCAAGTGCTAAGGAACGCAAGCTCCAACAACTCATCGACACCAACACCCATCTAGGACCCTCCACTGCTGCCAGTCTCTCCATCCCCACCCCATCTTACAATCCCAGCCCCGGCCATGTATTCACTATAACCCCTGGCCTTCCCCTATCCGACGCTGAACGTTCAGTGCTCAGCAAAGGATTTAGTTTCATACCCTTACGCCCTCATCTCAGTGAATTTTGGGCTTGGCATGATGCTGAACTCATCTTCCGCCATCTTCATCTCCGTGCTCACTTCTTTCACCAGGAGTCCTCTCCCCATTCAACGGATCCTTTTACCCACCTCCCAATATTCTCCCTCCACCTGGACCCTTCCATCTGGATTCTTACCATCTCTTGAGCTTTTCATTCTGAACTGTTGGCGTGACATTAGTCATCTCAATTTCTCTGCTCCTCTCACCCATTCTAATCTGTCTCTCGCTGAACTTACTGCACTCCGTTCTGTCAGGTCCAACCCCAACATTGTCATCAAAACAAAAACAGAACTACCTGGAAAAACTCAGCAGGTCTGGCAGCATCGGCGGAGAAGAAAAGAGTTGACATTTCGAGTCCTCATGACCCTTCGACAGAACTTGAGTTTGAGTCCAAGAAAGAGTTGAAATATAAGCTGGTTTAAGGTGTGTGTGTGGGGGGCGGAGAGATAGAGAGAGAGAGGTAGGGGGTGTGGTTGTAGGGACAAACAAGCAGTGATAGAAGCAGATCATCAAAAGATGTCAACGACAATGGTACAATAGAACACATAGGTGTTAAAATTAAAGTTGGTGATATTATCTAAACAAATGTGCTAATTAAGAATGGATGGTAGGGCACTCAAGGTATAGCTCTAGTGGGGGTGTTTTTTTATATAATGGAAATTAGGTGGGAGAAGGAAAATCTTTATAATTTATTGGAAAGAAAAAAAAAAGGGGAAACAGAAAGGGGGTGGGGAGGGGGGAGGGAGCTCACGACCTAAATTTGTTGAATTCAATATTCAGTCCAGAAGGCTGTAAAGTGCCTAGTCGGAAGATGAGGTGTTGTTCCTCCAGTTTGCATTGGGCTTCACTGGAACAATGCAGCAAGCCAAGGACAGACATGTGGGCAAGAGAGCAGGGTGGAGTGTTAAAATGGCAAGCGACAGGGAGGTTTGGGTCATTCTTGTGGACAGACCGCAGGTGTTCTGCAAAGCGGTCGCCCAGTTTATGTTTGGTCTCGCCAATGTAGAGGAGACCACATTGGGCGCAACGAATGCAGTAGACTAAGTTGGGGGAAATGCAAGTGAAATGCTGCTTCACTTTAAAGGAATGTTTGGGACCTTGGACGGTGAGGAGAGAGGAAGAGAAGGGGCAGGTGTTGCATCTTTTGCGTGGGCATGGGGTGGTGCCATAGGAGGTTGGTTGAGGAGTAGGGGGTGATGGAGGAATGGACCAGGGTTTCCGGGAGGGAGCGATCCCTACGGAATGCCGATAAGGGGGGGTGAAGGGAAGATGTGTTTGGTGGTGGCATCATGCTGGAGTTGGCGGAAATGGCGGAGGATGATCCTTTGAATGCGGAGACTGGTGGGGTGATAAGTGAGGACAAGGGGGACCCTATCATGTTTCTGGGAGGGAGGAGAAGGCGTGAGGGCGGATGCGCGGGAGATGGGCCGGACATAGTTGAGGGCCCTGTCAACGACCGTGGGTGGAAAACCTCAGTTAAGGAAGAAGGAGGACATGTCAGAGGAACTGTTTTTGAAGGTAGCATCATCAGAACAGATGCGACGGAGGCGAAGGAACTAAGAGAATGGGATGGAGTCCTTACAGGAAGCGGGGTGTGAGGAGCTGTAGTCAAGATAGCTGTGGGAGTCGGTGGGTTTGTAATGGATATTGGTGGACAGTCTATCACCAGAGATTGAGACAGAGAGGTCAAGGAAGGGAAGGGAAGTGTCAGAGATTGACCACGTGAAAATGATGGAGGGGTAGAGATTGGAAGGAAAATTAATAAATTTTTCCAAGTCCCGACGAGAGCATGAAGCGGCACCGAAGTAATCATCAATGTACCGGAGAAAGAGTTGTGGAAGGGGGCTGGAGTCGGACTGCAACAAGGAATGTTCCACATACCCCATCAAAACCGCTGACAAGGTTGGAGCTATTGTTGTCCGGCGCACTGACCCCTACCTCGTGGAGGCTGAGCGTCAACTCACAGACACGTCCTCGTACCTCTCTCTGGACCATGACCCCAACACTGAACATCAAGCAATTGTTTCCAGGACTGTCACTGACTTCACCTCTGGAGATCTTCTTTCCACAGCTTCCAACTTGATAGTCGCCCTACCTCAGACAGCCCGCTTCTACCTCCTACCCAAAATACACAAACAGAACTGCCCTGGTAGACCGATCATGTCAGCTTGCTCCTGCCTCATGGAATTCATTTCTCGTTATCTTAACTCCCTTCTTTCTCCCCTTTTTCAGTCCCTTCCCACCTACATCATGTCTGCAATTTCCAGTTCCCTGGCCCCAACCGCTTCCTCTTCACCATGGGTGTCCAATCCCTCTACACCTCCATCGCCCAACAGGATGGTCTGAGGGCCCTTAGCTTCTTCCTCGAACAGAGGCCCAAACAATCCCTATCCACCACTACTCTCCTCTGTCTGGCTGAACTTGTTCCCCCTCTGAACAATTTCTCCTTCAACTCCTCTCAATTCTTCCAAATAAAAGGTGTGGTTATGGGTACCTGCATGGGCCCCAGCTATGCCTGTCTCTTTATGGGGTATGTGAAACATTCTTCGTTCCAGTCCTACTCCGGCCCCCTTCCATAACACTTTCTCAGGTACATCGATGATTACTTTGGTGCTGCTTCATTCTCTTGTCGGGACTTGGAAAAAATTACTAATTTTGCTTCCTATCTCCACCCCTCCATCATTTTCACGTGGTCCATCTCTGACACTTACCTTCCCTTCCTTGACCTCTCTGTCTGAATCTCTGGTGATAGACTGTCCACCAATATCCATTACAGGCCGACTGATTCCTACAGCTACCTGGACTACAGCTCCTCACACCCTGCTTCCGGTAAGGACTCCATTGAATTCTCTCAGTTCCTTCACCTCCGTTGCATCTGTTCTGATGATGTTACCTTCAAAAACAGTTACTCTGACATGTGCTCCTTATTGCTTACCCGAGGTTTTCCACCCACGGTCATTGACAGGGCCCTCAATCGTGTCCAGTCCATCTCCCGTGCATTCGCCCTCACGACTTCTCCTCCCTCCCAGAAACATGATAGACTTCCCCTTGTCCTCACTTATCACCCCACCAGCCTCCACATTCAATGGATCATCCTACACCATTTCCGCCAACTCCAGCATGATGCCACCACCAAACCCATCTTCACTTCACCCCCATGGCGGCATTCCATAGGGATCGTTCCCTCCGGAACACTCTGGTCCACTCCTCCATCACCCCCTACTCCTCATCCCCACCTATGGCACCTCCCCATGCCCACGCAAAAGATGCAACACCTGCCCCATCACTTCCTCTCTCCTCACTGTGTAAGGGCCCAAGCACTCCTTTCAAGTGAAGCAGCATTTCACTTGCATGTCCCACAACTTAGTCTACTGCATTCGTTGCTCCCAATACGCTCTGCTCTACATTGGAGAGACCAAACATAAAGTGGGCGATCGATTTGCATAACACTTGCGGTCTGACCACAAGCATGAACCAAACCTCCCTGTCTCGCTTAACATTTTAACACTCCACCCTGCTCTATTGCCCACATGTCTCTCCTTGGCTTGTTGCATTGTTCCAGTGAAGCCCAATGCAAACTGGAGGAACAGCATGTCATCTTCTGACTAGGCACTTTACAGCCTTGCGGACTGAATATTGAATTCAACAACTTAGATGTTGAACTCCCTCCTCCATCCCTACCCCCTTTCTGTTTCTTCCCGCTTCCTTTTTTTTTCCAATAATTTATGTAGATTTTTCTTTTCACACCTATTTCCATTATTTTTAAATCTTTTATGCCCTGCTAGCCTTTGCACCCCACCCCCACTGGTCTGTACCTTGAGTGCTCTACCATCCATTCTTAATTCGCACATTCATTTAGATAATATCACCACCTTAAACGCCTCTTTGTTCTTTTGTTCTTTTGTCTGTGACAACTTATGATTATCTGCTCCTACTACTGCTTGCTTGTCCCTACAAGCGCACCACACCCGCACTTCTCTCCCCACCCCCACCCACCACCTTAAACCAGCTTATATTTCACCCCTTTGCTAAGATTCACTCAGTTCTGTTGAAGGGTCAGGAGGACTCGAAACGTCGGCCTTTCTTCAGCCTGATATTTCAAAAGTATGTGTAACATTTATCAGCTATCATATTTATTGCGTGGAAGCAATATTGCGACTATGATACCACACAAAGCATAGTTTCTGCTATTTGTTTGGCGTACTTCCAACATTTCAACATTTCGTCTTTACATATTCATAATTTATTTTCGATTTGAACAGGATTCCATTGGAATAACATACACACTGTGCTAGGCAAGAAACTGATGCAGACTAAAGCAAGCACTGGAATAGCAGAGGCATTAATTATGTCATTGCTGCTTGAGAAGAAATTCTGTAAAAATAGCCCGCCAAAACATTCTATTAGCTGTGAATCTTAATGTTATGCCCTGCAGATGTGAAAGGTGACGTAGCAATGACATTTTTTTTCATCATTCATTCAGGAAGTACTGTTTAGCTCCTGACTCGGGGTTGGACGTGGAATAAAATACAATGGTGCTAATTCTACTAAGGGTTGTTGTATAATCGCACCTGATTTATTAATATCATTAAGGAAGTGATAATGCAGTGCTAATTCTACAAAGCCCTTCCAACGAACATTTGGGGAATTATGTCAAAATTGACAGAGCTGCTCCTCAGTCTATGCAAGCATCACTCTAAAATAGACATACTCACAAAGTCATATCTTCAACACAATATCTCAGACTCCAGCGTGTACATCATTCATAATCCCACCAGATGTCTACGTCTGGAGTGAGTGGCCGAAAATTTCCTCGACATTGACTCTAGACCCCAGGGATTCTCATTGCATTAGTTCAAACATAGGCCTCCATGCACTGATGAACCATTATTCCTCCTTCTTGAACACAACATATATGATGGACTGAGGGTAGGAAGGGCACCGAATGTACTCTGGCTGGGGGCTTCAATACGCATTCCATGAAATCTGTACTCTGCAAGTTGTTGTTTATGCTGACTGTGGTTTCAAAGCATTGTTTTTCTTTGATAGTCCAAAGCTCAAACGAAGGACCGAAACTACAAGTTTATTGCAAAGAGCAGGGGAGCGGTGTAACATTTGATTGTTCAATCATGCACTCATGGACATGAATATATCCAAATGCACGTACGTTTTGTTTCTTTTTTGCTAATAACCATTTGCGTGATAACGTGCCAAATTCCATAAAGAAGTTGAAATGAATAACCGCTGCTGCCAATCCCTGATCCCACACGTAAACAACATTCCTGCCACTTAGAGGTAGATGCATTCTACTTGGTGACGCCCCTGGCGGAAGGTTAAGCCATTACATGACCTTTATTTGTAATTCATGACGTTAATCCGATTACTTCATTGGTTAAAGAAAACACAGGCACATAGCTAGGAACAGCAAGGAAAGTTATGTGATAGCTTATGTGGCAGCTTTGGAAGCCAAATTCCTGAAAATGTTTTGTATTTCAATTAAAAGAAGACATTTGTTCAACGAGACACTTTCAATTCGAATGCATGGATGTCCAAGAAGCAGAACAATCGTGCTAGCTGTTGTAGAACATTGCTGTATATATTACGGTCGCTAAGGTGTTGTAATGTGGAGAGTATTTTCACCTGGTCGTTTGCTCCCTCTATTATGTATACAGTTACAGTGAAATGCCTCGCTGAATATTAGTTTTTTGCAGTAAAGTCCTTTGGGTTAATTGTTCCTGGAGACTCTTGTCAGCATCCACCCACCCATAATGGAAATGCATTTCTGAATATGTTTTCTAGTACTCTATGATGCTACAGCCTAATTGTCTCCCTGCAGTTGCAATGTGGTATTATGTTCATTTGCATGGCAAATGTATTTTTGGAGTGTCTCTTGCAGTATTTGCAGTAACAACTTAAATGCGTACCAGGAAAGAGTCTCTGATACTGTTTGTGAAGATAGGATTATTCATTTCAGGATATCCCCGCTCGTAGGGCCTGTAATTACAAGATAAATGTAAACCAATTTCTATAGACTGTGGCTTTTTTAATAATGAAGGACTAGTGAGAGAAGAGATTAGGCTGGACTGAGGTGAAAAAGTGGAGGACAAGGGCATGGCCCAGTTTGCTAATCAGTAATTTTCCTCTGCCTTTTCCAAGGAAAACAGAATGCTGTCAAATTCACAGTGAAGTAAGAGGCATTTTCGTCAATAGACACACCAAAAGTGACAATGGTGAGCTGTTAGAAGGGTTTGTTGTCCTTAAAGTTGGTAAATCCCCAGGAATCCATTGGGAACGTCCGAGAAGACTAAGGGTAGTAGACATGGAAATTGCCAAGCTGTGGGCCATAATCTTCCAATCGTCCTGATGCAAAGGGCTATTTCCAGAGGACCATAGACCTGCAAGTGTTTTACCCTTCATCAAAAAGAAAGTACCGATAAAAACAGCAGTGTCAGTTTATGATCTGTATCGGAAAGGTTTTAGAAACGACCACATGACTTTCTTGTGCTTCAAAAGAAATTTGATTAATATTTGAGGGGAAAATGCAGTGTTACAGGGAGAGGAACGAAGTTGGGATTGGATAGTTCGTTTTGCAGAGAACCAGCACGAACTGGAAAAATGTAACGACTTAATTCCATGCTGCAACATTCTCCAATTGTTCCATTACATCAATTTGGCTATTACGAAGGTTGGCTTAAAGAAGAACATGGAGAACAAGGGGTAATTTGCCATTCCACATCGGATTCTGAAAAGGCACTTTAAGACAATAGGTTTGTTAAGAAGGTGGATCATTTATGAGCAAAGCAGTAGCATGGGTACGAAGTTGGCACCGTGATAGAAAGATAAATGTTGTGATAGACGGATATGTTACATACATATGTATATACATAGGGGAGAGCTGGTAGTTGGTTCAGCAATAAGTCTATGTTGTTTCTTTCTTAATGAAGGTTGGGATGACTAAAATGGATAGATAGCATATTAGAAATCGTGTGGCTTTGTCAAGTCAAGGTGCACTTTGGTGTCGATATTCACAATTTTTAAATATAGTCCGGCAAGCTACTGAGGCATTTAGCTTAACTGAGTTCTCAAATAGAGGAATGCCATATCGGAAAATAGCAATAGGAGCAGGCAATTCAGCCGTTCGAGCCTGCCCCGCCATTGAATTTCATCATGGCTCATCATCCACGGCAACGCCTTTTCCAAATATTATCCCCATATCCCTTAATATAACTGGCATTTAGAAACTTGCCAATATCAGCTTCAATAATGCTTTATTACTGAGTTTTCAGAGCTCTCTGGGGTAAGAAATTCCAAAGAATTACAAACTTCAAATTAAAAACAAAGCTCTCTGCACCTTAGTCCTAAGTGGCTCCTGACCCCATGTCCCCCCCGGCCACTGCGCACATTTTGAAAAGTTGCCCCCTTGTTCTAGCTCCCCTACAAAGCGAAAAATTTTACCTGCATCTACCCTGCCCAGCCCTTTTCAGCATTTTACACGTTTCAATAAAATCATCTCTTATTCTTCGAAATTATAAAGAGTACATACTCAGTTCCCCCAATCATTATTGAAAGGAAAATCCTGCCATCTCGTGGACAAGTATTGCACTCCCACTATGACAATAACATCCCTCCTAACTTAAGGGAATCAAAACTGCACAGAATACTCTAGGGGTGGTTTAATCAAGGCTCTATAAAATAGAAACAAGGTTTCGCTACTCCTATACTCAAATCCTCTTGCATTAAAGGCTAACACAATTGGGCTTCCTAATTGCTTGCTGTACATGCAATATTCGCTTTCAGTGCCCGCAAGACGAGGGCATCCAGGTCCCATTGTGTACCTTTTCTTTCTAATCTCTTACCTTAAAATATACTTTGCACAACTTTTCCTCCTGCCAAAGTGGATATCCTTACAGTTTTTCACAATATATTCCATCTACCATGTTCTTACCCATTCACTGACTCTGTGAGAATCCCCTTGAGGCCGCTTTGCATCTTCTCACAAAACACATTCCCACCAAGCTTTGTCTCATCCCTGAAATTGGAAATAATATATTTCTTTCCCAAATTCAAGTCCATTGATATATAACCGTAAGAAACATAGAAACACAGAAACTAGGAGCAGGAGTAGGCCATTTGGCCCCTCGAACCTGCTCCACCATTCATTCTGAACTTGGTTGAACATCCAACTCAACAGCCCACTTTCACTTTGTCCCCATATCCTTTGTTCCCTTTCCCCACAAAAGCTATATCGAAATCCTTTTTGAAAACATTACAATGCTTTGGTCTCAACTACTTTCTGTTATAACGAATTCCACAGGCTCATCACTCTCTGGATGAAGAAATATCTCCTCAACACAGTCTTAAATGGTCCATCGGATATCCTCAGACTGTGACCCCTGGCTCTGGACTCCCCTACCATTGGGGACATCCTTCCTGCATCTACACTATCTAGTCATGTTATAATTTTACAGGTTTCTATGAGATCACCCCTCATTCTTCTGAAGAACGTGAGCAGATATTATGAATCATTAGTTTTGCCTGAGCTGGAGCACTTTGTTCAATTTTGTGTACGAAACATCGGGAAAGAGTCAAGGGGTTTAATGAGGGGGCAGATGATAATTATTATGGCTAATCAATGATGCGAAAAAAGGGCTATGAAGAAATGGTGGGAATGTTAGGTTTGTTCTGACGCACGATAACATGGTTAACCGCAGACATAGGGGAGAGATTAGGATTTTTTTTTCCATTACACTCCAGATCTGGAACGATCGACATGCGGAGGGAAAAGAAGTTGAATCCATAAACATAGCTTGCCAGCTATTTGAGGACAAGGAATATACAGATGTGCAAAGATAAATCTAGAGTTTGGTACAAAGGTACCTGAACCAAAGGAAAATATTGTGGATTCTGGAGATAGGAATCTAAATTTTCTATCAAAAATACCAAGTTTGTTACACTGTTCCAAAGATGCAGTGTTAAAATGGTGGGACCAATTACCTCTTCTGTGCTGTTCATTCTAAATTCCCATATCTGAAAACACCATGCTGATACATTTCCCTTTCATTGCGCGCAACAGATTCATTAAGAACTTTTTGTAAACATAAATATCTATGATTTGGGCACGCAGAAGATGTTGCAGACATATTCACAATGTTATTTTGTCCTGATTATATTAAAACCATAACATAATGGACAAAAATAGCACGGAAGTAACCACATTGTCCATCTGTGCTCCGTGGTTTTATTAAAATAAACACAAAGACGGGCTTAGTCACTCCGGCCTTTTGTCTGTAAGCTTGTAAATTCCTTTTCTTGATCACTCAACCTCTTGCATTGCCTTGGAGGTTTAATTCAGCATGAAAGGCAAATTATTGTTCTTGCCAGTGCGAGTGCAGTTCCAAACAGCTTGCGGATTTTTTTGCAGCATAAAATTATTTGATTATTCGAAAGCGATCCAGCCGGCGGCCCCCTCTTTTCATAAACAATTTTGGAACCAGCTATTAACCTGTTGGCATGTTTGCCGCACACAGAGTATGGCGTGTAGAATTCGCCATTTGACGTTTTCGTTTCGACTTGCCTGATGCTATATTTGCTCGGTTGCAGTTTTAGGAACTTTGAAGAGAAACTTTGGTTGCGGAATAATAATAGGAAAGAGGCGTGAGGATGGGTGATAAACTTGGGAAATTATTGACAGGAGCAGCAGGTCTGAAAGTCTATCCTTTTTCCCGCAATATTTGTGTGCCATTGCTTAACGGCATCAGTCAGTTAGAATTTTGCGGTCATGAATTTGCACCACCTATAGATGTGATGCTTAAAAATTAACATGTGTTCAAATGAAAACTGTTAAAGTGGCTTTTTAAATTGATCTGAACTGCACACAATAAACAACCGTTTCGAACCGTTAAAGGGAACAAAAATAAATACATAAATAAATTGAAGTTACCCAAATTACAGCAAGTGCAGCTGACATTGGCAGGCGTCCGAAGAGAGGTGTGACATACCTGGCACTTGTAAACCGTGACGCTATCCGGAGCCTCCGTCTCAGGTAACTTGCTGGGAACTTCATACAGTTTTGTTGCATTCTGCCGTTAGATTTGGTCCCTCACTGTCACAGTTGTTGATCCATTTTTGAACCATGCGTTCAGATGCGTGGGGAATAACGCAGCCGTTATACACTCAAAAGTCAGAGGAATTGATGATCTGCCCTCCTGCTTTTTGATGACGATCTCGAGAGGGGTCGGAGGGGCTACAAGAAGGCAAAAGGTGCTTATTTCTAAGAATTAGTTAGGAGAATCTTAAATACATTCCATCGCTGAACGTCCAAGCAAGGCACCATGAAACCACAGTGCCCGTTCTCGTTTAATGTCACTTTCCCGCTGTTATATAACATGCAATGCTTTTACAGGTAATCGGCTGTTACATCATTCATATCAAAGTGATGCAGGAAATGTTAGCAAATGCCGTCTGCGCGATCTTTGTTGATAGCTTCAGGGGCAGCAACGTGAATTAAAGCCGTGCAACCGTTACACAAGCGAGACTCAGATGAACTGCTAATCCGTTGTGGACCCCGTGGATAGGTGTGGCAGAGACGGCAAAAATAGAGTAAACCTTTGATTTTAAACAGTGATTCAGTTTGGTTATAAGGGCGCACGTAATAAGCCGACGAAGAGACATCAGTGGAACGCCATGGTTCTTTAACCAAATAAGTAGCCGACTTTTCTGGAAAATTCGCGTCGACTTGTAACATTATTTGTTCACTCTCCACAGATGGTGTTTTCTTAATTTCAGATACCAGCATCCACAATATTTTGCTTTGGTAACGAATATCTTATATGCCTATTAGAGGCACGTTCCCGGTGGTCTATGGCTGACATTGAGGAAGACAAATTCACGTGTTTTTTAGGATGCACAAGAAAGCTCCGAGGTTGAAAAAACACAGTAAATGCCATTGATCTGGAAAGCTTTAAGGACAACCATTTCAATTCATGTACATTTTTAACACCGCTTTAGGAAAGGATTAAACAATACATTATAGGCGCAGAAACATTTTATCTTTGAAATAATTGAATTACACATTTGACAGTAAGTTCCAATGTTGCGAACATATTCACAGCCATTTAAGCGATTAATTATCTTTACTCTCCTAAAGCCCAGAACAATAGTGAAATGTCTGACCTTTCAATAAGTTTAGACTTTCGCGTTGGATCCATATGGCCAGGTCCGTCGAAGACAACGTGACATTAAACCAGGACTGGATTTCCAACCAACAACTTTAGAACTAGATATTATAAACTGAACCGAGCTTGCATGCACCAAGCAAAAATCATTTAATGTAAATTGAATGCAATTCCAGTACAGCGTCTGAACAAATGTAATGATATTTTGCTTCAGCGGGGTTTACACTTGCCTTGCTTCAACCAGACGTGGGTAAAACCACGAATCAAAAATTCCATGGGAATTCTGCAGTGCCCGTTGGCGTGCTGCATTGCAACAGTTGTCCGTTTCCAAATGCAGCATTAAACAAAGTTTTATTCTCCCCTACACAATAATAAAGATAGTATTCGGCAGAAAGGGATCAAACCCATAACAGACACTCTTCTCCCCAGTCAACTGATGAAACTAATTAACTATTAATTGCTAATAAAATAAAAAATGCACAACAAGTCTGACAGCACCTGTGGAGAGAGAAATTAAGGTTACCTCTAGGGTCGATGACCTTCGCTAATGAAACATTTCAAAAGTTTACCAGACTTGCTTAGATTTCAACGCATGTTCGGCTTTTATTTCAGGTTCGCTCATTGCAGAATTTGATTTTGCATCAAGCTGGATTGACTCCTGATCACAAAGATAGCTGACAGTGAGATCTTGATGCTGGAAATCCAGTCCAGCCATTCGGCTACTCAGTTTGGAACCGCTTGAAAGTTAAAATAATGCAAACATTACACATCCGGTTTAAAAATCTGCATTTTAACAATTACTCTGTTCCAGGCGAATTTTTCAAATTCTGGTTTCGCGTCTGAGCTATAAGTGAACTGGTAGTTTGCAATATTTAAAGGAGGGTGATAGTCAGGTCGAAAAAGTACATCTCTTGTAAATTGACACTAGTTAAAAAGACAGAACTGTGCTCAGTCCAATGGTGACATATATTGATTGACACATGTCCCTGTTGACGAGAGCAAATGAGCACTGATCTCAAAGTTACCCGATAGTCAACTCTTGCTCAGTTGCTTATAGGTTTATCAGTATTCTTTCAATTCTGTTGCTATCCCAGTACGAAATAGAATGCAAGACAAAAGTTAAACGGAAAAAGCGGTACAATGAGTTTACAGATATTTTCAGGGTTGTTTTAAATATGCAATCATTCATTTATTTAATTGTTCAACGTCTATTTCCGAGTAAGTTTTGACAAAATAAATATTATTTGTAAATGTGTTTTGCTTTTTCAGCAGACTACACAAATAAGGTGAAAACAATCGTGTGGAAAAATAGGCAAAAAATCTAATATTTCCATATTTTGAGTAATAAGTATTGTACTTTTTATAAAAAAAAAAGTGATGGTGAAGCTGAAGTCAATCGGGGCCCGGGGGACCGCCAGTGGCTGGAGTTATAAGTAGCATATAGCAAAAAAAAATGGCTGTGGTTTGTTCAGGTCCATTACATCACTTCCAGGGCATCACTTCAGGAGCTCTTCGATATGATATTGTAACAAAAAAGCAAAAGGTATTCTGTTGCTATTGACTCAATTCCTGCCTCCCTAAATAATTTGCACCTTAAACAGGGCTGAAAGCAGGGGAGTCACGGAATACTCTCACTTGTCAAGTTGATCCCTGCTCCAAGAACAATCAAGATCTGCACCTTTCTGGAAAACGGCAGTCTAAGTTTAAATCACCAATTGAAATTAAAAAGATAGGGGAAGGTAAGTGCCGAAGGTAAGTGAAAAAGGTTTTTGAGGGTAGGGGTGTTCAGATATCCGGTGGGGATGGGGGCAGGGGGTCGGACTTTGGGAGTACTGTGGGTGGAATTGGACATCCGGCCAGTGCAGCTGGCTGGGCAACCCAGTGCTCGGTTGTTCAGTCGGACGTTGGGGGTGGGTGTTGGGGGTACAGGCATCTTAGGGGGGTCCTGCGGAGTCATACATCGGGAGAGGGTGGAGCAGACAGGCCATTCGGTGGGGTGGGGAAATGGGGAGCAGGGGGTTCGGATATAGTGTGTTTGGGGGATTGTCGAACAACGAGGAGGGGGCGACTGGTCAGACATTCGGAGGGACTTGTGGGTCGGATATTGGGGCGTTGGTACATGGGGTAATCGGAAGTCGGTAAAGGGTGGGCTGGTCAGCCATTGAGGAACTTGCGGTGTTGCAGTTTTGGAGTCTGTGGGTCCAACATGGAGAGATGGCGTGTCGTGTTGGAGGGTAAGATTCAGGCCCGCAGTGGAGTTGGGGGCAGGGTCGTAGGGTGTGCGCTCCCGTGCGGGTGGGGGGAATTGTATAGGTTGTCGCCCACTTGGCACAGTCGTGTGTGGCGGGGGGAGGATGATTTTCTCTGGGGTGGACTCCTTCCCTTGGGGTACAGAGTTATGGGGATTAGGTCTGTGGATATGCAACAGTTACTCGTAGGTTAGGAGAGGTTTTACCTCTGCTAATTCTTCCTGGGTAACGACTGGTGTAACCCGGGCGCAACCATCCAAAGTTTGCAATATAAAATAAAAATTTGGATGGTTCGCAGCGCAATTGCCCAGAGGAAGTGTGCATTTCTGGGCAATTGCCTCACAAACCATTCCCTGAGATCTTCTCTATAAGTTATATGGATACAAGTCGTGAGTTTGCGGGTGGGATTACTGGGGGCACTGGGGGCACTGCATAACACAATAAGTTTTGGTGAGTTTCTCTGTTATAGTGTCTAGGTCCACATGCCGCCCAGCTGGTAATGACACAGTGAGGCAAGCTATTTGCCTGTCTGCATCCCATAACTCAGGGTTATCCGGTTGGTTGCTGTTAAAATACATTTTGATTTTAAAATTCTCATTCTTGTTTTTTAAATCAAATCGTGGCCTCGCCCCTCCTTTTGACGGCAATCTCAGTCAGGCCCACAACCTTACCAGACATCTGCTCTCCACTAACACTGCAAATCACCGATTTCAGTCGCTTATCTATTCACGACTGCGCCTTCGTTTATCTAGGCCCCAAGCTCAAGAATACTCTCCCTTCACCTCTCCACATCTTTGCATGGTTTTTCTCCTTTAAGACGTTTTTTAAACCTACCTATTATTGAAAAGCTTTTGGCCATCTGACCTAATCGCAATTATTTGGCTTGGCACTATGCCTTTGTTGTGTAATGATCCAATGGAGCACCTCAGAACATTTAATTACATTTGAGACACCATATAGTAAAATGTCACTGTTGTTGTTGCAAAGCTTTTGGCATGTACAAAACCTCTGCTCCACGTACGAATCTAGAACAATTCACTGCGGTTAATAATAATTAACTTCATATGAATCAATTGAAGTCCTTAATATATACGAAGAGATTTTTGCAATGGCGTGCTTAAAATTAAATACGGCCACCAATGGGAAGAAATGCAATTGACTAAAACCCAACAGTTACTCAGATCTTTCTAGTATCCAAAGAAAAATAATTTCCTCAGATAATGACATAATTGGCTTTCCAATTCATTCTATAAGTTATGTAAACCTTTGAAAATGCGTTTAATCAGCCAAACTATTTGAGGCAATTTCCATCCAAATTATTTCAATATCAGGCAAGCGGTCAGTAAAATGAGATAGGAGCAGTGTTGCCGTGTTTCATTCCAAAGTATCCTAGGAGTTGGTGCCCTTACGCCAGCCCAGAATGCAATTTATTCTACCCGGTTCCAGTAGTAGTGAATTGCAATTTTGTCTCAGGTATGGGAGAACAGTGTTGCAGCAAGTCGAACAATCATGCATGTTCTAGTTATGGTGATAAACTGATCCCGCTGTTTTATTCCTTTCTGTGCATAGCAATGCATGCCAAACCTCCAGATCCCTCCATCAGAGCATCACGTCAGAGAATTGCTGAATGCACCATCAGGTTCCGAAAGCCATCCAAAGTAGTTTTGCCTGCCTGCACCCATGCTTATAGCCTGCAGGTATTTTAAATTTCCACAAACCTCATTGTTCCCTTCAGGAGAGGACTAAAAGGGCTGGTACGGCTCAAGGAATTAATAAAATCATGCTTATCAGTGATGACCCAGTAACAGCCCCTGTAATATGCTTCTGGCTCCAAACCTGACATGTGCAAAGTAGCCAAAATACTGCTTTCAGGGCTCACGATGAATTGAAATATGATCTCTCCAACTGTGATCTTCATAGTATCACAGAATTGGTGCGATATTGAAGGATGCCATTCGGCGCATCATGCCAGCAGTGGCTCTCCCAATGAGCATTATCACTCCGTGCTATTCTCTTGCCTTTCTTCTGTAACTCTGTGCATTTTTTCTGGTCAAATAATCAACTAATTCCCTCTCGAATGCCGCAATTGGACCGGCCTCCACCACAATTTCAGGCAATGCATTCCAGACCTGAACCACTAGTTGTTTCTTAAATCATACTTTTTTCTTTGCAAATCACTTTAAATCTGTGCCCCTCATTCTTGATACTTTTATGAGTGGCAACGTTATCTCTCTTTTTTACGCTGTCCAGCGCCCACACGATTTTGAACACGTATATCCAACCTCATCCCAGCCTTCCCCTCTCCAAGGAGAACAGCCCTAACCTACCTTCATAACTGAAGTTTCCCAAGCTTGGAACTATTTTCTCTACCTCTTCTGCACTTTCTCTAAGGCGTTCACTTCCTTCCTGAAATGTGGCACCCAGAACTATGCAAAATGCTACAGCCGAATTCTAACTAGCATCCTATACAAATTCAGCATAATCTCCTTGCTGTTGTACTCTATGCCTCTATTAATAAAGCCTAGGATACTGTATGCTTTGTTAACTGTTCTCTCCACCTGTCCGGCCACGTTTAAAGACTTATGCAGATATACACCCTGGCCTCTGTGCTCCTTAGGATTTGTACCCATTTTGTTTACATTGTGTCTCATGGTTTCCTACCGAAATGAAAGACCTCACAATTCTCTGCATTGAAATTCACCTGCCACATATCTGCCCACTCTACAACTTATCTTTGTCCTTTTGAATTTGTACACTGCCCTCCTAACAGTTGACAATACTTACAAGTTTTGTATCACCCACAAACGTTAAAATTGCCCCTGCATGCCAAAGTACTGACCATTAAGATATATTAGGGAAAGTAAGGCTCTCAATACCGGCCCCTGGGGATCTCCACTACAAAGCTTCCTCCAGCACGAAAAATACCCATTAACCATTACTCGCTGCTTCTTATTACTCAGCCAATTTTGTATCCACATTTCGACTGGCCCATTTAATCCATGGGCTATAACTTTTCTTCCAAATCTGTTGTGCTCGCACTGTATCGAATTACTTCTTGAAGCCCATGCACACCTGATCCCTCATCAATCCTCAGCAACTCTAACTGTTACTTCTTCAAATAATTCCTGCAAGTTAGGAAAAAACACTTTTCCCTTAAGAAATCCGCGCTGGCTCTTCCTAATCAATCCACATGTTTCTATGTGATTATTAATCCTATCATGAATATTGTTTCTAGAAGCTTCACCACCACCGAAATTAAACTGGCTCGCCTGGAATTACAGGGCTTATCCTTAGAACATTTCTTGACCAAGTGCGTCATATTTGCAATTCTGCCGTCACCTGGCACCTCCCCGGAGGGCAACAAGGCTTAAATATTTTGGCCAGTGCTCTTACAATTTCCACTTTCGCTTCCTTTAATATCCTTGGATGCATCCGTCTTTGCAGTCTGGATAGGCCGAGGGGCCTCTTCTGCACTCTGTGATTCTGTGATTCTCTTATCTCCTCCAGTTCCGGTGCCCTGTCAATTTTAATTACTGTAACTTTATCCAATACCTCCTTTAGATCAAATTTGAACATTTCTGGTGACAGTTTCCTGCTCAGTCAACATGTACTGGGGTAACTGTTTCCCTGGTAAACACAGATGCAATGTGTTGAATTAACACCTCAGCCATGCTCTCTGCCTCCATGTGTAAATCCCGTTTTTTGTCGCTGGCCAGCCCTATTCTTCCTTTTACCAGCCTCTGACTTTTGTGCCCCTATGTAAAACTTTGGGATTCGCCTTTATGTCGGCTGCAAGCCTTTTCTCATTATTTTTCTTCGCTTCTCTGATTAGCTTTGTCACCTCTCCTCTGAAGCTTCTATGTTCAGCTCAGTTCTCAATTTTATTTTGTAGCTGGAAGGTTTCATAAGCACAGTTTTCCTTACTTCTGTTAATTTTTACCTTCTTTTTCCTCCAGGGGTTTCCGGATTTGCTTGCCAAACCTTTCCCTTTTGAGGAAATGTACCTTCATTATGCCAGAGGCATCCCTTATTTTAAAATAGCAGATTGTTCATCTATAGTTTTATCCAGCTAGTCTTTGGTTCCAGATTTTCTGTCAGAGGTCCGATATTGCCCTTTTAAAGCCGCTTCTCCCTAATAAATTATTTTACCCTGGATTGACAATTGCCATTTTCTACCGTCATCCCCATTGGGAGCGATTTCCACTGCTGTGTTTTTAGCCGAATATTTCATCCTCCAAGAAAGGAAATGAGAGAGGAATATAGGAATTTGGATGAGAATTAACGTGGTTGTTTGGTCAAAGGAACACACTAATTATCATTTTTGTAAACAGAAAGTCCAAGCAAGTTCATACGTCTACGCAGTTATAAGCGTGTTAGTTACCCCAGTGCCGCTGCCCACAATCAGTGAACCAATAGATCCGAGCTATCAGCCCCTAATTGAATATATTTAGAGGCCTTGATGGTCCATGTCAGATGACCCGGTCTAAACTTCAAAGATTTGAGATTACTTGCAAGTCTTCTAAATTCATTGCATGCTATCATAACGGTAGATGACAATGCTGCACGTCATGCACTCCACCCTCAGGCGAACCTTTCGGTTTTTCACTTCTTCTGCGTAGTAGATCATTTGGAATAGTTTCACGTATCACGCTGTGCCATGATAGCTACAAGTGGAAGCTACAAATGTTTGGCTACATTGTGTTTGACTTCAATGAAAGTAAATTCGGACGAGCGGCAAACCGGCCGTTTCGCTTCAAATAGTTTATCGCGTGAATAGAAATCCTGCTCTCGTTACCTGAAAACGTCCTATATGGATGCATCAAATCTCTTTTATGCTCCTTAAGTTGCATAAATCTGCAATTAATTCTTATTTACCATTCGCCTGCGCAATCTGAGCCCGAGCCATGCAACAATCATTTGTTAAACAAAAACAGAATTACCTGGAAAAACTCAGCAGGTCTGGCAGCATCGGCGGAGAAGAAAAGAGTTGACGTTTCGAGTCCTCATGCCCTTCGACAGTTCCATCCTTTGTTATATCTCTACCCGTTAGCCCATTTCGATCCCTTCCCCTCATCCCACCCCACTAGGGCTACCTGTACCTTGCTCGTCCTGCTCTCTACCGTTAATGTCAAAATTAGCACATTTCTTAGCTAATATCACCACCGTCAAAACCTCTTTTTTCTTCTGTCTATGACAGCTTTTCGCAATCTCCACCTATCACTGGCCCTCTATCCAGCTCTACCTCTCCAACTCCCTTTAAACCAGCTTATATTTCACCTCTTCTATGTTTCCTTAGTTCTGATGAAGCGTCATTCGGACTCGAAACTCTAATTGTATACCGCTCTGCAGATGCAGGCAGACATGCAGAGTTTTTCCAGGAGTTTTTGTTCTTGTTTTGGATTGCCAGCATTCGTAGGTTTTTTGTTTATATCTTAGTGTTTTATTGACTGCCACTTCTCTTCAACGAATGCCTAATTTGAAGAAGTATTGCTCTTCTCTCCAACAGGATTTCCGCCTTTACCTTCTACCCTGTTTACCTTCATTGCTTTCCATTTCTCTCCTGGTGTTTGACAAGGTGTTTCCTAAAACTCGCTTTCACAGTCATTTTTTTGCTCAGTGACTATCTCCATCTCCGACTAATCCCAGGTGGATTACAAGTGAAGTTTTATACAATTCAATCATGGCCCCATCAGTCTCATCTGTTGCAGGGAAAATAACTCCAGGCTATCCAATCTCTCCTCATAATGAAAACTCTCTAGCCCAGGCACAATGCTGTTAAATCCCCTCTGCACTCTCTCCAGCGCAATCACATCCTTCGTGTAATGCATATTCCAGATCTGCATGCACTACTCTAGCAGTGGCTGAACCAGCATTTTATACAGTTCCAGAATAAACTCCCTACTCTTATATACTATGCCTTGGCTAATAGAAGTGAGTATCCCATATGCCTTCTTAACTACCTTAACCACCTGTCCCGCTACCTTAAGGGACCAGTGGGCATACACATCAAGGTCCTTCTGATCCTCGGTACTTCCCAGGGTCCTACCATTCATCATGTATTCCTGTGCCTTGTTTGTCCTGCCCAAGTGCACCACCTTACACTTATGTGGATTAAATTCCATTTGACACTGCTCAGCGCATCTGACCAGCCTGCCTATAGACTGCTGTAATCTAAGGCTATCCACCTCACTACATAACATCCACACATTTTCATGTCACCCGTGAACGTACTGATCAACCGCACAACATTCTAGCCTAAATTGTTTGCGTATACCACAAACAGCAAGGGACCCAACACCAATCCCTGTGGAACCCCACTGGACATAGGCATGCATTCGCAAAAACATGCCTTGACCATCACCCTCTGTTTCCTGCCACTCAGCCAATTCTTGATCCAATTACCAAATTGCCTTGGATCCCATGGGCACTTATCTTCATTATCAGTCTCCCATGCAGAGCCTAATCAAAAGCCTTGCTGAAGTCCAAGTAGATATGTCAAATACATTGCCCTTATCTTAATAACTGGCTGCCTCTTTGAAAAAATTAAATCAAATTGTTCAGAAATGACCTCCCCTAAACAAAACCATGCTGACTGCTCTTGATTAATCCCTGCCTCTCCAAGTGTAGATTAATCCTGTCCATCAGAATTCCTTCTAATAGTTTCCCCACCACTAAGGTTAGACTGAGTGGCCTGTAGTTCCCTGCTTTATCCCTGGCCCTTCCTGAATAACAGTGCAATATTGGCTGACCTCCAGTCCTCTGGCACCTCTGCTGTGGCAGAGAGGTATTGAAAATTATTGCCAGCGCCCTTGCTATCTCGTTCCTTACCTCACTCAATCCCTGGGATACATTTCAACCGGACCTGGAGATTTAACTACTTTTAAGCCTGCCAGACAACTTAGAATCTCCTCCCTTTCTATGCTAATTTCTTTAACAATGGGCAGAATTTTACACAGAGATAAAAACAAAAAAACTGCGGGTGCTGGAAATCCAAAACAAAAACAGAATTACCTGGAAAAACTCAGCAGGTCTGGCAGCAATGGCGGAGAAGAAAAGAGTTGACGTTTCGAGTCCTCAAGAGCCTTCAACAGAACCAGGTGAATCCAAGGAAGGGGTGAAATATAAGCTGGTTTAAGGTGTGTGTATGGGGCAGGGTGGGGGGGTGGTGGTCAACTTCAACACCTATGTGTTCTTCTATTCTGTTGTCTGTGACATCTTTTTATGATCTGCTTCTAATACTGCATGCTTCTCCCTACAACCACACCCCTGTTCCACTTCTCTACTCCCACCTAACCCCCCCCCCCCAACACACACACACACCTTAAACCAGCTTATATTTCACCCCTTCCTTGGATTCACCTAGTTCTGTTGAAGGGTCATGATGACTCAAAACGTCAACTCTTTTCTTGTCCGCCAATGCTGCCAGACCTGCTGAGTTTTTTCCAGGTAATTCTGTTTTTGTTTCCAACCTCATAGTCTAACGTGTTCATACAGCCCCCTCCAACCTCCTGCCCAAAATCCAGAAACAGGACTTCCCCGGCAGACTGATCGTGTCAGGCTGTTCCTGCCCATTGGGACTCATTTCTTGCTATCTTGACTCCATTCTCTCTCCTCTTGTCCAGTCTCTTCCCACCTACATCCACGACTCCTCTGACACCCTACCTCTTTTCAAAAATTTCCAGTTCCCTGGCCCCAACAACCTGGACTTCACCATGGCCGTCCAATGACTCTGCACTTCCATCCCCCACTGGGATAGCCTGAGGGCTGTCCACTTTTTCCTCAAACAGAGCCCTGAACAATCTCCGTCCACCACTACCCTCCTCCATCTGGCTGAACTTGTTCTCTCATCGAACAATTTCTCCTTGAACTTCTCTCACTTCCAACAAATAAAAGGTGTAGCTATGGTTACCTGCATGGCCCAGAGTTATGCCCGTCTCTTTATGGAGTATGTGGAACATTCCTTGTTCCAGTCCTACTCCGGCTCCCTCACACAACTCTTTCTCCGGTACATCGATGACTGCTTTGGTGATGCTTTATGCTCTCGTCTGGACCTGGAAAAATTAATATTTTGTTCCCAATTTCCACCCCTCCATCATTTTCACATGGTTCATCTATAACACTTCCCTTCCGCAGAAGGTGCAACAACAGCCCATTTACTTCCCTCCTCCTTACCGGCAAAAAAACTGCTTTCAAGTGAAGCAGCATTTCACTAGCACTTCCCTCAGTTTAGTGTACTGCATTGGCCGCTCCGAATATCGTTTCCACTACATTGGAGAGACCAAACGGAGACTGGGTGATTGATTTGCAGAACACCTTCTGTCTGTCCACAAGCATGACTCAGAGCTCCCTGCCGCTTGCCATTTCAACACACCACTCTGCTCTCATGCCCACATGTCCGACGTTGGCCAGTGACAATGTTCTAGTGAAGCTCAACGCAAACTGGAGGAATAGCACCTCATCTTCGATGAGGCACTTTAAAGCCTTCCGGCCTTAGTATTGATTCCAACAACTTTATATCATGATCTTTCTCCTGCATCCCCACCTCCTTTCCGATCACCCTTTTTCCAATAATTTATATATATTTGTTCTTTTCCGACCTACTACCATTATTCTTTTTAATGTGTTTCCATCCATTGTTTTATACCTACATTTCAGCCTATTTCGATCCCGTCCCCACACCCCACGCCCAGTAGGGCTATCTTTTCCTTGCTCGTCCCGCTTTCTACCCTTAATGTCACCATTAGCACATTTCTTTGCTGATATCATCATCATCATCACATCTTTGCCCTTTTGTCTATGAAATCTTTTGGCAATCTCCACCTATCACTGGCCATCTATCCAGCTCTTGCCACCGCCCTCGCCTCCCTTAAACCACCTTATATTTCACCTTTCTTCTGTTTTTTCTTAGTTCTGATGAAGAGGCATTCAGGCTCGAAACGTTAACTATATTCCTCTCCGCAGATGCTGTCAGACCTGTTGGGGTTTTCCAGGTATTTTTGTTTTTTTTGTGGGGATTTAAAAGCGTTGCTCAAAGATTGGTGTGGGAAAAGTGGGTTTCAGTTCGTGTGGAACTTGCACCATTACTGGGGAAAATGGGGGCTGTACTGTCGTGGCAATCTAGACTTGAACCATGTTGGGGCCAGTGATTCAGTAAACTGATTATTAAGGGAAGTAGAGATGGTTTTAAACTACTGGAGTATTAAAATACTAGGGCAAGGTTTCAAATTTGGTCGGATGTGTTCAACTGAACTGTAGAGGCAATGCAAGATAGAAAGGTACGAATATGGGAAATGATAATCAGATGGTGGCAGAAAGGTGGTGGCAAAGAACAATTCTAAGGATAAATAATAAGATATTGCCAGAGGCTACAAAAATGCAAAAGAGGCAAAGCTAAGGTCTTTATATTTGAATGCATGCATCATTCGAAACAAATCAGTTGAACTTATAGGTCAAAAAGAAGCAAAATACAATCTCTGAGGCATTTTATATACGTGAGTGAAGTTGACATTGATTGGGGCCACAATATTGAAGATAGTGGACAATTATAAAGGGCAGGAAGGGAGTAAAGCATTGAGGGATGGCTCTGTCATGAAATGCGGCTTTTCACATAATAGAGAGGGTTGAGCTAAATTCAGGAAACGAGAATCTCTAGGGAGTTCTGGTATTGAGGGGAAATGATAAAGGTAAAAAGTCACACTTGTGGATCCGGTGTACAGGAACCCAATAGTAACCATATGGAGCGACAAAGTGAAAGGGAGATATAAGGGGAGTTTGTCAGAGAGGTACAGCAACAGATATGGGGAATTCAAAGGTACAAATAATTTTGAAAAATCGGATGCGCAAATATAACCTAGATGAAAGTTGCATAGAATATTTTTTTCGGGATAATTCCTTAGAACAACATTTTCTGGTGCCATGGAGAGGCACCCAAAGGTAACAGCGATCATAACATGATTTACTTTACATTAAGTTTGAGGGATGGAATCGTGTGCACTTCATTGGTCCCTTAAACTTAAAAAAATAGCAAGTTTGATGGCATTGAAGCAAACCTAGCGAAAGTGAGGTGGGAATTTAGGTTAAGAGATAGTTCAGTAAAGATACAGTGGCAGACATTTGAAGAGGCATTTCAGAATGCTCAGAATAATTGCATTCCAACGAGAGAGATAAATTCCAAGGCAAGGACTCACCACCTTTGGTTAACTAAAAAGTTAAAGGTGGGATCAAAAGTAAAGTCAAACAAAAACTACAATTGCGCAAAGATATGCGGCAGGTCTGAGAATATGAAATAATCATAGGATAACTAAAATATTCAGACAGACAGAAAAAACGAATTACATGCCAGAGAAATTTAGCTAGAAATATAAAAATTGGTCTTGATTGCTTCATTAGATATTTAAGAAAGAAAAAAGTTAACCAAGTGAGCGTTGGTCCTATAGAATGTGAGCCTGGGAAATTATTAATAGAAAATGAGGAGGTGGCAGGAGAAGTGAACAGGTGGGTTGTATTGGCCTTCATTATAGAGGATATAACTAACTTCCCTGAAGCAGCTGCAGATCATGAAATGAAGCTACGGAGTAAGGCAGGAGATTTAAAATCATTCAGGAAGTGACACTGAACAAATTGTTGGAGTTGTGAGCTGACAAGCCGCCGGCAGAGATGGACTTCAACTTAGGATCTTAAAAGAAGCAGTTATTCAGATCGTTGTAGCAATGGTTACTAATTTTCTAATTTCCCTATGTTCGGAGAAGGTTTCATTAGATTGGGAAATAGTGAATATAACTCAGTTATGCCAAAAATGAAAATTCAGTCAGAAAGCAGGATATTACTGGTAAGTTAGCTCACCATTAGTCCGAAGGGTAAGTTTCAAAACTACTATTAAAAGCGTTATAAGCTTGGAACATTCAACGTAATTGAGGAGAATTAACATTGCTTTCCAAAAAGGAAATGATGCCTAACCAATTTATTGGAGGTATTTGTAGACTTATCATATTCTGTGGATAAAGGGGATCCAGTAAATGTACTGAACATGGAATTCTGTAAGACATTATATAAGATGCCACATCAAAGGTTATTGGGAAAATTAATAGTTCACAGTAAAGGGACATTAAAAGAATATTGGCAGGTTAACCGGAAGCAAGGAGGAGGCATAAAAAACAATTATTTCTGGTTGGCAAAGTGTAGCAAGTGATGCGCCACAAGCATCAATGGTGGGGCCTCGCCTGTTCAGAATGCATATAAAGAACTTGGATGAAGGGTCCGAAAGTACGACTGTTAAATTTTCAGATGACACAAAGATAGGTAGGAATGTAAGTTCTGAAGAAGATATAAGGGGATAGGGGTTAGTAAAGTGACTGGGCAAAAAACTAGCAAATGGCCTATAGTGTGAACAAATGTGGAATTCTCTATTTTGGTAGGAGCACAAGGGATCTAAGTGGTGAGAGACTGCAGAGCTCTGAGATGCAGATGGATCTGTTTGTCCTTGTTCATAAATTGCAAAAGGCGTGTTTGCGGGTACAACAAGTAATTAGGAGAGCTAACATAAAGTTTTCGTTTATTGCCAGGGGAATTGAATACAAAATTAGAGTTTATGGCTCAGTTATATCGGACGTTGGTGAGGTTATATCTGGAGTATTGTGTGCAGTTTTGGTCTCCTTATTTAAGGAAGGATGTAAGTGCATTTAGAACTGCTCAGAGAAGGTTTACTGGACCAATATCATGAATGGGCGATTGTTTTTGAGGAAAGGTTGGACAGACGAGGCTCGTGTTCTCTAGAGTTAAAAGGGTAAGAGTCGACTTGAATGAAATCGAAAAGATGCTGAAGGGCCTGTGGATGTGGTGAGGATGTTTCCTATTGTGGAAGAATCTAGAAATGGGGTGAGTTTAAATATAAGGGGTTGCCCATTTAAAACAGAGAAGAGGAGTTTCTCTCTGAGAAGGTCGTGGGCCTTTAGAAAATCTCGACCTCAGAAGGCGGTGAGTGGAGAATATCTTCGAATATCATAAACAAGGGGAAAATAAATTCTTGAAAAGTAAGAGAGCGCATGGTTACTGGAGTGGACAGGAAAGTGAGGTGAGATTACAATCAGGTCAGCCACAATATTATTGAATAGAGGAGTAGTCTGCAGGGGCCTAGTGCTTACTCCTACTCCAAACTCTATGTCTGTATGTATGTATTATGACTCTTCATGTAAGGAAGTTGCTCCAGAATTGCCAATTATAGTCATGCGTTTTAATCCTAGATTTACCTGTGCTTCGGTGCAAAAATGTTCCATTTTGCAGCTACATCTACGCATAGTGAAAAGACATTTTGAATCCACTGTAGCACGGAATTCCCGGAGGGACACTCAGGAAGGATCTCTGGGTCTAGTTTACTTGGTTATCATCTCTTGTAAACCCCTTCCAGTTTCCGTACGGGTTGCGAATTCGTGGATTATCCCTGGACCTAGTAGCGGGGTATAACTAAGTAGTTAGAGAGCGCCTGGACTGAATCTTTTCCATGATTATGAAGTCTGTGAAACTAATACATTTCCTCCGAACGTGTTCTAGACAGGTTATGTACATATTATTTTTAATTAAGACATACGGCATAACCACATGTGCAAATCAGTATGCGGTGGATTATGCATTCTCTCTTTGAATGGCGAAACAGGTTGGATATTGTAAATCATCTAGTCTTATTTCCATATCTCTGTATTTGGCTCGGCTCTAGATGGCTGAAGGCACTGTTGGACATGTCACAAATAAGGGGCAGAGCACAAGCCAGCGACAAAGCTGCAGAGTTCAGCCTGCTAATTCAAGATTTTTTGAACTTTGGTTATCAAGAATTACTTACTAGATAGTCAGCAATGTTTGACAGGCGGGGCATTAATTTAGATCTAATGTCGTGTTCACTGCGTTTTGGAGATATTTAAGGGTGGCGCAGGAATGAATAAATGCCGGATATTTCCACTAATATTGATATTTGCTGATTAGATAGCAAGGCCAAGTAAATAGGAAACAACAGGTTTACTTTTAATTAAGAGAATAAATAAGAAATAATTTAGCTACACTATTGCTGCTGAACTGCTGATAAACAAACAGGCGAAACATGTGAAAGTTATGCAAGTGAAAATCGGGACAACAAAAACGCAATGTGGCAGGCCATGAGGCAATAACTTCGAGGAAAAATGGTTTAAGATCAGGTATCAAGCAAACATAAAATTTTGAAGGATCATGAGGACTCGAAACGTCAACTCTTTTCTTCTCCGCCGATGCTGCCAGACCTGCTGAGTTTTTCCAGGTAATTCTGTTTTTGTTACAAAATGTTGACAGTCAGGCAAGCAAACTGGTTCAATTTCTGTGCATTTATATATATATTTATTTGTTGAATAGAACGAAAGTATGGCGGACAATAGCTTCCTGGAGCAGTCTCCATGGCTACGCTTCGGCCTTTCAGAGCCGAATTGTCAACGAACCAGCGCTATTTCGTTCTTCAGAATTGGGAGCCGACAGTAGTATGGTTCTGTCACCGGACTAGTCATGCACATCCCCAGGCCAATGCTCTGTGACCCGAGTTAGAATTCCCCCATGGCAAATGGTAGAAATTGAATTAATTTATGAAAAGTCTGGAAGTAAACATATCTGATGATATCCGTCAAATCATTGTCGGTCAACTTAAAATGCATCAGGCTTTATAGAACAATCTTCCATTCTCCCTTGGCCTGGACTAGATGTGACTCACTCCAACTACCCTTGGCCTAGAATGACACTCAGCCATATCGAACGCTTAGGAAGTGCATAAGGAATGGAGCCAGATGCACCATCTGATATACTCATATGCACAGAATCATATTTCGCAGATAATGGTTTCACCATCCATGGGGTGTCCTGTCCCAAAGGTTGGACTAACACAGCAGAGGTGGGGACACAGTGAAATACAGTCAGGAGAGAGTGGCCCTGGAAATCCTCAGCATAGACTCTGAACAGCTGAAACACACATGGAATCAGCTCACACATGGGCAAATAAACATCCTGCTGATAACCACCAACGGTGAGCACTCAGATCATGAACCAGTATTTCTTCATTTTGAACACCAGTTGCAGGAAGCATTGAGCGTGGCAAGGGCGCAGTGTGCACTCTGGTTGGCGACTTCTATGAACATCACCAAGAGTGGCGCAGTGGAACCACTACTGACCGAGCTGGCCGAGGTCAAAATGAGTTAGATGCTCGACTGGTACTGTGGCATGGGTGAGGGAAGCAAGGAGAGGGAATAACAAGCTTCACCCCATCCTTACCAATCTTTCTGCCTCGGGTTCCTCTGTCCATGACAGCATCGGTATGAGTGACCATCGCATAGTCATTGATGTAGGCCAAATTCCGAATTCATACTGAGGATACCCTCTATGGTGCTGTGTGATACCACCAACGTGCCAAATGGGATAGATTTCGTACAGATCTAGCAACTCAAGATTGGACATTCATGAGGTGCTGTGGGTTAGAAGCAGCTGAATTGTACTCAACCACAATCTGTAACATGATGCCACAACTTAACTCTCAATCTAGCATTATCTATAAGCCAGGGGATCAACCCTGGTCAAGAACTTGCACAAGAAGGAATGCCAGTAGGAGCACAGGCATAAATAAAAATGAGGTGTCACCCTGGTGAAGCTACACTCAGGAATACCTATGTGCCAAAAAACGTGTGATGGACAGAGCTAAGCAACCCCGCAACCAATGGACCTATCCTCTGCAGCCCCGGAGTCTAACCAGTCTGAATGGTGGTGAACAATTGCAAAATAAAGCACTGGTGGAGGAGGTGCACACATATTCCCATTCTCAACGATGAGGAGCTCAGCAGAAAAGTGCATTAAACAGACCTGAAGCATTTGCCACCATGTTCAGCCAAAAGTGCAAAATGGATGATCCATGTCCACCTCGTCCAGAGGTCCCCAACATCACAAATGCCAGTCTTCAGCCAATTAGACACATTGTACGTGATATTAAAAAAAAAACAAAAAAACAGCTGGAAGCACAGGATACTGAAAAGCCTATGGGCCGTGGCACCACGTTGGCAGTAACACTGAAGGATTGTGTTTCAGAAAATGCTGCGCCCTACCCAAGCTGTCCTATTGCAGCTAAAACACACTCGTTGAAGCAGAAATGTGGAAAATTGCTCAAGGATGCCCCCTGCATCAATAAAGGAACACATTCGACCCAGCAAACCACTGTCCCTGCAGCCTACCCTTGCTCATCCATAAAGGGATGTAAGCCATCAACAGGATTATTAAGGGGCAATGGCTTTGCAATAACCTGTTAACTGACCCTCAGTTTGGCTTCTGTCAGGATTATGCCACTCCACCGTCATTACAATCTTGGATCAAACATGAGGTGAGAGTGACTGTGCTAGACATGGAGGCAGCATTTGACCTAGTACGGAATTGAGGTATCCTATAAACACTGCAGTCAATCGGAATGAGGGGGAAAATACCCCGTTCATTGGCATCATACCTAGCACAATAGAAGATCGTTGTGGTTGTTGGAGGTCAGTCATATTCCCTCCTGGATATCACTATAGGGGTTCCTCAGGGCAGTGCCATAGGCTGAAACATCTTCAGTTGCTTCATCAATGACCTTCCTTCATTTATAAGATCAGAAGTGTGGATGCTCGCTAATGAGTACACAATGTGCAGCAGAGTTTGCGAGTTTTCAGATACAGAATGTGTCCACGTCTAAATGCAGCAAGACCTTGACATTATCCAGGCTTGGAATGACAAGTAGAAAAGATTACTTGCACCACACAAATGTCAGGCATTGGCCATTTCGAACAAGAGTGAATCTAAACAGCATACTCTGACAATCAATGGCCATGACCATCGCTAAATTCCCCACTATCAAAATCCTAGGGGTTACCATTGAGCAGGAACTGCACTGGACTAGTTATATAATTTCTCTGGTCACCAGAACAGGTCAGAGACTAGGAATCCTGCGGCGAGTAACTCGCCGCCTGACTCCCCAAAACTTGTACACCATCTACAAGACACAAGCCAGGAGTATGAGGCAACACTCTCCATTTGCCTGGATGAGTGCAGCCCCAACAACAGCAAAGAAGCTCGCCACCATTGAGAACACAACATCCCGCTTGATTGGTGCCCCATACACAAACATTCACCCCCTGCAATACAGTTTCACAATAGCAGCATTGTGCACCATCTGCAAGAAGCACTGTCGCAGGTCACCAAGGCTCCTTACATGGAACCTCCAAAACCCACGACCGCTGCCATCTGAAAGGACAATGGCAGCAGACACATACGGAAACCAGCACCTGGAAGGTCAGTTTCCAGCCATGAACCATACAGAATTGGAAATATATTGCAGTTCCTTCACTGTCGCTTTGCCAAAATCCTGAAACTCCCTTGCCATCAGTACTGTGGATGTACCCCTACATCACAGAGACTGCAGAGTTTAAATAAGGCACTTCATCACCACTTTCTCAAAGGCAATTCGGGGTGTTCAAGAAATGGTGGCCTAGCTAGAGATGCACACATCCCATGAATGAATAAAAGAAGGATATTAACCTACTTCCCTTTGAAAATTATAATTCTTGTGTTTGCCTTGGGAGTGCAAGAAGAAAAGATTTCATGGTGTGTTTCTTTTTTTTCGTCATACTTCAGGAATAATATTAACTTTGCTGATTGGGAAATAGATGAAAATCAAGAAATCCAACGAATGACACAAAAATAATAATAAGGAATATGGAAAATTGCAATTAATTTCAAAGGGCCCAGTGGAGTTTTAAAGAATTGCATCAACAGTTGAGGTTTCATTGAAGACAAAGTGGAACTATATTGGAAAGTAAGGTAGTTCAAGGCATTGTAAAATGACTACTTTGTATCGGGTTTCGCATTAAAGAAAGTGGGATGATCAACAGTGACTGAAACTATGTCATCAGGAAATACTAAGTGTACTTAAATAAGTAGCAATATAATATTGGGAATAATAATGGGGTGAAGATTTCCAAGTGGGTCGGAGTGCATTGTTTCTGCCACGGGACGTTAAATTCATTGGTGAGGAAATTGCAATGACTCAGGCGTGTTGTTTTTTACTAAAGCACGTGCCATTTCGGGGATGGCGCTTTTAGCATGAAAGCAATTCATTTTTGCTACAACATTATCGATCAAAACAAATGCATCAGTACCGAGAGCAGGCCTGAATCTATCTGACATGTGATTAGAAGTTGAAGAATGGCTGATTGCATGTCTGTGGAGATAATATCGAAACTGCCGATTATCTTGTAAATGAATGCTCACGAAACATATTTTCCAAGGAAATAATTGATATTCACTTCATATCACCAGTGGCCATGGAATGAATTTTGATCTTTGCTGTCAACATGTAAGGTTCAGTTTCAAGCTGCCATGGGGAATCCAAAACCTAGGAGGGTTGAGAGGGAAATTGATTCAATGTTAGCATCAGTTTAACATTGTATGTGTGAAGTTTCTCGAAATCAATTTCTAAAAGCATATTGATTACAATATAGTACAAACGCACTCTGATTAAAGAGATCCAATATGGCCTAATGAAAGATAGATCATGTCTCACTATACTCATTTTATTTGGAGAACTCACTGACATCGCAAATAGGATATTGTGTACAGGCATTGCTGCATGCACTTACAGGTTGCATGTAATGAGCTTCAACATACGAAATTGTTCGTTAAAAAGAAGAAAAGGGCACAGATTCGAGCATGCTTTGGCACGTTGTTTGCTAATTGATTTGAAAGCAGGAGATTGGGTGGTGTTGTTTTAATTCGATCTTGCATTCTGAATGTCATTCGCAAGGTCAGCATTTGTTGCTGATCCACAATCACCGATAAGATGTTGTTGAGCGTCTTGATGAAATGCTGTAGTCAATATTGCGGAGGTACAGCCGTACTGCTGTTATGAATGAAGTACAAGGTTTGTTGCCCAGAGACAGCGAAGGTCAATATTGCTCCAAATTAGGGTAGAGCAATTAGGCGGGGAAGTTACAGGTGGTGGTTTTCGGATGTGTCTGCTGCACCTGAACATTTGGTAGTAGATATCATGGGTTTGGAATGTGCTATCGAAGTAGGCTTGGCGAGTTCCTGCATGTTGTAGACAATACGCTGTGCTTCCACAGGTTGCTGAGCTTTATACACAAGGTATGAAAATTGGCATTTCTCAAAAATACGCAATGGGAACTCTGCCCCTCACAATTTTACTTATTTTTTTTCTAGAACAGAGAGATGCGTACCCAAGTTTACAGAGAATGCCGATACTGGATAAGTTGGACAGCTGGAAGCGGAGCAGCATACAGGATTAAGCGACTGAACAAGTTTGAGCAAATTATGTGCAATTCGGGGATGGTTTGCATTTAAATTAGAAGAACAAAAGAATGGAATCGTTTCTGATTTTTTTCCCTGAGAGATGAAGTGCTCTGGAAGGGTCAAACAGGAAAGGCTAAAAAGCATAAACGAAGAGCATTCAGAAGGAGGAATGGAATATTATATCTTATCTCAAGAGTTCTGTGGAGTCTCTGGAGAAAATTCCAGTGAATCCGTGCCCCATTTGGCCTCAAAGGCTGATGTCACTGCCCCTTGAGACGATCCTTCAGTGCAATGTCAGTGACGAGTGTTTATGGCATTTTTCAAAGGGCTTAATCATGTAAATGCTTCATTTACTATGCTTTGATGTCTAGTAACTCGCTTTGACGGGACGCGTTTGAAAGGGATTTCTGGTCATGGGGATGCAGGGTAAGGATGGAGGGCAGTGCGGTGGGGTTGCTGGGAGATGTATGGGGAAACTCTGGCACTCCCCTTGCTTTAAATGACTCTTCTAATGAACAGTCTCTACGCCTGCTGGTGCGTCCTGGTGGGCACATCAGGATGCGCTTCTTTCGAGCCTTTCCTTGGGAATCATCAGTTATAGATTCAATCATGAGTCGACTCTCCATTTGCTGCAGTTCCACTGCTTCCCTAAATAACATCGGATGATTCAGCATTCACTACGATTGGGAACACAGAATCCAAGGGAACACATCGGCTACCTTTTCATATTCTTCGCTTTAGATTTCAGTCTGGAGATTGAATTTGTTTTACAACCTGAATATACTGCGATGCCTTCTTTCTAGGCGTTATGATGTTGACACTGTGACCCGCTTATTATTTTGGCCTAAGAATATTATGAGATTTCGTTTACCATGAACGTTGTTATTAAAAGTGGAGCAGCACTGCTTTACACAGCCTACTACCGTGTTTTAAGGGAGAAAAGCAACTGCTTAAACGTGGGAGCAAGGACTGCCTCAGCCCCATGTTTCAGAAGTATGATGTTTGGATTTGAGGGAACCGTTATAGAAGCTCTGGATAAAGATACAAATTTTGCTTGTATGCCCGGTAACCTATCTAGTATTAGGCTGGAGGTGCCAATTCTTATATTAAAGAAGAAATAAGTGCTGCAATTATGTATCGCAGTTCCTCCTCTATTTCTGCTTCTCGATTTCTTTACTCGTCTTCTTTGTTCCTAAGTAAGATGGGACGCCCTATTTTCGTAATGAAATGTAATATTTAATACTACTTTTTGTTCAAAGTCATATGCAATTAGATTCCCATACTCCAGTTAACCTATTTGTGAGTGTTCTTTGTAATTTGTTGTTGTCCTTCTCAATTTTGGCTAAACCGGTCGCAATAATTCGGGGCCAACATATTTAGAAATTGTGCGTTGGATCCCGCAGTCATTTGAATAAAAACATTTGAATAAAAATTCTGATCAACAATCATTCCAGAATTAATCATGATGGGACTCCAAATTTCATCTTCTGCCAAGTGGTCTGCTTTCTTTGTTGTACTCAGCTCGCTATCCAAACTGCAACATGGAAACTGAACCTTCATGCCCTGATGTTATTCGTGTGTCTATTATAGGTTATTTAATCGAAGGCCAACTGGAATTATAAATAGATTACGGCAACCACATTGCATTTCTATAATCTCGCTGTAACTCTTCAAATATATCACTGAGGTTGGTGAAGCAAAACTGTCCCTTTAGATGTTTCTAATTGTTAATCATTATTGTGTTGCGTTTCCAGACGGCTATTTGTTTAAATTATCGTTGCAGTTTAGTTTGCCTGTGTGGCATGCGACATAAATTCTTCAAAAGAAGATTGAATTGTGCTAAGAATTAATTGGTAGTCAACATTTTTAAATTTTGATTTTGACGATATCTTTCTGCGGTACCTTTATCGAATCAGTTATCATTTGTCTTACTGACAAATTCATTGGGCACCATGGCGTTGTCCTTCTCAATTTTGGCTAAACTGGTCGCAATAATTCGGGTCCATCCACAAACTGAGAAATTGTGCGTTGCTTTCCACAGTCTATCATTTGAATAAAAGTACTGATGAACATTGATTCCAGAATTAATCGTGTTGGGACTCAACTTTTCAACTTCTGCCAAGCGGTCTGCTTTCTTTGTTGTACTGAGTTCGCTATCCAAACTGCAACATGGAAACTGAAACTTGATGCCCTGATGTTATTCTTGTGTCTATTATAAGTGGTCTATCTATTACAATGGTGCAACGTATTTTCATAAGAGTCTCAAAGAGAAAGAGCAAAGGCGAGTTTGTCTCGTCAGTTTGAGTTTAGTTCAAACTAGTATTTGAGTATCCAAAAGGTAGGTAGTAAACTGCCATGCAAATAAACGCCGGTGGCGACGCAATTTTTTTACATTTATTGTATATGTTAAGACGTGGCAGGTGATCTGTGCCAGGTGGACAACATCCACAAGGGTGACTTGGGCACACTATCGCAACGGTTTTGAAATTTGTATTTATTATGAGACTATTTGAGCATTGAATTCAGAAGTAATGAGTCCACTAACACCTTTATGGGTTTTAAAAATTAAACTATAAAATTGATAAACGAAACAAAACATTTCAAGCTCGTACATATGATTCTCGTTAATTATTAAAATAACAAATCCCAACATTCCTATGTAACCTAACTCCCAGCACACACCATCTTTAAGATAGCTATCCAACATAGGTTTAAGTTTAAAAGCAAATAAGCATGTTTACCACAACACACACTCGACCCTAGAATTCCAAATGTTTTCCTCCAACTTTAGTTGATGCACACAGCAGAGTTTTGCAAAAGAGTTTGACGTCTCCAAGGGTGATTCACATTGTTTTGTTCTTGCTTACATGCCCCACCCACCCTCTCAAGAAAACATTGCATTCTGCTCCTTATTCATTTTTCTCTCTTTAATGTGCAAAATCCAGTGTTCCATATAACATTGGAACTTTACTCAATATAAAAATCTTTCATATTGCCAACACGTTCAGTACCTTTTGGAAATAAATAAATATAATAACCTTGTCCTATTTATCTTGTTAGTTGTAAACATCCTACCATCCATTTGAAATCCAAATAAATTCTTCACTTATCGAAACATGCAACTTTCCGTCACATATTACATGTTATGCCCTCAACCATGTTTACTCATTCGCATTCCAAGTGCCTTTTCCCGAACTTATTTTTTCATAATTTCAAGCTTGCAGCCCATCTGACTCTAATTTAATTAAGTCACTCACACGGAACCATTTATATTCACCTCATAAATCTACTTGACGTCAACCACAATATTTTGAAAGTCATTATAGTTTTGTAACACCTCCATCCTTACAGAAAAAAAATAGCTGCCATAATTGTAAAAGGCTGCTTCATTTTCCCAACCAATCTTACATTACTTACAATGCTTATCCATATACACAAACCACTGCATTACCAGGCGCATGCCTTAACATAAGAAAATGTACAAATCCTTTGTCTCAATTCATTTCAGTCCAGTGTCCAGCTTCTTAAATGTCCGGTTTCCTTTGACCTTTAAACTCTCGACAGTGCATCTGCAATTAGATTTGATCATCCAGCCACATGTAAAATTTGTACATTAAACCGTTGACGTAACAAACTCCATCTGAACAGTTTCACACTTCAGTCCCGAAATTTTTAGAGAAATATTAAAGCATTTTTGTCTCTATAACCAATTTTATCTCAAGAAGTGATTGCAAATTAAAAATCGAAATGCTGCAACGCTAACAGCAGCCCCAGAGTGTAATTTTCAATGATTGACTATCTTCTCTGATGTATATTCAGCTTTGGTGAAAAAATATCCTATTGGTTTCTCAATTGCAGTTTTATCTTCGAGCAACAGCACACACCAGTGACTGTGTTGACTGTCAAGTTGAATTGATTGGTGTAAGTAGGTAATGTCAAAATTGATGTCATGGTCAATGCAGTTTTTAATCCTGTCAAATGCATGCTGGCACTCGTGTGCTCATTAAAACTTCTCGTTCTTTTTAAATAGTTCAGTCAATGGAGCAACCACACTGCGAAAACTTCCAGTAAAATCCACTTATGCCCAGAATGCTTAAAGCTTCTCGTTTTGCTGTGGGTATGGGGAAATTCACAATGTTATTAACTTTCACATGTCTTGCACCCAACTGATTGTGCCCAATTTTATGGCATCGTTACCTAAATTCTGCTTTTGTAAACTCACCCTTAGCTAGGTTCATCACCAAATTCACTTCGTACAGATCAAGGACTTCTTTCATATGCTATAAAAGCTCCTCCATTGTTTGACTCAAAACTATCATTCACCAATATTGACAACCCAATTGCTCAGACCTGCAATTACTGTTTTGTTCAGCCTTTGACATGTTGCTAATGCATTTTTCATACCAAAAGGCATAACGTTGAACTGATATAGGCCATTTGGCATCACAAAAGTTGACATCTGAATTGCTGTCTCTGATAATGGCACTTTACAAGCCCCTCAGCAAGTCAATCTTTATAATAAACTTTGATTGTACAACTTTCTAAATGCAATCTTCCAACCATGGAATAGGCTGTGAATTCGCTGTGATGACTGCACTTACTTTCCAATAATCCACACATGGTTTTGCTGTTCCATCTGTTTTCTGAAGCCTCATAATAGGCAAACTCCAGTTGCTGCAGCTGGACTCAATTATGACATGTTGAAGAATGAATTCGATAATTTCTGTACTTGTGATAAATTAGCTGCATTCAATCTATAAGAATGTGGCCTTATTGAAATGGAATCAGTCACGTTTACATCATGTGAAACTAAATTTGTTGTGCCTCTCTTATTCCCACAAATAGCTTTGTGTGGCCGCAATTGCTTCTCCAAATCACTTTGGCACTGCTCTGGAATGTAACTCAATATTGCCCTTAAATATTCATGAACTCCCCTTATTCTCAAATTTGATTAGAGGAAAATGAAGTTCAGAATCCTTTATTTCTCTTCCCTTTATCTACGCTACTATCTCCTTCTTTTAGTCATGTTCCCTGGCAAAGTAATTTGTAACCATGTTTACATGACACACCGTCTGCTTCTTTCTTGAATTTGGAGAATTTATTACATAATTTACTTCAGAGTTTATTTTCACTTATTTGAGGCCCACCAAATCTTGCCTTTAATGGTCCAACCAATGCTGGTAATAAAACTAACACTTTTTCCCCAGATTCCAAAGCATCAGTTTTGGACCCATTATCTACCTTCGTCGTCATCGCATGCTTTTGTATATTTAAATGTTCCCTTGCTAACTCGCATGCCCTGTTCAGCCTTTCCCTGAAGTTTGTCATATAATCCAGAGGAGTAGAGTCTGAATTTAGAGGCACTAATTTCTCCTGAATCAACTTCAATGCTCCACTTAACTGAAGAACATAGAATAATTCAAAATAATTAGATGTTGTCTATTCGCCAGGAACATCCTTAATAGCAATGAAGAAGAATAGAATTCCCATATCCAAGTTCAGTGGATAGTCTTAAGTATAAGCCTTCATGATAGTTTTTAAACCTTGATGCCATTTTTCCCAAATCACATTGTGATTCAGGAGGATAGGCTGTTGTCGTAACAACACTTATCCCCAAACTGCTCATTGCTTCCTTAAACAGTGGTGAGATGGAAGTGCAACCTTGACCTGATTGTATTTCTTTTGATAGACTATACCTGGTTAAACATTTACTCAACGCTTCCAGAATTTTCTGTGCTGCATTAATATGTGAAGATATAGCTTTTGTCACCTTGTAGACAAACACATTACTGACAGCAAATAGCTGATTCCACTTTTAGACTTTGGGATAGCCCTATGTAACCAATCGTGACCCTGGTACCAGTAGACTCAAATGCTTGAAACAGAACTAAAGGTGCTGGTTTAATGGCTATTTAAGGTTTTCCTGTCAGCTGACATGTGTTATATGTTCCGCAAAGTACGACAACATCCCCATGCAGCCAAGGTCAATAGAAATGTTTTAGCATGTTCCCCTGAATCTTCTTAATTCCTAAATTTCCCCAAATTGCAATTTCATCAGCTATTCTCAAAATCAGAATTCGGAGGTTGATCCTCCGCTTCATCATTAAAAGATCACCCTTAAGTTAATGGCATTCAAGAATGCATTTAGCCTCTGTTTCTCTGTAAGATGCCTGATATAACACTTTTTCTCGTGGATCTTTCTTCTGTAACTATGCCTACGTCCTTAAGCTAAAAACCTCAGCTTATTGTTTCTTCATTCTAGATTCACGAACAATCTTATCAAATAAAGTATCCACTAATTGAATATCAACATCTTACTCGTGTCTTTTAAATTCCTCTTTTTCCAGATTTAACCTGCGAGCTTGTGATCTCATTACTTCACAATCTAGAAACAATGCAAATCCGCTTTTTGTAAGATATCTGTTTACTGCACCTGCACAGGCTGTTCCACTACATAAGGCATCAGCTACGCATGTGACACAGCTATATCAACACCAAAAATAAATTTAACCTTTACAATGTGCATTTTTGCACTACTCCAACAATCACATCACCTGTTTTCCAAATACTCTCTAAATTTAAATTCCAAAATGGAATAATTTTTCATTATCTATGAACCCCCTTTATTATTACTTCCTCCTGCAACCCTTTCTCTGAACAACAAATATCACTATAACAATGTTTTAATCATTGGCTAGGTCATGTGTCTCTTAAAATGTTAATATATTTGCCTATTCCACCCTGTATACATGGAAAGACCTTCCCGTCATATCCAAAATTTTAACCATTTCCGTAGCCTGCCCCACAGCACTCATTCTGTTAATTTGTGAACATAGTCCAATTTCTTTACCGATCACTGATTCTCCCTGCTTCATTTGTACATATTCAAATGGTTTATCCTGTGCCTGTACCTCAGGATCTACAGTACTCTTATTTCCAGAACCTTTCTGTATTCCATTTGCCGCACCAGATTTTCCTCATAACGTCCAACACATTGAATTTGTGTGCCCAAACATAATACATGAAGGCACCTCAGATTTCGTGAGTGAGTTCAACCCTCAGCACCTTCTTTTCTGTTCTGAGAGAGGAAAAAAAAAACTACCTAAGAATTAATTTTTCTTGGCTAATTACTTTCTTTATACCTTCCCACATTCCAAACATCTTGGATTGAAAAGGCTGCCGAAAAGCAAAGATTCAGATCCATCAACTAACTCACTGACTTTCACCGCTTGCCTTGCTACTTTTCCTCTCTGTTCTTCCACATGAGCTCTCACTACGGAAGAAATTAAATCTTTAAATTTTCACAAAAGAATTAATTCTCCAAGGGCTGCAGTTGTTGTCTCCAGAGTTAATGGTCGTGTCCACCGATAATAATTACTTTGTTTCAATCCCTCAAATTCAATGAACATTTGGCCAGAGCCTTTCCATATATTCCTAATTTTCTGCCCCTACGTTTCAGGAGCCACCAGTGTGCACTCATAATAGCGTTTTTACGGCAGCATCGTCATTTGATACTTATTTTGACAGTAAGGCATAAACCTCATGACCGCCATCTACCAAGCTAACGTGTAAAAGCAACGTCTAAATTTCTTAGTTGCCATTTCATTTGCTTAGCCATCTTCTCAAATGAAATAATGAGCATCTCTACCTCGCTTTCCTAGAACCTTGGAAGGGCTTGCACAAATGTAAACATCTCCCCACTGGGCTGTAGACCAGAAGTCCTCATTTTCACATTAGAACCTCCCTCAGACCCAGGTACCTCTTTTTGAACTTCTGTTTTTTTTTGAGCTAATTTCCTTTTTCCCTCTCCTTCCCTTTTTCTCCCTTCCTAATTTCTCCCATGCTAACTCCCTTTCCTGTTTTCGTTCTATTTTTGCTTTTCTTCTTCCTCCCTTTGGATTGCCTTTCCTCTTTCTTTTTCCTTTTTCTTTGCCTCGAATTCCAGTCTTTCGACTGTTTGTTCATGTCGAAGCTTCTTTACTTGTAGCTGATTTCTCACTACCTCCAACTGTGACTCATTACTTTCAGGTATCCTTTCCAAATTCAAATACTGTGCTATCGTTTCAACATTGTTTGCATTGTTTGCCGCAATCATTTATCTGAACTGCATCTTATCCACAAATTCTGCAAACTTACCCTTAGATACATTGGTAAACCAATCAGAGTATATGTTCTACTTCCACAAAAGTCTTAGCTATGGATGACGCCACATTTTCTGTCTCACCAGTTTTAATTCACTTACAACAGCTCCTGAGTTTAATGCGTGTCTCATATTCCGAGCGTGAAGATTCACCAACTAGAAACCAATCAGGAACTTTCAAATATCACGTAAATAACTCGCAATTTTGTTATGCATTGGCAGGTGATGCGTGCCGGGTGGATGAAATCCACATGGAAAACTTGGCAAGTCTATCATAACAGTTGTTCAACTTCTGTTTTTAATGAGAATAACTGGGCGCTGAATTCAGAATCAATGAGTCCATTGACACCTATAGGGAATTTTAAAAGTACATTACAACATTGACTAAAAAAATAAATCACATATGTAAGATTATGGATGATTAATGTTTTCTAAGTCCCAAAATTCTACATTAAACTTACTGCCAAATATACACAATCTTTAAGGCAACTGCTCAACATAGATTTGAAATTTAAGCCGCAAGTCAGCACGTTTACCACTGCACACAATCGAAGGTGGAATTCCAGAGCCTTCTTCCAACTTTAGTTGTTGGACACAGCAGAGTCTTTCAAAATGTCTGGATGCTTCCTAAAGACTGTTTCACACATTCATATTAGAACTTAGGTGGCCTTGAAACATGGCTATTCATTGCACTTTATACATGCATCTCTCTCTCTTTAGATTCTAAATTCCATTTTTCCATTTATCTTTAGAACTTTTCTTTTACCAGGATATAAAAATCTTTCATGTTGCCGACATGGTCAGTACTTTTTTGGGGATAAAATAAACATAATAATCTCTCCCTGTTTATCTAACTTGTTGCAAAAATCCTGCCATCCGCTTGGAACCCAAACAACTGATTCACACCTTAGATGCTATCCCCTGATCCATGCTTACTCATCAGCATTTCAAATGCCTTTTCCTCCAACTTATTTTGATCAATTCTAATTTGATCAAACCGCACACGCTTACACATATATTATCACACCCATAAACCCTTTACAATAAAACACAATAATATTATGAAAATTATTATAGTTTCGTGACTTATTTCTTCTATAAAATACAATGCAGATACAGAGCTGCTCACAGAAAATAATGCTCATTACAAAGCATTGATGATACGTGCAGTTGATTGCAGAACGTTAAAAGCCATATTGCATTCTCTTCAAACAATAGGGCAACAGATTTCTGCTAACAACTGATAGCTGATCCATAGTTTGTTAAATCATCATGCAGAAAATGTAGGCTCCGTGCCAAAATTATTTCCTGTTCCAAGTTAGTTGATCATATATGGCCGCATACACTTTTCATGCAGTTAGCAGGATTGCTATTGAGTGCAATAGCAAGGAAAACGTTCATCCAGGACTCCAGTTACTGTTCAAGATCGACGCAATCCTGGTGGAACATATATAAGCATGTATTGCAAAGGTTAGAATACAGTTTATCACTATTATGATCGACAATTTGCCGATTTACCAATATTCATACTGTAAACTCCTTGAATCAAAATAGTCACAAGGCGAAGGTTATGATGCATACTGTGCACAAGTGAAGCCGAATTCAATAAAGTTGGCATGCGTGTGGGACGGACAGACAGACGGTGGGGGGTGGTGGCGGTGGGGGTGCGGAGTGGGGGTGTGGAGGGGGGTGCTGGGTGCGGGTGGAGGATGGGGGCGGGGGACATAGAATATAACAGGATGCAAAATATTATTCCCCACTTCAAATTAATTTTCATAATTGAAACCAAAATCTAAACAGTGAACAATTAAAGTGAAGATTCGTTTCAATGTTGCAACTCTACATGTTGTAAAACCTATCTGCTCTAATATAGAATTAACATAGCTCTAAAAGTATCTTACTGATAAATTAACAAACTCGGATTTGTGGCAGGATTTCACCCATGTTTGACATGGATAACGATGGCATGCCTTGGAACAGAGAGACAAGGAATACAATAAAATATGTCTGGTGGCAGGGGGAGTCAGAAACATCAGGTGGAAGTGAAAGAGCGGCAGCAGCAGCGATAGAGAGACCAGAGACCATCGGGATGGGCATGATTTAAGATCAATGAACCGCGTGCAGTAGGCGGGAGCACATGGGTTGAGGGACGAAAGGGGCCGTTAGAGAAAAATAGGTAAGTGTTTAGTTGTAGTTTTGTCTTCTGTTTCTCCAAACATGAGTACTCGTTCAAATAAAATGAAGGGAAATTGCAAATATTCAATTCATTTAGTGCAATTGTATGTACATTAATCAGCACGGTCGAGCCGTATTCATCAACATTTTTCTTATGAACAGGGTACAAGAGATTTATTTTGCATCATGGATGGATATCTCAGACCTACTGCTTGCAATTCCTGCACCATGTGAGATATTCAGGGCACGTCACGAGCCTTGTGCAACAACGTGTGTAAGCAATGTCTCCAGTTGCTCTAACTCGAGCTCACAATTTCCTCTGATGAGGGGCACTCGACTCACTGTGAAACATCATTGGTGACAAGAGCTTCCTGGGCTCTTCGTTCCAGGAATTGATCACCCTACAGTCAATGGCAAGTCAGGATAGTAGGTAGGTGACCGTACTATGATTTGGAAGAAACATTAGGTGCAGGATTCCACAGGGTGTGTACCAATCCGCAATTAGCACACAGTGTTGGAGCATGCTGTAATTGACACTATCCTGACGTAATGTCACCCATCCCAAGGTATCAATGGGCAAAGGGATGTACAGGAGACAACATCAAAATGTAGAAATGCTGTTGTAAGATGAGATCCGATTGTTACAGAAGCATACCGGCATCTTTCTAACCATCATCATGTATTCAGCATGTTGTTTTCCCTCTCTGGTGCCAAAGTAAAAGGCATGATAGACAGGGTGCAGATTTGGAAAGGTAGTAAGCCATATCTTTGTACCAACCACGTAGAAAGGGCAGTTATTTAGGTGCAATGGTCATATTTTTGAGGGTTGATGTGGAACTGAAACAAGTAGACCCTCTCATTAGTAATCTCTTAATTACTTCCAGTACCAAGGGAGGGAGGGATCGACGCTACTTTGCATTGGACAGGCGGGAGCGCTTCAGGTTATTGGGCCTCTGGACTTGTTCTCGAAAGAAGGCAATATTTGTGGGTTGGAGCTGGTGGAATTTCCGTAATGGATTGCTCATGGATTAGTAAATTGGAGACCAAATCTTTTCTCTGTTGGACATTGGTTTCAGTTCCGCTATGGCAGCAGGTTCAATTTAAATTTAATTAATAAAATCTAGAATGGAAAGCCAATCTCACTAATAGTGGCCATGAAACTGTGATCGGTTGGCATTGAACACATCTGCTTCACTAATTTCTTTATGGGAGTAAATATGCCATCCTTTCCTGGCCTGACCTATCCGTGAGCCCAAACCCACAGTAATGTGGTTTAGCATTAAGTTTTCTCTAAATCGGCGTAGCAAGTAACTCAATTCAAGGCAACTGAGGACTGGTAAGAAATGCTGGCTATGTCAGCAATGCCGATATCCTATCAAAGATTTTTTTTAAAATCAGAAGAGCCACATCTCACCTCAATGGAACTGGAATTAATGCCCATGCGGAGAACTCCATTAATGTGGGTGAGGTCATTTTTAATGTAATTAAGGAGAGGGTTGGACACCAGCAAGTACAAGTAGAGAAAAAGAATAATAGTCACAGGTGAAAAACGTGGGCCGTATAAGATAAGGGAATAGTATCACATTTGATTGGAGCGGGTGAAAAGGGACACTAAAGCATGCAGTGACATGACTAAAATGCGTGCGCGTAAACTAGCAGAGTGCCATGAATAAGGTCGGCGAGTCACAAGTACAGGTACTAGAATTGGGTCAGTTTAATCATTCAAATATAGATAGAGATAATGTTCGAGTAAATGTTAAGAGGCTGGATCGGTTCCTGTCATGCGTTCAAGGGAGCACACTTGACCAGTATCTTGATATTCTAACTAGAAGGGAATATTACTTAAAGTAGTAGTGGTAAATGAGCTGGTCTAATTGGACCGATTAGCTGTGGGCTAACCCTTGTATAAGTGTGATCACTGTATAGTAAGTAATGGAGAAAGAACAAGAACACATTTAATATAGATCTTGTAAATTGCAAGAGCGCTAATTTCAATGTCACGACCAGAGATGTAGTCAGCATAATGAAATAGAAGAAGAGACTGAGAGGATAAAGTATAAAGCAATAATTCGTAATCTTTAAGTAAGAAATGTTTCAGGTACAGATTTGGTACTTTGCTGGAAGATCGAATTGAAAGCGAGCCACAAACAGTTTGCTTTGACAGACAAAGGAGATAGTAATTATAATGAATCAAAACGGAGGAAATATAATGCATGTTAAGCGAATTTCTAAAATGAGAAAAAGTTCATATATAGTAGGGTGAGAGGGGACATGGAGAAGAAAATACGACTGACAAAGAGAGTATGAGAGCAGATTGGCACTCAATCATAAAGGAACGTAACCATCCTCTACCAGCAGGTAAATAGTTAGCGGGTGGTTCTATCTGGCACAAAGAGGATGACATATACTAGAAGGTGCAGTATGAGGCTAGAGCTCTGAATGGGGCTTTTTGCTTTGGTAATTACTGATGAAGATGATTCTGACAAAATATCGGCAGAGGATGAGAAAGTGCAGGCAATGGATATTGTGATGATTGAAAGAAATGGGGCCTTGGAAAGGCTGACTATATCTAAAGTCGGTAAGCTACTTTGTCTATTTGGCTTTCATACATGGTTGCTAAAGAAAGCTCGAATGAAGATAAAGGAAGGAGTTGCCATAATCTTTCAATCTTCCCCAGATATGGGGGAGGGAGCATAACATTGTAGAAAGCTCGCTATTACACCCTTATTCCAGAAAGCCAGCAACAACGGGCCTCTTGGTTTGGTACTAGCGGTCGGCAATGGTTTTAGTGTCCATAATCAGGGAAATAAAAATCAACAGGCACTTGGATAGGTGTGCGACGATTAGGGAGAAGCAGCACTGATTTGTAAAAGGCCGATCTTGCTTGAGCAATCTTTTTTATTGACCAAGTAACAAAGAAAGTTGACGATAGGAATTTGGTGGACGTTGTCTATGTGTGCGTTAAGGAAGTGTTTGACAAAATATCACGTCAAAGTACTGTTAACAAAACTTGGCCTGATGGAATAGGTGGGTGAGTAATCAATTTGATGAAAACAATAGACTTAAAGAGAAGCAGAAGTCATGGTAACTGGCAGTTCTTCAAAATGGTGGGTGTTTGGCCGTTGGATCCGCCAGGAGCCAGCAGGACGGCCTTGGAATAGAAGCAATAATTTCAAATTGTACTCGTGATAATAACTGGGAGGTTTGGCAAGCTGTTAGCAAGATGTCAATCGACTGCAATGGGACATGGGCAACCTAGCAGAAGGGGTAGAGTAGTAGCAGATCAAATTCAATACAACGAAGCACAGTATGACGCATTCGAAGTAAATAATCTCGCAGAGTTGCGGGATTTGAGCGCTGGAGTGCCACTGAATGGATTATTCCGCTGGCTCGGTGGGCCATATATCTGCCTTCTGTACCGTTGAAAAGCATGTTACTTTGTCTCACTTTGGAGGCAATGAAATATTTGATGCTTACTGACATACTTTGTGACGCAGTCGAAAGTTACACTGTTCTTACCAGCTGCTTCAGTTTTTGACGTCGTCTAATTGGTCAATGTTCTTCGTACGATTCCAACAAGATATAGTGATATTTATATATGCTATGCGCTGTCTGCTGGTTGACTTACTCTAACTACATGGAATGCAAAACGTGCTTTAAAAATAAATAAATCGAGCAACATACTACCAATGCGCGTCAATAGACCAGCAATATTACAAATGCATGTCATTAGGAGAAGGAAGAACCCCGCCCCCAACCCCACCACCCCCACCCCGCTAAGAAAAGACCACTTGACCACTTGACAATTGTTTAATATTTTGCGTAAATTGATTTCCGGGTTTACAGATCCGAAAACAACAATGCTTCCATTTGTAGGTTATCTTGATTGAATCTAATTCGCAGCCACATGGGCACCCAATGTTATGCACAGGCCTCTGTGGGTTAAACATCAGGACAGTAATTTTGCACCATTAGCATGTAAACAAGCATAAATAGTTGCTATGTTCAAGAAGCACACGAAGAGACCATGACTGTTTTGCCTTCTCATTACATCTTGACTACTCTGCACGTCAACACCAATTAAACGTCGGTTGTCCATTCAGTGGACGCTGCTCTGGATGAAGTTTCTGTCGTTCTTATTTCTGCACATATCAGTGTGCAATCACATATTATTTCCGGGGAGAAATTCACAATTCCTCATCATTTTCTGAATGCTTACTTACTGATCTTGGTCTGAAAGACCTAGCTCCAATTTTACGTTCATAGCAAAGGAATTTGTACCCTCAGCAGAGGAATTAGTTTCCCTGTATCTGGCCTATCGGTATTTGTTAAACTTATTGAACTACTGGACCTTCGAAACTCAAGGAAATACATGCCGAAATCAACCCCGTTGGTTATTCCGTTGAATTTAAATTCCAATTATTACCTATTTTCTTCCTCACAGATTGAAACAATTGCACATAGCAAACTATGACAAAAACAAACACACAAACAAATGCTTCAATGGCCACAGGTGGTGAGATTCGTGCGGGAGGCTGGGTGTGGGGTTTGCCGATGAAACCGGCCTTGGACGGTATTGCATCGTCAGTCAAGCATAATGTCATTCCCAACTTCACAGTGTGGCAATCCCATTGCCTTCCATGACTCTGTCATTGGGGTCAAGTATGGCCTAAGTGAATATCCTTTCAGGCGTCGACCCTCCTTTCGCTTCTAATTAGAGGGATGGGTGAAAGGAAAATTATGAACGCGTTTGAAGCGGCGTCTTGAATGGATTCCTATCATCTTTTGTCGAAGGTATGAACTTCAGCAGAAAGAGGAGGAATGGAGCAGAAGGAATAATCCCCCAACATATGTTGGCACTGACCAGCAGGCTAACAATAAATATTCCCTTTAGCTATTTAACACCCAATGGCCAAACATCTGGAAGTGTTTCAGACATTATGAGCAATGATTGTAGTTGGTCTGGAGTGCCTCATTTGCCGGCAAAGGTCATCGCCATTCTGTGATCGCGGCTGCCCAAACATAGCAAAGCTGAATGAGCACTCAATCGGCTGGTATCCTTGCAGTTGAATGACCAATTTGGAAAGTCGAAAGCAACTACTCTAGTTTCAAATAGACAGGGAATCTGGCGCAGGTACTACGTGGCTTGAATGTACTCTCGTCATTGGCACATGTCTGCAAAGAAATCCCTGGCGGAGGCCCCATACAACAATTTATGGAATCCTTTCCGTGTAACTGCAGCAGAGATGTAAATACAAACAGGAAGTCCTTCAGAGATTAATATCTTCAGCGGCAGTATTAAATAACGATGGTGCAAGTTTTAGTTTATAGTCAATTGGTAGATAGAGATCTCAAGTATCAGGAAACGCACGCACATTAACGCCCACATGAAACCGGACATCCTCTCGTAATTCCGTTCTGATTCTTTATTCAAGACACATTTTAATGAAAATGATCACTTCAGTTCAGCTACTCAAGATGTTCGGAGTCTTGCTTCACTGCATGACCAGTCTGCCATTAAGTTGCGCAGGTAAATTTACTCTGTAGCCCTCTTTTCTGAGAATGAACGCTCTTCTATTACGTTGATTGATGAATATAATTAGTTTTTGCATTACTTTCCGCTCCTTTTTCGGTGTGTATTTGTGTTTCTTTTCTCTCTCTGAATTTTTGTCAGCTAGGCTGCTAAATGTTGAGTTTAATCTTTTTTTGACAGGCGCTCGTCAACCTTCATCGACCGGGACAGAAGCTGCCGAGTTCGCAGTGACGAGAGGCGACACAGTTACTCTTTACTGCACGTATCCCATCTTTTTAGAGAAGAGGCCAGCGAAAGTGCATTGGTAGAGAGACAGGAGGGAAGGGATTTTGGAGGAAAGTTTGGACAGTAGAATCTGGCTTTATTACCTAAATCAAGGTGGAGCTGCCTTAAAATTGGAGGACGTGAGATACGAGGATGCCGGTCTCTATTGCTGCAGGGTTACATATCCAGTGGTTGTAAACGGAACCGGCACTAAAATAGTTGTATATGGTGAGTGTCAGCGAGAGGCGTAATCAGACACCACCCCCCCCCCCCCCCACCACCACCCCCCCCCCCCGCCTCCCCACCGTACACACACACACACACACACACACACACACTCCCTTGGTGACCGCATACGTTGTATAATTTCGGAGCGATTATTTGCTCTTTGATTAAGAAAATGGGTCTTTATTGATTCATTCAATAATTTCAATAATTTTGAGCTTTAATGACAGGTGCAGCGTTTATTTCCCATCTCTATTTGCTGTTTCGAAGTGGTGGTAAGTCGCTTTCACGAAGCCTTGCATCTCGTTCATTGAAAATAATGCCACAATGCTATTAAGTAGTTAGTTCCTGGATTTTGACCCAACCACGACAAGACGAATTGCGATAGCTGCATACATCAGGATGATGTTTGAGTTATTGTCTGAACGGCTGCATATTCCCAGGTGCTTTCTACACATGTACTTCTATGTATTGGCGGTGCAGGAGCTGGAACGTGTAGTCGCAGTAGTTTTGACGTATTGCTGCATTGTACTTTGTTGAGAATAGGCATTCGAAACGTTAGCTCTGTTGGCGTTCAGATTTAATGTTTCGAGTCATGACTGGGGTATCAGACAATCAGAATACTTCACTTTCGGTGTTTGATCTCTTGTTGAAATTTGATACAGCTGAAATCATCCAGGTAAGTGGAGATAGTTCTCTCACTTCCCTGAACTGCGCAGCGGAGGTGATGCAAACTATTCGTAGAGTTGGATGGTGAGTCACTCACGCCAGAATCCTTATTTGCTCGCTACATTTTATTACCGTATTAAGAAGTCAGAAAGTGTAAACTCCTAATTCTGAAATCCAGATTGTTGATTGTAATGCCATTCACGTCGCGTGTAGAAGTATAGACACTTACGCGAGATGGCAAGTAATTGTCACCCTATTCGCACGAATGTTGCTTATCATTTTTCAGAGAACATGAATTGTGAATGGAACTGATCCAAAGACAAATGCTGACTTTGGATGGAAGGATGTTCATTGATGAAGCAGCTGAATGTGGCTACACCTAAGCGGCAGAACAGTGGAAGTTTGATGAGATCTGCCAGTGCTGAGATGATTGTCATGCAACAGCACAACCCTTATCATTAATTCAAAGTATAACTCCAGCTAGAAAAGAGCACTTCCCCTCATTCTGGATGATTTAATTTGAACACCCATTTTTCACTTCAATATTTGTCATGAACAGATTCGAAATACGTCATTGATTAGCGATTGTTTCTACATAAACTTTCGCCTTTATTTGAGAAATTCTGTCAATAATGAGTATTGAATGAATGAAATTATGTTTTCAACTAGCATTCGGAGCTTCAAGAAGTAAATTGAATGAAATATAACTTATAGGAAGCTGCGTTATAACCTTTATATATAAATTAGATTTTTTACTGAACTATAAAAGGTACTAAATAAGCCAAGCACTCAGATGTGCAAATAAGCATTGATAATGCAAAGATAAAAACAAAAAAACTGCGGATGCTGCAAATCCAAAACAAAAACAAAAACAGAATTACCTGGAAAAACTCAGCAGGTCTGGCAGGGCAGCATCGGTGGAGAAGAAAAGAGTTGCTGTTTCGAGTCCTCATGACCCTTCAACAGAACTTGAGTTGGAGTTCAAGAAAGAGTTGAAATATAAGCTGGTTTAAGGTGTGTGTGTGGGGTGCGGAGAGAGAGAGAGAGAGAGAGAGAGGTGGAGTGGGGGTGTGGTTGTAGGGACAAACAAGCAGTGATATAAGCAGATCATCAAAATATGTCAACAAGTTGTTGACATCTTTTGATGATCTGCTTCTATCACTGCTTGTTTGTCCCTACAACCACACCCCCACTCCACCTCTCTCTCTCTCTCTCTCCGCCCCCCACACACACACATTAAACCAGCTTATATTTCAACTCTTTCTTGGATTCGAACTCAAGTTCTGTCGAAGGGTCATGAGGACTCGAAACGTCAAATCTTTTCTTCTCCGCCGATGCTGCCAGACCTGCTGAGTTTTTCCAGGTAATTCTGTTTTTGTTTTTGTATTGATAATGCAAATACATTTGACCTCCATGTATGTTTGCTTTCCATAAAAAGCCGTGATATGACTCAGTCGTTGCGTTCCATGCATTAAATTGAAAACAATGTGCATTTGTATTTGCAGACAGCATTGGTTTCCAAGATAGATCATTTGTAACGTTTACCTTACAGGGTATCACTTTTCTACATGTTGCGAAATGACAGTTAACCTTTATCTGAGTGCCAGGTTCAAAGAAAAAGCAAAGCTTTAACTTGAATCACGATAACTCTAAAATGTGAATGTAACCTATAAAGAAAGAATATGCAAAACTCTAATCCTTCAACTCAAATTTCACAAGTTGTTCTCTTTAAAAAAAAAACGCACACAAGCAGCCAATTAATGGAGAGTGCAGTCATTGCTCTGTCCCGACGATAGCTGGCAATGATTTGCGCAGAATCTAGTTCTCACTATTAACAAGCAGATTAATCAGGAGTTTAGTCGGGGGCTTTTATCTACATCTGGCTGTAGAACAGTCAGGGTAAAGATAACACATTATTTACACAAACATCACATTGAGCATCCATCGAATTTACATTAAATAAGTTTTACATCTTTGAATGCGATTTCGACCCAATTGATAATATCTGGATACAATGTTTTGGGTGGCAGCTTTTTGCGGTCTCAGGAGGGGCCTTTAGTTGTACGAGGCCATACAGATACTCAGGAAAAAACATAATAAGGTTGTGAAAGTTCGCTGTGGTTTTATGATGTCTTTCTGGGTTTCCCAGCGATAGAATTTGCCTTATGTTCTGGTACCTAAGACTGGACTTAAAAACAAACATTTTTTTTGTAGTCCCTCCAACACCTCTCCAGATAGTCATCAAACGGTCGGAGGGCCACTCATCAGTTCCTCTGACTCTTGTGTGTGTAACAGCTGCGTATTTCCCGGAGCATCTGAACATCACTTGGTATAAAAATGGATCAGAACTTGGAGAGGCAATGGAAGAAATCAAGCAGCAGAACACGACAGGATTGTATGAGGTTTCGAGTAATCTAACTGAGACACAGCCTGTGGAGAGCGAGACAGTTTTCACGTGTCAGGTGTCTCACATCTCTCTTCGGATGCCAACCAATATCAACTAGACCTTCTTCAGTTTGGGTACGGTGAACAAATTATATTAATTATGTTGTATTGTGAAATGCTTAGACAATTATGGTAATTTTCAGGCGCTAGTTGCATCAATCACCGCACAACAACATTGCAACAGTAGAATCTATGACTTACAGTTAGGGAATGCTCGACCTATTGCTCATGTCCAACGATATTTTTTTGCCGGGTAGATTTGCTCACAGTTTGGTATTTGAGCATGGCCGTCCTTTTGAGCTTCAAACTTGATATGCTATGCAGAACACCTCCTTAAGGACGGCGTGTGGAAACTAAGTCCTTTAAAGCAGTTGCAGATACAGGTAGTTACAAATGAATCCTCAAAGCTCTTCGCCCATGTTGCAGACGTAAGCATCTTTCAGGTTGAAGGCTAAATTGAAAAATCTTCCCTTTCTAAAGATTATATCAAATCTGTAAACTATCCCAAGCACAAAAAAAGGATAGATGCAGCTAGTGATTTCGTTGAATTAATGGATTACTGCCTGTAAATTGAAACTTGCCTGTTGTAGCGTAATTGGAGATTTGACTCGTAGCCCACAGAAGGCTCGACGCCTAGCAGTTACTGCTCTGTTCATGACGCAGCTACAAATAGAAGTTGAAAACTGCAAATTTGAGATTTTTTTAAAAATTCTGGCCGTTAGCGGACCCCTGGAGGATATTAACTTCAGGGACTCATAATTGCCTTTTGTAGTGCCTGAGGGAAACACCTAGTTTAGGCCAATTTGTGGTGCACACGAAATGGCGTAATTTCCAGCAATGCCTCTGAATGGAAATTGAGTAAGCAGAATCTTACTATCTCAGCAGATGTACTTGGGCGTTACTGGAGTCACCACAGGTGAAGACAATTTGCCCAGATGACAATTAGTTCCAAACGAAGTCTTTTATAATTGTTCAGGGTCCTGAGGCAGCGAACCCTGCTTTTTGCTGATTCTAATCTTGTCTTCGAATCATTTCGTGCATTTTTAGCTGGATCGGGGGCCACTTCCCTTTCAGAATATTCAATTCCACTTTAATAACTCCATATTCAGTTTATTTGTATTATTCCTTTTGGAACATGAGCACCACTAGCTCAGTGTGTATATGTCTATTCTTCATTTCCCTTGAAAAGGAGTTGATCGAACCATATTATTAAACTGCTCAGTCCATGGGTCTAGTTAAGTCCATGGTGCGGCTAGAAAGAGAGTTCCAGTATATTCACCGAGGATAATGAGGAAACGGCTTTGTAGATGGACGTCATAACTGCGTATGGATTGGAAGAGTACTTGCATGTGGCGATGTTCCTTTGCGTTTGCTTCCCATGCCTTACAAGGTGGTAGAATTACGTATTTTAAAGATGTTTTCGAAAGAGGTTTGGCGAGTTGCGTCAATGCATCATATGGATAATAAACGCTGCTGTCCACCTCGTGTCAGTGGTGGACAAGGCTAATGCTGAAGGTTTTGGTCAGAGTCGAGCTTCTTTAATGTTTTTGGTGCTGAACTCATCCTTGCAGGTGGACAATATCCCATCACCAGCTGCTTTTTTTGTGAGGACGGAATATCTTTTTTATTAAATATAATCTTAAGAAAGGGAAGATTTTTCAATTTGGTCAGAAAGTCTCCACATGCCGTCCTGAAGGATGTGCCATGAATAGGCATCTCAAATGTGACTGACTATTGACCTATGACTTGTAAAAGGTGAACAGTTGTTGTGAAGCCCGGAGGTGTGCTATACGCTGCAGAATTCCCAGTGAATTACCTGCTTTGTTGTTACAATATATATATGGCTGGCGTTGATAACGTGGTCAAAAACAACCCCCAGGATGTTTGATGGTTGTGGTTTCAGCAAACGTAATGCTGTTGAGTGTCATGGTGAGATTTATAGATTCATTCTTATTAGAGATGGTGCTTCTGTGGAGCGAAAGTTATATGCCCCTACTAGCAGGTCTCTGAATGTTGTCCAGTTTTATTTCAGCATGCGGCCTTTGACTGATGCAGTACCTAAGGAGCCACTAATGGTAGTGAATTATGTACAATCATTAATGAACATCCCCCTTCTTACCAAATTATGGAGCGAAGGTCTTTCATTAATGAATTAATGATGCTTTGGTTCAGGTTAAAACCTCTAGTAGTTATGTGTTTCAGCTGGAAGTATTGGCCTCCAATAAACACGACCACCTTGCCTTTGCGTGAGGTATGAATGCAAACAGTGCAGGTATTGCCCCCCCCCCCCCCACCCCACCCGCTTATTCTCATTAGCTTCAATATAGGCAGGGCTCCTTGATACCATACTGGATGAAGTGCTTCCTTGAGTTCAATAAACGTCTCTCTTGTCTCACATCTGTAATTGAGCTTTTTATCCATGTGGGACAAATGCTCTAATGGCTTCTGGACTCGACTCTTCCTGACGGAGCCCAAACTGAGTATTAGTGTGCAGGCTTTTGAGGGTGCGGATGTTGGTGGAGCTGAGTCTTTCAATTGGTGGTTCATTTCTCCGCAACAATTATTACATGGAATTGACAAGGCTACGTAATTTGACCTGATTAATTGTGAGTTTACTGATTTTTGTTTATCGCATGCTCCCGCTACTGTTTAGCATGAATGTTGTTCTGTGTTATGTTTTCACCAGCTTGGCACATCATGTTTAGGTATACTTATTGCTGCTCTCCTGCATTCCCAATTGAAGTAGGTTGTTACCCAGGCACGATGATATTGGTGTAGTGAGCAATATGGCCGGCCATGAGCTTAGATATTTTAGTTGAGTACAGTTATGATTCTACATATTCTCCCCAGTGCTTCGTGGATGTCCAACTTAAAGCTGCTCGGTATTTTTTTCTGAACCCATGATATATTTCATTTGCCTCCTGTAACAGAGTAACAAAACAAATAGAACAACATGAGCAAAACTAATAAGTATACCTGGCGAAAGGCCGTAGGGCTAATCCGTTAAATGTGTCTTTCTTTGAAGATACTGTCAGAACTGGCGAGTACTTGAACCATTTTTTAAAAAAACGTATTTCAGATTTCCAACGCCTGCAGTACTTTGCTGTCTCAGGAATCTTGTTAAGAATAATCAGGTTGGCGCAACAAGGATTGGGACTGTCAGTCTGATTGTGAGTAATCGCCGGGAATATTCCCCTGTTTTCCGTGTATCTGCCAGTGGACCGTCATAGGATTTTTATTTTACTGTGCTTGCTTTGTATCTAACACAGAAACTTCGCAGGAATGTGTCCCTGTGTTTACTTTCTATCTAACGCAGAATCCTCATTGGCAATATTTATGTGCGTTTACTATGAATACAGCACGTGGCTGAAAAGGAAAAAGAAGCATTTGGAATTTCTTTTGGCAGTTATGATTACCCTCTAACGCTGCAAATATCTTGCAAATTACGTATATATATGCAAATTATTCTCGCCGGCTACGATGACCTTTCTTATCTAATGATATTCGTTTGTCTTGGTGGAGGATTGGTACCTATCCCGATTGCAATTTCCACTGTGATTCGAAGCGGTAAGTACCAGCTTCTATTTATTTAGTCGCTATTGGAGGAACTGTTCAGATGGGGTTAATTGCTCGCAAAGTGTCAATACTAAGCGCAAAGTCCACAAATATACTGCACACTAATAATTGCTCCAATTTTATGGTGCTATATCAGTTTCTGTTATCTGCACTTGGTGAGTTCATTCATTGGAACAGTGCTCATTGTCATGTGCTTCAGCGCAGTTAGCCAATTCGATTTACCCCGCGGTTGCATTGCTCCCAGTACCTTTGATACTTTGATCAGTTACTGGAGCCTGGTTTGCGGTGAAGTTAATCTTGAACAGCATGTTTCAGGTTTTACTCTGAAGACAGCAAATATCGTAAAATTTCAACCTGTTAGTACCGCCTGGATTTTAACTCATTCATTTTCTAGGATTTATTTTTTCTTTACGCACATGCTTAAAAATGCAACAGTAGATGATCGACTGTTGTATGTATTATTGAACAGAGCTGATGAAGAATTGCATATGAACTTGGTAACCAGGCTTCTGTGTTTTTCAGGATCCACATTCATGATACCAGTTGTAGCATTTTACTATGCTGTTTCAAACGAATTGATGCATCTATTTCCTCATTTACTTCTCCTTTAGGGATATTCAGAAAACCAAAAGAACGTAATCAGCGCAATGAACAGGTAAATTTCATACTTAGAAATAGGCGGGAATTTTAAAGAACCCTGCGATTTTTACCATTCCTTCCTCACAAATTCCTTGTATTTTTGTATGATGCTATTAGATAACATCATACAGCAACAATGACATCCAAAACATCCACCAACAACTTACGTTATGTCGCTTTATCACTAAATTAATTTAGAATACGTGGCTTTACCCCTCTCAAAAGACATAATTAACCCCGGTCCATTCCGTTATGTAATCTTTATACACACACGAACTTCAATTTAGATAACACTTGAAATGAAACAAATTATTTTGAGATGTTCCATAGAGAGAAATACAGCCTGCTGATTTTGGCTGGATTAGAAGAGTTAGCATTGTAGTTAAGATAGTCATCTTGTTTCCTTGTAATGTAGAAGCAACCGTCAAAAGCACAAATGCTTAACCCTTAAACAGACACTTAAATTATATGAAAAAGAAACTATCCGAGAACATTCTGCCCAGCAGTGCGACATTACGTTTGAGTAACAAAACAAGAGCAGAACTGAAAACAAAGGAAATAAAATACACGAAACCCATATCCAGAACACTAGTGGAAAATTAATTGGAAGAAAAAAAAATTAGCAAAAAATAGGAAAGCAAACACAATGTAAAAAATCCAATTATCAATTAATTTAAAATAAATAGAATTGCACAGCCGCAGGAAGGACACAATGGCTGTAGAATTAGAACAGCCTAGGAATGCACCGGGCTGACGCAAGCTAATGACACTGACATACACCAAATAGCAAATAATGAACTTCCCTCTGCACTTAAAGGTAAGCGAACGTAGTGGGTATCACATCAGAAGACGAGGTTTTTTTTCCGATTTAATTGTGGACATTTAGGCTACAAAGCGAATTGATAATTGATATGCTTCTCACATTCAGAAAGGACGTGCACCTGGTCTGGAGGATTGCATCTGTGCATTTATTCCATATATATAACAAAATATGTTCAATAAAGTGAGTGACGGTAGAACTCTGGAAAAAGAAAAAATATGAAAAATGACGAGAAAACGATAGAAAATAGTTTAATTTCAGAGATAGAAGTAAATATGGGAATCGTATTCAAATATGAAACTGAAAATACAATTAATCCAGAATCTGGGGGTACCAATCCAGAAATCACTAAGATAATGATTGCCATAAAACAATAACCACAACAACAAGATGATGTCCTTTCTAGGGGGATCAAATTGAAAAACAGAAATATTGCACAAACGTTTTAGAGCATTAATTGAAACTCATTTGCACACCGTGAACATTCGAGTCTGTATGTTATATGGAGGATAGAAAGGCATTATTGGAGGTGCAATAATGTGCATGAAACAATGAAAGGACTGAGATGTTACACTTTTCAGGAAAAAAAATGAACACTCCCAGCAACTCAGTTCGGATAAAAGAGCAGACTGAGTGGTAGCTTGTCGGAGATGTTTGAGATAGGGAAAGAGTTTGAGAAGGCAGACACAGAAAACAATGTTTCCAATTTCAGGGAAGACCCAATTTAGGGATCGTTTCTATTCAATAGGCAATAAGAAGATCAAAAGTAATTCCTGAAAAAAAATCCTTTCTCCGGAGAATGGTCACAATCTGAACTCGCAACCAGAACGTATATTTGGGGTAACTGCAATTGATGTAATTAAGGAAAAAGAAGTATAATCGAGTATAAATGAATAGCTGATTTGTTGATAGCATTATATGTAAAATGATGCGAGGAGGTTCATTAGCATGATATTTCGGAATGAATGACATATTTCAGCGCAGTAAATGAAAGCCAAATTAATACACTGGAAATAAAAATGAGCATATAATATGATTGATCAACAATGAATAACAAGTTCCTGCTCTGAGGTGATTAGATATAAATTTGCTATATTCCCAGAAGAATTCCCAAAATAACAGCAAAGGCGGTCAATTCACCAAATAGTATTTTATGAATGACACTAGCAAATAATTATACTACAAATTCAGCATAGTAATGCAGGTAAAAATCAAACAGAATACAAGTAAATGTAACGGAGACAAATAATAATGGAGACATATGAGGATTAAGGCAGAGATTGAACAAGAGCTGCCAAAAATGTAGTACAGCATTTTATAAACTAATAGATGCCTATTACACAGTCCCAAATAGCAGCATATATTTGCTTCTCGTGCGGGCACCAAATGTACCTGATCTTCCCGGGATCCCACTTATGCTGAAATCCAAAAGTTGTGGAGCACCTGAGTGGCTCCAGCGTGCTGCAGGCTTGGGGGATGGAAGAGTGAAAGGGGACCAAGCTGATGGTCCCATCGGTGATCCTGTTCAGGAGCACGAGTCTTTAAAGCGACAGGAATGTACAAACTGTTCTTCATTCTGGCATCGTAGGTACCCGTGGTACACTGAACATACCTCCTGGCACCTACTGGGCATGGCCACAGCACACTCCAGAACGCCTGATGCGCCCATCCTAAGCTCACTTTCAGCCACACCACCATTCTGACAATTCCGGGTCTACTCATCTGCCGTGGCAACCCACTCTCACCACCGGCTCCGCTCAATACCTCGCATCTCTAGCAGCTTTAGTCTCCCCAGTCCTGCAATGTCAGAGGAAAGCTGGCAAGCCCGAGCAAAGTGGAGTGGAGGATGGTAATGGAGGACGTTGAGTGGCATCTATACTCCGTGCAAGAACAAAGCCAGTTGGTGGGAATGAGGGGTAGGGGTGTTGTGCTGGTGGGGCAAGAGATAAGCCGGTGTTGCTAGTACAACTGATGTTGGGGGTGAAGGGGAGCTTCAATTAAAAGTAAAACCAATATGAACATATAATAATGAGCATTATAAACACTTACCTGTCATTCAGCTGAACGCATAACTGAATGAGCGTGCCTTTGGTTCATTATATCAGAAGAGTCCTGCCTTTGCCTGGACTGTGCCAAGCCATTTCTTATCCCATGCATATGGATATCCTTCGTCAATAAAATCTCGTTAGTTTCAGATCATATATACAGGAGCTCAGGAGAGTTTAATTTATATAACCATGAATCTCACTGGCACCCAGAAAATGACAAATCCAGACGTTTTGAAGATACCACAATATATGCACAGGTAGGGGGGAACATGAATCAACCTGAACTAATACAATAAAGAAAGCATACTAGAAATATTCAATAGGCTAGGAAGCAACTTTGGAGAGAAAGAGTTAAAAGTTCAGGTTGCTGACATCGGAACAAAAGAAATAATGAAATGTTAGAGTTTTATAATAGTCGAAAGGGAAGAGGGGAGGAAGAGCAAAAGATCTTTGATAGGGTGGAGGATACGTGAAATTGAATAGCAAAGCAAATTCATGATGTATTACGCAAAGGGACTGGTAGTAAGAATGGTACGAAAACAAAGTATGTGTTTAGAAGCACTGTGAACGGCTTCATCATAACCATCTGAATACAACATGAACGAATAAATAAAGGAACAATGTCTCCTCAGAAGAAGGAAAAAATGTAGAACAAGGAGGCAGATGTCATTATCCAAAATTCTTGAACACAGTGTTGATTTCAGAGGACTGCAGAATGCTGAATCAATGGATCAGGTGTTGTTCCACGAACTTGCATTAACCAACACTGGATGACTATCGTTTGCCATAGGAAGCTTAGGGTCAGACTGAACAGAGATGTTCCAAAATCCATTTGGTCTCCACAATGTAGAGCGCAAAACACATTGGGCAGGGAATACCGTTTAATAAATTGAAGGTGTGCAGTTAAATCGTTTTTCACTTGGAAGAGGGGTTTGTGACCTTGGATGTTGAAAAGGGAAGAGGTCAAAGAACAGGTGATGCATCTTCTCTGCTTGACTGGAAAAGTGTTGCAGGGAATGGAGGGGGCATTTGTTTTTGCTGAGGACTGTACAGGGCCTCATGGATGGAACAGTCCCTTCGCAATGTTGAATGGGAGCACATGGGAAAATGTGTTTGCTGGTGGCATCACACTGGAGCTACAAAATAAAGAGAGGCTGACATGTTGAATATGGAGGCTTGTCAGTGCAAGATGGGGAGATTCGAAGGGCAAGGAAGATATCAAAATGTGTGAAACGGATCGGAGACAGTGGTGAGCCTAATCAACTACGGTGGGTGGGAAATTTTGTGTGAGAAAAGAAAGAAGACATACAGTAGTGCTAATGTGGAAGGTTATATTTTCTGAACAGATGCAATGGAGAGCGAGAAACTGGGAGATTAGAATAGAATCCTTGCAGAAAGCTAGGTGCGAGGGCGTGTAATAATTACCGTTGTAAGAGTTCTTAAGTTTGTATTGAATATGGTGTTGAATAACCATCGACCAATGCTGCCACAACTGTTCCTTATTTCCACAACTTGTTTTTAGAAATATTTTATCTCAGAATTCCTGGATCCATAGTATTTTCGCTTTTGCATGAATGAACCAGCAATTCCAGAATAACTTGACATTTATGGAAATATTGTAGAGTTGTTTCTGTGTGTGGGTCATTATATCTGCAGAATGAGTACACATCCCTTTTATTTTCGATCAGAGCTCATTGCATTGGGTACATGTCTGAATAGGCTAGACAATTCACACTGAAAATAACATTCCACTGCAGAGTTCCAGTGATTTCTACAAGTTCTACAAATGAAAAATATAAAGCAATAGTTAAATTTTATTACTTACGCAAAATAGGCAAAATGGAGGCAACTGATGCGACGGAAACTGAATGCTTTCCTTATTTATTATTCAAGTAACGAGTTGCAAAATATTTGCAAATTGCCTGACCGTTAATTAATTATGATAACAGGAACGCGTACTTAACAGGTCTTTGGTCACAGGTATCGCTAGTAAATAGGAACATGCGAAGTGGATGTCATAAGTTTAACTTTAGCCCCAAATGTTTGTATTTACAGACTAAGCAAGGAATAAGTGAGAAAAAAATGTAACGTACACTGTTGTGGCTCTTCGAGCCTTGGGGAGAACACCGAGAAGAAAATGAGTGCAGTTAATGCGCAGGGTAAAGCTGAGATTTGAAGAACCAACGCAGGAAAATAAATTTAAATTAACCACTGTGTGAACTGGCTTTTCACATTTGATTATATTAAAGTGATTTTTCTTAACAAATTGAAGACCATAGGCTTATAATTGAAATGGCGTCGTGGGTTCATCATTGGCTTGTGATGCAGGAAGCAGAGAGATTCAGTGACGGTCTTTTATTCTGACTGAAGGAGTGTGTGCAGCGGGTCTAAAATGGGTTGTTATTTGGACTGCAATTACTTTTTACGCATTAATCAGACATGGATATTCGGAGTGAAATGTAAAAGAAAATCTTAGTGAAACAATGCTGGGAACTTTGATTAACAATGAGAGAATGATAGCTTATTCCAATGGAGATGGGCAGAATTTTAAATTGGCAAACACTTGGAAGGCACAGTTGAAGGCAGAGAAACATGAATAACCCATTATGAAAGTGAGATTAATGAGCGGCAACATAAAATAGATCGTCAAATTATTTTGGAGCTGCAGACAGATTGGCACTTTGGAGTTCATATATTCACAATTTTGAATGAGCTAGAAAAATTGCTAAAGTCGTTAATACAATGGTGGTAAAAAGAAAGGTGGGGCCAATTAGGGATAAAAAGGAGACTTGCATGTGAAGGCAGGAGAAGTATTGGAGATATTGAACGAATACTTTGCATCTGTTTTTACAAAGGAAGAGGTTGCTACCCAGGCCGAGTTGAGACAAGATGTAATTATTGTACGAGAGGAATTTGCAATTCAGAACCAGGAGGTAGTAGAAAAGCTATCTTTACTTAAATTGATAAGTCCCTAGGTCCAGATGAGATGCATCCAAGGACACTGAGAGAACCGTAGCGGAAATGTCGGAAGCACTAGTCATAATCTTTCAGTCTTCCCTCGTAACAGGGGTGGTGCCGGAAGATATAAAATTATTAATGGTAGACCCTCATTCAAGAAGAGGTGTGACGATAATGCCAGCATATGCACACCGGTCAGTTTGACTTCAGTGGCAGGGAAACTTCTGGAAACTTTTGTTCGTGACAAAATTCATAGTCACCTGGACAGATGCAGGAAAATACAGGAAAGCCAGCATGTTTTTGTTAATGGAAAATCATGTTTAAGTAAGTCACTGGAGCCTTCTGAGGCTGCAGCGTCGAATGTTGATAAAGACAATGTTGTTCATTGATGAATATGGGTTTTCAAAAGGCATTTGCGTCAATGCAATACAACAAGCTTGTGAGCAAAAGTCTAGTTCATGGAATAAAATGGAAAGTAAGCACTTGGATAAGAAATTGCCTGAATGACAGGAAACAGAGAGTGCTGATAAACGGTTGCATTTCCGATGGAAGGAAGGCCTGTAGGCGAGTTCCCCATCGGTCACTGAAGGGACCCTTTTTCTTATTGATACATATATATATTAATTACCGAGACTGTGTTGTGCAGAGCATTCTTTCAAACTTTGCGGATGATAGGAATTTTGGAAGCGTTATCACCTGTAATGAGGATAGTCTTGAACTTCAAGTGGACATTGACATCTTGGTGGATTGGGCAGGCAAATGGCAGATGAAGCTCAATTCTGAAGTGTGAAGTGATTCATTTTGGCAGGATTAATATGGGCAGACAGTATAAAATAACGGGAGAAACGTTAAAGGAGATTCGGGATCAAAGGGCCTCGGCCTAAATACACATAAATTATTGTAAATGGGAGGGCATGTTGAGAGAGCAGTAAATAAAGCATATGGTATCCTAGGCTTTATGAAAACCGGCATAGAGTACAAGAGTAAGGAGGTCATGTTGAATTGGAAAAAGGCAGTAGTTAGGAATCATCTGGGCACTGTATCTAGTTCTGGGCTCCATACTTGAGGAATTAAGTGAAGGCCTTGGAGAGAGTACAGAGGACTTTCAGAAGAATGATTCCAGGGATAAGCAACTGTCGCTATGAGGATAGATTGGAAATTTTAGGTCTGTTTTTATTGGAGAAAAGAAGGCTGAGAGGAGAGTTGACCAAGTTATTCAAGATCCTGAGTGGTATAGACAGGGCAATTTGTGAGAAACTGCTCCCTCTCAATGGTACTGGTGGAACTAGGGCAACTAGCGGGCACTGATGAAAACAATGGATAAAATGAATGGCAGTGATGTGAGGAATTTTTTTCACACAGAGGGTGGCTGAAGAGTGGAATGAGCTTCCTGAAAGGGGGGTGGAGGCAGGTTCGATCGAGGTATTCAAAAGGAAATTGGATTGCTGTCTGAAAAGAAATATTCTGCAAGGTTACTTGGATAAGGCAAGGGGTTGAGTTAGGTAGATTGCTCTTTCAGCTAACTAGTGCAGTCTCGATGGGCCGAATGACCTCCTTCTGCACTGTGAAGATTCTGTGATTCTCTAATTCTGTTTGACATAACATACGATACTTTGATTATATAAATTGAAGCAGAGAAATTAAATGTGCCGAAACCACTACAGTGCACCGGCAACCTATGCGAACAAAGCCAGATCCCTTCAAACATCATAAAGAAGAATATTTAAATAGCAACAGAAATTATGAATTAGGGAATTCAAGTCAAACTATTGAATTTAATACCACATCAAGTACAGTACGCATTACAAATGGGAGTCAAGTGTTAGGATAATAGCGAGAGATAAAGGAGACAGCAAATAAAAAAAATAGCTTTAATTTTCGGAAATTGCAGATAGGCATTAACTTCTGAAGATGCAAGATACTATCCTACTGAGACATACTTTTCCGTGACAGGGAGATTGCGTGGCCACAATCAATATTTACCAATATCTCAGAAGTGTCAATAACCTGGAACGGAGCCTTTGTGTTTTTTCGCTGGTGTGTTTTGTTCCCATGTCTGCATTTCGAATGGTAACTTGATGCCGTGCATTCAATTTGAACGGTGCTCAGACCGGTGTGGCGTATCGTGGTGTGCGGGGAGGTGGTGGGGGTGGGGGGGGGGGGGGGGTGGGGGCTGGGCTTGGGGGTGGGTGGATGGTGGGTTGGTGCCCCTTTAATTAAGCTTTTAGAACAGCACAGGATTTCAGACTGGGACTACTGGGTTTCGAACTAACAGTAGAGAGTTGAGAACGTACCACTACTTCCCTTACCACCAATAATGTTAATATGACAGAAACGGAAATGCTGGAAATACGTCAGCGGGTCAGACCGAATATAACAAGGGAGAAACCGAGTTAACGGTTCAGGCCAATGCAATTTCATTGACATGAAGATTAAAGAGAACTATCATATAGCTGTTCAAATTTGTGAATTGTTTTGACGGCATAGACATGACGAGGCATCTTCCATCGCTAGACGAACATGTTAACTGACGATACGTATTTAAAATATGTTGTAAAAGCGCCAGGAAAATATGAAGAGAATTTGCTTTCGTCAAGGTCTTGTTATTATCTGGAATGCTTTTGCCAAAATATGCCGAAAGCAGATTCAGTGATATAATTCAAAAGGGACTTGTAACTTCATGATAAAGGTTCTAAGTTTACCGTCTCTGAGAAAGCGAGACAGTGGAAGTAATTGGTAGCCTTTTCAGAGTGTTAACGTTGGCCGAAGGTTTCCTCCTGCACTTTAACATTCAAGGCTTTCGGAGAATGCTCATTGTTATCGTATCCTTAAAAGTAAAATATTAATTGCTCTAATGACTCATTAATTTGAATTTAAACCGCTTAAACAGAGAGGTGAACATTAATTAAACAAAATGGGATGATCATAACCAAGAAATGTTGTATTACAGATGACATGAGCGACATCTGATAATGGAGCTGCATGTAGCGATCTAAATTGCTTTCGCAAAACTGCAAAATAACAGTGAATTCCACGCCCAGTGAATAAGGAGGATAATATAAATCTTATAAATACTGTAATCAAGCAACTGCAGAGGGCTGAACATCATTTGTTTGTCGCAATAACCGTTTGCGCTGCCGTTAGTATATTTGGGTATTCTACGCATCCGGGTGACCATTTTCTTCCGACATTTCTCGGTTTATATAATCCTTATTCTGTATTCGTAGGCATGCAATAGCAAAATAAAATGTTGTAAATGAAAACCATACCACGCAATAGCAATGGTTTCTTAAGGTCATTAAGTTCGTTAACGAGGGTCTTATCATTGAATCTTCATCGACTCATAGCGAAAGTCACAATTATGACGCCCACACCACTCGATTTTTAATATAAAATCTATTTTTGATTGATTTCAGAAAGCAATCTAGCCTTAAATGCTATCCGCTGGTGGGCCGCCAATTGCCTGCACTCACATAGATTTTCCCAGATTTGATTTCAGTTAATTCAATTTGGTTGCAGCAAGCTAGTCACAGACTAGCCAAGCAACAGCCTGACATACTCATCCTCGCGGAATCCTACATTACAGATTTTGTCCCAGACACCACCATCACCATTGTTGTGTATGCCCTGTACCACCGGGAGGACAGGCCTAGCAGACGTGGAGGCACAGTGGTATAGTGTCGGACTGGAGTCTCCCTGGGAGTCCTCAACCTCGACTAGGGACCCCATGAAGTCTCATGGCTTCATGTCAAACACGGGCAAGGAGACCTCTTGCTGATTATCACGTACTGCCCTCTCTCAGCTGATGAATCAGTGCTCCACCATGTTGAACAGCACTTGGGGAAAGCACTGAAACTGGCAAGGGCTCAGAATGTACTATGGGTGGGGTCTTCAATTTCCACCATCAATAGTGGCTCGATAGCACTACTACTAACAGAGCTGGCCGAGTCCTAAGGGAATAACTGCTAGACTGGGGCTGTGGCAGATGGTTAGGGAGACAACAAGATGCATATACATACATGCCCTCATCCTTACCAACTAACCTCCCACAGATGCATCTGTCCATGACAGTATCAGTGGGAGTGACCACCGGACAATCCTTGTGGAGACGAAACCTGCCTTCACTTGAGGATACCCTTCATCGTGTTGTGTAGCCCAATCACTGTGCTAAATGAGGTACGTGTCGAACAGTCCTAGAAAATCAAGACTGGGCATGTGTGAGGCACTTTGGGCCAACAGCAGCAGCAGAATTATACTCAAACAGAATCTGTCACTGGATGGCCTGGCATATCTGCAATTCTATCATTGCCATCAAGCCTGGGGATCAACCCTGGTTTAATAAAGAGTTCAGGAGAACATGCCAGGAGCAGCACCAGGCACACGTAAAAATGAGGTGTCAACCTGGTGATGTTAAAGCACAGGGTTACTTGCATGTCAGACAACATAATTGACAAGTGATTGGGCTAAGCCATCCCACAACCAATCTAAGCTCTGCAGTCCTGCCACATCCAGTCGTAAATTGTGGTGGACAATTAAGCAACTCACTGGAGGAGAATGCTCCACAAATATCGCCATCCCTAACGACAGAGGAGTATGGCACATCTGTGCAACAAATAAGGCTGAAACAATTGATCCAATCTTAATCCAGAAGTACTGAATGGATATGCACCTTGGGCTCCTCCGTGATTCCCATCACCACAGATGCCACTTTACAGCCAATTCGATTCACTCCACGTGATATCAAGAAACAGCTGAATTACTGGACACTGCAAATGCTATTGGCCCTGACAATATTCTAGCAATGGCACTGAAGGCTTGTGCCCCTGATCTTGCCCCACCCCTAGCCAAGCTGTTCCAGTATAGTGATAACATTGGCATTTGCCAATTGTCCAGGTATGTCCTGCACAGAAAAAGCAGGACAAATCCAAACCGGCCAGATACGACCCCATTAGTTCATTCTCCATCATCAGTAAAGTAAAGGAAATGGGTCATCAACAGTGCTATCAATGAAAACTTGCTTAGCAATAAATTTCACACTGACGCCCAGTTTGGATTCCGCCAGGGCCATTCACTTCCTCACATTATTACGGGCTTCGTTTAAACATGGAAAAAATAGCTGAACTCCAGAGGTGATGTGGAAGTGAGTGCCCGTGACATCAAGGCAGCATTTCACCAAGTGTGGCATCAAGGGGCCCTAGCAACATTGGAGTCCATCGGAATCAGGGGGACAACTCGTCACTGGTTGGAGTCAGAGTAAGCACAAAGGAAGATCGTTGTAGTTGTTTAAGGCAGTCACATCAACTCCAGGACATCACTGCAAGAGTTCCTTATGGGAATGTCATTGGCCAAATCATATTCAGTTGCTTCATTAATGAGTTTCCTTCTATCATAAGGTCAGAATTGGTGGTGTTTGCTAATTATTGCACAATATTCAGCAGCATTCACGACTGTCCAGACAATGATGCAGTTTGTCCAAATACAGCAATACCTGGACAATATCCAGGCTTGGGTTGACAAGTGGCATGTAATATTCACACCACACAAATGTCAGGAAATGACCATCTCCAGCAAGAGAGAGTGCAAACATCGCGCCTGACTATTCAATGACGTTGTGATCACCGAATGCCACACTATCAATATGCTCAGGGATGCCATTAACCAGAAATTGAACTGTACTTACCATATAAATATTGTAGTTAAAAAGCAGTTCTCAGGCTAAGCATAGTTCTACGAGAAACCCATTTCCTGACTCTCCAAATCATATCCATCATCTGCACAGCACAAATCAGGAGTGTGATGGAATAACGCCCACTTACCTGGATGACTGCAGCCCACACAACACTCAAGAACCTTGATAGAATCCATGACAAAGCAGCCTGCTTGATTGGCACATCATCCACAAGCATTCACTACCCCCACCACAGACGCACATTAACAGCTGTGTGTGCCATGTACAAGATGCACTGCAGGAATTCACAAAGGCTCCTTTGACAGCACCTTCCAAGCCGACGATCACTACAAGGAAAAGGCTATCAGATAAATGGTAAAAACCGCAGCTTGTAGTTCCCCTTCAAGGTCACTCACCATCCTGACTTGGAAATAGATAGTCATCCTTCACTGTCATAGGGTCAAAACCTGTAACTCACTGCCTAACAGAACTGTGTTTGTACCAACATGACATTGGCAGCAGCTGTCCCAGAAGGCAGCTCATCAGCACCTTCTCAAGGTCAACTAGGGATGGTCAATAAATGCTGGCCAAGCCAGCGAGGCCCATATCCCATGAATGAATGAGAAAAAAAACAAAGAATTAAGTATGAATCAGGATGCGCTGGCTCAGTGACCAATAAAGCTCCCTCTTTTCCATGAAGCATTTGGGAAATTCGCAGTCTGAATATGTTGTAACAAATACATTGTTTGAATATTTAAAAAAAACAATAAGTATTTGTATCTTTTAAAATCTGGAAACCCAGAACAAATAGTTGGGAAGATGCAGGGAGTGCGATTGGGATTAGAAGGCAAGCTAGGTCAAATAGTTGGCATTGGCACGACTGCTCAAATAGCCTCCCCTGCCGCTGCGTCAGTCATTTGCTCTAAGATTCTTTGGCACTTTATTATATGTTAACAACCATATAGTTTAATGAAAAACAAAGACAAAAATACCTGGAAAAACTCAGCAGCCTGGCAGGATCTGTGGAGAGGAGCACAGTTAACATTTCGAGTCCGCATGACGGCGACAGAACTAAGGTAAAATAGAAAAGGGGTTAAATATAAGATGGCTTTGTGGGGGCGGGGGCGGTGACAAGAAGAGCTGGATAGACAGCCAGGTGGAGATAACCAAAATATGTCACAGACAAAAGGACAAAGAGGTGTTGAAGGTGGTGATATTCTCCAAAGGAATGTGCTAATTAAGGGTAGAAAGCAGGACGAGCAAGGTACAGATAGCCGTACTTTGGGTGGGGTGGTTTAAAGGAATCGAAAAAGGCTAAAAGATAGGGAGATGAAACAATGGATCTAAATATATTTAAAAATAATGGAAAGAGGTGGGAAAAGATAAATCTACATAATTTATTGGAAAAAACAAAAAGGAGGGGGTAAATCGGAAAGGGGGTGGGGATGGAGGAGAGAGTTCATGATCTAAAATTGTTGAACTCAATAGTCAGTCCGGAATGCTGTAAAGTGCCATAGATTAATGCATTATGGAGTTCAATGTTCTTGTCCTAAAAACCTATTACAACTTTATTATTCAAAATGATCATATAATCTCTATGAAAGCCTGGCTTTCCTGTGATTACCACTTTTGTAAAACTCCCTACCAAAAACATACAAAAGAGAATAATTTATGCTTCACTTATTTGACGATTTGTTTCAATACATTTTGGAAACTGCGGTGATTTTCGGGCGTAGCTTGCCACGGTGGAAATGTATTCATTTGCGTGCCTGCAGCACAGATTCAATAGAACCATGCCATAGCTTAGAGAGTAAAATCATAGGGATAATGTGCATTACAACGCATTGTTCGTTCTTATGTTTATAACATTGAATGGTGACCTGACGAGGTGTTCTAATTATTCCAATATTTTGATATTTTATGATCAGTGGGGAGACCAAGAACCATAATTATTTGAATAGGAAAAAAAACAGTAATTAAAGCCAGTGTTCGTCCTTTGGGAGTCTGGAGAATTAATAATGGCAAACAATTTAAAGGCAGAAGCGCTGAGCCTGTTTTTTGTGTCTCTTTTACTGCAGAATACTTAGAAAAATTGCAAAACCTGCTTGTATATCAAGGATGAACGGAAGGAAAAAAAACTTCAAACAATCAGTATTACTATGAAAAACGCATTGGGAAATCTATTGGACCTAAAGTCTGACAAGTCTCCCGAAAAGGATGGTCTGCATCCTCCTGTCTTAAAAAAAAACAGTTGCTGCAGAGATAATAGATTAATTGGTTAAAAATTTTCGAAATTCCTTAGATCCCCGGAGAGACACAGTGGAGTAGGATGTAACCAACGTAACACGGTTATTCGGGGGCAGAAATTAGAATACTACAGGCTAGTTAATCTAAAATCTATCCTATGGAAATTGCTAGAATCCATTAAGAAGGAGTTTATAGCAGGATACTTAGAAAATCATAATTTGATCAGACAGAGTCAACATGGCTTTGTGAAAGGAAGACACTGTTTAACTAATTTATTAGAGATATTGTGGAAATGACAGTCAAGCTGGGTAAAGAGGAACCTGGAGATGTATCATACTTGGATTTTCAAAAGACATTTGATAAAGTGCCACAACAAATGTTACTACACATGATTATATTACATGGTGTAGGGGCTAGCATATTATCACAGATGAAGAATTAGTTAGTTAACAGGAAACAGAGCAGGAACAAATGTGTTTTTTCAGGTGGGGAACTGTAATAAGTGAAGTGCCAGTTGGATTAGTGCTGGGCCCTCAACTATTCACAGCCTAGAGCAAAGATTGAGATAAAGGTGCCAAACTTATGTTAGCCATATTTGCCAATAACACGAAGATAGGTATGAAAGTACATTGTAAAAGGCAGGTTGAGAGCGTGCAAAAGGATATATACAGATTAACTGACTGTGCAAAACATGCAGATGCAATACAATGTGCGAAATGTGAACTTGGCCCACTTATCAGGAAGAATAGAAAAAGGCTATATCATTTAAATGGAGAGCAATTGCAGAACTCGTTGCGCACAGGGATTTGGGAATCACAAAAAAAATAGCATGCAAGAACAAAAAATGATTTGGAAAGCGAATGGAATACTGTAAATTATTGTAAGGGTGTGGAATATAGAAGTATGGAAATCTTGCTGCTGCTGTAGTAAGACAGCATCTGCAATTTTGTGTACAATCTTTGTTTTATTAATGGAGTAAAATATAAAATTGCATTAGAAGCAGTTCAGAGAAGGTTCATTCGAATCGTTCCTGGGGTGTTATGTAGAAAGATAGAATACGTTGGGCCTAAAAACATTGGTGCTTACAAAAATCATAATCATCAGTCACTAGTAAATGCTCTTCCAGGTAAAACTTTCTTCCGGCAGGGACATTAAAGCCTCGGAAATGTCACCTTCATCGATACATAAAAGCTCTCAAACACGACTCCCTTCCCTTTAGCGTTTTTCACTCGTTCTGGTCCTGTTTCTTTTTCACATTTCTAAATTGCTGAATTTATGCCTGTTGACCTCTGTTATCAACACAGAGGGACCAAGGGTAGCGTTGTTCACTCCGTCACAGTCGCCTGATTGAGCTTCTTAAAGAGATGTGTACGATCCTAAGCTTTCCCTCAGATATCACTTTTGTAGGAGCATTGTCTTACATCATTTACGCGAATTCATTTTTATGGCGATTGTCGGGAAAAACGCAAACTGCATGTCCACGTCTTCTTCATTAAACATGGTTAAAAAGCGTATATTCGTTGCTAAAACAATGCTACGAGGGATTTATTCTGGGCCATCGTCACAATTCCCCTCCAACGCGCGTGTGTTGAACATTTTTTTTTCCAATTTTCCCCTCTAATTTTTCTATTTCGTTTTCATGTTACCTGTTCCTTTTCCTTTTGAATTATAACTTTTCTTTTTCCTTCAATTTTTAATTTCGCCTTTTATTTTGCTTGTTAAATGCTGGCCTGTTGAGCAGACATTCTTGTCTTAAGGGAGACTCAAGTGGTGGGTCAATTCTTCAATGGTCTCTGCCTTATTAGTTCCTTATTTTAAGCTGATCTCCATTTCCACTGTTTCAGCCTTCGAGTTTCTTTTTCTCAAATGCTAAAAGGAACTAAGTACTAAACCCTCTCTAGCCGTAATATCCCAGCGAATTTACACTTGCTCTTGCCGCAGTGAAAGAAGAAAAAAACAGATGCGAAACGGTGTTTGTTTAAACAAGTTCCAGTGAAACCGGTTCACAGTTTAACCTGAATACCTCATAGATGATGGCACACTTTTGTCTTTGTCCCCGCCGGGGACACCAAAAGTTACCAATCCGATTAAGCAAACGGCGCCAAACGACCAAACCAATGGACAAGATTTCAATCTTTGATAACGTCTATTTCAATAATCAAATCAAAATCAGCATTAACTTAACATGAACTAGCAGGTAGTTTGTTGTCATTAAGAAATGCACATTGAATAGCGGATACGGCAAAGATTAATCTCACAAAGCCAATGGGAATTCATTTTGGAATATATGTACACATTTCAGGCATTAAGTTATTTAAAGCTCTAAGCAGCCTCGGATGGAAGAATAGCTCATTTTCTTCAATGGTCAATCCAATAATTCTCACGCGACAACAGCTCCCAGAAAACCCAACATCCATGCGCACAGTCTTCACCAAAGTGATGGACGGCTCTGCTGAAGACTGTTTGAATGGCGTGGGTCAACTGGAAACTGCTTTATCCTGTAATGTCCCTGTGCACTGTATATTCGTTTCTGATTATTCGCTGCTTTTAGTAAATAACGGAAGAAGCTGCAGTAACTTCTTTTTTAACGTTCTCACTCTCAGATATAAACTTCCTCTCAACCATTTTTTCTAACCTGCACCGTTACTTTTTTTCCCCTTAACTGGCTGGTGGCTTGAGCCACTTTTCGCATCGACTTCGAACACGTGGGCCTCTTCTGCGTCCCGATGCTTGGTCAAGCGATCGCTCTGGTTTCTCTCAAAAAAGCTGTTCCCACCTGAAGAGACAGCTTCAACTGCAAATCGGCAATTTCTGCCGAGATGCTGGAGAGGGGCCTGACATGCTCCCGCCGCTGATGTATTTCCCTAAAGTCGGCTCAGACGCACATAGCAGCACCAAGGCCAATCCAGAAACTCCACAATAGCCGGGCAACAGCTGCATGCTCCGGCATAATAGGCTAGAGCTGATGAACATATTCATCCATTGTGGAATGTAAAAAACAAAGCGTCATCGCTTAAACTTAGAAATACGTGCCCGAGGACCGAAATCGCAAAACGGTTTGTATGCACAAAGCGTGAAGGAAGTTTTGAGGTCTGCCAAGCAAAAGTTCGCGTAATCAGTTGGACTTTACAATACTGAGATGGTGGGACTATTATTTTAATTCGATTGAGGACACTAACGAACATGTAGCAATACTCGGTACATTAAGGCAATGTTATTAAACGCTGGTGCAGGTAGGTATGTTCGAGCCTGAATTCCTTCTCATGTGACTACCTGACGAAATACCCAATGGAATCGTATTAATGATCCCAGTGTTCATTGTTACGGCCAGTGCATACTTAGGATCATATCCAAACTGTTTAATGACGGCCATTAACGATCTGATGTCTGTTGTCGCTGTTTTTCTCACAACAAGTAGATATCTACATTTCAGCACCATTATATACAGAAACAAAGAATCTGGCAACGATGCAAATGGCCCACAGAATATTTTCAGTAGGCACGACTGGAATGCTCAACTGATACGAACCAAGAGAATAATAGAGACGATCTTGGAAAGAAAAGCAAAAGAAAAAAAACAGCGCAGTAAAACAAGTAGTCTAAGCAGGTTTTTGAATCCAGCTTACTTTTATTGCCTGCTGTGACAGTAAGATTGATATTTCCATTTTTCTTACTTCAAAAATGTATATTACATTTAGCAACATTGCGCAACAAGCGGACCAGAGACTAGTATTTCAGTTATTGATTAGCAAAGGACAGGGGCTTGCTGCTCTGTTTCTTTTTGCTGTTGTATTGGACAATCAGTTCATCGGGCTATGTATGACTCGTTCTGTTCAGCATAAATGTGCTAGGCGATTATTGTTCAGAATAGGCCCCCTAAACCGCTCTCTGATCTGATATATTGGCACAGTTGTCATTGGAGGAGTCACGGGATCCATAGCATCAATTGTGCCTTTATCGTTTTGGCACACACATGCACACTGCAATCCACTTACAGTTGATTTTCAATCAAAAAATAGAATGAATCATAGATTTCTGGTGTCACAAATAACCTAGAACAATCAGACGCATATTTACCTATAATGTTTTCCAGTCTCTTTGTTTTCTAATTGATTCCACTCTCAATTTAATTAATATCCCTATAGTTAAGCTAATGATTAAGCATGTGGAAAGAAAGAGTCGTTTATGAGTACAAAACATGAGTGTAGCCGATAAAAGAGGGATGCTGTCGAAACTTTTTCTCTTGCACACGTCAGGACAGATGAAGAATGCAAAATATTATTGAGCAAAAACCAAAAGGGTGCTGATTCGTTGACAACTCAATTGCAACTGGTACAATGATTGCCTTGAAGAATGTATCTGGTACATTTCATCGAGAGTACCACGAAATTTGCACACACGATTCAAATTATTTCTTTAGCATAAAACCTGCAAGCCAGCCTTTTGCACAGAAGTTTACTAGGGGAAGCAAACACCTCACCTCACTTGTATTTTCTGCTTATTTAGCCATTGCCACTTTCTTAATTTTCTCTCTGGTTGGATTCATACCTTGGCTTGCAAATTTGTGCCGCAATAATACCCGTTTTCACCCTTCGAGTACACATTTGTCTGCTTTCACTGTTACCAACACAGCTTCTGATCCAGCAAGCACCCACCTGAACCTTTCATTATGTTTCCCATAAGAAGCACAATGAACGATGATGTTATTTGAAACATTGATCACTTCTGGGACAGAGTGAATTACTTTATTCAAGAATCTCGCACTGCTACTTCTCAGATGTTGAATTTATGCCAAATGATGACCTCTTGTTTTTGTTCAATTCCGAGTATATGAGAGGAGCTGTCACCTTCCTGACATCTGGGTGAAGTTCTGGTGGGCGGTACAAAAGCTTCAGGTACAACGTGAAGAATACTTTGCTTCCAGACAAATCTTAGAGCACCTGATCTACAGTTGATGCAGAATAGCATTCCATGATAATTCGCCTCATTCCTCTCATTCCCCTGTTTAATGTTGATCCACAGTCTTATCTATCCATTTGCCTGGGACACTAAATGAAATAGATTTACCCAAGCTGTTGGTACTTCTACTGGTTGAACAGTATCTTAGTTTACCAGCTCATGTACCTTGGATGCAACCTTGCCCCTCAATTCAAAGGCTGACCTTGGCACAAGCTGAGCTACTGGCATCAGTTGACATCAGTGATTAGGTTCAACTCCTGATGATCATGAAACTGCGTTATTCCATCGAAAACAGGTTAAGCATATGTGATTTCAGATTTCATCTTCAGTCTATTATATGACACCCCTGGATTGTGAGTTGTCCATTAGCTGATGACTGGCTCCAATTTCTTTTTGATTACTTCAAATTGAGCATCTACCTTGCTGCCACCTACAGCCTTGAAATACCCCACAAATTGAAGAGGTATTTGGAATATGACTAGGAATAAGTTACTCACAAGTTTCCATCGTATGCACTTGACCCTCTTCTTCAATTCTTCCCAAAGTTCCCTATTATTTGCATTACAATCGGGTGCAGAATCCACGATGGCGTCCATTGTAAGCCCAGAAATTAACAGTGGACATTCTCTTGTTCCAATCTCTGACTGGAAATGTATTTCCCTCATTATATAGGTCATCATCCTTGCCATCGCCCTCTTCATGGTATACATTTATTCTTTGCTCATTCCTCTGTGCCTTGTCGAGGGGCGTCAGGGAGGGAGCTACTAGCCTGAGAATTTCCAGCATCTAGTTGATGGTGTATCCACTATAACTATATGACTAGTCCTGTTAATTTTCTGGCCGATTCAGACACTTCCAGGATATTATTGACCGGGGTTTCATCAAGAGTAATAGCGTTCAATTTAAATACGAGGTAAGGCTAGATTTTCTCTTGTAGCTCTTTTATTGTTTGGCATTTGTGTGGTGTGAATGCTCTTGTCATGTAACATCAAAAAACTAAATCTTATCCAGGCTTGCTGCTTCGGGACATGGGTTTCTTTGGTATCTGAGGGCTCTATTTAGCAATGAATTCTGTGCAACACCCAGTGAAAATTCCCACTCCATATGTTATAGTGGATAGCATTGGTAAAGCAATTTATGATGATTGGGCCTAGGACACAACTCTGAGAAGATCCTAAAAAGATGTTCTGTGGTTGACATGATTCTCCTCCAACAATCACATTTCATCTTCCCTTGTTTTAGGTATGAACCGAATCAGCATGGCGTTTTCACTCTGACTTTCATTAATGCAGCTTAACTAGTCTACCTTGATGCTACAGCTAGTCGCTCTTCCCTCACATCTTGAATTAAACTATATGTTTTGAGGCCCGGAGAGACGTGTCCATGGCAGAACCCAAACTGATCAACAGTTAACAAGTTATTTCTCAGGGAATGCTGCTTGATAACTTTGATAATGATTTCTTCCCTCACTTTGTTAATCATTGAAGGTATAACTACAGTGCGTATATTGAATTGGATTCGTCCTATGATTTGTGAACACAGCAGACAGAGGCAATTCTGCCAATGGTTGTCAGGTACCAGCTAGCATTGTAACTGTAAGGGAACTTTGTGGCTATTACCTAGGCTAGTCCTGGAACAGAATTCTTCAGTGCAACAGCTGGGATATTCTGTGGGCCTTTACGGTATCTAGTGACTTCAGCCATTTCTTGGTTTCACCTGGAGTGAATCGAATTTACTGAAGACCAGCATCTGTAATGCTGCCCCTAAGGAAAATACTCAGATGGGTCATCTTTTGAAACATTCGGGCTGCAGATTAGGTAACTCACAAAACGAGCTATGATACATTTCGCGCATATCAACTGTTCATTAAGAGGTCCAGAAAAAAAAATCTGACGAAATGTAAAACTGGCTGCTAAAATTATTGTACTCGTTTTGACCGAACATGCAAGGATATTTTTATAACATTTCTACTAAAGATGACATGTTGTATTTAACTATGTTGCACTCTTTCTGGAGAATATCAGGCTTGGACAACTGTTTCTTGTTTGTTATTTCCAAAGGCAACCTTAATTGCAATCATGCTATGATCGAAATTAGATACAACAATATCAAGGGCATTAGGGATGGATGGGCAGTAAATGCCGACTGAACCAGCAATGACCACATCCCCAGAACCAATAAATCAATAAATTAATGAATAAAGAGATAACTGAATATCCGCGCACAATTAGACCTTTTACCCCTCAACACTCACCTCGGTAGTCACATTCTTCTGGGTGATGTTTACATTAAACTCGGAGGTGCACCATCGAGATTTGGGTCTATCATCAGACTGGATGGCATGGAATGTCTTCCAGTAGCAGCTACGGGATTTCAGATGGATGTGTTTGTTTCGTTTTTTTTTTAAGCTGAATTACTTTGTCAGTGGGAGTGCTTTGCTATCTTGCAGCCAACGGTGTTCCTTGCGGAGCATTGCTTCCCAACGGACACGAGGTTCATTGTTTGTGAGCATTACAGGCCACACAAACTGTATTCATCCCTGAGCTCCAGAGATAACACCCATGACATCTTGGAAGTTAAATATCGTCCACGAATGCGTGGCAGCTCCTGACCCACATTGAGCAGAAGGGCAACTGGCAAGCAGTTCGTGGGAAGTAATGTGCAGTGTGTTGGCCCTGCTGTCCCGGGTGGTATCTTGGACCATGTCCCCAGTATTATAAAGGCGTTTCTGGCGGGTGTTCATACGGTGAAGAATGTTGCCATGTCATTTCAATGTTGAGTCTTGTGTCGCGACTGGTCGCGCAAAAACATATACATGAAGTTCCTCCCTGGCTACATAATTAAGAAACGGGAATAGTATCACATTTGATTGCAGCAGGCTAAACAGGACACTAAAGAATGCAATGACAGGACTAAGATGCATGCGCATAAACCAGTAGAGTATGATGAATAAGGTCGGTGAATCACCAAGTACCTGCACTAGAATTGGGGCACTTTAACCATTCAAATATAGCTTGATACAATGTTACAGTAAATGTTAAGAGCGCGGATGCATTGCTGTAAAGCATTCAAGACAGCACCCTTGACCAATATCTTCATGTTCGAACTGGAAGGGAATATTTCGTAATGTAGTGGTGGTAAATGAGGTGGTCGAAGTGCACCGATTAGTTGTGGAGTAACACTTGTATAAGTGTGATCACTGTATGGTAATTAATGGAGTAAGAACAAGGGCACATCAAACATAGAATTTATGAATTGCAAGAGCACTAATTTCAATGTCGCAACCAGGGATCTCGTCAGCATAATGATATCGAAGAGACTAACAGGAGAAAGTGTAATTCAGCAATTCATAATCTTTAAAGTAAGAGATGTTTCAGGTACAAAATTTTGTACATTCACAGAAGATCGTATTGTTACGAAGTGAAACAGTTTCCTTTGGCAGACGAAGGAGATAGTAGTTATAATGAATCAAAAGCGGAGGAAATATGTTGTATGTTAAGCGAATTTTGAAAGTGAGAAGCAGTTCAAATATAGTTGGGTGAGAGGGGACTTGGGGATGAAAATACGACTGGCAAAGAGAACATGAGGGCAGATTGGCAGTCAACTAAAAAGAAACACAACCATACTCCACCAGCAGCTAAATAGTTAGCGGGCAGTTAGCAGGAGATTGGTCCTAACTTGGACAAGGAGGGTGACATACACTTGGAGGTGCAGTATGAAGCTAGACGTCTGAATGAGCCTTTTTGCTTTCGTACTTACTGAGGAAGATGATTCTGACAAAATGTCAGCAGAGTGTGAGATAATGCATGCAATGGTTGTTGTGAGGACTGAAAGAAATGAGGCCTTTGAAAGGATGGTTATGTGTAAGGTCAGTAAGCTACTTGGTCCGTTTGGCTTCCATACATGGTTGTGGAAGAAAGCTCGAATGGAGATAAGGGAAGGAGTTGCCATAATTTTTCTATCTTCCCCAGATATGGGGAGGCAGCATAAGATTGTAGAAACGTCAATATTACACCCTTATTCAAGAAAGCCAGCACCCACGGTTCTCTTGGTTTGGCACTAGCGGTCGGCAACGTGTTTAGAGTCCATAATCAGGGAAATAAAAATCAACAGGCAGTTGGACAGGTGTGAGCCCATTAGGGAGAAGCAGCAGTAATTTGTAGAAGCCCCATCTTGCTTGACCAATCTTTTTTTTGACCAAGCAGCATAACGGTTGACGATAGGAATTTGGTGCACGTTGTCTATATGTGCTTGACAAGGAAGTGTTTGACAAAATATCACATCAAAATACGATTAACAAAAGTGGGCCCTATTGAATAGGTGGCGTAGTATTCAATTGGATAAAAACAATAGACCTAAAGACAAACAGAAGTCGTGGTAAATGGCTGTTTCTCAAAATGGATGTTGCTTGACCGTTCGATCCGCCAGCAGCCAGTGGCAGGACGGCCTTGGAATAGGAGCAATAATTTCAAAATGTACTGGTGATATTAACTCGGAGGATTGTCAAGAAGTTAGCAAGGTGCCATTCGGCTGCAGTAGGGCATGGACAAGCTAGGCGAATGGGTAGACTAGTAGTGGAGGAGATTCAATACAGCGAAGTACAGTATGAGTCATTCGAAATAAATAACCTGGCAGAGTAATGAGAGTTGAGTCTTAAAGTGCCACTGAATGGATTGCTTCGCTGGGTCGTGTTTGAGAACGGTGGGCCGTACGTCTTCCTTCTGTTCCGTTAAAAGCATGTTACTTTGTCTCGAATTAGTTGATGCTTACTGACATACTTTGTGACGCAGTCGAAAGTTAAGTTTCCTGGCCAGCTGCTTGGGTTTTCGACGTCTGCTAATTGGTCAATGTTCTTTGTACGATTCCTACACGGTATATTTATATTTATATTTATATTTATATTTATATTTATATTTATATTTATATTTATATTTATGCTATGAACTGCCTGTTGGCTGACTTACTCTACCTACATGGAATGCAGAACATGCTTAAAGAATAAATAAATCGAGCAACATACTGGCAATGCCCGGCAATAGGCCAGCAATATTACAGTTTCATGTAATTCGGAGAAGGAAGCCCTCCCCCACCCCTCCCCCGTGCCACCACTCCGCCCCAAGATAAGGCCACTTGTCATTTGTTTAGCATTTTGCGTAAACGGATTTCCGGATTTAGAGAACCGAAAACAACAATCATTCATTTTTCTATGTTATTCTCACTGAATCTAATTCGCACCCTCATTGGCAATCAATGTTCTGCACAGGTCTCTGTGTAATAAAAATCAAGCCAGTATGGTAGCACCATTAGGATATAAACAAATATATATAGTTGCTATGATAAGGAATCACATGAAGATACCATGACTGCTTTGCCTTTTCATTACATCTTGACTAAGCTGCACATCAACACCAAGTAAATGTCCCTTGTCCATTCAGTGCACACTGCTCTGGATGAAGTTTCTGTCGTTCTTATTTCTGCACATATCAATGAGTACCAACATACTATGTCCGGCGGGAAATTCACAATTCCTCGTCTTTTGCTGATCTCGGTCTGAATAACCTCGCTCCAATTTTACGTTCATAGCAACGGAACCTGTACCCTCAGCAGAGGAATTAGTTTCCTGTATCTAGCCTATCTGTATTTATTAACCTTATTGAACTGCTGTATCTTCGAAACTCAAGGGGATATTACGCGAAATCAACCCCGTTAGTTAGGCCGTTAAATTAAATTTCCAATCATTACATACTTTCTTCTTCACAGATTGAAACAACTTACACATAGCAAGCTATGAGAAAAAACAAACAAACAAATGCTTAATTGGCCGCAGGTGGTGGGATTCGTGGGGCAGGCTGCGTGTGCGGTTTGCCGATGAACCCGGCCTTGGACAACATTGCATCATCAATCAACATTGCATCATCAATCAAGTACTTCCTAACTTCACAGTGCGGCAAGCTCATTGCCTTCCATGCTGCTGTCATTGAGATCAAGTAAGGCCTGCTTCGATATCGTTTCAGGCGTCGACCTTCCTTTCGCTTCTGATTAGGGGGATGGGTGAAAGGAATATTATGAGCGCGGTTTGTAACGGCATCCTCAATGGATTCCTGATCAACCTTATTCGAAGCAGTGGACTTCGGAAGAAAGAGGCAGAATGGAGCAGAAGGAATAATCTTCCCTTCATATGTTGGCACAGAGCAGCAGGCCAACAAGTGAGGTGCCCTTCAGCTATTTAGCACCGAATGGCCGAACATGTGGAAGTGTTCCAGACATTATGAACTTTGAATGTAGTTGGTCTGGAATGTCTCATTTGCGGGCAAAGGTGATCGTCATTCTCTGATCGCCGCTGCCCAAACATAGCAAAACTTAATGTGCACTCAATCGGCTGGTCTCCTTGTAGTTCAAGGAACAATTTGGAAAGTCGAAAGCAAATACCCTAGATTGATATGGACATAGAATCCGGCGCAGGTAGTACGTGGCTTGAATGTACTCTTGTTAATGGCACATATCTGCAAATAAATCCCTGCCGGAGAATCCATACAACAATTTACGAAATCCTTCATTTGTAACTGCTTTAACTTCAGCGTTAATATCTTCAGCGGCAGCCTTGAATAACGAGGGTTCAAGTTTTAGATTATAGTCAACTGGTAGATAGAGAGCTCAAGTATCAGGAAAACACACGTACATTAACGCATATGGAACCGGACATCCTCGCGTATTCTTAATTCAATACACATTTGAATGAAAATGATCACTTCAGTTTAGCTACTCAAGATGTTCAGAGCCTTGCTTCACTGCATGATTATTCTGCCATTAAGTTGCACAGGCAAATTTACTCTGTAGCCCAATTTTCTAAGAATTAACGCTCTTTAATCATGTTGATTGATGAATATAAAGTTCTTCATTAGTTTTTGCATCACTGTCTGCTCCTTTTTAGGTGCGTATTTGTGTTCCTTTTATCTATCTCAATTTTTGTCAGCTAGGCTGTCAAATTCTTTGTTTGTTTCATTAATGGTGAGTTTAATCATTTTTTTTTTGACAGGCGCCTGTGAACCATCATCGACCGGGACAGAAGCTGCCGAATCCAAAGTGACGAGAGGCAACTCACTTACTCTTTACTGCACGTATCGAATCTTTTCAGACAAGAGGCCCGTAAAGTTCATTGGCAGAGAGACAGGAGGGAAAGCTTTTTGGAGGAAAGTTTGGACAGTAGAATCCGGCTTTATTTCCAAAATAAAGGTGGATCTGCCTTAAATTTGGAGGACGTGAAATACGAAATTGCCGGCTCTATTGCTGCTGGGTAACATATCCATTGGATGTAAACGGATCCGGCACTAAACTGTTTGCATATGGTGGGTGTTAGCGAGTGGCATAATCATACCTACTCCCACCCCTCTCCATCTCTTCCGTCACTCCCTTGGGCACCGCGTACTTCGTATAATTTCGGGGCGATTATTTGTTTTTTGGATAGGAAAAGGGATTTTTATTGATTTATTCAATAGTTTTGAGCGTTCATGACAGGTGCAGCATTTACTTCCCATCGTTAGTTCTGTTTAGAGTGGTGGTAAGTCGCCTTCACGAAAGCTTGTATCTCGCGCATTGAAAATAATGCCACAATTCTATTAAGTAGTTAGTTCCTGGATTTTGATCCAACTACGACATGACGAATTGCGACATCTGCCTACATCAGGATGATGTGTGAATTACTGTCTGGACGGCTGCGTATTCCTAGGTACACATGTAATTCTGGGTATTCGCGGTCCAGGAGTTGGAACGTGTAGTCGCAGCAGTCTTGGCGTATTGCTGCAGTGTTCTTTGTTGAGAATAGGCACTCGAAACGGTAGCGCCGTTGGCGGGCAGATTAAATGTTTCGAGTCACGGATGTGGTACCAAACAATCTTAATACTTCACCTTGGGTGTTTGATCTCTTGTTGAAAGTTGATATAGCTGAAATCATTCAGCTAAGTGGAGACAATTCTTTCACTTTCCTGAACTGCGCAGTGGAGGTGATGCAAACTAATCGGGGAATTGGATGGTGGGTCAGTCGCGCCAGAATCCTTATTTGCTCGCTAGATGCTATTACCGCATTAACAAGCCAGAAAGTTTATATTGCTAATTGTGAAATCCAGAATGTTGATTGTAATGCCTTTGCATGTCAAGTGTAGAAGGATAGATTCGGCATACTTTTCGCATGAATGCTGCTTATCAATTGTCAGAGAACCCGAATTGTGAATGGAACTGAACCAAAGACAAATGCTGACTTTGGATGGATGGATGTTCATTGATGAAGCAGCTGAACGTGTCTAAGCCGCAGTACAGTGGAAGTTGGGAGACATGTACCAATGCTGAGGTGATTGTCGTGCAACAGCACAACATTATCCTTTATATAAAGTATAACTCCAGCCAGAAAAGAGCGCTTCTCCTCATTCTGGATGATTTCAGTTCAGCACGGATTTTTCACCTCAATATTTGTCATGAAGACTTTTGAAATAGGTTATTGATTAGTTATTGTTTCTGCATATTCTTTCACCTTGTTTTGAGAAATTCTGTCAATAATGAGAATTGTGTGCATTCAACTACCATTCGGAGCTTCAAGAAGTAAATTGAATGGAATATAATATACAGGAAGCTAAATATTGGGGGAAAGTAGTCGAAAATGATGGCAAACGCGTCCATTTTGTTTTACGCTATAACCTTTATATATAAACTGGAATTTTTATTGAGTTATAAAACGGACTAAATAATCCAAGCACTCAGATGTGCAAATGATCGTTGATAATCCAAATACATTTGATCTCCCTGCATGTTTGCTTTACATAAAAAGCCGAGATATGACTCATTCCATGCGTTAAAATGAAAACAATGTGCATTTGTATTTGCAGCCAGCATTAGTTTCCAAGTTAGATCACTTTTAACGTTTATCATACACGGTGTCACTTTTTTACATGTTGTGAAATGACAGTGCACCTTTATCCGCCAGGTTCAAAGTAAAAACAAAGCATTTACTTGAATCACGATAACTCTAAAATGCAAATTTAACTGATAAAGAAAGAAGATGCAAAACTCTAATCCTTCAACTAAAATTTCAGAAGTTCTTCTGTTTAAAAAAACGCACACAAGCAACTATTTGATGGAGAGTGCATTCATTGTTCTGTCCCGACGATAGTTTGGAATGTTTTGCCCAGAATCTAGGTCTCACTGTTAACAATCAGATTAATCAGCAATTTAGTCGGGGGCTTTTATCCACGACTGGCTGTAGAACTGGCAGGTAAAGTTTTCACATTATTTACACAATCATCACATTGAGCATACATCGAAATTACATTAAATTCGTTTTTTCACTTTGAATGTGAGTTCGACCCACTTTTTAATATCCAGTTGCAATATTGTGGGTGTCAGAGTTTTGCGGTCTCAGGTGCGACCTTTACTTGGACGAGGCGATTACAATACTAAAAATAAAGGAAATTAGGTTCTGAACGTTCACTGTGGTTTTATGTTGTCTTTCTGGGTTACCCTGCGTTAGAGATTGCTTCCGTTCTGGTACCTAAGCCCAGACTTAAAACCAAAAGCTTTTTTTGTAGTCACTCTGACAGCTTTCCAGATAGTCATCAAACGGTCGGCGGGCCGTTCATCAGTTCCTCTGACTCTTGTGTGTATAACGGCTGCACCTTTCCTGGATCATCTGAAAATCACTTGGTATAAAAATGAGTAAGAAACAGGTGAAGCTTTGAAACAAATCAAACAGCAGAGCATGACAGTACTCTATGAGGTTTCGAGCAATATAATTAAGACAGAGCCTGTGGAGAGCGAGATGGTCTACCGCACAGCACCATTGCTACCATAGAAGCGACAACTTACATTAAAGGAATTCCTTGCTCGACCTAATGCTCATGTTCAATGGTACGATTTTGCCGGATAGATTTGCTCACAGATTAGGTTGGTATCTGAGCATGGCCCTCCTCCTGAGCTTCAAACCTGACATGCTATTTAGAACACCTCTTTAAGAATGGCATATGGAGATGATGCCTTTAAAAGCAGTTGCTTATAAGTGTAGTTACACATGAATCCTCAAGACTCTTCACCCATTTTTCAGACGTAAGCAAATTTCAGGTTTTAGGCTAAATTGAAAAATATTCTCTTCCTAAGGATTATTTTAAATCTCTAAAGTATCCCCAAGTACAAAAAGGATAGATGCAGCTGGTGAGTTAGTTGAAATAACGGATTACTCCCTGTAAATTGAAAGTTGCCTGTTGTTGCATAATTGGAAATTTGACTCAAAGGTCGGAGAATGCGTGATGCCCAGTTGTTACTGCTCTGCTAATGATGCAGCTACAAATAGAAGTTTAACCCAGCAAATTTGAGATGTTTTTTTCACTCTGGCCATTAGCCGACCCCTGGGAGATATTAAGTTCAGGGATTCATAATTGCCCTTTCTAGTGCCTGATGGATCCACTTTGTTGAAGCAAATTTGTGGTACCCACGAAATGGCGTAATTTCTAGCAATGCCTCTGAATGTAAATTGACTAACCACAATCCTGCCAACGCAACATAAATACTCGGGCATCACCGGAGTCACCACGGAAGAAGACAATTTGCCTAGGTGGCAATTACTTCCAAACGAAGTCTTTTATTATTGTTCAGGGGCGAGAGGCTAGAGTGAGCCCTGTTGTTTCCTGATTCTACTCTTGTCTTGAAACCATTTCATTTATTTTCAGCAGGATCAGAGGCAATTTCCCCTTCACAATCTTCCATTCCACTTTAATAATTTTATATTCAGTTCACTTGTATTATGCTTTTCTTGGAAAATGAGCACTGCTGCCTGCATAGGTCTATTCTTCATTTCTCTTGAAAAGGAGTTGAATGAGCCATATTACTGAACTACTCAGTCCAGTGGTGTAGATAAGGCTCTAGTGCCGCTAGAAAGGGAGTTCCAGTATATTCACCGAGGATAATGAAATAAAGGCTTTGTAGATGCACTTCATAATTGTGTATGGATTGGCAGGGCGCTTGCATGTGGCGATGTTCCTTTGCGTATGCTTCTCTTGCTTTCCGAGGTGGTAGAATTATGGATTTTGAAGGTGTTTTCGAAAGAGGTTTGGCTAATTGCGTCAAAGTATCACATTGATAGTAAATGCTGCTGTCCACTGCGTGTTGTTGGTGGACAGAGTTGATGTTGAAGGTTGTGGGCAGAGGGGGGCTTCTTCACTGTTTTTGGAGATTAACTCATCCTAGCAGCTAGAAAATATCCCATTATCAGCTGCATTTTTTATGAGGGCAGTATATCTTGGATATTTAATATAATCTTAAGAAAGGGAAGATTTTTCAATTTGGTCAGAAATTCGCCATATGCCGCCCTTAACGATGTGTCCTCAATAGGCATGACAAGTGTGATTGACAACTGATCTATGCCTTGTAAATGGTGAACAGGTTTTGTGGAGCCCAGAGGTGTGCAATTGACCGCAGAATTCCCAGAGGCTAACCTGCTTTGTTGTTAGAATATGTATGTGGCCGGCGTTGACCACCTGGTCAAATGCAAAGCCCACGATGTTGATGGTTCTGGTTTCAGCAAAGGTAATGCTGTTGAATGTCATTTGGAGATAGTTAAATTCGTTCTTATTGGAGATGGTGCTTCTGTGGCACGAATGTTATGTGCCCCTAACAGCATGAGTCTGAATGTTGTCCAGTTTTACTTCAGCATGCGGCTTTTGACTGATTCAGTACCTAAGGAGCTACTAATGGTTGCGAATTATATAAAATATTCAACTAGCATCCCCCTTCTGACCAAATTATGGACCGAAGGTCATTCAAGAATAAATTAACTATGCTTTGGTCTCGGCTAAAAACCTCTTGTAGATAAGTGTTTCAGTTGAGAACATTGGCCTCCATTAAACACGACTTTGCGTGAGGTATCAATGCAAACAGTGCAGGGTTTTTTTCCCCCTTATCATCATTAACTTCAAATTAGGCAGGGCTCCTTGATACCATACTGGATGAAATGTTACCTTGAGTTCGTTGACAGTCTCTCTGGTCTTACCTCTGTAATTGAGCTACTTTTCCATGTTCGACTAATACTGTAATGGCTTCTGGACTCGAGTCTTCCTGATGGAACCAAAACTGAGTATTAGTGTGCAGGCTGTTGAGGGTGGGGATGTTGGTTGAGTCGACTCGTATAATTGGTAGTTTATTTCTCCACAACAATTATTGCATGAAGTTGACAAGGCTGCATAATTTGACCTGATTAATTAATTGTGAGTTTACTGAGTTACGTTTATCGCATGCTCCCTCTGGTGTTTAGCATGCATGATGTTCTGTGCTTTGTTTTCACCAGGTTGGCGCATCATATTTCGTTATAATTAGTGCTGCCCTCCTGCATTCCCCATTGAACTAGGTTGATACCAAGGCAAAATGATATTGGTGGAGTGACCGATCTGCCTGGCCATGAGTTTAGATATTCTAGTTGAGTAGTTATGATTCTACATATTCTCCCCAGAGTCTCGTGGATGTCCAACTTAAAGCTGCTGGGTAATTTTTTTCTGAATCAGTGATATATTTCATGTGCTTCCTGTAACAGAATAACAAAACAAATAGAACAACATGAGCAAATCTAATAAGTAAAACTGACGAAAGTTCATAGGGCTAATACATTAAATGTGTCTTTCTTTGAAGATACTGTCAGAACTGGCGAGTACTTCCACCGTTCTTTAAATAAAACGTATTTCAGATTTCCAAAGCCTGCAGTACATTGCTATCTCAGGAATCTTGTTCAGAATCATCAGGTGGGGCAACAAGGATTGGGAGTGGCAGTCCGATTCTGAGTGATCACAGGGAATATTCCCCTGTTTTCACTTTATCTGTTAGTGGACCATCATATGATTTTTATGTCACTGTGCTTGCTTTGATCTAACAAAGAAACTTCGCAGGAATGTGTTCCTGTATTTACTTTGTATCGAACCCAGTATCCTCATTGGCAATATTTTTGTTCGTTTACTACATATACAACACGTGTCCCAAAAGGAAAAAGAAGCTTTTGGAACTTTTTGGAAATTATCATTATCTTCTAACGCTGCATATATTTTGCAAATTACGTATATATATGCAGATTAATCTCGCAGGCTACGATGACCTTTCTTATCCAATGATTTCCGGTCGTCTTGGTGGAAGATTGGTACTTCTCCTGATCACAATTTCCATTGTGATTCAAAGCGCTAAGTACCAGCCTCTATTTATTTAGTCGCTATTTGAGGAACTGTTCAGATGTTATTCAGTGCTTGCAAAGTGTCAATACTAAGCACAGCATCCACAAATATATTGCACGCTAATAATTGCTCCAATTTAATGGCGGTATATCAGTTTCTGATATCTGCATCTGGTGAGTTCATTCATTAGAACAGTGCTCATTGTCATGTGTAATAGTGCAGTTAGCACATTCATTTTACCATACGGGTGCATTGCTCCCAGTACCAAATTCGTATGTTGATAGCTTGAGTAGTCCCTGCACACTGGTTAGCGGCGAAGTTAATCTTGAACAGTCCATTTTAAGTTTTACGCTGAACAGAGCAAATATCCTAAAATTGCGACCTGTTAGTACCGCCTGGATTTTAAATCATTCATTTTCCAGGGTTTATTATTTTTTTTTCTTTACGCACATGCTTAAAAACGCAACATTAGGTGACCGACCATTGTAAGTATTATTGAACAAAGCAGATGAAGAATTGCATGTGGGCTTGGTAACCAGGCTTCTGTCTTCTGGAGGACCCACCACCCTGGTACCGGTTGTCGCATTTTAATATGCGGTTTCAAAGGAATTGTCCCATCTATTTGCTCATTTACTTCTCCTTTCGAGATATTAAGCAAACCCAAAAGAACGTAATCAGCACAACGAAAAGATAAACAAGTATTTCATACTTAGAAATAGGTGGGCACTTTAAAGAACCCTGCGATTTTTAACATTAATTCTGCACAAATTCCCTGTATGATTGCACGATGCAATTAGACAACATGAAATAGGAACCATGACACCCAAAACATCCACCCATGACTTAAGTTATGTCCCTTTATCACTTAATTAATTTAGACTCCGTGGCTTTACACCTTTTGAAAGACATAATTAACCCCGGTCCATTCCGTCATCTAATCTTTATACACACACGAACTTCCATTTAGATAACGCTTGAAATGAAAGGAAGTATTTAGAGGTGTTCCATAGAGAGAAGTACAGCCTGCTGATGCTGGCTGGATTAGAAGAGTTAGCAATTAGGGAAGATAGTCCTTAGGTTACATTGTAATGCAGAAGCAACCGTCAATGGCACAAGTACTTAACCCTAAAACAGGCACTTAAATTATATGAGAAAGAAACTATCCAAGAACATTCTGCCCAGCTGTGCGACATTAAGGATGAGTAACGAAATAAGAGCAGAATTGAAAATAAAGGAAATAACATACACTGAACACATATCCAGAACATTGGTGGAAAACGAATTGGAAGAAAAAAATAATTCCTCAGTAAAATATTACCAAAAAATAGGAAAGCAAACACAATGTATAAAATCCAATTATCAATTAATTTAAAATAAGTAGAATTGCACAGCCGCATGAAAGGCACAAGATAAATGGCTATAGAATTAGGTCTGCCTAGGAATGCACGGGCCTGACACAAGGTAATGCCACTGACACACAACAAATCGCTAATAATGAAATTCGCTCTGCACTTAAATGCAGGCGAACGCACTGGGCATCACATCAGAAGACCAGATTTCTTTCCATATTTAAGTGAGGACATTTAAGCTACAAAGCAAATTGATAATTCATATGCTCCTCACATTCAGAGAGGACATGCACAGGGTCTGGAGGATTGCATCTGTGCATTTATTCCATACATATGACAAAATATGATTAATAAAGTGAGCGATGGTGGAAAGCTGGCAAAAAGAAAGAAAAATGACCAGGAAAATATAGAAAATAGTTTAATTTCAGTGGTAGAAGCAATAATGGGAATATTGTTCAAATATGAAACTGAAAATACAATAAATCCAGAATCTGGTGATATCAATCCAGAAATCACTAGAATAATGATTGAGGATAGTAAGCCATAAAAAAAAAACAACCACAAGAACAAAATTCATTTCTAGGGGGATCAAATTCAAAAGCAGAAATATTGCACAAACACTTTCGAGCATCAATTAAAGCTCATTTGCATATCGTGAACATTCGGGTCGGTATGTTATATATAAGATATAAAGGCACCATTGGTGGTACAATAATGTGGATGGAACAATGCAAGGACTGAGATGATGCACTTTTCAGGAAAGTTTGAACACTCCCAGGAACTGAGCTCTGATAAAAGGGGAGACTGAGTGGTGGCTTGTCAGAAATGTTTGAGATAGGGAAAGTGCTTGAGAAGGCAGACAAAGAAAATAATGTTTCCAATTTCAGGGAAGACCCGATGTAGGGACAGTTTGCATTCGATATGCAATAAGAAGATCAAAAGTAATTACTGAAAAAAATTCTTTCTCAGGAGAATGATCACAATCCGTACTGACGACCAGAACGTATAGTGGGGGCAACTGTAATTGATGTATTTAAGGAAAAACAGTATAATCGCATTAGATTAAAATAAAAAAAAGATTTGTTGATAGCATTGTATGGAAAATGATGCGAGGAGTTTCATTAAGTATCATCTTTTGGAATGAATGACATATTTCAGCGCCATAAATGAAAGCCAAAGGAAATTAATACGTTGGAAAGAATATAGAGTATGTAATATGGTTGATTAACAATGCACAACAATTTACAGCTCTGAGGTGATTAGAGATAAATTTGCCATATTCCCAGAAGATATCCCAAAGTAACAACAAAGGCGTTCAATTCACCAAAGAGTATTTTTTGAATGATACTAGCAATTAATTATACTACAAATTCAAAATAACAATGCAGGTAAAATTCAAATAGAGTACAAGTAAATGTAATGGAAACAAATAATAATCGAGACATATGAGGATAAAGACAGCCACTGAACAAGAAGAGGTTCAAGAAAGCAGAACAACAGTTTATGAACTAATAGAAGTGTAACATGCTGCCCAAATAGTGGCAAATATTGGATTCTCATGCACGCACCAAAGGCATCTAATCTTCCCAGGAATCCATTTATGCTGAAATCTGGATGTTGTGGAGCACCTGAGTGGCTCCAGCGTGTTGGAGTTTTAGTGGTGTTTGGTGGGGCGGAGGAGAGAAGGGGAACCAAGCTGATGGTCCCCCCGTGGATCCTGCTCAGAAGCACGAGTTTTTATAGCAACAGGATTGTACGAACAGTTCTTCACCCTAGCCTCGTAGGTACCCTTCGCACAGTCAACATCCCTCCTGGCACCCATTGGGCATGGCTCCAGCGCACTCCAGAATCCTTGGTACGCCCATCCTCAGCTCACTTTCAGCTGCACCACCAACGTGACATTCCTGGACCTACTCATCTACCATGGCACCCCAGTCTCACCAACGGCTCTGCTCAATACCACGCACATCCAGATCCTTTAAGCTCCCCGGCCCGAAGATGTCAGAGAAAAGCCGGCAAGCCCGAGTAAGTTTGAGTGGAGGATAGTAATCAAGGATGTTGAGTGATTTCTACACTCCGTGCAAGATTGAAGCCGGGTGGTGGGGATTGCTGGGCAGGAGATGAGCCGATGTTGCTAGTGCACTGATTTTGGGGGTGAGGGAGAGCTTCAACTAACAATACAACCAATATGAATATACAACAATGAGCATTATAAACACTTACTTGTCATTCATCTGAATGCATAACTCAAGGGGCTTGCATTTTGTTTGTTATGTCAGAATAGTCCTGCATTCGCCTGGACAGCACAAAGCTATTGTTTATCCCGCGCTTATGGATATCCTTTGTTAATATAATCTCGTTATTTTCAGATCATATATACAGGAGCTAAGGAGAGTTTAACTTCGGTCACCCTGAATCTCAGTGGCACCCAAGAAAATGACAAAATCCAGACGTACTGATGATATCAAAATATGTGCACAGGTAGGGGGAACCTAAATCAACCTGAAATGAAACAATAAAGAAAGCAAACTAGAAATATTCAATAGCCCAGGCAGCAACAGTAGGAGGAACATTTAAAATTTCAGGTCGCTAACACTGGAACAAAAGAGATGACGAACTGTAAGAGTTTTATGATAGTGGTAAGGGAAGAAGAGATGAAGAGCAAAATATCTGTGATAGGGTGGAGGATACGTGAGATTGAATAGAAAAGCAAATTCATGATGTAGTAGCCAAATGGACTGGTAATAACTATGGTAATAAAACAAAGTATGTGTTCAGAAGTGCTGTGAATAGCTATATCGTAGCCATCTGAATGCAACATGAAGGGATAAAAAAAAATGAAACAATGTCTAGCCAGAAGAAGGAAAAATGTCGAACAAGGAGGGAGATGTCATAGTGCAACGTTTTGAACACAATGTTTATTACAGAGTACTGTAGAATGCTGGATCAATAGATGAGGTGTTGTTCCTCGAACTTGCATTAACCAACATTGGACGTGTGCCATAGGAAGCATAGGGTCAGACTGAAGAGAGATGTTCCAAAAAAAACATTTGCTCTCCACAATGTAGAGGGGAAAACACAGTGGGCAGGGAATACAGTTTAATAAATTGAAGGAGTGCATTAAATCGTTTTTTTTTTCATTTGGAAGAGGGCTCTGCGACCTTGGATGTTGAAAAGGGAAGAAGTAAAAGAACACGTGATGCATCTTCTGTGCTTGACTGGAAAAGTGTTGCAAGGAATGGAGTGGGCATTTGTTTTTGCTGAGAAATGTAGAGGGCTTCGTGGACAGAACAGTCCCTTCGCAATGTTGAAAGGGGAGGACATGGGAAAATGTGTTTGCTGGTGGCTTCACACAGCAGCTGAAAAATAAAGGGAGGTTGCTATGTTGAATATGGAGGCTCTTAGGTGGAAGATGGGGACAACGGGAAACCTTGCCCTTCCAATTGGAAGGGGAAGGGAGAGAACAAAACGTGTGAAACGAATCTGACACAGTGGTGAACCCAATCAACTATGGCGGGTGGGAAAGTTTCTGTGAGCAAAGAATGAAAACATACAGTCCTGCTAGTGTGGAAGGTTGCATTTTCTGAACAGATGCGATGGAGAGGGAGAAACTGAAAGATTATAATAGAATCCTTGCAGAAAGCTAGGTGAGAGGGCGTGTAATAATTGTCGTTGTAAGAGTCCACGAGTTTGTAACAAAGTTGTGTTGAATGTCCATCGACCAATGTTCCCACAATTGTTGCTCATTTCCACAACTTGTTTTTAGAAATATTATTATCTCAGAATTCCTGGATCGATAGTATTTTCACTTTTGCATGAATGAATCAGCTATTCCAGAATAACTTGACATTTATGGTAATATTGTAGAGTTGTGTCTGTATGTGGGCCATTATATTTGCAGAATGAGTACACATTCCTTTTCGTTTCTATCAGAGCTCATTGAATTGGTTATATGACTGAATGGGCTAGACAATTCACATGAAAATAATTTCCACCACAGAGTTTCAGTGATTTCTACAAGATCGAAAATGAAAAATATAAAGCAATAGTTAAGTTCAATTATTTACATGGAATAGCCACATTGTAGGCAAATTATGCGACAGACACTGAAAGCTTTCCTTATTTATTATTCAAGTATTGAGTTGCAAAATGTTTGTAAACTGCATGATCATTAAATAATTACGGTAACAGGATCATATAGTTAACAGATCTTTGGTCACATGTATTGCTAGTAAATAGGAACACGCAAAGTGGATTTCATAAGTTTAACTTTAGCCCCAAATGTTTGTATTCATAGACTCAGCAAGGAACAAGCAAGAATAGTGTGACATACTCTGCTGTGGCTCTTCAAGGCTTGGAGAGAACACCGAGAAGAAAATGAGTGCAGTTTATGCATAGGTTAAAGTTGAGATTTGAAGAACCAATGCAGGAAAATAGATTTAAATTTACACCATGTGAACTGGCTTTTCACATTTGATTACATTAAAGTGATTTTAAAAAAAAACATTTTGAAGACCATAGGCTTATAATTGAAATGGCATCGTGGGTTTGTCATTAGCTTGCGAGGCAGGAAGCAGGGAATTTCGGCGACAGTCTTTCATTCTGACTGAAGGAGTGTGTGCAGCGGGGCCACAATAGGTTATTATTTGGACTTCAGTCGCTTTTCACGATTAATCAGGCATGGATATTCGGAGTGAAATGTAAAAATAAAAAAAAATCTTGGTTAAACAATGCAGGAATATGACAGAATGATAGCTTATTACAATGGATATGGACAGAATTATAAATTGGGCAAGCACATGGAAGGCACAGTTGAAGGCAGAGAAACGTGAATAACCCGTTATGAAAGGAACATTAATGACTGGCAGCATAAAATAGATCGTCCAATTATTTTGGAGCTGCAGACACATTGGCACTTCGGAGTTCACATATTCACAATTTTGAATAAACTAGACAAATTACTAAAATGTTGTTAATAAAAAGGTGGTACAAGGAAGGGTAAGGCCGATTAGGGATAAAAAAGGAGACTTGTTTGTGGTCCAACACATTTGTGCAACCGATAAGGCTGAAACATTTGCTATAATCTTAATCCAGAAGCACCGGGTGAATGATCCACCTTGGCCTACCCCGCCAATTCCGAGCACCACAGACGCCAGTTTTCAGCCAATTCGATACAATCCCCGTGATATAAAGAATCAGCTGAATTACTGGACACTGCGAATGCTTTTGGCCCTGACAACATTCGAGCAATGGCACTGAAGGCATGTGCCCTAGATCTTGCTGCACCCCTAGCCAAGCTGTTCCAGTGTAGTGACAACACCGGTATCTGCTGGGCAATGATGAAAATTGTCCTGCTATGTCCTGCTCACAAAAAGGCGAACAAATCCAACCCAACCAATTACCACCCCATCAGTTCACTCTCAATAATCAGAAAAGTAATAGAAATGAGTCATCAGCAATGCCACCAAGCAAAATTGGTTAGCGATACATTTATCACGGATACCCAGTTGGAGTTCAGCCAGGACCACTCAGCTCCTGACCTTATTACAGCCTTCGTTTAAACATGGAAAAAATAGCTGAACTTCCGAGCTGAGGTGTGAGTGAATGCCCTCGACATCAAGGGAGCATTTGACCTAGTGTGGCATCAAGGGACCCGAGGAATATTGGAATCAATAGGAATCGGTGGAAAAACGCTGGTGGTTGGAGTAACAGTATGCACAAAGGAAGGTCGTTGTAATTATTCAAGGCAGTTATCGCAACTCCAGGACATCACTGCAAGAGTTCCTCATGGGAATGCCCTTGGCCCAAACATCTTCAGCTGCTTCATCAGTGAGTTTTCTTCCATCATAAGGTCAGAATTGGGGATTTTCGCTGATTATTGCACAATGTTCAGCAGCATTTGCGACTCTCCATACACTGGCACAGTTTGTCCAAATGTAGCAATACCATGACAATATCCAGGCTTGCGCTGACAAGTGGCATGTAATATTCACACCAGACAAATGTCAGGAAATGACCATCTCCAGCAAGAGAGAGTGCAACCATCGCGCCCGGCTGTTCAATGACATTACCATCACTGAATCTCCCACTATCAACATGCTCAGGATTACCATTAATCAGATACTGAACTGTACTAACCATATACATATTGTGGCTACAAAAGTAGTTCTCAGGCTAAGCATAGTTCGACAAGCAACCTGCATCCTGATTCCCCAAAGCCTGTCCATCATCAACAAGGCGCAGGTCAGGAGTGTAATGAAATAATTCCCTCTGACCTGGATGAGTGCACCCCCGACAATACTCAAGAAACGTTATATAATCTATGACAAAGTAGCCTGCCTGATTGCCACAGCATCCACCAGCATTCCCTGCCCACATCACTGACACGTATTAACAACTATGTGTGCCATCTACAAGCTGCACTGCAGGAATTCACCAAGTCTCCTTCGACAGCACCTTCTAAGCCCACGACCATTACCACCTACAAGGAGAAGGGCAGCAGATACATGGTAACAACAGCGCTTGGAAGTTCCCTTCCAAGGTCAATCACCATCCGGACATGAATTAAATCGCCGTTCCTTCACTGTCGCAGAGTCAAGTCCTGGAACTCCCTGCCTAATAGAACTGTGATTGTACAAACATGACATGGGCAGCGGCGGTCCGGTAAGGAAGCTCATTACCACCTTCTCAAGGTAAACTAGGGATGGGTAATAAATGCTGGTCCAGCCAGCGAAGCCCTATCCTATGGATTAATAAAAAAAAAGCAAAGAATTTAATATGAATCAGGATGCGCTGGTTCAGCGACCAATAAAGCTCCCGTACTGTCTTGAAGCATTTAGGTAATTTGCAGTCTGAACATTTTGTAACAAATACATTGAATATAAAAAAAACGCTATAAATATTTGTATCCTTTAAAATCTGGAAATCTAGAACAAATACCGCGGAATATGCAGGGCTGTGGGGTAGGACCAAGCGAATGACATTAGAAGGCAAGCTAGGTCAAATAGACGGCTATGGCACGAGTGTTCGAAAAGCCTCCCCTGCCGCTGCGTCAGTCATTTACTCTTAGCTTCTATGGCACCTTATTATTATATGTTAAGAAACATATAGGTAAATGCATTGCGGAGTTCAATATTCCTATCCTAATAGCCTATTACAACATTATTATTCAAAGTGAGTATTTGAACTCCTCTTGAACAGGTATTAATAGGGGATGGATCATTGAATATATTCAAGGCTGATTTAGAGAGTTCGATGCTTGAGAAGAGATTCAATATTCGTGTTGGATAGAAAATAAAATGTTGTCAAGACCACAGAAGTTTCAGCAATAATCTTATTAAATGGGCGGAGAAGGTGTGATGGAGTGAAGAGTCTTCTCCTGCTCCTATTTCAGCAGGTAATATGAGCCAATAGCGGCACCATCCTCCATTTTGTTCTTCCTTCAGCTGTCGATTAAAATATGTAACTACAATATATATGTGCTACAAAAGTACAATAAGCAATATAGATGAACAAAAACATATTTTTCACAACTAAACAAACCTTTAACATTATGACTCAAACGAATGCTTACCATAACTTTTGGGCCCTGACTTTAACTAAGATTTCAAAGACACCACGTTTCGAAAAAGAAAGACCTGCTATAGTGTGTCACATTGGTAAAGGTAGAAAGCATTTTCCTTCCCTTTTTTTAAATACACTTATCAATTAATGTTTCCTCTTAACTTAAAGCGAATTAATATGATTCCTACAGATTCTCATTTGAAAAAAAAACAGCCAATTGTGAAGAATACGAACTGAATGACATGTTGTAATCAATGTGCAAAATTCTCAGTGGGAATTTAGATTCTAAGAGGTAATAATGTAACATATTTTTACTGGATCTGTTTCAAACATTGTGTCGTGTATTAATAATTTCTTTCAAAGTTGCTGAGTTCACGGGCACGTGATGCGTTGCAATAGTCCTCGCGCCTTACTGTCAACATTATAATGTCCGTTCTACAGAATAGCACGTTAGTAAGTGACTGTGGGATCGCACGTTTTACTGTAAATTTGGTATTGCACAAATTTACATTTTGTTAAAGGCATTTGTGAACGTTAGGTGCATATATTTGACCACCGACAAAATTCATTTAAAACATAGTGACTGATCCTGCAACCCGGAAAGATGTAAATGTGAGCGTTGGACTTTCATTTTCACTATTTTACGCTGCAATACTACAGCTGGTTCCCAAACGTTAGCCTTGTATCCAACGTCTTGACTCGTTGATTTGTCTTGCATTTCCAAATGACTCATGGCGAATTTAGAATGAGGGTGGAATTGAGTGCATCTTAGCGCTTCCTATTGTCAGACACAATCCCAGAATCATACTCTTAAGCGAAATTGAAAGTCCCCTCCGGCGCATACTTAGGTATAACTTCTCCGTATGGAGTTCCAGACAGCCCAGAGGCGACGCGGCAATGAATATAGGCTTGGGACCGACTGGCCCTCGATTGATTCTAGGCACCATGAAATATCACGGCAGGAAGTCAAAATTGCCAAAATGAAACTTAATTACCAATTGTTGTCCGCATTATTTAGGTGAATAAGTGCTCATCTACGTTCAATACCCATTAAAGGAAGCACTGAGTTCAACACGGACTCAAAATGTTCTCTGAGAAAGTACTCTGAGTGGAAATGTCGATGTCTATCAACGTCTATAAATCGAAAGCACAATAAATACTGCACTCCAGCTTTAAAGGCGTGTGCTCCCTGAACAAGCAGAACGGATGGGTCCTCGGCATTTCGGAAACCAATCGTCCACAAAATGACAGAAACCATCAATCATATTCCAGGACTTAACAGTACTGTAAATAGCGGGCAGGAAATGTGATTATCAACAGTTTTATTTTATTCCAAACACAAGGTGGTTGCAACATGCCAAATAACTTTAACATCGTAAGAATGAAAGTGCCAGTTTCACCACCCCCTTCGCTGTGCCGTGTTTCTTGGGGTTTCAACTCCTCTTCCCCATATTTGTCCATGGCCCTTGAAAAGAACAAGTTAAGAAAAATCATCCTCCCTTATACATGCCTTCAGGGAGCATAATGGTTTTCATTACTTTAGCCAAAGGTGGTTGACTGTCCATCCTGACCTTGCACAGTGCTTAGTATCTTTGGTTGGCTGTTCCAGGAATACCATAGATTTCTCTAGTTCTCTACTCCCTTATTTGGACTTGCCCCTTCTCACTTGAGTTTTCTTGTCTGCTGAGAGCTAACGTACTGCAAAGTTGCTTATTCGGGTCACTCAGAGAAGTACTGCACGAGATAACAGGAATACCACAGTCTCATATGACAGGTGTGCCCAATGTGCCTGAAGCTTAGCTTTGAAGAGGAGGATAAAATAATGCAATAACCCATAAATATAATTAACGCAAAAGTTAAAAAAGCATAAAATCGAAAGTTATTAAAGGAAATGTCATTGGAACAGTGACATTATCGGGATTACCGGGTGAAAGTTCAGTTGTTATTGCAGACAGGGGGCAAGAATGCAATGGGCATGTTGTAATGCCAACACTGCAATTTATGAAATACAACTCATGAAACAAACGGGAAACAAAGAGTCCAGACAGAAACTACCCAAAAAACTGAAAGTTAATGCCTGGGTCCTTGTTCCTCAACATGGAGAGTGCTTTGGAGATCTGCAATAAACAAAGAACGGAACGATAGCTGGAGTGGTAACAGGTTGCAGGAACCGTTAATCAGTCAAGAAATAGAATTATACATAAAGTAATTAAAGAAATTAAAGAGACAGTTCATTCCTTAAGCGTGAAAATTAGCCGGAGAAGAAATTAGTGAAAATAAATGGATACAAGTATAAAATGCTCGACTTTTTCATCTGCACAACCAAAATCACAAGAGCGTATGCTAAAGCGTCAGATTGCATCTAAAAGAATTGCAGAATAGTGCAACTGTTCATGTCTCAAATGTAATGGTGTGATTAAAGAGTATGGCAGCAGATGCTTCAACATTGCAAATAAAACATTTTGATTCAACTCAGTATGGATATCAGGAGTCAGAAGTGGGAATGTCCAAAAAAGAGTGGTGGAAGCTGACAGCTCCACGAGGACTGGGTAAGAATACAATGGCTGAATAAACTACGGTAAAGTGAATTAGATATGCAACGTAAACACATCTGTGACACCAACATCAGTTGAATCTTTCCAGCCCCGTTTAGGTGTTTGGCTGTATTGTGGTGTATAATAGTTGCGTTTCTTTCGCTTTGGGTTTCGCATCTTCCTTTGAAGTAGTTAGGATCAACGCCGCATATGTCAGTTTGTTTTCAGTGGAGCTATGTTTGGTCTGCAAAATGTTTTTAAAAAAACATAAATTAAGTTAAGTAACAATTATATTAAATCAACTCTCAGAAACTGAAAGTTATTCTCATACACATGTCAAAAATTTTCACATTTAACGTCACCTGTACCTGTGCATACACTGTAGTCTCTTCTTTTTGCTTAACTTTTGCAGTTTGCTTGGGAGTCATGAAATCCAGAGTGGCATAAGTCTGCTTGTTGTCAGCTAGCGATCGTTCTTCCTAGTAAGTCAACGTTCAAAATGCATAGATTAAATTTTCATGGAATTTCACTGGTCGAGAAGCCTTCCCATATAATTGATGTGTAAGGCAGCACAGCTGCATCGTGCTTTATCAGTTCTGTAGATACATAATACTTTTTACTTTTCTTTCCTCAAGCAACTCACCATTAAGTACTATCTCCAAATCACATGGGCTAGAAACCTCTTCGTAAACAATTTAACTTCATTGTTTTTAACAGTTTAAATGATACTGGAGGAGGTGTTAAATTATCCAATTTCCAGGAACCAATGTTTGAGTCAGCGTGAAGTAGTTGTTCAATGATATGATGCTTTGTATCAGTGGCATGGTATTCTAAAGTTAGAATACTCATTATATAAAACTCAAGTGCTCAACCTTGAATTTACAGTAAATATACTTATACCAATAATAATACCAGCACATCTGAAGTTGTTTTATTCAGATCGAAAAGGATGAGGAATTACATTGAGACACACACATTAATGAGAATTTACATTGATTAGTCTTTAACATCTGGAGAAATGAAATCTGCCCTCAACATGTGATACTTGAATCAGGAAATTGCTTCGTTTGTATAGGAATTTGCATATTATGGTGTTGACATAATTCCACCACCTTTGTGTCTGGGAGAAATAATTGGTTCAGAAAATGCCATCGAAGGAGCACTGGAATTCGTTGCCGTGCCTCCTATAGATACTACACACATAAGTCCCGGTGACCTGATGCTGGTGGGGGCGGGAGGAAGGGACATAATGTTTCACCTAACTATGTAAAAATATACATTGAGGCGGACACGTAACATTCTTACTGCATAATTTTCAACAAATTTAAACCCATTTAAGGGACGAAAGGGAACACAACATGTGTTCCAATCATTGTTAACAGTGGGTTTAAAATCCATGATAGATCAAAGTATGAGAATTATTATGTTGCCAAAAACATTAGCAACCCTCGATAATGAGGGAAATTAAATTGAAAAAAAAAAACAGCGTAAGGTGACAAATACATTGATGAGGAAATAAGAAATTGAATATGAGAGAGACGGAAACAAAGCAAATGCTTTGTGTTTCTGCTGGTTGTTGCAATCCGTTTAGGGGTCAATATTTTTCTTTAACTTAAAGTGAAGAAAGTTTGAAATCCCGTTCCGTACAAGGAAAATACAGCCACACTATTCCACAGTTACATACAAATAAAATAATCTTGAATATATAAAGTCAGAAAAGTAAAACAACCTATCTTATAACCACACATTTAGACGTAAACTCAAAATAATTAGCGGGCAAAGTATTGTCACACATGGCATGTTGCATATTAAAGAAACGTGAGACCAAGGCGGATTACACCAAGGCAGCACATCGCTCAGACATCATTAACGGCTGTGAGTCACAAAATGTGTTTAAAACTCTTTCTCCTACACCAGGGATTTCAGCTCCTCAATTTCGAAGATCTAGCATCAGAATTATCACAAAAGTCACTCCGGCTCTGACAGCCTCAGCGACTACTCACATCCTATTGATTCAGTCTGTTCTGAGATTGAGTTCCATGGGATTCCCAAGGTTGCACTCCCACTTCTAATTACTGCCACATTTCCAATTCCTTTGTAGACTGCTGGTTTCACTAAAATGAGATTGCCCCTTTGTTTCTCGTGCCATAAGACTCCCGGCTGCCCCATCTATAAATGGCTCTCAGGGTTTTTCTGAACCATAACTGCCTGCAGACTAGACTGTTGGCTGCTCCTAGGGTATCTCTGTGAGCTGCAAAACGCGCGAAGTCCAAACGGCATGGAACCCCTCACCCAGCAAAAATACAGGTAAATTGAAACCAGGAAACCTCCTTAAGCTCCACCCATCTCAATGACATGTACACTTCCAGGGTTCGCTGAATGCTTGTTAACTTATGTCAATCTACCTCTGAAAACACAACATCACCCAGGGCTACTCTTATTTGCAAGCACTGTAGACACGTTGAGTTCTGCAGCTAAGTAAGTCCACCTTCAGTTTGATGGATCTATCTCTTCCATTCTGATTGTATTAAACAAACTTTGGAAACCAGGTGGGATGCCATTCTATTTGAGGTGTCCTGACAATCTTTAAAGGTCATTATTTTGGTTGCATTATCTTCACAAAAACAATCTGCCCAGAACTAAACATTACCCCTAATTTTTAACATGAAGCACGAAGTAGACATTAGTCACACCTCCCCGTCACAATATAATGATTGGCCTGCCCTCAAACTTTTGAGGGTTGTCCAGATTTGTTGTTGAAGATTGAAACATTCTACCTCAAAACTCACGTCGGTAGTTAAGTTCTAGTGGGGGATGCTACATTAAACTCGGGGGTGCTCCATCGCGAGGTGAGGCTGTCGTCAGATTCTATGACATGAAATGTCTTCAAGTGGGAGCTGTGGGATTTCATGTCGAAGTGATTGTCTCGTTTTTTTTTAAGCTGAGTTACTGTGTCAGTGGGGGTGCTTTGCTATCTAGCAGCCAATGGTGTTCCTTGCAGAAGTTTGCTTCCCAATGGACATGAGGTTCGTTGTTTGTGGGCATTAGAGACCACAAAAACTGTACTCATCCCAGCGCTCCAGAAATAACACCCATGATATCTTGGAAGTGAGTATCTCCCACGAATGTGTGGTAACTCCTGACCCAGATTGAGTAGAAGGGCTCTCCTATTGGCAAGAAGGTCAAGGGAAGTGATGTGCAGCCTGTTGGCCCTGCTGTCCCACGTAATATCCTGACCATGTTCCCAGTATTATAAAAACGTTTCTGGCAGGTGTTCATATGGAGAGGAGTGGTTCCAGGCATTTCACTGTTGTCTGGCGTCGTGAGTGGTCGACAAAAGAAAAGAAACTGTACATAATGTTCCTCTCTGGTTGCATAATTCTTCAGGGAAAAGGCGGATTTGACACTCTTGGCAGCGTTTTGTCAAAGTCTAAATTTTCTGAGGCAGGATCCCAGGGACATAAGCCTTTGCTGATTTTTTTTTTTCTCAATGCCTGGAGTTAATAGCCTGGAAAGCCTGAAGGAGTCAAGTCAGTAACATTGCAGAAGACCCGGAACATTGTTGTACGGAGGACATTTGTATATGGTGAAGAGGGGCGCTGTGAGGAATGGTCCCTCCGGGTACCTGTTTTCGGCAATGCGTGGGCTGCTGATTTGTGGGAACGCCTAAGGAATCCTCAGCAAATGTTATTTCCGATAAGGATATAGTTTTGAAACTGCAGCACAGGTGAAACGTGTTCCCCAGGAACATACATAAAAAGGGGAATTGGTTCAGAAAGTCCATAAAAGTCATCCTTGATTATTGGCAAAGGAAGTAAGGCTATTAGAGACTCAAATGTTTTGTGTCAAAGAGAGAAGTTTGCCCTTACTTCTCCAACACAATAAGTAAACAGATTAAAAATTTTAGTGGTACAGGGACAGATCAATCAGTGATGCTGGCTGATGATATAATTTGTGTTCCAGATAGTTTTCTTTGTAGGAAAATGTTTTAACAATGAATATTAATTGAATTGATTGACCTTTTTCTTGGATGAAGTTAACTTGCCTGGTTGCTCGATAAATTGAAATATTACAGTGGTAATTATTCCCACATCATCTGCTTAAAGGGATGGATTTTATTATGTGCAATGACTTGGCTAGTGGAGGCAACAAAGTGGCAATGAATATTGCAGCAAGCCGTTGATCATGTTGTTCTGAACAAACGTTAGGAAGCTACGTAAAAACAAAAAAAAAACTGCAGATGCTGGAAATCCAAACCAAAAACAGAATTACCTGGAAAAACTCAGCAGGTCTGGCAGCATCGGCGGAGAAGAAAAGAATTGACATTTCGAGTCCTCATGACCCTTTGTTAGGAAGCTACTGCGGCCAACGATGAAACACTTAATGCAGATAACAAGCAATTAAAGGAAAACAAGAATAATGTAGAAAATTAACTGACATGTTTGAACCAGGAGTTTGCCAATGAAATAAGAGAATTGGTGTGATCAGTTGAGAATCAGCCACAGAAAGTAGACTACTTGACTGAGGACTTGAAATGTCCAAATGATAAACTTGTACCAGCTAACTTAACAAAAGTCAACCTTCAGTTAAAACTTGATGCTGTTCGAGCAGCAATGGTGGCTATGAAATATCAGGGAAAATGCCTGGAACAAGAAAATCAATTGTTGGTAAATCATAATAATTGGTTGAATGCCGAAATAACAAAAAATAACAAACTGTTGGAACTTTGTCGGGAAAAGAACAATGAGAAAAAAAATAGTATATTTAATATCGAATTTCATTTTTTCAATGTTGTTCATATGAAGCAAAATTCTGTGTGCAGAACTGGAAATCAAGAACTGACAACAAAAATAATTGAAAGCACACAATGTATTTTCAAAGTCAATGGCTGATTTACAAGTGCTTGCCAATGCCTATTTACAAATTTGCGCAGCTGGAATCCAGGCAAGTGGACAGTTTTCAAAAGGCCTTTCAAACCATCATAGTTCACGGACTATATAAAATAATTGAAGGGTTGGAACGAACTCTGGAACACCAAACAGGGAGAATAACATCGACAGTCTTGAATAAGAAGTGAAAAGATCGGTTTGAAAAAGGATCTGGAGAAACAACAAATCACAAAAATTTTAAGGTTCAAATCAAGCAGGAGTATGAAACTGCTTTGTATGAATATAAAAAAGGATCTCAAGGACATACCTGAAACTGTGAAAAGAGCTTTTGACAAAAGGAGATTAAATGTATTAGCACACACAAATGCCAATGTTACTTTGCTAAATCTAAATAAGATTTTGCCACATTTGTGTTTAGAAAATGAACTTGAGGATGCAATTAAACAGGCATTAACGAAAAGAACGATTGGGCTGTAGACATAAATGAAAAAAAAAATTGCTGAGTTCAAGGCTGGGACTAAGAGGAAAAAGAAACACCAGGCTTGATTTATGATAATACTATGATGCACAGATCCTGCTCATTTTAATACATTCATTGATTTTTTTTCAGTATGTTTTTGTAATTATATGATATAACATGTCTAATTATGAAACAAAATGGGAAGTGTATTTGTGTAGTATTTGTGTAGTACTATTAGAGGTTTATGATGTTAAGTATGTGTGAGGCAGATGTAAGGCCATAGAAAAGAAACTTGCACATCGTGAAGATTCATTTTCTCTAAAGCGGCGTGTTTTCAGAAACAGAGATATTTTAATTCCATTGTATTAGTAATTATGCGTGTTAGGAATGAATTTTTGCTTTACAGTTTAAGTTTGTGTAAAATTCTGTATCTCTGTGTTAAGAAAAGTCAAATTGAGTTTCACTTAAAAAAAGGTGCTTGCATTTCCAATGACCGCTATAAAGTAAAAACAAAAATTCAAGAGCATAACAACAGGGGGCCTGGTAGGCAGGTTTCTCTCACACATATACACAGAGAACTAGAGAAACAACGGCTTAAAGTTACCTTGAAGCAAGGACTCCAGCGAGACTGGACAAAGGGAGAGAGAACTGAAGATTTACCAGAAAGAACAACATGGCCCCAAGCGATGAAAAAAACAAGAAACCAGGCGGGTTGCGGAGGGAAAAATTAGAAGGAAACTTTTTAGACAAAAGAAGACAGGAACCTGGGTAAAACGCCCTGTTAAGTAAAGTTAAGATACAGGGGCAGAAAGAAGTGCTCCAAGCCTTAGATTTAAAGTGAGAAAGGCTTCCTAGGATCAAGAAGTTTCAAAGAGACAACAGTACACCACTACCTCACATGCACATGGCAAAGAATTACAGACCGCCAGCTGTCTCTTTGGGGCCTTCTTGCTCCTTACAAGCTTATTGTTGAAATTATCACTCCAACAGCGTCACCCACCCCCGATAATTAGAAACTCAATGAAGTATTCAATGTTTTTTTATTCTACTATTTACAACTTAGTCTCCATTTTCTTACCATTTTTTATAACATGGACATCTTATTTCTAACTGTACGAATGAATTAGAAGTACCCATTTCCCCAGGCGAAATACTAAAAGCACTTAAATGCATGCATAGTACTAGGGCACCAGGCCCTGATGGATTTCGAAAGGAATGTTTCTTTTTAAATCTTATCACAAATTTCTCTGTTATTACTGCCCCTATTGTCGGAATGGTTTCTCTCTAAAACATTCCCTCCTATGCTGCTTGAGGAATCTTTGTCTATTATTTTCACGAGGGATAATGGCCCTCTGAACTGTAATTCATACTGGCCTATTTCCCTTTTCAAGGCAAACGTTAATGTATTAGATTATGCCTTAGCCCATCTATGATTCCATCTATTATATCTCCTGACCAGAGCGGTTTTATATAGGACAGGCCACCCTTCGCTTAATAAAGGTATATTTTCAAAATTATTTGTACAGATTCCACTGCTCCTCTTCCTGAGATTCTTATAACTATGGATACAGAAAAGATTTTTCATAGAATGCAATCGGACCACATTTTGTTCACCCTTTAAACACTTGGATTTGGACCAACATTTGTAAATTTGATAAACCTATTGCACTCCTCACAGTTATTTCACTCCGTGTAAATGGTATCCATTCTAAACACTTTGACCTTCATCGTGGTATCAGACAGTGCTGTCCCCTTTCCCCCTCCTTTTCGCTATTGCTATTAAATCCATGGCAATTTCATTGCGGACATCTGGGGTGTTATCTGGGGTGAAGACTAGCAGAAACTCTCCATATATGCTGCTGACCTGCTTCTTTACATCTCACATTTGGCTTAATCTCTGGCACATATATTTTTTCTCCATCCATGAGAGATTTGATCATATTTCAAAGTTTAAAATTAATTTTCAAACGAGTGAAATTTTTCATATTAACTCTATTGCAAATAGTTAGCTTTTCTCCTCCTTCCCGTTCAAGCTCTTATTAAAGCGTTTTAAATGTTTAGGCAGTTTAGTTACTCGATCCTTTGGAGACGATTTTAAGATTAACTTTGACCGTTTGATGGAACGTTCGAAGATGGACTTGTCATGTTGGTCGCGCTTAACCCTTCTGTAGATGGTCGTATACAATCTGCAAAGATCAATACTTTGCCAGAATATCTGTTCTTATTTAATAAATTCAATTATTTATTTTCAAGCTTTTTTCTTTATTTTTTTTTTGGAGACCACTTAATTTCTTCCGTTATTTGGGATAAGAAAACACCCAGAATTCGTATTTTTTTGTTCTTTCTCCAAAGCACCAAAAGTGGTAGGGACTGCCATATGTTCACTTTTATTATTTGTCTGCGAATATGTGTAATATTTATTTTTTGCTTCGTTTGAGCTGGGCGAGTTTAGCGTGGATGCGATTGGAGGCAGCCCCCTGTCAATCCACTTCGCTGCCTGCTGTGTTGTGCCCCTTCATTGTTTTCTGAGCAAGTCACTTTTCTTCAAACCCTATTTTCAGACAGTCATTTCAGCTTTGGACCTAGTTCAGAACAAATTTTGTGTCGCAATCTCTCTCATTATGCAGCCCTACTAATGTCAAGTATTTAATATCGTCTTCATGAGGAGATTCCGTCATTTAAGCATGGCACGCGAGAGGCGTCAATTGTTGCGAATTTATACATTGATAATGCTTTTGTTCGTTTTGACTCTCTGTTGGAAATACGATCTGCCAGACATATTATTCTATTCAATTGGAAACAGTCTGCCCCACTTATATTTACTAATCGGCTACATGATCTTATGCAAATTCTTAAACTTGAAAAAAAAATGAAGTATACAATAGAGGGCTCCATTGATGGGTTTTATGTAGCTTGGCAACATTTCATACATTGCTTAGTGGAACCAAAGCTCTCTAGCTTCATACAGCTGACCCTTGTTATTTTCTATGTATTATATGAGGCAAAACTATATCTGCCTGTGTTTGTTGCTGATTTTCTTTTCATGCGGGGGGTGGTGGGGGAGTGGGTGCAGTGTGGTGTTGGGTGTATTTTTTCTCTCATTTTTCATCATCTTCCTCCTACTTCTGTTCTCCATTCTTTCTCTTTCTCTTCCAAATATGAGTGTATTGCAATATTGCTATAATATAAGTGTTTTTTCGATAGTTACATGTTACCATAGTTGCTATTTTCCTTAACAAAAAAAGAAAAAAGTAAAACAATAAGTTAAACTTCAAAAATAGACACTAGTGCTGAATGGTTGTTTTTCTTCAGAATGGGTCGAAGTGTTCAATCTTGCTTCGTTCGCCTCAGTTGTTTGATTCATGTGCTATTTATTTCATATTAAGGAACTGTATTTGAGCAAATCGGATAGAAAAAACAAACACATGAGCGTTTTAGTGGACTGCAAAACATTTGGACGACTTGTCACGTTGTTCAATCTCTTTGCTAAAGCTGGTGTTGCGCAGTCACTGGTGGAGGCACTTACAGCACCTTGCAATATCAGCACACCAGTTTGGAGTAGTCTCCTACGTGATTCAAGCTAACAGTTGTATCTTGCAGCGCTGGAATATCTGCACCTAAGCCGAGACCACACCGTGTAGGAAAATAGGTTAGGCTGACGCCAATCATTGAGGTGGAGTGGAGCAAAAGTACTTGGGGCTTCAGTGCCTTGATCGGTCTGGTGAATCCCTGCCATATAGTCTAACGAGGGTGTCATGCAACGTCATCCCTGGTGCGCACTTTACAACATATGTTCCAAAGGGAGAGGACCTGGTTGATGAGGAGATGCCGAGGTTGGAGGCCATCTCTTATCAGGAGGACATCTATGATGATGGGGGTGAGAAGGTCATTGTAGGTGGTGACATCAGGGATGGGGACTTCACAGTAGCTGACGAGTGGCCATCAGACCTCCTAGTTTGGAAAAATAGATCTTTTGCACCATAGGTCTTTACCTTGCATCTCCGAATCCTTGACTCCCGTATGGCTAATGGGAACGCACATAACTTCTCTAATAATGCTCATGTGAATGGGATGCTCTGGATGGCCTAACAGTCGCTTGATTGCGGTAGGATGATGACGACATGCAATGGGGCACTCCATCTATATTCATTTAGCGTCTGAGAATGCCTGACACCTGTCTGGCCAAGGGATGCTTGCTTGTGCTCTGTGATCATAGTTATATCATGCAGGTGCAGCTAAAAAACTTTGAACATTGTAATTATATCTTTCCATTCAGCACCTGAGCCCTTCAGGAGCCCTGCAGCGTCACAGGTCACAAATTCTGAAGACATCGGGGCCTGCCCAACTTTAAAAATTCTAAGAGTACAGAAAGTGTATGATGCAACTCGGGGGAACTTGCTGACAACGGTTTTTCAGATCCAGCAAGCACTATGGGGGTGCAGGTATATTTATGTGTCAAGGCAGTGTGAAGTTCGGACATCCATTTCGTCTGAAAGCTGCACAAAGCACAATGAAGAGGCCCCGTGCTGAGCCACCAGCTTTTTTCTTGTGCATAAATAATTGATAGGAGCAGTAGGCAGCAAGACATCTTTGAGAGCTTAGTTACAATAGAGAACATTATCTGAAACTGGTTAACACCCTTTCCCAGGCTTTGTGACTACATCTCTCCAACGTTCTTAGCACTGCTGCTATGTCTTTGTATTCTCCGGACATCTATAGAAGAGATAGCGGCAGACTCCTACCTATGAGATGAATTTGAGGGGTATCCTCTGCAGGGTGGAGAATGGAAAGCCCCTGCCCTACTTGGGTTCTTGCTATGTGTTAAATGTGCTCTCCTCAGGCTGTGGAACTGGAGCTGGTGAGGTCACAGGAAGAGGGAATTTGGATTGGCTGTGCACTCTTGGAGTGACATGAATGCACTAGCACCTCAGCCTGAAAGCGGACAGATTCCCCCACCGTGCCATGCAAACTGATGTATGCTGCAGACATCGCTGCCTGCTGTTTCAGAGCTTGTCATTACAGCTCCAACATTTGTAACATGACCGAGTCCCGAGGTTCATCATCTGACTTCTACTCAGTACATGCCTGGCCTTATGCAGTCTTCTGGGCCTCAGGGGCAAGGAAAGTATCTTCTGCAGCCTGATGTGGATTAGAAAATGCTTATTAGATTGGGGCCCCCTGGCCACCCTAAAGCTAGGTTACTGTAAGTTTTGTGCCTCTGCCCTGGGGGAGGATGCTGGTGAGCGCTGAAACAGGCCTTCATGAAGGATTTCAGCAGATATCCCTTCTGATCTTCCCTCGAGCTTTGAAACGATGCCGCCAGATTGGGAGTATTTTGATTGTTTGGCAGATGTGCTTCCGAAAACAAGAGAGAAACGGAACACGTCAGTCACAGCATGGTGGTCTGGTTAATGTTGCACTCTGCATCCCCACTTTGTAGAGTACTGCTGACCTCACCATCAGCACAGCAATGGCCCAGATCCCCGCCAGCCAGGTGAATGGTTTGATTTTCGAAGTCCATGAGGACATTGATGTCAGGCATGCCTCAATGGTAAGCAAACACTACTTTATGTTCTGTGCCAGCTTGTCCTGCATGAATATAGATATAGAAAGTTAAAGCAGGGCTCCTGCCAGGCCAAGTGTACACTATGTTTTGCCTGGTTGGATTCAGAGTAGTCCCATGGATGGATTGAGGACAGGGAAGGTGTTTGTGAGAGAGTGAATGGTGATGTCATCTGAATTGGCAGTGAGTGAGGACGCTGCCAATGTGTGATGGTCTTGAGTCTGTGAGTTCAGGGTGATGAGCAGAGTGACTTACCCTACTGGAATGGGAGAGGTCGTTCATTGTTTTGTGGAACAGCTGTGTCCCGTGGAAATGAACGATGGAAAGAGTTGGAGAAGATTATGAAGGCAATTCCAAATTCTGGGACCTATCTGGCTAAATAAGTGACAGTCAATTCTATCATGAATTAATTCATGTTTATAATGTCATTGGAATTTTTATTTTTTTAATACGGTGTAGTGGTTTCCATGTGTGTGTGGTTGAGAGGTGAGGGGGATTGGGGGGTTTGTTTCTTAGTCGTATTAAAGCTAGGAATTCGGGATGTGTTGATGTATAGAAATACTTAGGTTCGAATTGGTAATTAGAAACCATGGGGAAGTTTAGAAACATAGGTATTAAGGGTGTCCATTTGCGCAGCGAAAAGTGGTAGTAGAATCTTGCACCAAGCTTGGTGATGCAGAAAAATGCGATTATATTACGAATAAAATTTGTGTGATATTATTATTAGTACCACTATCATTAATATTACTATTATCATTAGAAGTAGTAGTAGGGTTATTTTATTACTATTATAATAATATTATTCTTAGGAGATGTACCATTACACATCTGGTAATGCTATGAAGAAAGGAGTTTCTGGCTGTCTGACAGATGCATTTAAGATCGAACCAGCCTGTACAGTGCAGGTGTGTCTACAAGGAACATCAGTTTGAATTCATAAGGTCAAATGTGCTTTGCCTGCGGTCTTTTTAAAACTATGAGTTTTACTGTTTCGTTAACAGAGGTGTAACTGAGAATTATGATAATTAAGAGTCTTCTGTAGTTATTATAATCGTAATTTAATAGACATATCTATGTGCTTCCAATTTTTCTTCTATGAATGAATGTTTAAGTTAGTTTTAATAAAAAATACTCTTTGGGCGTTGTGGTCTTGAATTCAAAAAATATGTCTCGACACAAAAATAGAAAAAATGAGTTATAACAGTTTTTTCAAGTTTCCCTATGGAATTGTACCGGCTCAGCCTTTTAGATCAGAATAATTGGGGGGTCGTCTGGGATATATTTGAAATTGTCAGGGTTTTTTTAAATTTTAGCATTTGGTGAAAATTAAGGCAATAAGTTTCATATTCACTTTGAATTCATTGGTGAGGTATGTTTGACGTGGCGAGACTGCAATAATGGCTGTGACCATGACTACATCTTTTTCCTTTGAATAGAACATATAACTCTGATTGGGTTTCAAAAAATAACTAACAGTAAGTGAAAAGAGTTGGCAGAAAAATTACAACTGCGGGAGTTAGGAATTCAGACGTTATTGAAGTTAATGCACAGCATTAAATATTTAAATGATTTAAATGATTTCCTGAGAGACACAGGAAATTGTCATTGTAATGGGTTCAAAATCAATTTTAAATAGAAACGATTGAATTGCAAGGAAAGCGACGAGACAGGACGTTCAAAAAGTCACAGGCACGCATGCAGGAGAGAAAACGAACACAGGAAAGGGCATAAAAAATGTGAAGATGGAGAAGGAGGAAAGAGCGAGAGAGAGAGGGAGAGAGAGAGAATTCCAATTAAAAATGGTGAAAGTGAATAAAGAGACACCAGGAGGTGAGGAAAGATTTACCTGCACACTAGAACACAGTGGATAGAAGTTTAAATTTGAACAAGTTATTCCAAAATCGAAAATATATTGAAGCATTGTTTCTTCCATTTGAAAATATAGTTAAACAAACGAAATGGCCACAAGAGCATTGTTGTTAAAGTTGGTGTACAGGGCGCAAATAGTTGCTTCCCTGTCTGAAGAAGTATTGATGAATTAGCATATTATGAGAAAGGTTATTTTAACTGCATATGAGTCGGATCCTGAAGGAGATAGACAGAAAATTAGGAATATGAAGAAGCAGCCTCAGCTAACTTTTATTGAGTTTGGGAGAGTAAATCGAAATGATTTAAACCGGGGGGATATGGACATTAATAATTGTGACAGCATATGCAGCTGTTAGAGAAGTAATTATTTTGGAATAATTTAAAAATTCAATTCCTTCCATCGTGAGAACGTATGTTGAACAACAGGAGTGTCCAACTGCAAGGCAAGCAACAGAGTCAGTTAATGATTATGAGGGAACGCAGTAAGTTAAACCTTCCTTTCGTCAAACTTTTAAACCCAAAAAGTGTAGAAAGGGGAAAGGAGAAAGCAAGCTAGGTACTCCTTGAAGAGAAGGACTAGCTGTAAATTCGCAAGAAGTTTTTCTCAGAATAAAATGGAAGGTACTGTGTAAAAAATAATACTCGAAAGTTGACGTGTCTTCATTGTATTCAAAGTGAGGGACGCGAAGTCATTATGTTGGAAATTGCAGGGAAAATCTGTTGTTAATAAGTACTACAGGTAGAACAAGGAAGCAGGGGTCGTGTCTTGTTCCTATACTTAAAACGTACTTTCACAGGAAGAGGGCCAAAAGGAGGTGTTCGTGCTGAAAGATAATGAGAAAGACGTCCAAGTGCAAGGCTCTTAAATTGATTTTCCTCCAATGAAATTGGATAATGTGGGGATACTTGAAAACGTAAATGTAACATTGAGTTACCTTCCAGACAAGTGCCAAAGTGATTTGACAAAGGTTTTGCGGTCACACAATCCAATGTGTGCGAAAATGTTTGGGAACGGTTATTGAACTTTGCATAATGACACTGTAACGGTCTCACCTTCGATAAGGCAACATCTCTATGAATGAAATCTGGCAATGTTATCACAAGTACAGAAAAAATACCTGATGATTCAAAATAACGTCAGGAGTTCAACAATTAAACTGCCATCAAAACCGTTTGGAACACAAAGACGGTGTGGACTATCGAAAGGTGAATATGGTGACGAAAACGGATCTATATTCTATGGCATGTCTGCAGGGTTGCACTGAGAAAGTGGAACAATCAAAACTTATCACAAAGATGGGCTGGCTAAAAGGCTACTGATACGTACGATTATCAGAGAGCGCAAAGGTGATGTCGACTTTTGTGACGCCAAGTGGACTATATCAGTTTAACGTTATGCCTTTTGGTACGGAGAAAACACTTGCGGCTTTTAAAAGAATGACAAAGAAAGCAATTGCAGGTCTTAGCAATTGTGCTGCATATATTGATGATTTAATAGTTTTTAGTCAGACTTGGCAGGAGCATTTAAAGCATGTGGAATGATGATGTCCTCAGTTACAAGAAGCTGATGAGCTTGGCTACAATGGAATTTTCAAAAGCACAAGATACACACCTAGATCGCTGGGCATGGTGAAATGGCTTCAGAGGATGGGAAAGTAAAGTTTGTTATGGGTTACCCAGTGCCTACAACAAAACAAAATGTTTTGAGGTTTTTGCAATCACCGCGTTTACTGAAAATATGTATCAAATTTTCATAAAATGGTTGCTTCACTAATTGAAATATAAATTAAGAAAACAAGACTCAATGTACAATGGATTGGCATTTTTCATTTGACGGTTCGAAAACTTTATTAACTGCAACACCATGTTTTGCAGTACCAAATAATGTGAAGCAAATTAAAGTCGCTGTTGATGCAGGCGATGTAGGCCCTGGGGCCTCATTGTTACAAAAGGATGTCATTGGATTTTTAAAAAGCTGTAGATTATTTTTCCACCGAAACTGAATGTGCAACAGAGAATACATTGATTCTTCGAAAAAGAGACCATGGGTTTGGTGCTGGCATTGCAGCATTTTGAATTTTATGTTGAAAACAATCCTTCAGGACCAATGGCTTATACACACCACAATCCTTTGAAATATTTGGGCAAATTTCGAGACAAAAGCCCAATAAGTTTCAGGTGGAGTCTATTATTAAAACCATTTAATCTACCGATTAAACATGTTATTGGTAGAGAGAATCTGCAGATACATCATCAAGAGTTTGAAGCTTAAAGGGAAAAATTGGGTATTTAAAAACCCGGACACTAAACTGGATTGATTCCTGCTGATACCAAGTATGTACTTAAGACCGAGATCGATAGGTTCTTGATTGGTAAGGGGATCAAAGGTTATGAAGAAAGGTCGGAGCGTCGGGTTGAGATACTTATCAGCCATGACTGAATGACGGAGCAGACTCGATGGGCCGAATGGCCTAATTTCTGCACCAATGTCTTACGTGTATGCATTGCTTTATGCTAATGCATCCATCTGGTTATGTGATGGTGGAAATATATAGTGAAGTATAGAAGCTAGGGCAAGATGGGAGAATATAAATAAAATCGTCTTTTAGAACTTTGAGGGTTTATTTTTCGATAAGCAGGGGGACATCAAGAAGAGATTAATGTCAAAAATGTCATTGTAAATTATTCTTTTTAAAAAATAGAGATCAGTGATATCTATGTATGTGTATCTGTGTGGGGGTCTTAATTACGTTAACACCAGCTAGTCTGGATGAATTGATGTACACAAAGAAAAAGGATTTAAATGGTAAATAGATAAACATGGGAAGTTTTGAAACACAGGCGTTAATGGTGTATACATTTGCATTTCTTGAATAAAGCATTCAATAGCGGGAGCAAAATTTTGCATCTAGCTGGGAGACGCCAAACAATGTATTTATATTACTGATGAAATTGGTAGGAAGAAAGTATTATTGTTAGGAGGTATAATGTTACTATCATGGTAATACAATGGAAAATTTTCTTTCAAAGGAAAAGCTAGGTGTAAACAAAATGGTGTTTGTGTGTGTAAGGCAGAGGCGTTTTTTTTAAATCTCACCAGCCTATGCGCCTCCCACTGTGCCTGCAAGGTACCTCTTTGTTGTATTACTAAGGTTAAACATGTTTGCCCTGGTTTTTTCAAACCTTAGAGTTCTACTGTTGCCTTAAAGGGGGCATAACTGAAAGTCAGATTCAATCGGGGATTTTTGTAGCTATTGTCTTAGTAATGTTGTGGTCATTTCTATGTACTTACATTTTTCTCTTGTATCAATAAATATTTAGTTTAGTTTTTATTTCGAAAATCTCTTCAGACTCAGTGGTCTTATTAGTACTAAACACGAGTACTCACCTTGAAACATGTATATTCGAAAAACGAATTATGACAGTTGTTTCAAGTTTTCCTTTTGGATTTGAGCAACTCAGCCTTTTCCATCAGCTGGGACATAATAATGGTTCAGCCAGGGGAATCAGTAACTCTATATCAGAGTTGGGAATGGTGGAGAGGCAGCGTGGGGGAAGCGATGTAATTCTCAGGAATTGTATGTCCTAGTGTGACTGCAGCTGTGGGAGACATCGGTCATGCAGAGATGTGGCTAGAGAATTGAGGCGCTTATATGAGTTCGGCATTGATAAGTGAATGGGAACAGATTTGATAAACAATCTTGGCTCAGCCTGACGCAGAGGAGGTGGCTTAAATTAGTTAGTGGAGGGGGGATTTTATTTGTCTCTCCACGTAAAGTCTCCACACGTTAAAATGTTTATTTAGAGTGAATGTTTTCTCTAGTCGCCTGCCAAAGGATTCCACTATCTGAGTGTTGGATTCTGAGCGGTAATTGACATAAGGAGGCAGTGGTTAGCATTAAGGTCGCTGACCACGAAATTCATGAGGCCCACGGTTGCTGTTTGAATTGAAATTAAATTAATATAACCGGGTTGTGAAGCCAATCCCATTAACAGTAACCATAGAGCTATCACAGATTGTCGTAAAAATTCACTTGGCTCACTGAAGATCTGCAGGGAATTAAATCTGCATTTTTTGCCCGTTCTAGCCTGCATGTGTCACCAGATTTATAAACTGCCAGCTAAAATGTCATAGCAAGCTATGCAATTAAACGGCAAATAGGGATGGGCAACAAATGCAATGCCTATATCACGTGAAAAAATAAATAAAATATAAACCATTGTGCATCAAGGAAGTGAAAATGAGAAGAATAATACGGCCTGTGTACGGTCAACTCATGCTTTAAGGATATGCATGCACAGGGAACGGGCCTGACAAGGAGCAATTGTGTATGTGAACTGAGTACATAACCCTCTCCAAACTTTACTGAGTTCTGCGTATTTAATGGGGTGACGTTTCATCACGCGAGTTAATTCAGAGCCAGTTCCATGGCAGTATGTCTTCTGAAGTTCTATGGCGAAACAAGAGGAATATCAGGGAAATAATAGTAGATTATATAAGAAAGGGTGCGCTGGGCAGGAAGGAGGTCAATAGGATTAATCCAGTCCTCGACCCGATGGACAGAAAGTTCGCCAAAATAGTAGAAAAGGGCTGTTGTGGTTTCTGCTGCTACGGAGGCAGTGATGAGAAACTCGATAGAATTTTCAGAGAATGAAATCAGAGACTGGCAAGTAGCGGGATTAAACACTGCGCAGCGGCAGGAAGGTAGGAACATCGTGACACTGGAGGAACGACAAATTGTGAGGATGTAAGCCATGGACTGCAACAAAACATAGACTTACGAGCGTAATGGGCAGACAAGCGTTACACGCAATTTAATGCAGAGATCTCAGAGGTGAAATATTCCGGTAGAATGGATAAATTGCAATAAACAGACTCTGTGACAGTGTTCTAAATGTCCAGTAGTACGAAAACACCTGGAGTTCATCTTCACCGTGTTAAAATCCCAACTGACCTTATTTCTGCCCACGCCATATCCCAGTGTGGAACTCGGTTTGATAGATCCTAACTTTAATTTCCTGTGTGGAAACGTGGAGTGTGGCTATGTAACTGACTAACAGATGAACTTTTAATAAAATAATGAAACATTTATTAAACAAGAAATGACGAAGTGCTTTGCAATAATCCTTCACTCACAACTATATATTTACAGATATATCCAAATTGCTAAGCCTAACAAAAGTTGCAAAAGCCATTGTGTATGCTCACGTTTACATTCCATATAAACCGACAGACGACCTATGGTTAGAGACATCACCGTCAGAAATCAAGTGACAGATGCTACCACAAACAGGTGCTATGGATCCCTCAACCTCTCTCCAGATGTTTGACACACAGTGAGCCAATCGCTCTTACTGACCTCTGCATTTAAAGTAGGTTATCATATGGTGCTGACTTTGTCTGCCTTGGAGTGCTGTGTTTGACTGCAGTAGTTTTCTTCAGTTGGAATTTGGTGACAGGGAGTTCGTTGAGAAGGGATGGAGCGCTCCACTCTTTATCTGAATTTCCTCTGAAGGAAGAGTGGCAGCCTTGGAAAGAAGGAACTGGTGAATAAATTATAAAATTGTAATGCTTTTAAAGTTGCTATACTTTGATTTAAGTGTGAAGCGCCAGGAATAATGGGAATTAAAGGGCAAAATAATAAGTTAATATAAACAATTCAAATTACAATATAATTAATGTAAGGGAAATAGAATTAATACATGGCAGGGCGGCCCAGTAATGTGCAATGCGTATTCCTAAATAAGTGCAAAGTCATGGACGCTACCAGTGGTCAGAGGCAACCAAAAGTGCAGGAAGGGCTGTCAGCTGTAACAACTTGAACTCCATGTTTCAGAGCTCGAGCAACAGCTGGAGTCACTGTGGTGCATCTGTGAGTCAGAGAGTTGTGTGGATAGCACGTTCAAGGAGATGGTCATACTGTAGCTTAAAGAGCTGGAGACAGAGAGATAATGGTGACCATCAGACAGTACAGGATAAATTGGCAGGTAGTGCAGGAATACCCTGGGATCCCGCTCAAAAATCAGTTTTCCAATTTGGAAGCTGATAAGGGGGTTGGCTCCTCAGTGGAGTGCAGCTAGAACCAGGTTTCTGGCAGCAGGAACGGCTCGGCTGTATATACGGGGCATAAGATGGAACGATAAACTACAGCGATAGTGGATCCATTGGTTATGTGAACTGACATTATGTGGCGGTGGATGTGAGCCCAGGATGATACGTTTCCTCCCAGATGCCAGGGGCAATGATTTGAGATAGTGGCTATAGGGAATTCTTCCGGAGGAGGGTGGTAAGTCATCGGTCTTGCCCCACATTGTGGCCAATGACTAAGGTAGGAAGGGGGGATATGGCCCTGCAATCAGAATTTAGGGACCTAGGTAGAAAAGTAGAAAGCCATTATGACCTCCAGTGTAGTAATCTCTGGATTGCTCCTAGTGTCACATGCCAATGAGTACAGAAACAGGAAGGTATGACAAATTAATGCACAGCTGGAAGGATTGAGCAGGCGAGAGGGTGTGTGATTGTGGAGCATTGGCTCTGTCTCTGGGAGTGATGGCACCTGTACGGAAGGGTTACACCTGAAAAGAACTGGGATTAGCCCTAGTACAGGAATAGGAAGTTAACAGGTAAAGCTGGGGTAAAGGAGAATGTATCAAAACCTAACTCAGTGTTGCTATGCATGTATATGAAAGCACACAGTATAGTAAATATGATTGGGGAGTTACAGCTGCAGATTGTCACCTCGAAATATGATGTTGTGGTGATAACAGAGGTCTGGTTGAATGCAGGACAGGACTTGATGTTAAATATTTCTGGCCATTGGATGTTGAGAAGAGAGAGAAAAGGAAGAAAAGGTGAGGTTCTGGTATTGGTTAAGGAGAGCATGGCGGTGCTGGAGATAACTGGTGTCCCAGAGGGTGGAAGGGGAGAATTAACTTGGCTAGAGCTAAAGAACAAAAAGGGAGCAAATACAATGCCCGGTGTCGTCTGTAGGCCACAAAATATTGAGAAAGATGTAGAAGAACAAATCTGCAGGAATGTTAAGGAGAGATTCAGCCATTATAGAGTAGTTGCAATGGGGGACTATAATTACCTGAATGTAGACTGGAACAGTGGTAATACAAATTGTGGGGAGGGACAACATTTCGTAGATAATGTTCAGGAGAATTTTCTACAGCAGTAAGTGTCCATTCCAACCAGATATGATGCAGTGTTGTACCTGGTTCTTGGCAAAGAGGTGGGTCATGTAGATCATGTGTCAGTAGGGAAAATTTAGGAAACAGTGATCATTGTATTGCATGTTGTAGGCAGATGATAGAAAATGATGACAGTCAATCCAGAGTAAAAATAATTAACTGTACTAGAGTCGCATACTATGGGGCCAGCTAAGCTGGAATGAAAGATTGGCAGGGGAAACTGCAGCTCAATAATGGGCGACCTTCAAAAAATAATTGGTTGAGGCACAGACCAGGTATATTCCATCGAAAAGGAAAGGTAGAACAAACATATCCAGATCTCCCTGGATGGGAAAAGAGCTAAAAATTAAGGTAAAGAAGAAAAAGTATGCTTCCGAGAGGCGTCAGGTAGAAAATACATGAGCACCAAGAGTAATACAGCAGGTTCAGTGGTGATGGGAAAATCACATTTGAGAAACGAAGAGGCATTATGAGTAAAGGCTGACAGCCAACATAAAGGGGAATCCCAAAATCTTCGATCAGCATATATCTAGTAATTGGGTATTAAAATAAGGATCAAGGTCTATTAGGGACCTAAATTTACATATGGAAGAAGAGGACATGGCTGAGGTATTGAATGAATACTTTGCACCTCCCTTTAGCATGGAGGTAGATGTTACACAGGCCATGGTGACAGAGGAGGAGATTTTGTCAATCGAAAGGTTCAAATTGGATAAGGAGAAAGTGTTGACAAGGCAACGGGAATGTGTTGCATTCAAGGATATTGAAGGAATTGAGAGGCGAGTTTGCAGGTGCACTAGCCTTAAGCTTTCAATCTTCCCTTGATTCGGGGTCGGTGCCAGAAGACTGGAGAATTTCCAAAGTTATGGCCCTGTTGCGAAAACATTGTATGCATAAGCTCAGCAATTACTGACCAGTCAGTTTAAATTCAGTGGTTGGTAAGCTTCTAGAAACAATTATTTGGAATAGAATTAGTATTCACATGGAAAGGAATGGGTTATTAAGGAAGAGCCAGCATGAATTTATGCAGCAGTAATTCTGTTTAGCTTACATGCTGGAGATTTTAGAGAACATACATAAGAACATAAGAACTATGAGCAGGGTAAACAATTCAGCACCTCGAGCCTGCCCCACCATTCATTACGATCATTGCTAATCTCATTTCAGCCTCAAATCAATTTCTGCCATCTCCCCATAACCTTTCAAACCATTACGAATTAAAAATATATCTATCTCCTCCTGAAATTTATTCAGCGTCCCGATATCCACTGCACTCTGGGGTAGTGAATTCCACAGCTTCCCACCATTTGAGAAAAGTAATACCTCCTCATCTCTGATTTAACCTACCAACCCTTAGTCTAAGACTATGGCCTCCCGTTCTAGAATGCTCACAAGGGGAAAAATCCGCTCCACGAATACTTTGTCTATCTCCTTTAGCATATACCTCAATTAGATCTCCTCTCATACTTCTAAACTCTAGCGATTTTACGCCTAAACTATTCAACCCCTCCTCATAAGACAAGCACCACATCTTCAGAATCAATTTAACGAAGCTCTTCTGAACGGCCTTCATTGCAATTACATTCTTCCTCAAGTAAGGGGACCAGAACTTGTACAGTACTCCCATGCCTCGAAAATGTGCAACAACATTTCTCTATTTTTATACGCTATTTTTTTCGGAATAATTGTCCAAATTCCACTTGCCTTCCTTATTACCTGTTGTTCCTGCATATAGATTTCAGTGACTCATGCATGTGGACACCCAGATCCCTCTGCACTGAAGCATTCTGAAGTTTTTATCCATCTAAATAATATGTCACATTTTTATTCTTCCAGGAAAAATGGATAACCTCACACTTTTCCATGTTAAACTCCATCTGTGACATTTTGGCCCATTCACCTAACCTGACAATATCCATTTGTAAATTTCTTATTTCTTCATTGCAATATGCTTTCTGACCTATTTTGGTGTCATCTGCAAATTTAGATATAGTAGCCTGTGTCCCTGAATGCAAGTCATTAATATCGATTTTAAATAGTTGGGGCCCAAACACTGAACCCTCTGGTACTCTAGTTACAGCATGCCATCCAGGAAAAGGCCCTTTTTTCCTGGCTCTATGCTTTATTTTGGTTAGCCAATCCTCTATCCAAGCTAATATATTACCCTTAAATCAGTGTGATATTACCTTGAGTATTAATCTTTTGTTGTGGTTCTCATCAAATGCCTTCTGGAAGTCCAGTCATAAAACTACTGCTACAGGATCCCCATTATCCACTTTGCTTGTCACGTCTTCAAAGAACTCCAGCATAGTAGTCAATCACGGTGTACTCTATGCAAAATCATACTGACTCTGATGGATTGCATTTTGACTTTCAAATGCCACAATACGACTTCCTTAATAATGGATTCCAACAATTCCCCAATGCCAGATGTTGAACTAACCGGTCTATAGTTTCCTACATTCTGCCTCCCCGCCCCCGCCCCCCAACCCCCTCCACCCTGTTTGATCAAGGGCGTTATATTACCATTTTTCCAAATCACTGGAACCTTTCCAGAATCCAAGGAAATTTGTAATATTATAGCCAATGCATCTACTATCTCTGCTGCCAGTTCTTTTAGGAGCCTTGGATGTTGGACATCAGGTCCTGGAGACTTGATGCACTTTAATCCAAATATGTTGGTCAGTACTTTTGCTCTAGTGATGGTGAATTTTCTAAGTTCCTCCTTCTCTATCTGCTCTGCAGTATTGCGGTGGGACCCGTGTCCTGCATTGTGAAAACTGAGGCAAAATATTGATTAAGCATCTCTGCCAATTCTGCATTCCCTATAATTCCTCCTGTCCTCCAGGGGGCCAAAATTCACTTTTACTATTCCCGTTGCCTTTATAAACTTGTAGAATATTTTGCTATCAGCCTTTACATATTGTGCTAGTTCTCTTTCATAATTTACCTTTGCTCTTTTCATTATTTTTTATAGCAACCGTTTGTTGATCTTTCAATGTTTCCCAATCTTCCATCCTACCACTGAAGAGGTAACCGGAAATGTCAATTAGGATAATACTGTTGATGTTGTGTCCATGGAATTTGAAAAGGCATTTGGCACAGAGTAACATTAACGACTTGTGCGAAAACCTGTTGCTCATGAAATACATGACACAATAGAAACGTGGATGCAAAATTGAATGAAAAACAGGAAGAAGAGACTAATGGCCAATGGATATCTTTTCTGGCTGGAGGAAGGGCTGTTGTGGAGTTCCCCAGATGTTGGGATTGGGACCCTTGCATTTCCAGATATATTTTAATGATCATTGTGCCCAAGGGACAATTTCAAAGTTTGTGCATTATACGATTCTTGGGAATATTGCATACTGCAAGGTGGATATTTGGGACATTCCAGAGAACGTAGTAAAGTTGGTGGAGCGGGCAGATAGGAGGAGATGAAGTTTTAATGTGGAGAAATGTGTTTTGATGCATTGTGGTTGGGAGAACATCGAGAGACAATATAAAATTAGGTGTGTAATTTTGAAGGGGGTCACAAGAACAGAAAGGTTGAGGTGTAAATGTGCATAGATCATTGTAGGCGGCTGGACAGGTGGAGAGGGCAGTAAATAAAGCAATTAGTATTCTGAATTTTATTAATAAAGGCGTAGATTACAAGAGCAGGGAGTTTATGCAGAAATTATATAAGACCGTCGTTAGACCTCAACTGTAATATTGTGTACAGATCTGGACACTTCCTATTATCTGTGATTATAAGAAGGATGTGAACACGTTGGAGAGAATGCAGAAGATGTTTACAAGAATCGCTTCAGGGAAGAGAAACTTCTGCTATGAGTGTAGGTTGGACAAGTTGGGAATGTTTTCCTTGGGGAGGAGAAGGCTGCGAGGATACTTGATATGACTTTACAAAACCATGAAAGGTCTGGACAGAGTAGAGAGGGGGAAGCTGCTTCCACTCGTAAAAGGATGAAGTACGGGGCACAGATTTAAAGTCATTTGCAAAAGAAGAAAATGTGACGTGAGAAAAAACCCTTTCACACAGCAAGCAGTTTGAGTGTGGAATGCGTCATCTGGACCTCTGGTAGATGCAGGATCAAGTGAGGCCTTCAATAGGGCATGAGATTATTATTTGAATAGAAAGAAGGTGCTGAGGTACGGGGCAAAAGCAGAACAATCGCATGAGGTCATCGTGCTCATGTGGAGAGCTGGTGCATGCCCAATTGGCCGAATGGCCTAAGTCTGTCCCCGTCAGATTCTGTGGCGTCCACTCAATCCCCGAAAAGTCCTCTGAAGGAATTCACAGTTCTCACTCACACCTTCCAGCAGCAGGGAAACACAGCTCGTGGCATCGCTTCGGACTAAACGCCGTATCACAACATGATGAGGACTTTGTCATAATTGACTGCACGCTGTGATTTCAAGCCCCCTTGCACTCCGAGCCTTGCAAATGGGAAAAGTTTAATCAGACCACCAAATTGCCCCCGTATTACCTAACTGTGAAGTTTAATTTAACATAGATTAACAGAAAACGAGCACCAGGTTTGTAAAGTAACAAATAGATAAATGTTCATTAAACACATTGTTTTTAAATAAAATCAAATAAAGAAGTTTGAACTGCTGACCCATAACTCTGTAACTTATTCGACCACTTTTTAACTCCTTTACACAAGCAGACACGCACATGAGACAAAAAAAAACAAGGATTTTTAAGGGTGAGGTAAAACAGTTTAATAGCACCAATCTGAACTAAAGGGTAAAGTGAAGTGATTTGTTTGAAGTCTTCCAAGCTGATTGCAGGCCTGTACTGCTGACACGAGGTGCTGCTTCAGCGCTTCCAGTCTGTAGTTTGCGAATTGAAAACATGTTTTTAAAGTCTCTAATAATGATTTCTCAAAGAGAAAATAGGATATGGAGATATGAGAGCTTGTCAGCTAATTAGTATAGCAGAATTATTGCCGTTTTGCTAAAAACACAAGACAGAGAAAGAAAGAGAGAGGGGCTTTTTGGTAATTATTTGGGCAGGTTGGGATCCTTCTGCAGGCTACTGTAATTACAAAACCCTGGCCACCTGTTGAGCAGGCAATCAAACGCTTTCACTAGGCTTTTCTTTCTTAAACATATCCTTTCCGGAATGATCATCCAGCATGACACACATTGTTCTAAGGAGCTAACGCTTTGTAGATCTTCACTTTCTGCTTAAGAAAAAAATTCTGTTTTATTATTTAACTTGCAGCCATTGTAGCTTTTCATCTCCAAAGCCCAGCCTAAAAGCCACAGCCCAACAAAAAATATATATCTTCTTTACAAAATCACACTTTTTGATCCCGAGCAGGCGATGGCAGAGACTCCCCACGTGTCTGGCATTCAGGGCACAGCTACAGGTCAAGGATTTGCTGAATCGGAGGCAAATGATGAACCTCTGGACTCGGTAATATCACAGTTGCTTGAGCTGCAAAGGCAATTTCGTGAAGATCAGGGAGGGATATCCAGTGCAGTCCTCAGGTTGCGAGGCACTATGGAGGTGTAAGTTTAAGTTGAAAGCGCCAGAATGCAAATGAACCGAGGTCAACACTGGAATTATGTTGGTTACCACGCGAAGCTGGGCCCAATACATCACTTCTGCACTGCTGCATTAGCTGAGCTCTATCACTACTAGCGCCGTAGTTTGCTTCCAACTGTGTGTATGTAGGAACTGTCCTAAGCTGCTCGACCTCACTCCAGCTTCCCCTTCTCTTGAAGAAATCAACTAGGCGAACCAACAGGCAGGAGTATCAGCACGTGCCCACACCTGGGACATACACCACGTGACTCCTGGGGTGTTCAGCCAACCTGAAACTCCCCTGCCTCTGAACCCAGCAGCTCCAGCACCACAGATTGAGGAGTATGCCACTGCTATACAGCAGATTCCAAAATCATTCCGATGTCCTGCAGGGCTGTGCCATCCAGAGTAAGCCGGTCAACGTAATCACTGGTAGCCTATAGCTGTCAGCCTGCTGCCCACACCTCCACTGTGGATGTCTGTGGAGCACCAAGAAATTGCACATAATATGTTTAAGACGATATAGTTGTGCATCCTTGGCATGGGTGTTAATCATTGTTCATAATGTTGACTTTCAGCCATAAATTCCCAGGGCTTTCTCCTTGCCTTCGTCTAATTGAAATGATGAGCAGGGTTCATGCCTCACACATATGAACCCTTTCCACATTATCAGAGAGAGGATGTGCACTGCCAGGATCCAGACTGATGTCAAACGGTTATAGATGCATTGTAAGAATCTTATGTTGACACTTCTCCACATGTCCTCATCCTCCAAGAATTTCGCAGATGTGACAGCCTCTCAAGCCCGTCTTCCTTGCCTGGCCAGTGTGATGGTCTCATCGCCATAATTGACACCAGGACATCCACATCTTCAGTACATCCAGCTCATCACAGGATACATTCAGCTCCTGCATCTAGTCCTCAGCCAACCAATCTTGTGTTGCAACGACAGGTTGTAAAGTGTGCAGCAGGTAATGGTGATGCCTGACATCCTCTGTGGACTAAATTACAGGGCTTCAGTAGCCCAGTCCCGGCAGTGCAAACACATTTTCAACATCCCAATAATCTGCTCCACCAAGTTAAGATTTGCATCATGGGCGTCCTTGTTGCTTCGCTCTGCTGCAGTCTGAGGCTGCTGCATGAATGCCTTTAGATATGTCCTCCGCAGATAGACCTTGTACCAATGAGCCAGGCCTGCTGCATTTGTAAACCATGGAAGTCATCAGGGTGGTGCCAACCACTGAGGATGTAGGAGCCGTGCACACCACCTTGGAACATGCACAGACATGCAGGGTGTGTTTGTGATGCTCACTCACCAGCTGCACATTCAAGCAATAGTATTCCTTGCACCTGACAAAATTGCCTGTGAGTTGCCAAGGAGACCCGAGCATTACGAGAGGGCAGTGGATTGCACCCTGCACCTGTGTAAACCCAAGATCTGGGCAAACTCAATTCCATTAGCACCATTTCCCTTATTGTCCCGGGTGAAATGCACAATCCTGTGCGCCCAAGTGAAGATGGCATCCATGACATCATGGATGTATTAGTGGTTGGAGGATTGTGGTGTCCCACAGATTTCTCCTATAGTGCCCTGAAAGGAGCCACTGGTGTGGAAATTCAGCACCGCCACAATTGCCGTTACCACTGACAGTGATTTCCCTCCATGTCCACATGGCGCCAAATCCGGCAGTACCTGACAGATCTGACCAATCAGTTCCCTAGACATGCACAGTCTTCAGCACCACTTGTTATCGCTTCTCTGCAGGAATGAAAAGCATAATCTAAAGACCATGGTCTAGCTAGGCATCTTCCAGTGATGCTTAATTGTGCCTCTTCAGCGGCATGTGTGGATGCCCAAGCCAGCTCTCATTCCAGAATGTGCTGCTCTTCCCTCTGCACAGCCAGGTGCCTTAGTTCCCATTTTCTCCATTACCTTCACCCTCTGTATGGCACGAGGTCTGCAGATAGTTCCCGAGTCTCCATGATCCTGATATATTCCTCCTGCAGGCTGAAAGGAAAGGAGGCGGCTGAAAGGAAAGGAGGCGTATGTGTTATCATAAGTGTAAAAGTAACCCCCCTTGCTTAAGCCTGAAAGCCCCTTAATGCAACACAGAGATTCCTGACCTCCACTTGGGTGGCAGAGATTAGTGCACTTCACGGCTGCCCAAAATACCACCTTCCTCCACCTCGGTCCACCTGACAAATTGGCAGCAGTTTTGCCAATTGGACTGCATGCTGTGCTTTCAGCTGAGGCACAGACATTCTCCTAATCCACACTACTAAGCCACACCTTGAACCTTTGTGGAGAATGGTCCATAACGAAATGAAGACTTTGCAAAATGCTGTGAGAGCCTGCAAAAATGACTGCCCCATGGCCAGCTTCAGCAAAGAGATTTTACATCCTGTACAGTCATCCAACTGTTCTGCAGTCCACTGAAACACTCATTACTTTGCCGTCAGTGTCCGAGTGGTGGAAAACTCTGGATCACTTGGTGGCAATTTCCTGGCTCTGCATTGCTTGCCTAGGCAAATAAGCTGGAGGCTCGCCTGAGTTTTACATACTGTAGAGGAATGGTCATTTTATATAATTTGTCCCTAATACATGGCTGCATCCCTCACCGACCTGCGCCCTGAAATCCACACCACACGTACTTATGTGCTGCTTTCAACCACAGAGCAGCCTTTCCCCCCAACTCAAGCCAATGTGTTTCAACATTTAGGGTCAACAAATGTCCCTCATTAGCACTCGACAACGTTACTGTTCAGTCAAATCCGAGTTCCACTCAAAGTGCAGCCCGCCAAGGGCAATAATAATGGATCACTAAAACCTACATATAGACTAGGAAAATCAAGTTAGTAATAATACCGGGGCGAATACATTCCTGGAGTGTGTATGAGATTTGTTTCAGAAAAGTATGTCGAGGAACACATCTAGGGAACAGGCTTTCCTAGTATTGGTACTGTGCAATGAGACGGGTTGAATTAATAATATTCTTGCATGGGGTCCTTTAAGGAACAGCGACCAAAACGGGGCTGAATTCTTCATTCGGGTGGAAAGTAAAATAGTCCGATTGGGAACTAGGGTCCTAAACCTTCACAAAATTAATTACGGATGTATGAGTTGCTAGTAGGCTAAGATAGATTGGGGAACTGTAAAGGCATGACAAATGAAAAGGTGGCTAATTTTTAAGGAATTTATGTATGCATTACAATAGTTATCCATTCCTTTCTAGCTCCAAAATACAAGAGGAAAAACGGTCAAGCCATGGCTAACTAAAAAAGTGAAGGAGAACATTAGATCTAATGAGGACCCATATAAAGTTGCTGGAAAAAAGTAACAAGCTTGAGGATTGAGAGCAGTGCAGAATTTAGCCAAGAAGGGCCAAGAGATTGATTAAGAGGCGAGAAGTGAAGCATGAGAGTGAACTTGCAAGGAACATAAAAGCAGAGTTTAAAATCTTATATAAGTATGTAACAAGAAAAATGATTAGCAAAGACATACGTAGCTCCCCTACAGTAAGAGACTGACGAACTTGTAACAGAAAACAACCTAAGGTCAGAGCAATTAAACAATTACTTTAATTTTGTCTTCACAGAGGAAGACACAAGCAAATTCCAAGAAATGATAGGGCATCCAAGGGTCTATTGAGAAGGAGGAATTGAAGGAAATTAGTGCTCGAGAAATTAATTAAACTGCACAATAGTGATGGAGAAATTCATTAAACGGAAAGCTGATAAACACTCAGGGCCCAATAAACTATATCACTGGATATTAAAGTAGGTGGCCATGGAAATAATGGGTGCTTTGGCTGTCAATTGGAGGCTGTCTAATATAACCCCATTATTTTAAAAAATCGAAGGAGGAAGGAAACAACGATTTGCAGACGGGTTAGCCTAACCTCAGTAGTAGGAAAAATGCTAAGAGTCTATGATAAAGGACACGATAACAGACCACTGAGAAAAATATCACCGAGATTCGACAAAGTGAACATAGATTTATCAAAGGGAAATCATAATTAACAAGCTACCTGCAGTTATTTGAAGACATACCGAGCTGAATTGATCAGGTAAATCCAGTGTGTGTGCTGTATATGGATTTTCTGCAAGTTTTTTGCTAAAGCCCCAGAAAAGAGTCTAGTGTGTTAAATGAAAGCACATGGTGCTGAGGTTAATACATTGGCATGGACTGAGAAATGCTTAGCAGATAGGGAGGGAGAGTGTCAGAATAGATTTGTCTCTTTCAGGGTGGCAGGCGGTGACTAGCGGTTTTCAGTGGTTTGGCCCCAACTATTTTCAATGTACATCAATGATTTGGATGAAGGAACCCAATATAATATTTCGAGATTTGCTGGCTACACGAAAATTGATGGGATTGTGAATGATGATCATGAAGTTCAGAGGCTTCAAGGCGATTACATAAGTTGAGTGATTGGGCAAAAACATTGCAGATTCGGTTAAACTTGGATAAGTGTAAAGTTACCGAACTTGGTAGGAAAAACAGAATGGCAGATTATTAGCTAAATGGTAATAGATTGGGAAATGTGGCTGTATAAATGGACCTGGGCGTCCTTGTACACCAATCACTGAAAGCAGGCATGCATTTGCAGAAACCATTTAAAAAGCCAAATGGCATGTTGGCTTTGATTGCAGGAGTGCTTGAGTGCATAGGAAGGATTTCTCATTGCAAATGTGTTGGGGCCCTGGTAAGACCACAAATGGAGGATCATGTGCAGTTTTTGCTTCCTTACCTAAAAACGATATACTTGCTATTTAGGGAGTGCAGCGAATGTTCACCAGAATGATACTTGGAATGACATAGTTGCCCTCTGAGGAGAGGTTGGGCTGATTAGGAGCTCAGAAGAATGAGAGGAGGTGTAACTGAAACATATAATATGCTGAGAGTGTTGGCCAGACTGAATGCATGATAGATATTTCTTCTGGCTGGGAAGTGAAGAACACATTCTCAAAGTTACGCCCTGCGGGCTAGATCATTTCGGGCTCAGAAGAGAAGCAGTTAATTCTGGCCAGCTCCTCCCTCATGCCTCAGTAATTGCCTTTATTCAATTGTAATACCGTTGCCCCGATTCCACTTTTTTCCTCTTGAATTGCCGCGTGAATTCTATCATATTATGGTCATTTCCTCCTAAGGGTTCCTTCACCTTAAAGTTCCTTTATCAAATCGGCCTCATTACACATGACTAAATCTAGAATTGCCTGTTCCCTAGTGGACTCCAACACAAGCTGATCCAAAAGGCCCTCTCGTAGAAATTCAACCAATTCCTTTTCTTGGCATCCACAACCAACCTGATTTCCCCAGCCAACCTACATATTGAAATCCCCCATGATCACTGTAACCTTGCCTTACTTACATGCCTTTTCTATCTCCTGGTGTATCTTGTGCTCGACATCCTGACCACAGTTTGGAGGCATGTACATAACATCCATGATGCTTTTTTTAACTTTGCGGTTCCCCAGCTTTCCTATACACATTCTACATTATCTGACCCTATGTCATTTCTTGCTACAGAATTAAGTTAATTTCTTATGAACAAAGGAACCCCACCCCCAATGCAAACCTGCCTATCTTTTCAATGGGAAGCATATTCTTGGATGTTTAGCTCCATGTCCTGATCCCCTTGCAGCCATGTCTCTGTGACGCCCACCACATCATATCTGCGAATTTCAATCTGCGCCACAAGCTCATTTACCTTATTTCATATACTGTGTGCATTCACATACAACACCTTCAGTCCTGTATTTCCCGTCCCCTTTCTCATTGTCATCCCTTTATCTGATGTGCTTGAAGTTAGATTCCTAGCCCTTTGCAAACACTCTGTCCTATTTTGTGTTATGGGGCCTTTAATAGCGTCTCCTGGGCTCATCTGTCTTTTCTGTTTTTTCATAATTTTCCTTGAAGTTAAATCTACCCCCACCCACCGCCCCCCACCCCAACATGCTAACCTGCAGTTTTGTTTCCCATTAGTCATAATTCTTGGAGGTTTACCCTACCCTAGTACATGAAATATCGCACACAACGAGTCCGAATGACAATCTTAAGTTGGTCAGTGAAATTCTTAACATACTGAGGCTTATTTGGCAAAGGTTGTCCAATTGCAGAATTATGTCTAATGTTGGGCGTTGTGCTTTGGCTTGTGTAAGCATGGGTTAGCTTGGTACAGTCCATAGATTGTCTGCTGCGAGCAGCAGAAAGGTCATGTTGTTTGATATGATCCCCCAGTCTTTGGGACATGCGGCCTATATTACTAGCATCACTCTGGCATGGAATTTCATATACCACGATACTCATTAGTTCCGTAAGCACAGATTATTTTTAGCTTGACGGCAGCATCATATTTGTGGTGCACAGCAGACGTTTTGCTGCTGCTGGGGAAATCTGAAAGCTCAGTTAAGTAATTTTCATGCATGTCTTAATGGGTTCCATCCTGCGCTCAAATTCACCTTTGAAATAGAGTAAAGTGAACTTCCTTTCCTTGCCGTTCTAGACGAGAAACCTGCCAGGGGTTTCTCCAAAATTGTCTGCCGCAATCCGACCTGAATTGGTCAATACGGACATCAGGACTCTTGCATTTCCAAGCGATAGAAGTTTGACCTCATTGGCAAACTCGCAAACAGCGCCCGAACCATGTTTTCACAATGAAAACTTGATGCAGCAATAGGGCGCACAAGGAAATCCCGGGGAATAATGGCTACCATGATCAGGTCATTTTTCACTGTATCTCACCCAAAACTCATGAACGGGTCTAAGGCCGATACATTTGACATGAAACGTGCCCAGTTTTCCTCATTTTACCTTGGAGCTGCGAGCTACCTTAAATTTTTGAGCAACAAATAAAGTTAATTGTTGCACTCTGCTGCTGTACAATAGCAACCGGAGTGCTAACAGATCAAGCCAAACATATGGTCTGCCTATCACACTAATGCAAAATGCTTTATATGAATTTCAGTGCCAGTGTGATTCTTGGAATGTAGTTCGTTAGCCCCAAGCAGCATTACCCAGTTGCAGTCCGCAACAGGCAAGATATCGATGATAGCCAACCAGCTCATGCTGTCAAAAGAGAGTAGACAATGGTTAGTCATTACATATACATTTTCTTACTTTTAAAACGCCTCCATAATAGAAAAGGGCATGTTCGTGAATACGATGTAAGTGGAGAAGTGGGAGATTAAATTGCAAGCTTGTTTCTAGACAGAGATTGGGACAACTGGTCGTTATTTAGGCGGAAGGAAAAATCTACCTGATCAGTGCTGGAGCCATTGCTGCTGTTTTTCCTGTTGCAGATACAATGTAGGTGCTCGTGGCAGTCTAATTTGCATGGTCCTTTCTAACTGATAATTTAACTTTTGTTGTTCTCAAATCTTGTACATGTTCTGTGCATTTCTTCAATTACCTTCAGCTTTTCTGGTTACCCTCCTTTATTATAGTCACTAACTGAGATTCAATTTCCTTTCCCCAAGCAGCTGCACAAACAATTGTATTTGTCCTTGGGTCTTTTGTAAAAGTTATTTTTGTATGTTTGCTTTCCTCAAAATGTCCTCAAAGTTAGGTGTTGTCCAACTTATCCACATCATGCATCTGAAAAAAAAATCACGTATCTATGTGGCCTTTAATTTATCTTCCACTATCTCGCTTTTTCCTTACAATTCGCATCCATATTCTAAAATGGATCAATTGTGGCATTTTGGATTCACTTCTTGTTTTTATTATATAGCAGTGTTCGTATCTGTAAATTGGCTGGCATTTTAACATATTCATAGTCACCGTCATATACAAGCCTCAATGTTCTTCCCATTGATGCTACAGTTTGGCCCGGATTATGTTTCTTCTAGGCGTTCGGTCCACTGGCCTGCGGTTCCCTAGTTCATAGTTCTTCCAATATTTGAACGAGGGTGCATCACTTGCCGACATACAGGCCTGGAGAACCAACCCAGTATACAAAGAGAATTTAGGGATTCTGGCCATTTCCTCCTGTGAATTAATGTTTTATGCTCATTAGCAGTCTAGACTGCAGCACATTTATAACTAGTTGACTATTATGCTGTGGGCATAGTTAGCCTTTGAGTATTCCTATATAGTTTATCCTGTCCGATCTTCTACCCCATCAATCCTATGTGTGAAATTTGGAGAATCCTTTCATTTAGTCAATTACAAACAAAACACTTATCCATTACCCCGCCTATAATTGATATGGTAAACAAAGAAGAGCATGGTCTTTACAGTGGTATAAAATATACCGGAGTAGTCATATATCCACTTCGCCCTTTCCTGGTCAATAGTGTGAAACAAACTTCAGCAACTATTTAATGAATCAGGCGTTTCAGATATCTTACGTAGTATCATTATATGACGTTTGAATATCTTCACACGAATTTGGTATTTCAAATTTTGGAAAGCGGATGGTGCAGCTTTCAATAGTAAGTTAGTGAAGTAATAGGTGAAGTTTATCCAGGTATCTTCCGATATTAAGATTTTTTAATTGCGATAAAAAAAGCTGAACAATATTAACATAAAATTTGTAAAATTATTTCAGAATGTAGGCCTGTTCCTTATACATTCACGGAATGTGGACTTTGGTGCCTAGTTCCATATTAGTTCTTCATGGTTCATTGCACACGATAAGGTGCTGGTGGGGCGCCTTCTGCAGCTGTTGTCTGGTGTCGGTAAGCCCAAGATGCCGTGACGAAGGAAGATCCAAGGCTTTGACCCAGCAACAGAAATGGAACATTAAAGCTTGAAGTTAGTGTGATGTATGATTTGAAGTGGTGGTGATGGGTGATGGAATGAGGGGTGGAGGCTGGGGGGTTAGTGGGGTGAATTGCGGGGACGTGATTTGACCATTCACCCACTGCCCTTCTCTATCTAGACGATAGGATCCGCCTATTTGACGGTGGTGTTGAGTCAGCCTTGGTGATTTGCTGCATTGCATTTTGCAAATGATGCACACTGCTGCAACTGAAAATGGGGTACAGGTAAAGCGGGTTGCTTTTTCATGATAGTGTCCAGTATTGTGAGTGTTATAGGATCCGCACTCGTCCATTAAAGAGGGGAGCATTCCATCACAGTGCCGACTTGTTCTTGTAGGAATTCGAAAGATTTCTGGAGCTTGGAGGTGTGTCTCCACACAAACTCTTCCGTTTCTTGTTTGTACTCTTAGCCACGGAATTTAAATGGCTAGCCCAGCTCACGTTTGTGTCAGTGGCCAACTGCCAGGGAGACGTTATTGTGGGGTTCAGAAATTGTAATTGTACTGAATGCCAAATGGAGACGATTACATTTCGTTTTGTTACACTAACAACATGAATCTTTAATAAGTTATGATTGGGGTCACTGAAGATTGGCTAAATCTGAAAGCGATTGTCACAGCACTCCTGTCTCCAAAAATCAGACCAAAACATTCCGTTGAAAAAAGGCACAGCAAGCAACTAGCCAATAATGTTGGAAGTATGACGTTGGGCGTGGAAGGAGTGTGGTGGTGGTGGGTTGGGGTGCGTGTGAGGGGGGCGAGGGTTGGACGAGTTAATTGAGTATCAACTGCGCTTGGAATTTATGATGTGATGCTCATTACTGAGGCATGACTTGTCAAAATTGGAAGTTCAATATTCCAGGTTATAACGTCTTTACAAATTATAAAGGGATTGGAAGAGGTGGAATATATTACCTTATTGAATACGCGAAAATCACATTGATATTATTAACGCTTCAAACAGTGAGGATGTGGGTAAGCTGACACTAGGAACAAAATTAAAGAATAAGTGAGGGCTCAAAACTGTAAATGATTACATGGCATTACTTAGGAGATAAAGCACAATAATAGACTATTTGGTCGAACCATTTCACCTTGATTTTCCTGTCATTGTCCATCATATAAAACTATCATTGTAATCCGCTAATACTTTATCGCTAATATGTGTCAAACTTCCTCTTCTATGCCCTAATCTCGGTCGCTTCAGGTGCTCCCTTTTGCAGCGTATTCCACATTCTCACTATTCTTTGGGTAAACACGATTCTTCTGAATTCACTGTTGAATTTCTTAGCGAATATATAGTTTGATAGTCCCGTGTTCTGTGCTTCCCCATAAGTGGAAATATGCTCTCTTTATTCATTCTTTGAAAATCTATGAAAAATTTTGAAGACCGCAACTAGATGATGCCTCAGCCTGGTTTTTTTATGGGGACATAGACCAAGGCTCTTCATCTGTTCCTGTTATGTATACCCAATGTAATTTTGCCATCTTTGCTACAGTTACTCACGTGTCAAGAAATTGCTTTTATTAACCTGGCAAATTTAGGAGTAATCTTCAAGCTTCTTGATAGCAAAGAAGAAGTCGCAGTTTGTGTTCCATTGGAGATTATACAGATTTGTCGCAGGAGCTGAAATGGTTTAATGGGATAAATTAATGTGCATAATTTAATATTTTTTCCTGCATTAACATGCTCTAGAACCTGTAAAAGGTCTGGCATCCTAGAGTGAGAAAGCGTGAATGACCTATTAGTATGGAAACATTTATCTAACATGAAACATAATATGGTTGATCTCGATCTTTGGTTTTGAAATGCAGAAGTTAACACAATTATTAACATTTCAGCTCTTGTTAAGCGTATATTGAACAAAATGTGAATGAGGCTTTCATTGCAAATCTAATCAATGTTTTATTGTTTTAAAGAGAGGCTGAAAACTGGGACGTGTTCGACACAGAATTTAGCTTAATGCACTAACAGATTATGCGTCAGCAAAACCAGAAATTGCTACAAAAAGTCAGCAGGTCTGACAGTATCTAACGTGAGAAAGGCAGAGTTAACCTTTCAGGCCCGGATGGCTCTTCTTCAGATCTGAAGAGAATTCGAAATGATGTGAAATATAATCTCTTTTTAAGGGGTGGTGGGACAGATGAAGCTGGATAGCAGGCCAGTGATAGGTGGAGGCAAAGGAGAGATTGCCAGATATGGCATAAACAAAAGGTTGAAAATTGTTAACGAGGAGATATGGCTAAATGAGAAGCTAATGGTGATATTAAGAGTAGAAGGCAGGCTGGGCAAATGACAGATGACCATAGTAGGGGTGATGTGAGTGTATGGGGTGCTCTGGGAGACAAGTTCGAAAAAAGACTAAAAGGTGGGGATGAAAAAATGATTCGAAATAAATTTAAAAAATAATAGATATAGGTTGGAAAATATATGCATAAATGAAAATTTAGAAGTAAATATGAGAGAAGAGGATAAAAAAGGCTGAGGATGTTGGAGAGAACTCATGTTCTGAAGTTGTTGAACTCAAAGTTAAATCCAATTTGCGTTCAGCTTCACTGCAACATTGTAGCTAACTAAGGAAGTAAATGTAGGCATGAAAGCAGGGTGGTCTGCTGAAATGGCAAGCAAAAGGAAGGTGTTCCGCAAAGATGTCACCCAGCCTGTGTTATTTCACTCCAATGTACAGGATACCTAGTTGGGAGCAGCAAGTGCAGTCGATCAAATTGAGGGGAGTGCAAGTGAAGCACTTCTTCATACCCGCCTTATAGTCTTCTTCACTTGACAGAGGTGTTTGGGCCCTTGATGGTGAGGAAGGGCTGAAGTAAAGAGGCAATTGTTGCAACTTCTGCGAGTACATGCAAAAGCGCTTGGGAATGGGGTTGATCTGCAGTGGGTGATAGAGGAGTGGACCAGTATTTCCTGGAAGGAACGGCCTCGATGTGGTGGCGACAAGGCGAGGGAGATGATGGGTGATGCGCAGGTTGAAGAGATGCTTTTGGTGGTGGCAGCAAGCTGCAGTTGATGGAATGATGGAGGATGATACTTTAAATGCGGAGGCTGTTGAGGTGTAAAGTGAGGAGAAGGGCAGGAAATTGTGAGTGAAGAGGCGCAGCAGATGGGCCAGTCATGGTTGAGAGCCCTGTCAAACACTTTGAGTGGGAAAATTTGGTTAAATAAGAAGGAAGACATGTCCAAAGTTTGCTTTGGAAAGAGGAGGAATTGAGAGACTGGGAAGGCATAATGAAAGGAACAAGCGGGTGAGGAGCTGTAGTCGAGGTGTCTGTGAGAGTCAGTGGACATTTAATGATTATTGATGGACAGCCTATCACCAGAAATTGGCGTAGAGAGTACAAGTGAAAGAAGGCAATTGTCAGTGATGGATCATGTGAAAGTGATGGAGTGGTGGAAATTGGAAGCAAAATTAATTATGTGTTTCAGGTCAAGACGAGACCATGAAGTGTCACCGAAAAAGTCACCGATGCATGGGAGAAAGAGTTGTGGGAGGGGCCCTGAGTGGAGCACGGAATGGCCATGTACGTCATAAAGAGACAGGCATAACTGGGGCCTATGTGGCTACCCATAGCACTTATTTGGAGGATTTTTTATGCATTTAAAGATAACTTGTCCATTGGGACACTAAGTTCAGACAGACGGAGCAGAGACATGATGGATCTGGGGTTTTCGGGTCCCTGTTGAAGGAAGAAGCAGAGGGCCCTTAGATTATCTTGGTAGGGGATGGATATTTAGAGGACCTGTTTGGGGCCACAGAAATGGAAAATGTTGGTATTGTGCAGGCATCAGTGGAATCACGGATGAAGATGTGAAGTGTCTGGAGAAGAGGAGGTAGGATAAAGTAAAGATAGGAAGAAATTCCATTGGGCAGGCTGACACGATCGGTGTGCCAGCAATATCCCGTTTGTCGATTTTGTGGAGGAGGTAGAAGCAGCCTGTCTGGACTTAGAGACAACTTTCCGGACATAACATAGAGTTCAAAAACTGCAAATCATGAACTCCATTTTCCATTATTGCCCATTTTTGATGTCCTCTTTCATACTTGTTTTCGAATTTTCATATATATATATATATATTTCTCACCTATTTCTATTATTAATTGCTTTTCATTCATTTTTCTTTTTATTTTCACCGTTTAACTATTTCTCTCTTTTCTGCCACACTTCTCCCTCCTCGCCACCCTGCTCGCACAAGGACCATCCGACATTTGCTCATCCTGCTTACTACATTTACTTTCGGCAATAGCACCCTCTTTAGTCAGTATCTCAACCATCAAAACCTTTCATTTATGATATATTTTGCAATCTCTCATCTGCCTCCAGTGACCTTCCATACAGCTGTAGGTGTCTTACCCCCACCCCAACCCCCTTCCAAAAGCCTTTTCTGCATTCAAAGTTATAAGAACTTCAGTTTTAGATTCTGAGGAAGCGTCATACAGACTCGAAACGTTGATTGTGTTCCTCTCCGCTAATGCTGGCAGACTTGCTGAGTTTTTGGAGCTATTTTTGTTTTTGTCCCAGGAAGAGGAACAATTGAATCTGTAATACTAATAGTGAAAGTACACCTTAAATAATAGAATGGTGGCCTTTCCTAAATAAAAACTTTCTGGTCAGGAGAGATAATGGATGGAATAATAGATGGACTATGGCATCAGCTAATATGTTAACGTTCTCATTGAGAAAGTTATGAACTACGAGTCAAAGGGCCATTATTCCATTTTAAAAGAAAATACAAACATTCCTCACGCATCAAAGGTGTTACCATTTTAAAGACAAAACATTACAAAAACTTATTTTGGTGGAGGAGTAAGGGGACACTTCTTCATTTCACACAAAGCATCTGACCCTCTAATAGCCCTTCTTCCTTCACTAGTAACTAACGAAGAATTTTGCTGGATTCTCCTGACCCACATTCCCCTTTTCTCTATGTCCTGAGGGGATATATTTCACCAGTATTCCTGCTATAGTTTGAGCAATCATTTCCTTTTCCGACACAAACTTTCCTGAGGATTCCTTAGGCGTCCCTACTACTGCAGTAGGGCTACCATTTAATTTGATACAGTCTGCCCTAAGATGTACCACATTATTACAATGAAAAGAAAGAGGAGAAATGTCATTACCATTGCTAACTGTCCCTTCTCTTCATTGACTACTTGCCTTCCTTTCACCTTCCCATTTTTATTCTTTTCGGGTTTATGAGGATGACGGGAAAATCATTTAAATATATGGGCCAGTTCATAATCGTAATGCATCTCTGCTGCCTGCCTAGCTGTTTTAACCTTCTGGTCTTCAACGTGGCTTCCAATTACAAGAGGAAGTGAATCTTTAAGTTCTGCAAGATAATTATTTCCCGAGAGCTGCATATGTTGTTTCTAACTTTATTCAACGGTCAAACCTACTTTGCTTTACCCTTTCAAATTGAATATAATTATCCAAGGCTGTTTCTTTATATTCTCAAATGTATGCTTCTATGCCTCAGGGGCTAAGTCATATGCTCTGAGAATAGCCTTCTTTTGCTGCATTACAATCTAGCTCTTCCAAAAGTGAGGCATAAACGTTATGAGCTGTACATACGAAGAAAGACTTTAAAAATAATATTCAGATATCTTCATCGCTCTTAATTTGCCCAGCTATATTTTCGAATGAAATGAAGAATTTCACATGTTGTTCCTTAAACTTCTGAAGGGCTTCCACAAATGTTAATATCTCCTCACTGTGTTCTAATCTGGAAATATTTTTTATCTCCCCTACTGCTGTCTTTTTTATTAACTCCTAGCATTGCAAGCTGGAAGTCTCTGTCTGTGGGTTTTTCTCATTCCTACTTTTTTTTAAGCTCACCATGTCTAACTCAATTTCCTGTTTTAGTTCTCTCTTCTGCTATTCTGCCTGTACTCATTGGAATGCCTTTTTTTTTTCTTTCCATTTCCTCCAAGTCCTTTTTCTTCATTTGCAGCTGACTTTGAGCAAATTCCAAAATCCCACCTCTTGGAGAACTCTGTCTCTCGGGTATTCCATAGAACTTTACGTTCTGTGCTTTACAATCAATTATTTCTGATTGCCTTACCCCTGCAAATAATATTAATGGAAAATTACCTCAAATTCCGTCAATTTTCTCTTTGTTAATCTGTGTAAACCATTCAAGGTTATATTTTCTATCTATAAAGAAGCTTTAGCAACTGCAATGCCATTTGAAGTTCGAAATTGCATAACATGTCACAGCATAACATGCCTAATATATTTTCTTAATTGGTTCCATGATATAACAGATGTGATTGGTCAGGGTTGCCTGGTTAATACTGGTTATGTGTAAATTCAGAATGCGTTTTGCCACAATAATAGACTTGTTGTCATAAGTGGATCTTATCTGACTATCAGAGAAGGAGCACCACGGATCTGTAGTCGGCGAAAAAGCAGAATGCGGAGGATTGATGAATGATTTTTAAGAAGTCATTCTAATGGAAATTAGAAACAGTTCAATGCCCGCTATCACCATTTTCCCTTGCCCCAGGGGTTTACATTTAGAGAACTGCTCATTTAGCAACCTCTACATGTTATCGTCCATTTATCATTCTTACACCCATTTAAATTGCTATTATTCTTCCTAATATACAGCAGTATCGCTATTTGGGCGTCTATGCTCAATTGCACAGAAAAGTTGAAAGATTATCTGCGGAAGGTTTTAACTCATTCAATAAATGTATTTTACACTGAAACTCAGTTGGACGTGCTGCAGAGTTATTAACTAAGTCGAGCATCGGCTGTAGTTCAGATCGACTGGAAATTCAGGAAAACGAAGCCATGCACTGTGATGCTTAGCATGTCACTGGACGTTTCCAATTCCGTTCTTTGATAATACTTCTCATTTTTTCTGGTCCACGTTAGGTTGTATGAATTTTCTTTTGTGCAAATCACTGTAGCAATTTACAGAGAAGAGGTGGATGTGCATTGTCAAGTATGTTAGTACACGATGTACCTCCTTTACTGTGGATGTTGGACATCTTTTATACAGGTATTTTATGCTGTTTCATTTTCGTCATTTGAGTTTACCATTGCCTCATAAATATATCTTCTATGTGTATAATCCTTGGTGCTGTTTCGTGTCTTACGTACATTTATCCTTCTGTTTTCTGATAGTTGTTATTCGAGCTCAGTTCCAAGTCTCCCAAGATCCTAAAAGTACGAGCCCCCTTGTAGGCTCAAACGTTTCCATGTATTGTACATTCTCTATATTTCAAGGTAACTCAGAAGTGAATGTTTATTGGTGGAAACTTGGTGATAGTGAATTTCTGCAAACGCGCTCTGACAGCCGAAATATATTTGTCCTAATCAAAAATGGAGGAGCCTCCTTGCAACGCCTGAATATCAGTGCCCGGGATTCCGGGGTGTATTACTGCGGAGTCAAAACCCTGGACAGGAGCATGGTCAATGGAACGGGCTCAACAGTCTGGTAAGTGAAATTGTGGGGATTAAAAGAAAACATCAAATATATATGCCGTATCCCTGTTAGAATGTTAAACTAATTTTGTCATGCAGACTTTGGAGGAAATTTAGCCCCTTTTCTATCGTGTTGTTCATGCAGCCATAACACTGTTTAATTGCGTGAACGTCACAGATGCTCATGTAGAAGGGAAATGTACGCCAGGGTTATGGCACAATTGTTCTATATTCTAAATGGTTCACTAGTTCTTACATCAGCACGTCTAGATTTAATTGACTTTCCCCCAAAACAAAGGCGAGAGTTCTCCTGATTCACTTTTGAAACCAATGGGTTACGCTGTTTCCAAATTCATTTCAGCGTTTGTTTAATTTTCTTTCAGCAAATATTTGAAGCAGAACGAAATTATGAATCAAACGCAAGCCAAACATCCTGGAATGATTGTGTTGCATTCTCTGGCATATGTATTGACTAAATTTGAAGTCTGAGGGCAGATGACATTTGAAACCGCATGGGGCACTTTAAGTTAGGGTTATTTGGAGTGGCTTTCAACATGCCCTCCATCCCATGAGCTCAATCTTCCCCTTTGGCTTCTGCAACATCCAAGGAACATAGCTGTCTCAAACCATACATGCTCAAAGTGACATTCATTCAGTTATAATCTATAATGTAGGATGGAAATTTATTTTACATTAATTATGCTTCAAAGGTAAAAACACCAATATTGAACTATGACCAGTTTCAAGTTCTTTAATGAAAAGATCATTACGATTTTAAAAGAAAATCCGAATAAGGATTTGTCCAGCTGTCCCGACAAAGGAAAATTTGAAATTGAGAGACTTGCAGTTTTATTGTTGACACCACTTCCTTTCTGTGACCTATTAACTCTTCGAGGACAATATGAATCATTGACAATTATGCTTTGTCCCTTTATTTACCCATTAGATTCATTAACGCCTTGCAATTTAAGGTGCCTTGACCAAATGAAAAAAAATAGTTGCGCAATGAATGAAATTTTCGGTACAGAAGAGGGGGGACCCGGCCCATGATGGTTATGTTGGCTCTTTGTAAGGTCTATCCATTATTTCTGATTCCCTACACATTCCCCATAACCCTCGGATGTAATGTTTGACCATGATAAAATAAAACACTTTGGAAAATTATTATGTAAGAAATCAAATTTAGTTGTGGTTGATCAACACTCAGGTCAATTAATGGCATCCTAATTAACTACATCAGATAAAGTAATCATAATCGCTACAAGCAAGAAGAAACTAACCCATAACTTCTTCTTGTTTGATTCCTTTAGCCCCTTGCAGTTCCACCAACTCCAAAAGAATATTTTTCCAAAGTACACGAATTAAGCTCCTCTGTTTCAGATCTCGTGTGCAAAACCAGAGAAATGTATCCAGATGCAGTCAACCTCACGTGGTGTAAAGATGGGATTGAGATCACGAACTAGGCAAATACAACCAAAGCATTCAACAAAGATGGACTGTATGAAGTTTCCAGCCAGTTGGAGAGATGGTCTTTTCGGAGCGGAGCCGTATATACTTGTCAAGTGTCTTATGTCACCCTCCCGATTCCAGCTAACGTGACAAATATTGCTGTGATTTCTACCCAAGGTAATAGATCATCATCCGTAGGAACAGTATGAGATGGAGATATACATGTTATGGTCATAAGAGTTACGCAGGGAAATTTGCCCTTCACCCCATCATGTCCGTGCCGGCAGTCAAGCACCAATCTATCCTAACCCCATTTTCTAGCACATGGTCGGTAGCACTGTATGCTTGGCGTTTCAAACGCTATTCTAAATACATTCTAAATGTTGAGAGGGTTCCTGCCTCTGTCACCGCCTCAGGCAATGCTTTCCAGATGTCAACCACCCTCCAGGTAAAAACAAATGCTTAAATCTCCTCTGTACCTCCTGCCCCTTACATTAATTCTATGCCTCCGGTTACTCACACCTCCATTGAGGGGAACATTTTCTTCCTATCTTCCCTATATTTTGCCCTCACAATTTTGTTTGCACCACATCAGCACCGACACCTCCACCCCCCTCCCGTGCCTTCTCGATTCCAAACAAAACAACCCTAGCCTATTCAATCCTTTTTCATAGCTGAAACACTGCAACCGACGAAACAAACTGGAGAATCTCCTCTGCACCCACCAGTATGTCTGCATTTGCTTTGCAATTCCATGTCGGTCAGATGGCACTTCAACTAGAGAAAGAGCCAAATATATAACGCAATTATGGAGTTAGTGCGCAACTATGAAAGAAGTGGAGTGAAACTCCACCTCGAGAGTTGTAGTTTACTGCTGCACGTTGACTGTCCATGGAACAAGATTCCGCTGCTCTGCACAGGCTTCTAACTTAATGTCGCTTAATTTAATGCTTGGTAAACTGCAGCTTGATTGAACGTATTGCACGAAATTGTGTGGGATCGTTTATTTCTGAAAACAAAAGTAGGAAAATCCTGAAACATCAGGGTTTCTCAATCGTTTAATGGCAAATATCAGATACGCAATCTGATTGCTGTGGTTGGATGATTTTAGCTTCTGGTGTTATTATTTCACATGTTTTGTCTCTGTTGTATGCCATTTTACATCCTATGTCACTTGAGTTATCTGCAGCCACCTGTATTACCTACATAGCCAGCTTCCAAACTGGTAACTCTAAATATTGTTGTGGAAGCTTTCATTGAATGCATTCCATGAACTTAGGCTCAAATCTCCTATTCCCGATTGGGTTTGCTAAAACTGTATGTAGATAAAGGTCCCCAAAGGTTATCGCAATCATCATGCTCTTCCAATTCCCTGATATATACCATCTGGGTTATTGTAGTTGAAGAGAAGCGGGCTACCGATGTTTTCCAATGTCAGTTCTTTCTTCTCTGCAGCCAATCTAAATATACTTTGCTATCTCCGTCTGTGAACTATTCTTAAATCTGCCATAATGTCAACATTTGTTATCATGGACACCTCGCTTTTTTTTTGTTTTTTATTTTTTTCATTGTACATTTTTATCTAAATAAAATGAATTGCCCTGAAATACTTAGAACCCAGGAACAAGGTTTCAGTAATCGCTATTAGGTAAAACAGGTTCATGTGTTACTATTTCATTGCGCCATTCATCTTTTATGGCAGTTTTCTGCTTTTCCTGTGTTGTTTCCTGATGTGAAATGTACCGTTATTGCCTTCGGAATCTTCCTGCCGCAAAACACACAGACCATCACAACACTGCCTGAAACTGTCACTTTAGTCATAAAGGATTTGGATTGAAGCATATTACGCAATTGCTACAATAGTGCGCCGTCTTTTATGTTACGAGGTGCTAAAAACGTGTCTTCCCATTCAATTATTTATGTGATTACGGGAGGTGCATTGATATTTCAACTGCTGACCGTTATCATTGGCAGTCGCTGTCAGCGAAAGAAAAAAGGTAAAAAGCCATTAGTCCATTGTAACTTTAGATACAGAACGCCAAACATGTGAAGAAATAGAATAATTTGAGTAATTCCTAGTATGGCATTAGATTTGTGAAAAGTAATAACGTTTCTCCTGGAAATTTATTGCCTCAGGGAATTAATGACTGCCCCTCTATTTTTGCTCCGTAGTCATTTAATTACATTTCCAATCCAAAATATATATAGTTATCCGGAATTGTAGACGTGAAGCATGATGTAATAGTTTTACAAATTGTCATGTGGGCCTAATGTTGCTGTTGTGGATTGGACGCCATTTATCTAAACATTCTTTCGTGAAATATTTATATTTAAATGTAAAAAAACAACAACCGGGGCTCGACTTTGCAGGCAATGTTTTAGCTTACTAAATATTGTACAGTTTGACTTTCCAAATAATATTTTGATATAAATACCCAGCTTTGAATGGAATCTAGCAGAATATTTTCAAAACTTGGATCTTAAAGTGACCTGCATGTCTGAATTATAATTAATTCTTTACTAGGAGAGTGGCGATATGTGGAGAATTCAAAACATCGTGAAGGACAGATAAGTTTGCAGCATTCACTCTGACATATATGTTAAATAATAAAACTTTGACAACGCTGAAAATGCATTAGCAAATCGTTACATTTCAGCTCCACTTTGGTCAAATATATTTCAAGATTCTTTATCAACTACAAAAAAAATCACTGATGTCATCCGAGTTGGATTGGGGCCAAGGAAATTGCCAAATAATTACTGTGGTGCCAATGAAAATGTAGGCACTGTATTGCTGGAAAGATGTGCGTAGGTCACTGAAAAGAGAAAAGAGTTATTGACTATTCTGCACGTACTCCCGCTGAAGATGTTGCGAACATCCATGGGCTTTTCAGAATTAACCACGTCACTTTCCGACTAGAATCTACATTATGTGAGCTCACATGTAATGAATATCCACTGGTTGGGGTGTCAGAGGCAGCCAAAATCATATTTCAGCCCGTATCTTGAACAATAAACTGAGACGACTTGTAAAACTAAGGGAATGTATAAATATTCCAGTGAACATTGTAATTGTTTTCACATTTCTGACCAGGTATGACATGCTTTTTAATAACGCTGCCAAACAATCAACATCAACAACATTTTCATTCTTCATCCAGTTCTTAAGTAATTTAGATACCAATAAAAAATGTATTTTATCAGTTCATGGAGGAAGCAACGGATTGACAAACGCCTTATATTGTATTCGACTCGAAGCTCTCTGATATAATTGGGAGATTTAATCAGCTAGAGAAAAGGACAGGTTATGCTAATATATGAGAAGTGTAGGAGAACAATTTGTCAATCTCCTTTGATTAATGGTCAATGACTGTACATGATTCAATCGACCTATAGACCAGACAGCATAACGTTTCCTTTGGGGAAATTAATTGATTTAATGATTATGGATGGTCTGCCTGGTAACTTTGAAAATGTTCGGTTTATCAGTATCAGTCAACGGGGATTTCTAATGGGTAATTCCCGTCCAAATCATTTCAAGAGGTGGCAGAACGAGTGGAAAGGAGGATACAATGGGTGTTAATTATGTGTAATTGCGAAATGATTTTCATAAACTACGACATTGGCGAGACTGTTAGCTATAGTTAAAGCTCATTAAATTAATGGAAAATTATTTACCTCGTTAGGAAAGTTGCAGAGTTAGATTAGACAGAAATCATGAATAATATTCAAGTTCTCTAATTGGCGAGATGTAACTGGTGCACTTTTGTAAGCTTACGTATTGGGACCTGATGTGTTCACAATATTTATTCATGACTTAAATCAAGGGATCGAAAGCTACATATGCAAATTTTCTGATGACACATATATAGTCGGCACTGTAAACTACGTAGATAGTAGAATAAAATTACAGAGATATATCAATAAGTTGAATAAAAGGGCAACTGAGGCAATTTGATATCAGTGTAGTCAAAGTCGAAGTTATCCGGTTTTGAGTTATAAAGGATAAAACTGTTATTCTCTAAATCTTGAAAATGGAGAATCTGTAGAGGTGCAAGTAGTGAGTATTGGATAGAATATTAGCTGTCATCAACTCTAGAACATAATAATAGCATAGTATATTGGACATTAATTAAAGGCAGAACGAGATTACAAGGGAGACGATGATGCACTCAGTTCATTTTTGGTCATACCCGAAAGCTCTGGCTCTTTCAGAATGGAAGGCAGGAGGGAAGATTAATTGGGTTTTGAACAAATACAGTGTTGATTGTCCAGAATTATATTTGGACATCAAGACAGCAGAAATACCTGCTCAATGAGCTGCTACTATATTCCTCTGTTCCCTTGTGCGTCATTTTCAGTTAGGGCGGCTTTTTTAAATGAGTTGACGTTTCGACTCCTGATCAGAAGGGTCATGAGGACTCGAAACGTCAACTCTTCTCTTCTCCGCCGATGCTGCCAGACCTGCTGAGTTTTTCCAAGTAATTCTGTTTTTGTTTTGGATTTCCAGCATGCGCAGTTTTTTGCTTTTATATCGGCTTTTTTAAATGTTCACCCAGCTTTAAAAAAAACTGTGAATTCATGTTATTACCAATCGTTGACTTCACAGTCAGAGGGATTAACCATTGATAACAAACTGATCTATGCCATTTTCGGTCTAAGTACCTCCAGGAATTCTGGCAAGCCGAAATCTAACGACACGAATATAGAACTTTCTCAGATTAGAAGAACAGTTCTTAGAGGAGAAACAGAGGTTCTCTACACAGAAGTCAGGGTCTTATAATATTGACAATCGCGTGGCAGCTACTTTCATGTTGTGCACTCATGTTATTTCTCTCTCAAGCATAATGCGTTCATACATGAGCTTACCTGCGTACTGCATTTAGGCTGCATGTTATTTCATGAAGAACCGCCGTTATGTGATTTAGAATGCAATTGCAGTTAAGGATGGTTTGTAAATTATAAATAGGCTAAAATCCCTTTTTCCATAATTTGAAACAGAGTGTTGTACGATGTTCCTTCTTTATCAACGTTAATGTTTATGACGGTGCAACGTACTTCGAAAGGTAGTGAGTTACTTAAAGCGAAACCCTTGCAATCAAGCATTTAACACTTACGAAAGTTGAGCTATTCGCTTTTGAGAAATACTAGACGTAAGGAAATCTTTTTCTGCAGCATTAAAAAAACTGACCACCAGGTTATTCGGCCTACAAGTCACTGTTTGCTTTCTGTGTTATTTTGCTGTAGTAAGGGTTAACTTTGATCCACTCTAAAATAAGCATAGCACGATTTATCGATAATACGAGGCGTAGAATAATGTTATGCAGTAACAAAGACCCATTCAGTTAATCACTACTGCATACAAGTTACCAACTGAAATGTCCAATTTGCAATTTCTTGAAATATTGCCACTTTCAATATGTATCTCACAAAATTAGTTGCATGTTCTGATCAGACTTTGTCCTTGAAAGCGCATGTGAATAAACTGATTACGAATGACTGAATAAAAGAATGATCGCATTAAACAAAAATTTTTCGAAACATTTTCAGGAAGCCCTAACCGTAATTATATTATTTCAATCTACTGATGTGATGTAACCATTACAAATGCCGGCAATTCTATTTCCAGCCCAGAAGTCAAAATATTATAGATCAATCTCAGTCCTGGTACATTTACATATCAAGCATATAATTATGTGCATACGACGTACATAACAGAGAAATGGTCCATCCACAGAATGCATTTCTTAAGATGCACAAATACCTATTTTTTTGTAACACCATTACATTACTATGCATGGCAAAACGCATTTCTTTCTTGTGGATTGTTTGCTTTTGGCTCTTCTTTGTAGTCCATGGAAATGCATGGATCCCCAAAATCCCTGCCCAACGAATTTTATATTGATTATATTGATTTTGTATTTATCAGTCAAAATCTGGATTTAGCCTTCATATCAAGGGAGATAATATAGCTTGTCCTCCCGTAGAAAGTTGTCATAATAGCATTTGAACCCGGTGTCAGCTCAGGCGATCGTAAATGTGTTCTGCAATTTAGATTTGAATCACTCACATGAGGGAATGCAACATTCTTAGCTGCTTTTACGCTTCAATGTTAATTAAAATGCAATTGCCTAATATGAGGAGTTGCTTTGTTTTCTACGTTGTGTCTATATGTTTCGTCCTTCATGAATATCTATGCCAACAAGATTGCTGGAGATCACTATCATTACTGAATACGTCAATACCTAGGACCAAATTCTCACCCCGGTTAACTAATATACCCCTTCAAACATCATTTTGCAAACTGTTATGTTTTACCCAGATTCATGTCACTAAATAATTTAGTCAACCATCCGTTATGGTGCTCAGTAAGTTTCTTATACCTTTTGTTTCATGAAATGGCTTTATTGCTTTTAATTTTTGGCTATTTCCCAACAGGGAATAAAGAGAGTTCACCAATGGGGAGGATAAGGTTTACACCAATCAATAACTTGTAAGTAAAAATTAATGAAGTCCACTAAGTGAATGTAACTCAAAAATATATTAGTGAATAGAATTTGATCTCTCTCGCGTACTTGACAGTGCACGACCATTTTACAATAATCCCAAATTGACTCCTTGCTCCTTGGTGATCCATGCTGGAATCCCTCCTCATCTGCTTCCGTTCTGTTACCTTAACAGTGTGCTACACAGAGACATTAAAATGGAGCAATGTGACATCAGGTTGTTGCTCTGGCACAATCATCATTGTTCAGTTATGCGAGTTGCTATTCAGAGATTAAGACAAACGTGTCTGGCAAGGTACGTTTGCATCAAGCAAATTAGCCGTAATCTGCAGGGAAGCAAGAACATGCGGAGGAATAGCTGAACCAACAGAGAATCGCGTCCGCAAAATATACTTTATCTTCTGAATTCCTTCAATTTCTCTGATTTCCATTTTTGTGCTGCCTAAATTAACTCAGATTAAATGTTCGGGCATGAGCACAGGTATTCATAGGCTCTTAGTTTCAGGGAAACTGTCATACTCTTTGCCTGAATTGGTATTTACCCGTTGTCCCTTCTGGCACATAAATACCATCTCTATGATGAGCATTAATAGATGAATATAATATTTGGCAGCCACCACATGGCATTGATGAGATCACATAGTGTGAGCTCTCTTTTTCGCAATATGGCACAGGCTATAATGTATTTTCCAAGGCTACACAATCGAATACATGAAGCTAAATCATTTGAAAATCTCGACTTAACAGCGTGCCGGAATATTTATATACAAAACAATATTATACACTTGATTCAAAACAAATATTCATGCACTGCTCATTTGCTATCAATGAGCAATCTTCGGGCACTTCTTTGAGCGTTGCAAACTCATGTCTCGCACAAAGGTAGGTCACATAAGGAAACTTCCACGGCCCGATGCAAAATGCTTGCATAAGGATTGCTATAGCCTGGCAAAAAAAAAAAAAACAGCACCGTATGAACGCGCAGACCTTCATTTCGTAGCCCTTCAGCAAATTTTTTAAAAAGCGTCTGGTTATTTAATAAAAGCAGAAAACAACTGTAAATGTGTTTCAGAAATAAATATCGGTAGGGGACAGATTAAAATGAAATTTCACATGTTTTCTGTCGCAATGTAAATAAACACATACCATTTTTTGCTGTTTAACGCATGCCACGAAATCAGTGCTGCGGTGGAATTTGGGCACTTTCCTCGCTGGCCAATTCCTTATGAAAGTGAAATGTTGCAGGGGCAAAAAAGAAAATCGACGGTGCTGCGGCCGTGGCCTATTCAAACATGTAGCCAGGATGTGACCTCAAATCTATTTGTTTTGTTTCCTCATTTTGTGACAGTCAAGAATGACACAGGCGTTTGAGTTTTGCACAATGAATATGTTTCATAGTATGCATATTTACAACTTGCATTGTAGCTGCTGGGCGGTCGGGAGAAATGAATGTGAAAGGATGCTTTGTTGTATTTGAATACGGTCAGTTTCCGATAATTTAGTGCTCCTGGTTATATAATTAACGTAATGTATGTGTTGTAAAATCTGAGAATGTCACATTGCAACTAAATCAGCCTTGGTGTGATTTGGTAAAGGGCTTCAGTTTTCCAAAGCTGAGAAGGGCATTGACTGAGAATCATCGCTGGTAGCTGGGGACATCATTTCCATCGGTTGTAGATACTGATGGAGCATGCGGAGATGAACATAAGACCATAACAAATAGGAGTAGACCTCGACTAGGCAGACTGTCGGAACTGTTCTGCATTTCATTGTTAACATAGGTGATCTTCGGTATCAACTCCACATTCCCGCCTGCTCACCATTTTGCAGCATTCCTCAAAAGACCAAATATTCACCCATTTCAGCCTTAAACAGATTCAACGATGGCACATTCACAACCATCTGGAGTAAATGATGAAAAAATCCATAACCCTTGGATATTTTTCTTAGCCTAAGTCCGAAATGATCCTCACGTCATCTTGAATTTGAACTCCCCTATGCTGTATGCTAAAGCAAGGGAAAGCAACGTTACAGTGTTGGCTGTGTAACTGTCCTTCCCTAATCCTGTATGTTTTAAGGAGAAGACCTCTCATTCGCCCATTCTCCGCAACATTCAACCCAATTTACTCAATTTCTTATCCATTCAAATGTCCGCTCTCTTGCAGATTCAGTCTGCTCCCTCCAATGCATGTCTATATTTCCGTTATTATGGAGGTGAGGACGGCACAATATTATTGATGCTGTTTCCCCAAAGCCCTGTAACCATTGTAGCAAGGCTTTCTTAGCATACCACTATAACCTTCTTGAAACAGAGGCCAGCATGCTATTTTCCTACTTCTAGCGTTGCTTTGTCTACATGCTCACTTCATATTTTTCTTGAACAAAGAAACAAAGATCCCTGTGGGCACCAAAGTCTGCAAGCTCCACCCATAATCTACAAAAATATTTATTTCCCTCTCGTGAAGAAACTGAATGACCTCATATATACTCATATTCGGTTCTACTTTTCAATATTCTGCCGTCTATTGTTCATTTTCCTCTATCAGCCTCAAGGCTTAATTTTCTGAAGTATTTGCATCGCCAGAAAAACAAAAAAAAAATGCGCTCTATCAATTCGTCCAGCTCATCAATATCAGTTTGATTGTTTTCTTCATTATGAGGATTTTGTTTTTGCTGGCAAGGCAATTTGTTGCACATCCTTAATTAACATTATGAAGTTGGCATCGCACAGCCTTCATTAACCATTCCAGTCCATCTAATGCATCTACACCCACACTGCTGTGAGGAATCGAGATCCAGGGTATTGATCAAACGCCAGCGGAAAAAATAATATATAATTCCATGCCAGAATATTTGTGGTTTGGTTGGGAACTTGATGTGATGGTCCTCTCCTGCACGTGATTATTTCGGCCTTCCGGATGGTCTAGGTCACTGATTTGGAAGGTGCTGTCGAAGTAGCATGGCCAACTGCTGCCGTGCACCTTGTAATTGGTAAGCAGTTTTGCCACTATGCCTGTTGAGGGAGTTAATGTTCCAGGTGCTGGATGGCATGTCTAACAAATGGCCGCTTTTTCCACCAACACGATGATTTCTTGATTGTTGGTGGAAACACCCACATCCAGGCAAATGAACATTGTTCCTTCACACTCCAGACTTGCGCGTTTTTAGTTTATGGACAAATTTTGCTGAAACAGGTAAGCTACTCGCCACAGATCTCTCAGCACCTGCTGTGCTCCTATATCCACAGCATTTACATAGCCGTGCCAGTTTTCCAGTCAATGGTTGCTCCCAGTATATGGGCTGCTGAGAATTTGGCAATAAAAAGGCCATTGATTATCCAGGGGCACTGTATTGATTCTCACCTTTTTGAGAAAGTAAGAGTGTGTGAAGAAACTTACTGGCCAATTATCAGCATAACCAAGACTAGTGTTTAGGTCACGCTGCACTTGGGCACGATACTTGCCAGCATCTTAAGAGTTCTGAAAGTTAGAAGGGATTGTGAAACCGCCGGTGAACATACTGGCTTCTGATATTATGATGCAGCTGACGATGATTAAGTCTAGGACACCATCCTGAGGAGCACCTACAGAAATGTCCTCGGGATGTGATGAGTGGCTTACAACAACTGCAGCCATACTCCTTTGACGTGGGTACCACTTCAGTCAGAGGAGGTTTTCCTTTTTGATTTCCAATGACATCAATTATTTTGAGTGCTCCTTCTTGCAGAACTTTGCCAAATGATGTCAAAGGAAGTCACTCCTACTTCGGTTCTTGAGGTTAGTTGTTATGATCATGTTCAGATGAAGTGTGTAGAGAGTAGATCTGGAGGAACTAGAATTGGGCACATTGCATTTTTCCTCGATATCTCATGGGCGGCAGGATTTCAGTATTTTGGCTATGACCTGATCTGGATGACCACGGTCGTTTTCCCTCATGTTCCATGCATGGATTCAGCCACATATTCACCTTCATAAATAGCCTTTCTGTGAACACCTCACATTCACCTACGTGCACAGTAACTCTTCTTTAGACTTAATTACAATCCATAATTTTTCGTGACACCACATTATGGCTTATCATTTCCGACTGTAGTGCAACATCTGTCCAACAATTCTCTGTACACCTTCGTGTTCCTCCCTAATATTGCTAATTGGTTACCACAAACATCCAAAATTAGGTTAAATGCCACACCATACAAATCATCCTGGAAAGCCACCCATCTTCTGCTCTGTCCTCCCCTGTCTCTAGTCACTTGCAATGGTATGAGACCGAAACATATATTGCTATGTGAGGTGTTACTTGCTAATTTCTTCGTTCTATTCATAAACTCTGCAGGAAAGACTATAACCTCCTTTTGCAAATGACTTTGGAACGGCGAGAACAGTGATCACTGGATGTTAAGCCTTCAACATCAAAATATTTGGCAGGCAATGTGTGGCGTCCTTGACCTTTAATCAGGGAGGCAACTGTACATCTGGATTTATTTTGATGACGGCAGAAAAACATTTTTGTTCCCCTCTCTATCGAATGCTCCATCAGAAGTGCGTTTCCAAACTAACTTCATTCCCCCTTGAACAGCTGAGCCAGTAGTGGATCCATGGACTTCCATGCTTTTCCAAATGAACAATCACAATCATTCGGATCCAGAAGTGAAAACTGTTTGGAGAGCAAGAGCCACTCAAATCATTTGTGCGCTCTCTGCCTGCTCCCTGTTGACTGCCCGGCAGTCATCCGTTCCGTCTCCATTACATAACCTTAACCAAAGGGGTGATTAAATCTATGAATGTTTTACCCACAAAGCCCTCAGCCTCGAAGATGCATAACATTGAGGCTCACTGCTGCTCAAGCTCCATATCCCAGACATCAAGCTGCGGCAGCTGAAAACTTTTCCCGCACGTCTGGTTATCCAGGACAAAAGAAGTTTTCTGGCATTCTCTCATCCAGCAGAATGTGCATGCCACTGGCCCAGCTCCCCTGTTGTCTCTCTATTTATGAAAATATGAAACATATTCGGTAATTAAATAGTGACTCACGAGCAACTCACGAGTGAACAGTTTGCCTTGTGCTTAACATTTGATGGTAATAGTTCTGTTGGTGCTCTCATATTGCAATTAGACATCCGATAAAAAAGGTAAGGGCTGTCCATTGTTGTGAAATTGAATTCTTAACAGTGATCTGAGCAATAACTATTGTTGAATCCCGATCTGTCTCCCAATATTATTGCATATCTGTGGAACATGGTTAATTGCATCAACATGCTTAATTAATATATCTTAAGGAAGGTTCATAAAATATTGATAGAAGTTGGGTTCATTACATTTCTGCTTGTGTGACTGCTAACTGTAAATCTTAATCTGCATTTCACTCGTCGCATTTTTAATTAAGTTTTTGTTCAACTCCGAAGTTTCTGAATAGAAAAATAATTAATGTGAATATCTAATTGGATAGCATAACGATTCACAGTTCACTGCTGTGAATCCTCATAACACAACTAAAATCAATTGTACATAGAGCGAGTTGTGAATCTCCCACATATTTTGCAAGATTCCTCAGTACAACTTTCTTGGTCATCAACAGCCGCCATGCTTACTTAGAAAAAGCAAAATGCTGCGGATGCTGGAAACTGATGTAAAAGAGCCCCAAAAAAGAGTCATTCGGGCTCCAAACTTTGGTTTTTCTCTCTCCGCAGCTGCTGCCAGACCTGCTGAGTTTTTCCAGCATTTTATTTTGTTTTATTCGCATGCTCAATTTACCAATAACTGCAATTTGCGGGACATTGCATTGCAGAAAATCCATCCCGAGTTACGAAGCAGTGATATACCCTTGCAAGTAGCTAAATCTGATTACAGTATTCAAATTTGATAGATTGAGGTGATCGAAATTGCTATTTATTATGCATCGTAACCTGAACTGAACGTGACCCTGAAGTTAAAGGAACAACCCACTGACGGATTCCTATGCACCATCTCAAATGTAGAACATTAGAATGAGACAGGTTCAAAGAACGTTTAAAAAAAGATGATTTATTCATTAGTGACATTGGTCTGAAAACGTTGAGAAAGATATTTTCAGATAAATTTGCTTTAGTGGCACTGTCCCAACAATATTCTTTCATTGTATTTCTTTATCAATTCAATAAAACAGTGCCAGTGCTTATTTCCTGATGGCATATCCGGAGTTTAGGACCTCACGCCTTAAGTTGTATAATTTCTATTTAAAAACGGACAAAGGTCTTTTTTTTTAAAATGGCTGAAACATTCCTGTCTTTGACCATTGAACAATGATAGTTAATATGACAATTTCGCTAAATTTAGCATGTCATTTACTCTGAAGATGCCCCAGCGACCCCCTGTTGGCTGCAGAGACCAAATTCTACGACAAAATACATTTCCTAGGCCAGGCCTGGTCAAACAAATTAAATTTGGCTGCTAGCGTAGTTTAGGGTCAGGGCAATTTTCCTTTAAGACGTAATGGTTGGAACATTCATACTCGCAGTGGGCCACGCAAAGGGAACCACATCCTCTGGCAACGCATAACACGAAAGGTAAAAATCAGGTGACATGACCACCGAGATGGAAGAAACAGGAACAATGGGTTGTGGAGCTGCAAAATATATCCTGTCATTTTCTGTCAACATAATAACAGCACCAAAAAGGTGCTCTGCCACATTGAATCAGCGGCACCATCTACTATTTTTACTGGAACTTCTGATCTTCTGTACGATTACCTATACCAGTGATTTATCTAGGTACGCTTATGTCATCGTGCTAGCCAACTCTTCTGGACTCGTGAATTATGCATCCTTAATTCAACCTGCCGGGCTCTGTGAATAAATATACTATTGGACATTGATTCTGGAGTCGCGTGACACAATAATTCATTTCCCTGTCACCTTTGCCCAACAAATCATTTTTTTCTCCATCTCTCCTTTACTATATAAGTGAAAAGAAGACAGGCTTGCGACACTAATCCGGAGTTCGAGCGTGTTTATTTTTTATTCATTCTAGGCATGCAGGCTTCACTGCGTAGACCAGCATATGTTTCCCATTATTCATTGACGTGGAGAAGGTGGTTTTGAACTGCCTTCTTGAACCGCTGTGGTCTATGTATTGTAGGTATGCCTGCTTTGCTGTTAGGGAGGGAGTTCCAGAATTTTGATCAGCGATAGTTAAGGAGCAGCTATATATTTGCAAGTCAGGATGTCTCTGGCTTGGAAGGCAACTTCCAGGCGGTGCTGTTCCCTTGTCTTTCTAGATGGTGCTGCTCGTGGGTTTGGAATATGCTGTCTATGCGTGCTTGTTGAGCTCTTGTAGATGCTGTCACGATGCGTCGGTGGTGGAGAGACTGAATGTGTGTGGATATGATGCCAATAAAGCTGGCTGCTTTGCCTTGTATGGCGTCAAAATTCTTGAGTGTTGTTGGAGGTGCACACATCCAGGCAAGGGGACGATGCCCCATCACACTCCTAACTTGTGCCTTGCAGATAGTGGACAGTTTCTGTGGAGGCAGGAAATGATTTACTTGCCTTACGATTCCTAGCCTGTGACCTGGCCTTGCAGCGAAAATATTCAAATAGGTAGCCCAGTTCAATTTCTGGCCAATGGTATGCCCCACGATGTACATAGTGGGACAGTAACCGATGGTATTGCCGTCGAACATCAAGGGAAAATGGTTAGATTCTGTCTTTTTGGACCTGGCCATTGCCTGGCACTTATGTGATCTGAAGGTTACTTGTCAGTTTTCAGTCCAAGCCTCGATGTTGTCCAGGACTTTCTGCATTAGGACACGGACTGATTCAGTATCTGAGGAATGGCGACTTGTGTTAAACATTGTGTTATCATCAACAAACATCCGCTCGTATTACCTGACACAGGAAGGAAGGTAATTGATGAAGGAGCTGAAATTGGTTGTGCCTAGGCAGCAAACTGAGGATTTCCTGCAGTGATGTCCTGGAGGTGAGATGGCTGACATTCAACAGCCAAAACCATGTTACTTTCTGCTTGGTATTACTCCAGGCAGCGGAGATACTTCCCGCGATTCACATCCAGAATTGAACCTCTCCTTGATGCTACAATCGGTCAAACGTGGTCATGCCTCACCTCTGGAGTTCATTTTTTTTGTCCATGTTTGAACTAAGGCTATAATGGGATCAGGAACTGAGTGGCCCTGGCCGAAACTAAGCTGAACGTCAATAGCCAGGTGATTGCAAAAAAAGTGCCACTTGATAGCACTGTAAATTGTCCATTTACTGTTACTCACTTTACTGATGATCGAGGTAAGAGTGATGTTACAGTAATTGACCATGTTGGCTTTTAGCTATTGCTTCAAACCTAACCTTTCGCACTGATGTACTGGTCTCTCCCATCACTGTGGATGGCAATACCTGTGGACTATCCTCCAATGAGCGTTTCAGTTGTCCACCACCATTCCCGGCTAGATAAGGCAATGCTGCATAGATTCGATCTGATCCGTTTAGTTGTGGAAGCGCTTAGCACTGTCTAGAATTTAAACCAAAAACAGAATTACCTGGAAAAACTCAGCAGGTCTGGCAGCATCGGCGGAGAAGAAAAGAGTTGACGTTTCGAGTCCTCATGACCCTTCGACAGAACTTGAGTTCGAGTCCAAGAAAGAGTTGAAATATCACTGTCTAGAACTTGCTGCTTATGCTTCTTGTAATACAAGTAGTCCTGTGTTGTAGCTTCACGAGGTTAGGCCTTCATTTATGCCTGGTGCTGCAACTGGCAGGCCCTACAGCATTGTTCATTTAACAAGGATTGATCCTGTGGCTTGGCGGTGATGGTAACGTGGGGTATATGCCGTGCCATTAAGTTACAGATTGTGGTTTAATACAATTCTAATGCTGCTGATGGTCCACAGTGCCTCATGATTGCCCAGTCTTGAGTTGCTAGTTCTGTTCGGAATCTCTCCCATTTAGAATGGTGGCAGCGTCACACAACATGATGGAGTGTATTCTCAATGTGAAAACGGTATTTATTTTCTACAAGGACTGTGAGGTGCTCATAAAGAAAGTACCTACCTGAGTTAATCATATCATTAATTTGTTGTGCGTTTATAGATAAAAATGGATTAATCCAAAATGAAAGGTTTCCAAAAGCAGCACTGCTTATAAAGAGGGGAGTAAATCAACGCAGCACTCCGTTTGCGGACGGCTGATGTGAGGAGAAATCAGGATTGTTTACATTACCCCATCTCCTGTGCTTAACAGCTGCAAGCAGGGAAGTATGATGGCAAAGCATTATAACCTGTCTACTTAGGTCACAGTTTATTGAATTCATAATTTCCACCTGCCATTCTTATGTAGCCGGAAAATGTTTATTTGTCTGCCTAACTCTGGCATGCTTTTCGGTTCTTGCTGATACGTTCAATGCACGACAAGGCAGCTCGCTGGTATTCAAATACCAAATGAAATTGGCTCTGAATGGCAGCACTTTTGTCGAAGTAGAAAATTTTACGGGGTTGAAGATAACCAAGTTCGAAGAATGACACTGACCAACGATCAGGACTGCAGAGAAAGCCCAGAAGGGGACAAATGTACTTTAAGAGAATAAACATGTCTACAAGGGCCATTACCGCCAAATGGCATCTTCTCCTTGTTGCAACCAAATGTATTGATTTACAGCCACAGCGCACACTCTGGCTTCCGAGATCAATGATGAAGACAGACAAATGTTTCTGGATTATGAGCCCTGCAGCTCCACCCACCGCCCCACCCCCCACCCCCAACCACTGCAGCAGCCCCCCCCCCCCCCCCCCCCCCCCCCCCCCCGACTCACCCCCTCCCACCCCATTCCAATTGTGCGTACATCTGGTTGGAGGAACTGAAACGGTTCTCTTCAGTGTCAAAAAGTATGTAATTCTTCCTCATCCCACCTAGTGTCAGCTTAGGCGAATAAGGAGGTGCCTGCTTTATTTTTCTGAGCCAAAGAACGTGCAAGATGTCAGAGAAAACAGCAGCTTTCGTGGGGAAGACCGGGACTACGAAGAGCTGTCAGGATCTCTTATGCTCCCTGCTGCTCGGTCAAATCATGATTGCCCTAAAGTCCATTGCACAAAGAGAGAGAGAGAGTAGATGAATAGGTGGCTTAAGATTTCGCGCAGGATGGAGTGTTTTAGATTCTTGGATCACTGGGTCGCTTTCTGGTGAATGTTGGAGCTGTACACGCGAGACAGTCTAAATCTGAACCAATGCGGGAGTAACATCCCTGTGCACGGGTTTGCCAGTGCTGTTGGCAGGAGATTAAACTAATTCGGCAGGGGAAGGCGACACAGAATTGTAGCAGAATAAGGACACATCACAATTCAGTAAAACAATCAAGTCAGTGGAAGTACAGCTGTATTAATTGTCAGGGGAGTAAGGCAATGCTGGATGGCCTCTACATTAATCCCAGGGGGATTACAGGTAAAATTCATGACTTCTGGGTGAGGATTGACAGTTGGAATTCTGATACAGTAGAGATCACACAGACGTGATTGATGGATGGGCAGGATTATCAGCTCAACATTCCGGGATATAGAATCTTCAGGTGATACATGGGAAGGTGTGTAAGAGGATGATGTGTTGCATTATTAGTTAAGGAGTCAGTTAGTGCAGTAAGGAGAGATAATATCTTGGACAGGACACTGAATGAAGCTTTGTGTGAAGAGCGTAGGAATAAAAACAGGCAGCCACATTGTTAGGTGTTTATTAAAGACCCAAAGATATTCAGCGGGAAAGTGAGGAGCAAATATCTGCATAATTTGAGGAAATGTGTAAAAATATTAACAATAGGGTAGTTATATTATATGATTTCAACGTTTCCAACATTATTTGGTATAGACATCGTGCTAAGGGCTTGAATGGAGTGAATTTATTGAAAAGTGTACAGGCGAACATTTTAGGCCAATACGTAAAGGGTCCATCAAGGGGCAGCGCAGCCCTGGAGCTAACTCTGTGGAATGAATCTGGGCACGTCGCTGAGGTGGTAGTGCAGGTACATTTCGGTGATAGCGTCTACAAGATGGTAGAAATTATGCTTGTTATGGATAAGAAAATGGACAAGTTGCAGAAATAAGATGTTTTGGATTGGGGAAAGAGTATTTAAGTAAGGTAAGGCAGGAGCTGGCCAAGTACACCAGGAACAGCTACTTATGGGGAAATCTACAGAAGAGCAGTGGGAAGTGTTCAAAAAGGAAATGGGAGCGTACAGCTTCAACATATTCCCTCGAGGGTGATAGGAATGATTACCAAGCCAAGCGAACCATGGATGACCAGAGATACTCAGGACAAGAGGAGAAGGAAAATAGTGGCGTTGAGAAAGTACAACCAAAGTAAACAAGCAGAGGTATTAGTGGAGTTCAGAAAGTGCAGGGTGCAGCTTAAGGAAGAAATCCAGTGAGCAAATGGGGATGTAGGAAAGCTCTGGCTGGTAAAAGTAGGGAAAATCCCAAGATATTCTATAAGTACATCACTGGGAAGAGGATAACCATGGAAACAGTAGGGACCATTTGGAACCAAGGACCAATCAATTGGTAGACCAATAGGACATTTCTAGAGTGTTGTATGAATACTTCACACCCGAATCACCCAAGAGAATGAGGGTGAAGGTATGGAACCTGGGGAAAGAGTAGTCGATGTTCTTCAGCAAATTGCGATAGGGAATGCCAAGATATTGGAGGTGTGCGCAGGCCTAAAAGTGGACAGATATCTAGGACCAGAAGAGTTGTGTCCCAGAATGCTGAGGGCGGCAAGGGAGGAGATCGCAGGGGCCCTGACACAAACTTTTAATTCCCCTCTGGCCATGGACGAGGTCCCGGAGGCCTGGTGAACATCTAATGTGGTTTCACTATTTAAGAAGTGTTGTGGAGGTACGCCAGGGAAATACAAGCCTGTGAGCCTCACGTCAGTGGTAGGAAAGCTATTGGAGAAAATTCTGAAGGAGGGAATCTATTTCCACTTGGAGAAGAAAGACTTGATCAGGGATAGTCAGCATGGCTTTTTAGAGGGAGGCCATGCGTAACAAATTTGATTGAATTATTTGAGGAGATGACCGGGTGTTCAGATGAGGGTAGGCAGTTGATGCAGTTTATATGGATTTCAGCAAAGCCTTTGACAAGTTCCCAAATGGGCGACTTATAAAGAAGGCAAATGCACATTGGGTACAAGGTGATTTGATAAGGTGGGTTCGAAAGTGGTTTATGTGTCAGTTGTATGAGATGGATTGTGATGAGAGAAGGCTGCTTTAGCGATTTGAAGCCAGTGTCCAGTATTGTACCACAGGGACCAGTGCTGGTTCGCCTATAATTTGTCATTTATACTGACAACATAGATGATTATGGGGCGTGAGGGGTGGGGGTGGGGGGGGGGGGGGCATGTAGGATTGGTAAGCTTGCGGATGACAAAAATATTGGCTGGGTGGTTAACAGTGAGGTTCAGTGTCTTGTGCTACAGGAAGATATAGACGGGATGGGCAAATTGGCAGATAATTGGCAGATGGAACATAACCCTGAAAGGTATGAGGTGATAACACTTTGGAAGAAATAATTTGACAAGCAAGTATTCAAAGAAAAGCATGACACACGGAAGTCTGAGCAAAAACGGGACCTTGGCGTCTGTGTGTACATATTTCTGTACGCAGAGAGGCATGTTAGTGGGGTGGAGAAATAGGCCGATATAACACTTGCCTTTATCAATCGAGGCATAGGTTACAAGAGCAGGGCGGTCATGTTGGAGCTTAATAGAACCTTCTTGAGGCCTCAGCTGGAGTATTGCGTGCAATTCTGGTCTACACATTACAGTAACGATGTGATTGCACTGGAGGGGGTGCAGAGGAGATTCACCAGGATGTTGCCTGGGATGAAACATTTAAGTTATGAAGAGAGGTTGGATAGACTTTGGTTATTTTCGTTGAAGCAGAAAAGACTGAGTGGAGACCTGATCGATGTGTACAAGATTATAAAGGGCATAAGTATTCTAGATAGAGTGCAGCTGTTCCCTATAGTTGAAAGGTCAGTCACGACGGGACACAAGTTCAAAGTGAAGGGCAGGTGATTTTGGAGGGTTGGGAACAAGAATCCTTTGACCAAGAGGGTGCCAACGATCTGGAATGTTTTTCCTGGGAGGGCGATGGAGGCGGGTTCCCCACATCATTTAGAAAGTACCTAGATGAGCACTTGGCACGTCACAACAGTCAAGACTATGGGCCAAGTGCTGGTAAATGGGATGTGCTAGGTTCGTCAGGTTTTTCTCACTTGTCAGTGCAGACTCGATGAGCCGAAGCGCCTCTTCTTCATTGTTTTTTTTTTCTGCGATTCTGTGACATTTATGCAATCTTAATAAAGAAGCACCCGGGACATGTGGAGAAGGGGGTGAGTGTGATAGACGGAAATTGCAGAACTACTTCGGAAGTTCATTACAACTCTTAAGTGGGAGACCGAAAATAGAATTTAACGCGTGTAATCCAATGCATCAGAATACATTCACTATTGACTTCGATACTGTGATTCAATTGACTTCAATATTATGAGCATCCAGTCATGCTATGTCCGCTCCCCGCAGAAAGAATTAGAATAAAAATAACGCTGATATTTTTGATTGCTTTATACAGAACATCCATCGCGGGCGTTATACAGAAATTAAAATACGCTTCAGCGGAATAATTGAGTCTGCATTCCAATGCCTTGTCCCCACATGGGATTAGTTGATCAAACACTTCACGGTAACGGGCCAATGCAAAGAACTCTGCCACGTGGAGTCGATTGTCTCACCACAAGAATATTACCGGACAGTATACAAAAAAGAGTCACACGGCACATTGTGCAAACTATATAGATGTTTTAAATATGACAGGCAGTATATCGAAATGCAGCGAAAATGTGACATTCATAGGCACACTAGAGGCACTATAAGCACACACTAACTTCTTCATTTTTCCATCTTCTACCTCCGAATATGAAATATTAATAATGATGCTTTTGAGCCGCAGCAGCTGCCAAAACATACATTGAACTTGAACAAAATTGCATTTCTCCTGATATGTGAGTTGTTAAAAGTATATTAAAACCTGCTTTCTACTTGCTCGCTACGAAACTAAAAACATTTTCCATCATGTTGCAAAAACTGAATGTTTGACGCACTGACGCCACAGCTGTGCTTAGATCCTCTCCGCTTTTAGGCTAAGCAGAAATGTTAGGAACACATGTAGGCCAACGGTTTGCACTGCAGAAACCACAGCGCAGTTCTGGTAAAAAGGCCAGAGTAGTTTGAATTTAACTGCGAAAGCATATTCACCCTTAGAATACTTCAGCTACAATGTTCATGCTTCTCTTTCGGGATGTTCATCATGAGATGATTGAAATGTTAGTTATATTAGCGCAATCTGCAGTCCACTGGTTATGTTGCAGAAAAATCCAGTTGCCTGCACGAATTCCGAGAGGCCTGATATTAACCATTATTTGCTACTGCTCATAGAAAGAAGAATTAAGATCCTGACGGGTCTGACAGGTTAGATGCCGAAAGGTTGTTTTTCCTTGAGGAAGAAACTGGGTCTCTGGGTCCCAGCTTAAAAACAAGGGGTCTGCGATTTAAAATGGTGAGGGAAGTATTTTTTTTAAACCTTTCTTTCAGAAGGCCGTGAAACGTTTCAACACGCTTCGACAGACAACGATGGAGGCAGATGTAGAAACATTACTGATTAAGAAGGGAGTTAAATGTCACAGGGGGCAGGCGGAATGTGCAGTTGAGCCACAATCAGATCAGTTCTGATCTTATTCAATGGTGCAGCAGGCTCCAAGGCACAAATGGCCGACTGCCGCTCCTAATTCTCATCTTCGTGCGTATATCGTCCGTCCTTGGCTGCCTAAACGTGCGACACATATGGTTAAACATATTTTTGTGCGTAGCAAACAATACAACTTTCAAAGTGATCGTCAATGTGAGCACGTATACTTTGGCATCTCACCTTCAAAAATCCTGTTAACGTCCTTCGTCTCCTATAGGTTTTGTAAAACAATCATCATTGTCCAGTAAATTGACGGCCTTGCAGTGTTGCCGTTCTTGCTAGCCATCCTTAGCAGGCAGTCAGAGAATGCTGCCAGATTTTCCAACCGATCCACGTTCTTTAGTGAATGGCAAAAGAAAAAACGGAAATGCTACACATATTTTCCTTCCAAGTTACACTTAAGTTTAAATAAGTGAATGCATTAACCTTGGTGATGCTGTTTGAACCTGCGTCCGCAAAGCTTAACTTTCTGACGTCAGTGTGCTAGCCTAGTGATTTAATCACTCGGCCACCATTTTCCCACAGCACCAGCGCACGAAACATATTAGAAAATATTAGGTGGTCGGTGGCACTGTCAGTCGGCTTAGGTGGTAAGGATTCATGCAAACAGCAGTCCAGCTTCAATTTATGTGACGGCTTGAAGCAGAGCATTGGGATTGCACCACATAATTTGCACTGCAACTTCAACTCAATGAAGACGAACCTGAAGTCTCTATCAATTTCCATGGGACCTGCCACTGCTGGTTTCGACGTACAGACCGATTCTAACTTATATGCGGGACTGGTTGTCAACAGGTTATTTCTAGGTTGGCGACGGAAAATAAAAATGAACACTCGAGAGCAAAAAAAAAAAGTTTAAGTAGGGACTGACCAAGTGAAGTGAGTTGAGAGCAAAACATGGGTTGGTTAATTTCAATCAAATATTGGCGTTCAACACTGAAACGTTACAACAGGCTGACTTTAAAGAGGTGGTGGTGCGTACAGTCGTATTGCATTCCTGTGTGTGAGAAAAGTGCGTCAAACATATCTACAGTTCTTTGGGTCATGAAAATAATAAAGAGCGGGATGCTGCAGAAAAACGGTGCTCATGGTAAAAGGCAGGTAAATATAAACATATTTTAAGCCAGTCTGAATATAAAAGGTTCAGAATGAAGTGAAAAAAATAAAAGCAAACGAATGAAATCATGATTACGAAAAGAAACAGACAGTGGAAATGAAAAAAGTAATTTAATCATAGGCATATCAAGAGTAAATGTTTGTTAAAAAGGAGTGGGGGCAATAGCGACAGAGAAGATGAGAGCAGTTATGGGTGAGATACAAAATTAACACTTTGAATCTGTATTTTGGAAGGAAGACGGTGCTGCTAAAGTGAGAATAGTAAAGCCGGTATTTAAGAATAGGATAGGCAAGCAATTCATGAAGGGAGGTATGAAATCGCTGTTAGCACTTAAGTTTGATAAGGTTTCCAATAAGCGTTGGGTACCTGTCTCAGACAGTGCATTCCACAGTTGAACCACTTGCACTCTGAAGCAAACAATAAAAAACAGTGCGCATGTGTCTTTGCTAATTTTGCCAATCAATTGCGAACGATGCCCTCTGGTGCTCGACCCTTGCATTAGAGGGTTACGCGCTACTCTGCTCATGATTTTAGATGCCCTAACGAAATTACTGCTCAAGCTTCTCTTCTGCAAAGAGAATACTGCATGCTTTTCTAACCGTTCCATGAGAATAAGATTGCAGGGAGGATGAACACACTTTACATAACCTTGTAACAATGGGCCATCCGGCAGGTGAGGGGTGGGGACGGTGCCGGTGAAATGGAATGTAGTTACATTGAGGGAAACAAACCTACTGTTGCCTCATGTAAAATTTTGCTCTGAACAGAGCAGTTACCACAGAAAGAAGACATTTCCAAAAACAGTGTCTTATATCCGTTCTACCACCGAACATTTTTTATGGTGCAACTGCTCGTTTCAGAACAAGAAATTACGTTGTAAAACTATACGTTTGTCGTCCTCGTTGTATTGAACTCACCTTGACAAATATTCAACAATTTTTGGAAATATGGTTGTGGCAAGGAATGATAAAGCTCGGAGAATTGAAACAGTTCAATGCAGCTTAGAGCGCGCGTCCCGACGACTATGTTGTTTACCTGGTTCCAGGGTTAAGAATATCTCCGCAGGCCTAGAGAAGAACTTGAAGCGGTTGTCGAGGAACCCGTTGTTGTGCTTAACGTGAGTATCAAGGGCTTATGCATGACTAAGAAAGACGTCCATGGGATGATAGGGTTTAATTATCGTTATTTTCAAAGGAAAACGGCCAGATAATAACGTGGATTTGTAGACGAGCCACGAGCAAATTAGTACAATGCAATGGTATCAAGGACTTGAGGGCGTGGTTCTGATTATGGAATTTGAGAAAGGAAACTTGATTCATGGCGCACTGACAACAAGGGAAAGAGGCAGTTCACTCTTGATACGACCATCACATGGACTGCACTGAAGCCAATGTACTGGCAAATTCTATAACTGATGATCTGGAGGAGACGTTGAACTGAATTGTGAGGGGCGAGTGAACGCGCGAGGGCATTTATTTTAAGTCAAAGAGAAACTTCAAGGCAATAGTCTGTTAAGAGATATAAATTGATAAATTGAGATATTGGAAAAGGTGGTAGATTGAATGCCACATGGGGTAATGTGAATGTGTCCACTTTGAGCGGGAAGAATTGAAAAACATAATGTTATGTAAAGGTGAGGAACGGAAATATGTTGCAGTAACAATGCATATGGTTGGCTTACCATGCATTACAACGGTTAGTATACAATAAGAAAGCTAATGGAATGTTGTATTTAATTCATGGGCTTTGTTATATGAAAATTGGTGGACGTTGCTACAACTGTACAGGGCATAAGTGAAATTGTCCCTAGAGTGCTGGCTACATATTTGGTCTCCTTCCTTACTTCTATTGGAAGCAATTCAGAGAAGTTTCACCATGTTGCTTGCTGAGAGGAATAGGTTTGCATATAAAGGACATTCTGAGCATGTCGGCCCTATACCCTATGGAGTTTAGGAAAATAGGAAGGTATCGAGTTGAAACATGAAATCTTCTGAGGAGGCGTGGCAGGGTATACGCTGAAAGGGTGTTTCCTCTAATGGTGGAATCTAGAATCAGGCAGCATAATTTCAAAATAAGGGCTGTCGCATTAAATGTGGGGATAAGAAATAATAATTCCTGACACGTTCAAGCCCCTTTTGCTTTATCTTCCCCAATAGAGGGCTGAGGCTCTGTAATTGTATATATTTAGCGCTGCCTTAGCATTTTTTTGATGTGCAAGTGATTCAAGGATTATAATGAATGATTGGGAGCAAACAGAAAGCCTCACTAAGGCTGAAATGAAATCAAGCATGCCCTTATTGAATGCCAGCGCAGGCTCGGGGACCTGCATTTACTACTGCTGCACCTATTTATCTTCTGATTTTCTGAGCTGAGCCGTTAGGCACTCCTGATGAATCATGGTGAGTCCCGTTAAAATAGTGCAGTAGGGAGGGGGAAAGGTGTTAAGGTAACAGTATTGGGGTGGGGTGTATACTAAAAGAAACGTGAGCACTATAAATATAGACAGTTATCACTACGGAGAACAATCAGATCATTTACCTTAAAAACAAGAACATCTTCCCTTCACCCCCCATGTCAGCATGCCATAGGGATTGTTCCCTCAAGGGACACCCTGGTCCACTCCTCCATCAACCCCTACTCCTCAACCCCCACCTTTGCCACCTCCCCATGCCCACGCAAAAGATGTAACACCTGCCCCTTCACTTCCTCTCTCTTCACCGTCCAAGGGCCCAAACACTCCTTTCGAGTGAAACAGCATTTCACTTGCATTTCCCCCGACTTAGTCTACTGTATTCGTTGCTCTCAATGCTGTCTTCTCTACATTGGACAGACCAAACGTAAACTGGGTGACCGCTTTGCAGAACACCTGCGGTCTGTCCGCAAGAATGACCCAAAAGTCCCTGTCACTTGCCATTTTAATACTCCACCCTGCTGTCTTGCCCACATGTCTATCCTTGGCCTGCTGCATTGTTCCAGTGAAGCCCAACGCAAACTGGAGGAACAGCACCTCATCTTTCGACAAGACACTTTACAGCCTTCTGGACTGAATATTGAATTGAATAACATTAGGTCTTGAGCTCCCTCCTCCATCCCCACCCCCTTTCTGTTTCTTCCCCTTCCTTCTGTTTTTTTCAATAATTTATATAGATTTTTCTTTTCCCACCTATTTCCATTATTTTTAAATCTTTTATGGCCCACCCACCCCCACTAGAGCTATAGCTTAAGTTCCTTACCATCCATTCTTAATTAACACATTCGTTTTGATAATATCACCAACTTCAACACCTCTGTGTTCTTTTGTTCCTTTGTCTGTGACATCTTTTGATGATCTGATCATATCTCTGCTTGCTTGTCCCTAAAACAACACCATCCCCCTCCACTTCTCTCCCACACCCCCCCACCTTAAACCAGATTATATTTCACCCCTCTCATTGTAAAGAAAAATCAGTTCTGTTGAAGGGTCATGAGGACTCGAAACATCAACTCTTTTCTTCTCTGCCGATGCTGCCAGACCTGCTGAGTTATTCCAGGTAATTCTGTTTTCGGTACACATCAGAGGTCCTTGATTAGTTGTAAGTAACTCTTGCTGTAGACTGAGATCATGTACATCCCAAAAATTCAAGTTTCTCTTCCCCCTTTTTTTCTTAACCAAGGTTACTGAAGCAAATTGTTTCATTCCTCTTTGTATATTTTGCTGCCTGAACAGGGCCTACCTTGTTTTCTACATTACAGCAATTGTTCTTCGATGGCACTTTATTGTCCTCAAAGCTCCTAGTGATTGCTGATGCCTTTAAAGCTTCTGTGCAAACACAATTCTGTCACTCATTAGCACTTATCTACACTTTTACTAAACTTGGAAGTGATGCCGTCAAGTCAAATCTGTGCTCTGCAAAGACCTAAAATATAAGTGGTGCTGTGTGTGGTGTTTTCTAGCGAGATACATGCAAGGGTTAATTCATGTATTCCAGTGCTCTTAATGTGGAACGGTACTCTCAGGAAATTGTGATCAGAAATTATGAGGCCCTTACTTGTTCTCCTTTCCTTTAACTGAATTGCTTGGAATATTAATTACGCCGGAAATAGAGTTCCATCAACAATATTTCCTAAAAGGCCTTCAAATGAAGGCAATGCCCTATGGATGCATCATGCAATGTGTTGTAATATTATGCACGATTTCAAGTGCAAATCATCAAACAACATATTGCACCATGCCATGAGCTTTATGAGCTCATCATGGGGCTACCCATAAGACCATAAGAGATAGGAGCATAAGTGGGCCATCCGGCCCATCGAATCTGCTCCGCCTTTCAATGAGATCCTGGCTGATCTGATAATCCTCAAATCGCTTTCCTTCCGTGTTCCCATAAGCCTTGATTCCCCTCCTGATTAAAAATCTGTCTTTCTCAGTCTTGAATGTCCATAACGACCCAACCTCTGCACCCATCTGCGATAATGAATTTCACAGATTGGCTGCCCTCTGAGGGAAGAAATTGGTCCTCATCTCTGTTCTAAGTGGGCGATCCCTTACACTGAGTTGATGCACCCTGGTCCTAGACTATAAGACAAGGGGAAACATCATCTGAGCATCAACCTTCCTAAACCTCCTAAGAATCTTATATGTTTCAATAAGGCCGGCTTTCATTCTTCTAAAGTCAAATGTGTACAGACCTTGCCTACTCCACCTCTTCTCATAAGAAAAAGGCACCACACCCGTGATCAACCTGCTGATCATTCTCTGCACTGCCTCCAATGCCTTTATATATTTCCTTAGATGAGGAACCAAAATTGTTCACAGTATCCTTGGTGTTGCCGAACCAGTACTTTGCAAAATTTTGCCATGACTTCCCTATGTTTATATTCCATTCCCTTTGAAGTAAATTCAACATTCCATTTGCTTTCTCTGTTACCCTTTAAACTTGGATGTTAGTTTTTTGGGGATACGTGCTAAGTGACCACAAATTCCCCTGTGTTGCAGCCTTTCTCTGTCTTTCTCTGTTTAGATAATATTCAGCTTATACATTATTCCTGCCAAGTTGCATAACCTCACATTTTCCCACATTATATTCCATATGCGATGATTTGCCCACTGAGTTAACCTGTAAATATTTTTTGTCGGCTGATTGTGTCATCCTCACCACTTGCCTTCCCACATATTTTTGTGTCATCCAAAAGGTTTGTAACAGTACATTCACTTCCCTCACACTAGTCAGTAATATATATTGTAAATAATTGTGGCCTCAGCACTGACCCCTTGGCACTCCTCTAGTTAGAGGATGCCATGTCGAAAGTGCCCACCCCATTATCCCAATTCTCTGTTTTCTATTAGATAGCCAATCGTATATCCATGATAATAGGCTACCCCAACAGCATTGGCTCTTATCTTATTAAGCAGCCTTTTTGGATTTACTTCATTGAATGTTATTTAGAAACCCAAATGTATTACATCTGCTGGTTACCCTTATCGATCCTTTTTGCCAGCTCCTCAAAGAATTCTAAAACATTTGTTAGGCACTATTTCCCCTTCGTGAAGTCATGCTGAATCTGTTTGATTTTATTATGTATTTCCAAATGCTCTAATGTTACATTCTTTATTGTAGAATCCATCTTTTCCCCAATGACAGATGATAAGATAACTGGGCCTTTAAGATAACTGAAATATAATTATCTGCTGTCTGCCTCTTACCCTTGTTCAATAAGTGTGAAACATTGGCCAGTCTCCAATCCTTTGAGGCTTTTCCAGAGTCCAAGTATTCTTGCAAGACTTTTACTAGCGCATCAGCTATATCGGTAGCTACTGCCTTTAACAAACTAGGATGCAGTCGATCTGGTCCAGGAGATGCGTTGATCGTTAGCCCCATTAGTCTCTCGAGTGTTCTGCTTTCTTTAATGATGGATATTGTTTCTATGTCTCCCCTCGCCAACCCCCCACCATCTTTTCCCCTTAATAACTCAGTACTTTTGGAATGTTATTGGAATGTTAATAGTATCTTGTACGTTGAAGACTGAAGCAATGTTTTTTTATTCAACGCCTCTGCCTTATGGTCATTCACTATTATTATTTCCACAGCCCCATGCTCTAATGGGCCTGTTTTCACTTTTGCTTACATTTCGTCCTTTTCTATGTATTTAAAATTCTTACTGTCCATTTATTATTTACTTGCTAGTATACACTCACAGCTTCTGAAAATCCCCAATACATGGATTTTATTTATACTGGTGGTTCATGACGTACGTCCAATTACTCATGCTACAGAGTGAGTTGTCATGATATTATTCGATAATATCTCAATCAATGACTCGGTGCCATTACAGCAGCCCATTGCTTCATTCCCATTAGCAACAGGGTGTTACAGTTTAGGATTTGTTCCTTTAGACATGGAGAGAAACTTATATTAGCATTCTCTGACAATACACCACTCAGGTTCTACAGCCGGCATGGTAAAAGTTTTTTTTTCACGTTTTAACAGGCGTTGTTTTTTTCTTAGGAAGAAGAAAAGTTACCTAAAAATGTGCTCAGGAAACCTCTCTAAATATACTTAAAATACATCCTTCAAATTGAAGCTAACATAATGATGTAAATTATTTATTTATTTATCTGTGTTCCATCATTTATTAAATGTCTTTAACTTAGAAAGATGAATCAAACCTCGATTCAGCAATCTTGCTAGTGCTAACTGACCACAGGGTTTGTTGGATATCAGATGCGAACTTGATTTCTGGTTTATAAAGCAAAACACATATCACAGAGCTGCGAGCAGTTCATAATTCTGCAAACAAAGCAGGGCATTTGATTTTTATGCTCACAAAAATGTATAACTTTCAACAAGCAGCAGTTGCGAAGTGAAGAGCTGGCAGGATGGCATTTGATTCACGTTCATTTTATCATAGCATTCTTACAATTTGATTTATGAATAACTCAAACCATTAAAATGTGAAACGGAAAGGGCATTTTCAATCACACTGACTCTTCTCTTGATAATAACATTTTTTTAACCATAATTCATTCGAATATTGATTACCACGAGATAGATAATAACAATATGAAATACAAACGGGCCAGTAATGTCGAATTGATCTCACTTTAACGTATCGCATGAATACCCCAATTTTCCCATAAGATCACCCAGAACCATATACAATAGGCCAAGCAGTATTGACTCGGTAGTCCCCGTCGAGGATTTATTCCAGCCACTGAGTAAGAATGCACTCCATGTGCCTATATTAAGGGGAACGTTTTTCCATGTGTAGCTATATTTGCTATGGGCTAATTAATTGCTTTACATTCGTGTTACCTCCGCTGATAAATGCTTTCATGTAGCATTAAACACAAAAGTGTGTTTTTGTTCTAATTCAGATGTGTTTTATCTCTTCCTGCAGTGTCACAATCCCCCATGCCCCGCGAAACCCACCCCCCTCCCCCAACCCTACACCAATGTCACCCCCATCCCTCCTCCGCTACTCCGCTTCCTCTTTGGCTGAGTTCTAATGCTCTACTCTTCGAGTTTTCGATTGGCCTATCATAGTAAATGGTCCCGTGACATTTATAGTAGAACAGTGAAATTTCCCCGATGCCCTGGGTCCTAAACAACTGCAGAATGTAGCTAATCATATGTTATAATCGTTGTGGGGGGCATTTTGTGGGAGATTTATTGTCTGGTTCAAATTTTCAACTTGTATCAATAAATGAGGCTAATATGTTGAATGACAATATTATTTTTCCTGTTGTTGCGTTTTCAGAACGTTTGTTCTTTGTTTTTCCATCCGAATCTGAGCGTACTCTTTATTCTTAACTTTGTAATGAGCAGTTTCTGTATTCTTTGAGCCTGCGATTTCAGGAGCAACGTAGGTCACTTTAATATTAAGTGGTCTTGTCTTGGTCTGCGAAAACAATATTTGGGAATATCACTAGTTCGATGTATTATTTGCTGGGAGGCTAATGTTAGGCAGAACTTTGGAATTGAAAGGACCTCACAGACTTAGTGCGAAAACAAAATATTCCCAAATTAGCATTTAAGATATTTCATGCATTAAATGTCATAACCCGTTAATCACAATAACGTCGTGTCTCTGTATTCTGCATCTCACCCCTACCTGTGCATAAACGGTGCTTTCTTCGTGTTTTGTTCTTGGAGCCTTCGGTAATTTTTTCATATCAAGTGCAGCATAAGGTGACATCACATTGGTTGTTTTCTGCATTGATTCAAATATATTAACAAATATTAAAAGGAAAATTCTTACACGATTTCCCTATCTCTTGACTGCTTTTGTTCCCCAAAAGCCTTCGGCATAGTCTTGAGTAAAGTCAAGAATTGAGAAACGACAGCTTTATGAGACAGAGGACGCAAACCATTCAAAACCATTTGAATGAAGAAGTTTCACCTACTCCCAGTTCTAAATAAGCGACTCATATCCTGAGAATTCGAAGACTTATTCTAAGTGAGGACAAACAAGAGAGACATTCCTTAGTTTCAAAACTGTCATGTCGCTGAGGGACCATGCATGTTGTAAATGGATCAACAATCCCACTGCTCAAAACCGGAGATTATAGGTCTGGCCTACACAACCCAGCCTAATAAAAATATATATTCATTAATGGAACCAGGCAAGTACACATTCCTTGCAGCTTGGCCTAAATTGCCAAGTGGTTATGGTACTGGGTTTGTAACCCCAAGATCAAGAGTTCAAATCTCACAATGGCAAATTATGTAACTTCATCTGAAACAGATGGAAATGGGTTTGTACTCGAAAGAGTTACACATTCCTTGCAATCCATCTATTTCAATCATGCCCTTCCATAGGCAAATGGGACACAACACATAGACGACTGCAGATGTTGTCTCACCATGACATGCAAACATCTTTACTGGTATGCTGCAAAGCCTTGTTTTGAAAAGGAATATACTATTAAACACTTCCGACTCACCAATCAATTTCAATTCCAACCCTCCACCATCCCCAAGCCTCTGTTGGTTGCAGAACTGCATGTTATATTTCTGTATTAAAAGAAAGTTGTGAGCTTTGAACAGCATAACACTCCTAGTGCTCGATTATTTTTTCTCTTGTATTCACAGGAATGTTAATCTCGTGCAATAGGGCGTAGATATTGGGAAACCACGAGGGAATGCCTAGAGATAACTGTCTATCATTTTCAAGATATGCAGAACGGTGAACCAATAATCCTCAACTTTCCAATAATCTGTTCTGTGCCTGCTTGGCCTCGCAGCCCGTGGATAGAAGTAAGAAATTTCCCTCTAGGAGTTGGACCCAAAACGTTTAATTCATCAGAATTTGCTATTTTGATAACATGATTTGAGAAATGAGCCAATTAAGCAGGCAGCGATTTTGTGCAATGTGTCTCCAGATGTTCATAACATCGTGGCAAATCCATTCATGTTTCCATCACCATAGTTTTTTATATTCTGCACCAACAAACCACACTACTGGTGTAACTAGCTTGCGACATTAAGAATGGTATATTATTGCTGGTTCTATGGGCATTGCTGGAAAAATGGTCGCTCCTATTGCCCATTCCTGCTTGAATGAAAGGGCTGTGCTGGGCTTGTAAATTAATTTCAAGTGGACTTTATGAAGCGAAACATAAGGTCTGGAAATGTTCTGTAGACATGCCAGGTTTTTTAATGACGGCCGGTTTATTTCCTTAATCCTTTGAGGAAATACGAAAGCCTAATGGTCACATTTACAGAAACAATTGATAGATTTTGAAAATTGAATTCAAGTTGACATCTGCAATGGCCGGAGTTGATTTTAATGTTATGCATCCATTCCAGAGTCAGTTAATTGACGATATATAGTGTACTGCCATTGATTTTCTTCCTGCTTTGCACGAGATTTTAATTACTGCGTTAACGACCAGAACATTGCAGTTACAATTAAGCTGCATCTGACTATTGATATTATTTTATATCATGTGCCTGTTGCTTGGCCGCTGATTTCAACCAGCGCTGTTAATGATACATTTTTAGAGCAGTTGGATAAAACATGGCAATTGTTGCATTAATATAGCTACGCACATGTTTATACATTAAGTAAATGGTGGAAGCATACCTCTTGTTCAGGATATTTGCACCTTCCATCTTTGACCTGTGCTCCTGCTAATGAATAAAGTTTCAAATTAATCAATTCAGCATACAAGAAAGGCGCATCCGGTAAACTTACATAATTATTGATAAAATCCCGATATCACATTTTTTAAGGAATTGTCTGGTCTCCACATATCTTGAAATTAGGAAGGGAATTCCTCAAATGTCATACAGACAACGAGGAATTTATCGGAAAATCCAGTCCCAATTACCCTGAAGGTGTAAAACAGCGGACAAAGACATGGTTATTTTGTGAGAAAGCAAATGCTGCGTGTCCCTCTCCTTGGGTAGATGGGGGATCTTAGAATATCCCGCTCCATTTTAGAAATTCGAGCCTCGATTTACACCAGTAGAAAGCCATATTCCATAAATCAGTAGTTTCTGTTTTTGAAAATGAAGCACTCCTGGGGAACGTGAACAGCCCGTTATATCTTTAAAAGCAGCATACACAGTCATGCTTAACAATTTAACTGTGAGGCAAGCTAGCTATTGTTGAAACTGTTCTGTTGCAATTAGCTAATCATAGCACATAGCAGAACGCTCTTGTGCGTTAGTTTTAGAAGTATTTGGAAGGAAAAGGAGTAAATTATTTCTTACCTTTCCTGTGCTTTGAGATGCATCGCCTCATAATGATTAGAGCCAGTACCAATAATGCCAAGCCACCCCCTGCAGCTGTAGCAATCAGTAAGTATTGGGTGATGGCACCATCTGCAGGATTTACATGAAATATATCAATCCGGCGTCCCCCACTGTCCAATTCAATAAAAAAAAATGCTGTAAAAGGTAGGGAACATTATATATATTTTTAGGCACTTCGTGCTCTGTCAACTGCACATGGAGTTCTTCCCTGGAAGTTGTGCTTTTAGGTTGTGCTCTGAAATGATACTTTTGCAACCTTTGGTCGAAATCTCAAATTGCTGAAGAAGCTTCCCATAGAATCATAGAAACGTTATGGCCCAGAAAGATGTCATTCAGCCCATTGTGTCTCTGCAGCCTGGAATGAAATAAAATAGCTCCCCATACTACTCCCACCATCCTGAACGTGGTCCGTAGCCTTGTAGGTTGCTGCATTTTTTGCAAATGTCCCGATACCCTCTAAATGATTTTATGGTTTCTGCACCCACCACCAAACCACGTAGCATATTCCAAATGCCCACCACACTCTGGATGAAGAAGTTCTTCTTCATGTCCCTCTGATCGTTTTACCAACAGCTTAATTTTGTGCCCACTGGTAAGTCGCCTGTCTACTGGGGGAACGTGGGCATACCTGGTCCTACTAATGCTTACACCTCGATCAGGTGAGCCCTAAGCTTCCAAAGTTCCAAAAAAATAAACAACACCAGTGACCTGAATGTTCCCTCAGAGGTGCAATTTTCAAGCCCCAGCAAAATTCTTCTAAATTTCTTCTCCAGAAATACTCTCTCCAGACAAATTATGCCCGTCCTGTAATTAGTTGACCAGAAGTGTACATACAATTCCAGCTGTTGGCCAGCCAACGTTTTAAACAGTTCCACTATTGATTTCCTGCTTTTGTATTTGAAGTTTGTCCAAAAACGAAAGCCAACTTCAGAGATCTGTCCTCATGCACTCAAAGGCCTCTCGCTTCTTCAAACCCTCTCAAAATCCTCCCATGCGTGGCGTATTCCAAGCCTTTGTTACCCCTCTCCAAATATGTCACTTCACACTTGTCTGGATTGAGTTCAACCTGCCACTTTTACGCCCACTCAACCAAACAATTGGTATCATTTCATAGACAACGTTTAGCCTTTTTAATATTAACAGCACAGCTATCGTGTGTGTCATCTGCAAAATTCCTAATGATGTCACGCACATTTAAGTCCATATCATGAATATATACAACACTGAGCCTCGTTGAGCACCACTGGAAACCACTTTCCATTCGCAAAAACATTCCTTAACATTTGTTTCCTTTCACTGAGCAAACTTTGGATCCAACTCGCCACCCGATCCTTTATTCAGGCCATCTGTTACCCTGGCAAATGCCTTTCTAAAATCTATGTAGACGACATCCACTGAACTACCTTCATTAATCCTCCTTGTTACTTGCTCAACGAAAAATCGATTAAATTAACAAAGATATGAATTTTCCCCAACAAAAGCAACCTAACTATGCTTAAGCATTCCCATCTTTCCTACGGGACAATTTGTCCTGTTTCTTAGAAATCATTCTAATAATTTGTCCAACACCGAAGTGAGGTGGTCTGTCCTAAAATCATTTCCCCTAAACTTTTCAGCTTTTTCAAATAATGACACATTGCTCGCAGTGCTCAAGTCCTCTGGTACCTCGCCTTTATCGAATGAGGACTCGAAAATGACCATCAGAGCATCTGCCCCTCCATTGCTTTATTTAGTAGCCTCCGATACAATCCATCTGTCCCTGGTGATTTATCCACATTCAAGGATATTGTCCCATTCACTACACTTTCCTGCCCTATTGTTATTCTATCTAGTATTTCACTCTCTTAGTCCTTATCTGGAATAATTGCATCATCCTGCTCCTTAGTGGATAGACAGAGAAAGTGCTCATTGAGAACTCTGCCCATATCTTGAGCATCAGAAGCAAGAGTTACCATGCTCATCCCTGATAGGCCCTCTCCTTTGCTTAATTATTCTGCTGCTCTTAATGTCCTACATTATTGAGGTAATACATCTTTTGGTTTTTTTTGATTGTACATGGCTTTTCTCATATCCTCTCTTTGCTTTCCTAATTAGCTTCTGTTTTTGTTAATTCACCCTATATTTACAATATTCATTTAGGCTTTCACAGCATAAAGTTTATTTGTGAGTGTCAAATCTTTCCCTTTTCAGCTTATATGTTTTAAAAGCAGACCTTGTATGCTCCTCATTAACCAAGGGGGCTCCAGATTTGGCAGTGCCTCCCTTTTATTTTGTGGGGACATGTCTACACACTGTCCATAGAATCTCACTTAGGAATGCCTCCCGCTGGTCTATAACTCATTTTCAGAGAGAATAAATCTTCGGTGAGTGTTTTCTCGAAACCCGGGTGCAAATTAAGTGGGAAGGTAAGAGTCAAGTCGTCAGTAAACACAAAAGCACGACTTTGTGAGAAAGAAGTCACTGTTAAAAATGCTGAGCAGAGCCAGTGCCAGGACTGATGCTTGTGCGTTGCACAGTTAGATACACCGGGGCAGCAAAAATATCTTCATCTCCGCCGTGGCATCCTGGCAAAAGCATTGGAACACCAAATGCGATGTTATAGCGAGAGTGCATCTCGCACGGATTCTGGCGTCTGCCATATTGGAAGGAAGATACAACACTCTTAACACAGCTTCACTCGCCCTGTTCAACCCAGTAGCAGAGTACTTATACTCAACCTGGTTCAGGAGCTACCACATGTAGTAGATATCTTCTGTAGTAGGTTTATTCATGGAACATTTGGACCATCACAGCTTGACTGTACAGCTGCGCTTACATGCATTGGACCTCCTCTTTGCTGCATGGGAAAGTGTCTCCTCAAAGAACAGCAGCGGCTGTCAGCTAAGAATGCTCTCCCAGTGACACAGGGCCTAAAAAATAAGGACACCCGTCTGATATCCCGTAACCGCCGCTTGGGACAAACACCATACGCCACAGTGTAATAATGGACACAACTCTCGATTACGCACCTCCAGACTGACTGTTGACATCACAAACCAAAACCATTCACCGATCGTGTGGTGAAGTCCCAAGTTTCAATCTTGCATGGAAAATCTGGACAACACTTAACAGCTTGAGCAGGGATGATATGTCCACGTGCTGCATTAGTGGAACATGAGAGACAGCTCAAATTGTGAATGTGGCCATCCAAGTCAGAGCATCGTCCAGATACGGAACTTTTGCACTGAGAGATCCACTTCTGGTGGCATCACAACCATGCATACTATTTCAGTTGACTCCGCTAAATGGATTGTTAAACTCGACATCGAATTATAACTGCTCCTCCGGCCTTACAAAGTCTGAAATCACTTAGTTTCAATCTTGCACTGAATTTCAACTGTGTTTGTATTCGTGTTTTCAGTGGAAACATGACTGCAGTGAATCGGTAATATTTACTTTGTGCGTTAATACAAAATGGAAAGAACCAATTGACGGACTGATTTACATTTATACTTCTATTACCTTGTTTGCTTTGTTGTTTTCCAAAGGGCTAAAAACAGCTGCTAAATGTAAAGCATGTTGCAGATTCTAGCGTACGTTAAGGAATAAAGAACACATCAGTCCATCTGCGAGATGCTTGCACTGGAACCCAAAAATCTGAGATACAGAAGAATGCACTCCCAAACGCCTGCTCCGTCTCACAATCGTCTTCCGATTGGGATAGCCGGTCCCAAGCATTAGTTGCAGAGGCGTTGGAACAAAATTGCTGGCAGAATAAGTAGCAGTTAAACAATGATGGTTGGAGGGATCAGAGCATCAGTTTTCTTGCGTGATAATAGAATCACATAAACTGCAGGTCAGTAGGACTAATATCGGTGCTGGGAAAAATACTAGTGACCTTTGACAATGTAAAATAAAATCCCCCTCGTAGACGTTTACTCGCTCGATTTATAAGGGACGTCCAGCAAGGAATGTTAAATGGAAATTGCGCTTGATTAAGCTGATTGATCAATTTGATCAATAACAGGGAGATTGGGCGAAGACCATATGAAGATCTTTTTGAAGGCATTTCACTAAAATTACCCTTAATATGCTTATATGACAAAACATATCTGTTTGAATGAACAGCAACAACAAAGAAAAAAATGAACATAATGCATGAATGCTGTACCCTGTCAGCTCACTGGCTTTATCTGCAGGAGATGCAGCAGAAGCTTCCAAAGCAGTGGAGCCCCTGAGCACAACCGACGATGTTTTGCTCAGAGCTAACGAGCAAAGCGCTAGCGGTCTTGTCACAAGATGGAAGGCTGACAAAGAAGGTTCTTCCTTCAGATAACTAGCTAAGGGACAGTTGACAGATGTCATTTTGTTCGCTCACAGGAGAGTGTTATGCATAGGGGATCCCCAGGAATCAGTATTAATGCGCTATTTGTTATTCGAAAAATAACTGGGTTGGAACATCGCGTGGCCAATTTCGAATTGCGTTGATGGTAGATAGATAGGTGATTCTGGCTTAGTATACAATGTGTGAGACAAAAGCGGACTTCAGGATGACATAGATAGACTAACGGAATGCTCACAAGCAAACATGCAATTCATACTAATATATAAGAGGAGTGCACTTTGAGATAAATGATAGAGAGACCATATAATGTCATCAATGTTTTTTTCTGAGGGACAAGCACATGCAATAGCAACTGAAGGTGCATTTTCGCCAGCAATTGAAGATTTCAGGGCAAGGCCATAAGAAGCTGAAGGTTGTTCATGATGTTAATTCACTTAGTAGATAGTGGCATTAAAAAATCAATTAAGATATGACAAAGATGTACAAATCACGGGCTCGTCGTCAACTGCACCGCCATGCATAATTGTGGGCAACACATTTTAGCAAGGGTGAGGAGACATGGAGTGATGCGGAGGTGGTTTAGAGAACCTGTAACTCCAGTGGCTTGGAGAGATTGGAGAAGTTAAAACCTTCTTGTTGGAGCAGAAAAGTTAAAGAGACTCTCTAATAGAACGGCTCAGAATTTGAAGACGTTTAATACTGAATAAGGTGGAATAATTTCCAAAGGCTAATTGAAACGAAACCCGCAGTCATGCAACAAAAATAAATACTGTTAAATAACTGGAAGATAAAAGAGGAGAAGAATGCTCTCGAGCAGGATTGGCAAGATGGAGAAAGGTTCCTCCTGAAAGCTTTGTTGGAGCATTTTACGTAAGAACATTCAGTAGAGACAGTTGATTATGTGTTTTAAGAGGACTGCACAGAATTTCCAAAAAAACATCTGCCGTGAGGGATTGAATTGGATACGTCATACAAAGGAAGGCATTGGAATGCCTGATTGAATGAGATTTATAAATCTACGATACTATTAAAGCCTTACACGTGTTGGGAGCGGTGGCAATGTGAGTTGCCATAGCTGAATTTTGGGTGGTAGTGTGAGTTATCAGGCATGCAAAAGAGTTAGGTCTTGATAGCCTGGGTTGTTTGCAATCGAATGGAAATTGCGTGTTGTCCATCGGTAACCGGACAACAATGTTATTTACCACTGTTTTTGTTATGAATGCATCCTTAGGAGTCAATCTGATATCCTTCAGAAAAGTGGAGATGCCACGAATCAACAGAAAAAAAAAACGAAAAACGCAGATGAATCATTTTCAGATGACTGACAGTTTATTTCCAGTGCATAGAGTCAAAGAATGTTGCATGGAGAAGGGATAGGTTTAGCTACTTGTTCTTGATGATTCAGCACATTCCTGGTTTGAAAGTACTGTGAAGGAGGGAGGAGTGTTTTTTTCCCGGGCAGGAGTTTTCACCTAGGCTCTTGGTCGCTGCAAACTGGGCGACATTTTCATAAGTGTTGGTCCCCAAGGCTTAATAATGAATCATGTTTTACATGATACATGTGAAGCAATTGAACTGGGACAAAGAGAGTACAGTTTAGCAGTTTGCGAATGACAGAAAAAAATGCCGGGAACGCACTCTGCACTGTGGAAGACACTAGCGACTATCACGACCCCGAAATTGTCAGACCCAATATAAGTGCTAAGTATTGCGAATAACTAAGAAGTGTGGACTTTGGGTGAATAAAATGTGGAGGGGTAGCATAATGTAATTGAAATTATTTTAAGAGAAAAACAATACAAGATCAGGGTGCACATTCAGTGGCCTTTGAACGTGACAGCGCAAGGTTATAAGGTCCTTAATTATCCTCTTGGAATTCATTGACTTTGTAGATAGAAACATTAAATCATTAAATGCGGAAAGGATGTTAAACATTTTCAAATTACTGGTTAGTCTTCAGTTACACTATTGTCCACAATTCTGGGAGGCAGTGTTCATAGATGTTAGGACATTGGCAAGATACAGAGGACGTTTGCAGGGATGAACGTCTTCTGTTATTTGGAGAGATTGGGAAGCCGGGGCTTCCTTATCAGAACAGAAAAGATTAAAGACTGCCTAAAAGAAACACGCAGAATTATGATGGCTTTTGACTGCGTGAGTATAAATTGGAACTATTTCAACATCAGAATGAATACATAATCGGCATTAACATGGTTAAAAGTATTGGACAGAAATTTTCATGGAGGGGCAGGAAGATACAATCTAAAGTTTGTTGGAGTTGTTTTCGTAGAATATATCAACAAAGGCAGTGGGAAATGAGAAAATATATATATAATAAAATAAATTTGCAGCGTGGGGATAAATTGGGCAACTCTTCCAAGGAACCCGCACTGGAATGCCAGATCGTAAATGTTTCAAAATTTTCATCCTCTGTCAGAATCCTTACCTGTGCTGAGAGAGCTGGCAATGTGACTAACCGAGGCAGAAACTTGGAGTGCACTGTGCTTTACCAGGCATGTATATACAGCTCCCGACCGGATAGCCTGCGTCCCTTGCAACCAACTAGAAGCCTGATATAGTCCATAGGCCGTGGATTCAATGGCGGCATTTATTCCTGTTGTAATTTCGCTGCCATCCCTGTACCAAATAAAGCTGATATTCGCCGGGAAAAAGGGAGATGTCGAGCAACGAACAGCAACGGACGCAGATGAATACCTCCCAGGTTCCTCAGAAGTAATTTTCAGTGGAGTAGGTGGAACTAGGAAAACAAACGGAAAAGGAAAATCGTTACTTGGAGATGACAATATGTTAGCAGCTCCTAATTTGTTATAGCCCTTTCCAACTCAAAAGGCTTTGGCGGCGTTTAGCATGGTTCCCTACTCTGCGCTAGAGGTATCCACAACCTAAGGAATGCCTTCAGAAACTTCAAAGTAATATCCTCGCTAAATTTAAATTATGAGCGGACGAATGGCAAGTGATAGCAAACGGACCTTCTGTTTTACGTTTTACTGTCTGCTGGAAAATAATAACGAGGGATTCTAAATTAACCTCTGATTGCATATCATCTGTTTTGCCCAAAGGCTGAGGGAAAATATCATATGTGCAAAATACCGCGGATCCTGGAAAACTGAAGCAAAAACAGAAAACGCTGGAGAACCTCAGCAGCTCTAACAGCATCACGAGAAACGATCATTTTGTTAAATATAGCAACTGATGAATATTAAAATTTACCCAGGATTGATAGGTTTCAAGGCGATGCCTTATTTATTGGCGATCAATAGAATTTTGAATATATAGGGCGGGGTCTTAAGCAGATTTTGTTTATTAGTAGTACAGGCTTTCAAAGTTTTAGCATATACCTTAATAAAGAACAGGTGTGCAAAAGATAATCCTGGTAGGACAGGTCATCCTCCGCTAATCAACTTAAATAAAACAAACCATTGAAAATTATTTAATCACTGTGCACTGGGTCGAAATCTTAGCAGCAACTTTTTTTTAAAGATACACTCATCCTTTACAGATTTTGAAACAATACACGATAATAACAAATTTTCAAAGTATGGCTATTAGGTAATGCTCAATGTGATTAACATTGTTGAAATATCTTAATACATGAAATAACATGAATTATAGCGGCCAACGGTGCAATTTTGACTTGTACATATACAACAATTGGAAACTGCGTATTTGCCTTTATGGGCAATGTGGTTTTCTCGTACCTTTCTTTCCTGGTCTGGCCTATATATTACGCCATGTCTGCTGCAATGTGGTGTGGCTCCTAAATTCCCTCGGAAATGGCCGAGGAAGCTGTTCAGTTCAAGGGCATTTAAGGATGGGCAGCATCCTTGCCAGTGACCCTCCACACCAGATGAAAGAATAAAAAAACCGATCCTATGTTAGTTTCCGCAATGTGAACTTTTCAAAGGACAACCGGAACAGTCTACCAAGTGCCAATTAATAGTTACAGGTATTTAATGTTCCTTTTTCTTCATACCTACCCCATACTAATAACTTGGACCCCGTTCCGTTTCCAACGAATTTACCTCGATGCGTGACAGTGCAATAATATACTCCTGCGTCCTGCGCAGTCACATTGAGTATCTGAAGGAAGCCGCTGATTTTATTCTTGGAGCCACTAACTTTTCTGTCATCTTGTTCCGTGGAGTGATATTGGACATCACCCTCTTTCCACCAGAGTAAACTCACAGCTGAGTCGCCTTGAAATAAAGGAAGCGAGCAATGAAAGGAAACGTTTGCACCAGTGTTTTTAGTCACGTTCCGAGGCAGCTGAATGACCTTCTCCGAAGTTTCACCGGAGCCTGCAGGGAATGAAAACGGGATTAGTGAGATGTAATTAGAAAAGAAAAACGCCGGGTTCATTCAGGCACTAAAGCCGTCCTAAGGACAACCACACATGGTGCATTTACTGAAAATTGTGAAATTACGCGATTTTATGAGAAATTAACCGAAAAACGGAACAGGTACCAGTACAAATGAGCGCCAGAACAGAAATGTACTGAAGTCCAACACCCGATGGCATTCTGAACCAATCCATTAGCCGGAGAGACAAGGCTGGACTGGCGGTTGATTTACAAGAACGCGAAATTGTCCGGCATTTAGAATACGTCACGGTAAAGTATAACATCCGGTCGATGAGTTAATAACATGCTTTTTTTTCATTGGTGTAATCTGCTAAAAGAGGAATTCGCATATGAAGCTACAATTTAAATTTTTTGCACACAACAGGTCGAGCGAACTGGTTGGGGACCTCCTTTCCTCAGGAAAGCTGTAACGAGAAGTTTCGGCAGTATTATGGGATTCGAGATTTCAATGTTTCGCGCACATAATTTCTCTGAATTCATCTGATGGTTGCACTGTTTGTGTCTTGCACCGTTTCCTTTCAAACACTATTTTGAAATTGTGAGATGTGAGGGAAGAATATAAAAATCCGTAAATCCTGTATCTCACATAAGGCGAGGCAGAAAGAGCATTTCATGTTGTAATGCAGGAAAACGTGAAATATTAAAAATAAACGACGACCCATAAGTTGAATGCGATGCCCCAGGTCTCCAGTGGCAACATCAGAGACTGCTGCAAACCCAATACAAACCGCATGCAGAGTACAAGGTTGTAAATTTGTTTTAATTATTTTATGAGTGGTAAAATAGAAAGGTCTGGTTTGGGCGAGAGTTTTTGATTCTGCTTCCAAAATAATAGCAGCAAAACCGAACTTTCCCATATTTTATCGCTAATGGGATTTGTACTTATTTTTAACTAACGATAACGTTTAGAGTGAGGGGCAATTTTAGCTTCATGCACAAGTTGCTGCCTTCGAGATGATTCAAGCGGCAGGGGCACACACATTAAATCGCGGTTTACGTGCACAATAATGGTTTCAAGTAAGTAATTCATGATACGTTTGGAAGGAGGTCAAGGAGACTGGAAATCATTTCATCATAGAATAGTCAATTCAATAAGACAATGAGAATGACGCGTTTTACACAGAATAGCGAAGGGAGCAAGATAACCAGAAACAAGGCCAATGCAAGACGTTCACGTGAGCAGCCGTTACATTTCAAAACAATTAATGTCCAACGATGAATTATATAAAGACAATGGCTCAGAGAGAGGTGTCGGAAGAACGGCTCTGCCTGTTTACTATGATTACCGCTATCAACTGGCTTTTCTTCAGCTCTTGAGCTTGGCCTTACGGTTGCGAGACATCTTTTCGAAGTTTCTGCTAACTAAACACAATGTGCGACCTTGGTGAACAGCACAACATCAGCGTCTTCAGCGAATGATGTGTCAAAAATTCGGCCATTCGGCTCACGATTTAAGGGTGTATAAGGGGCCGGGAGCCGTAAAATGATTATTGAAAAAGAGCACACTTGTGATCCCTCCAGAGCTCCATTTGAAAGGTGTTTCAACTATTCACAGATTGTTTGGTGCTTGACATTTTTCTCCTTGTTGTTACAACTTTACATTTTTCTATGCTTCACATGTTGAAAATTCCGCAGGGAGACTAAGATTTCCTTATTGTTATTTTCAGCGCTTCTGCTCCAATTATTTTCGCACAGACGGTTGAAAGTGTAGCTCGTCCGCCTGAAATAGGACAGAATGGTCAAAGGCAACATAAACGATGGCAAGTTGCTTGAGGTGTGGGATCAGGAGTCTCCACAGGAGATAGTGTCAAGCGATAAATGATCCTACCGAAACTTCAACGGAATGCCCATGAGGTGCCTACGCTTCAATAAAAAACCCCATCATTGGAATCCGCAAACTGCTTCAACCACAGCAGTCTCGGAGCCAGGATATTGATCTTATTCGCACTTAGGTTCTTCTAGGCTTGAGCCAGACATCGTACTAACTTCTCATCATTTACACAGCGCCCTGTATAAGGAACGTAATTCAGGTTCGGTTTCAAAACAACTACGTTGCAATGAATTGCATCTTGGCATAGAAAGGCAGCGAGAGTTTGAATGTGATATTGCTTGATTACTGCTTTCGTCATGTAACATTGCACCATGTAATACAGGAAGTGATTCCTGATACCGTTTGTCAACTCTTACTTAACTCAAACAAGAAAGGATAGCGGAACTCTACGCCCAACTGGCCTGTGATGATAAGGATTGTACCAGCAGGTAGGTACGTGGTATCCCATCATAAATCACGAGGGTTGCATTACCCGCCAGCCTAATGTCCAAGAGATATTTTAATCACCACATAAATACTCGGTGTGACCATTGGTTGACAAGACTAAGCAATAACCACATTATTCATGCCTATTTTTGCTACATAGGCATAATATCCACAATGAAAGCACATGTAATATACGCGGCCAACAGCTTGCTGGAACAATTTCGCTGCCTAGTATTCGGTGAGGCGGGCTCGACATTCATGCTGGTAAGCTATGAAAAGTTATGACCATGAAGGCACAAATCTCGATATCAGCCTCATGCGAGGAGGAGAAGCCAGAAGAGGATTTAGTAGAATAATCTGTGGAGTCGTGTTGGACGCTGAACTTAGGCAGGTACAAACTGGGCGTCCACTTTCTTCTGGGCATAAGAAGGTAAGCACATTCCAATGGGATAGCAGGAATTGTGACACAACTTCAATTTCACGAATGGTGCCTTACATTTTTCATTTCTGCTATCATTGACACAGACATAATACTCAGAGCCACAAACCAGAAATTTCTGCCACCACAAAACAAATATTCCACATCATATTGAGAAGTCACGTTAGAGAACTTTCAATAGTAACTTGTGTACAGTTTCTTCGTGTAACTTTTCATAAGAATATAATTTCTCCGACGCAGTGTTACCCTACAGAATAAAGGAATATCAGCAGGAGGTTGCTGATATTATTTGAAGAATCCTGCAAAAAAACCAGTGAGGTCAGATTTGGATAGTGTTGAGCATGAAAGTGCTCCCTCAGACTGCAATGGCCAAACATGTGCGTCAGTAGTCATGTATTCCTGGCTAGCAAAAAAAAGGGGAATTGCCAAAGCCACGGGGTTTGATGGGCTGAAAATGGACGCTGAACGCTTCTTTGAGCACTGGTATTCGTTGCCACAATCATAGCCTTCTTAAACCCAGGGTGAACGAGGGCAATCTGATTTGTAACTGAATCAATCAAAGCTTTGATGAAAGCTGCTCCTTTGGCAATGCCAGCTGAGACATGGGCCATGACACACCCCATCATAGGGGTGCACTAGAATACCAATTCATTTGGGCTGCACTATTATTCTGGAAAGTATATGTTCCAAGCTCTGGGTAAAGTAATGTTTAAAGCTGTTGCTCGGGCCTCCCATGCTTCTGAACATTGACACATGCTGTCTTTCAGACTGCCAAATGCACCGAGCATTTTTTTGCGCATAACCACAAGTCTATTCTTGTAGTCTGACCTACATATTAGATTTAGTTGCCGACTGTCAAGCTGATGCGTTCGTTATTATTTCCCCTTGCCCTGGACCCAGTTCAACAAGTGAACACCAGGCTTCTACACTAACCGTTAATATATGTACAGTGTTAATATCAACGCTGGTGGTTCCGAGTGAAATTAAATGCTTGTGTCTGATCTCCATGATCAATTTCTTATTGGTGCTTCTCCGCTTCTTCTTCACAGATTTTGCTTATTTGAAATGTCTGAGAGATGGAGTACAAAATCAAATGGTTGGGAGAAGGGGAAAAATAGAGATTCATTAATGCTGCATCTGCAGGTATTTGGAAGGTTTTCTATTTTGGGTACGACAAGGGATGTGAGAAGGAGCTTTACTTAAGTGAAACCATCAAATTCAAAGGCTTGAGCCTCACTGCCATCCTTGAACTCCGTAAGTGCTGAGCAACATCGGCTAGCACAATGACTGCTAGCGGGTTTAAACCATAATGGCTATCAATTCTGCCGTGGTTAGTTCGTGCTATATTTGATTTTGGGACATCTTCTGCTGAAAGACACAATCAAATATGTCATAGAACATTGCACAATTTGTTTATGTGAGTATCAATTTATTTTACAAAGCCTGCATTATTCGCAAGGAATGGGATGCTGCTTTGATGGACAATGTTATGTGCTAGTCATTTGGTAGCACAAAGATGGAGTATTGGCGAATGAGAGAGAGATTATAAGATTTTTGTTTTTTGCACTGATTAGAAAACTCACAAGAATGCCAATACAAAAGAGGGCACAACACTGTAAAAACACTGTATGTGAAGAGAGTGTTGATTGGTTGACAAATGACTTTGCCAAGAAGGATGTTCCAGCAATAGACACTGACTGCTGACTGTAAAGCATGGTTTGAAATTTAAACCAGGTTGCTTGACCCTGATTGGTCAAAGAATTGCTCTGAGGAATTAGTCAGTGAATGGCTGGCTTTTGTTTCGTTTAGCTGAAATGGGCTCGATGTGTGTATATATTCTCTCTGTCCGCTAGGAAGAGGGCCCTGTCTATCAGTATATGTAGCATCCATAAATGCACCACACTGCGAGTCCGACTGACAATGTTAAATTTTTTGTCAGCATAGAACCTGGTACATTGACGAATATTTAGCCAATGTTGTCCAATCGCGAATCAGCTTAATTTTAGTACACTGAGGAATATTTAGCAAATGCTGTGCAATTGCAGAATCAAAGTTAATGTTGGACACTGTGTTTTGAGGACGGGCTGGCTGGGTACCGTATGCATCCTGCTCCTTGAGAACAGCAGCTGGGACATGCCGTTTGGAGCAAACTGCTAGTGTTTGGGACGTACGGCTTACTGTCAAAGGATCACAAGGACTCGAAACGTCAACTCTTTTCTTCTCCACCGATGCTGCCAGACCTGCTGAGTTTTTCCAGGTAATTCTGTTTTTGTTTTGGATTTCCAGCATCCGCAGTTTTTTATATATATATATATATATATATATATATATATATACATAGCATCACACTGACATTGAATTTTATATGCCACATTACTCATTTGTATGATCGTCAGAAAATATTTTTGTCTTGACGGTAGCATCCTGTTCGTTGCCGGTACCAACCATGCTGTTACTGCATAGTAGCAGAGTGAAACGGCTCACTTGATTTTTTACTCAAATGTTCTGTTTTCTGTGTGATTGTGAGCTGAAGTTAGGGCATGCTGAGACCATAAGAAAAGAAGATGTAAAGTAGAATTAGGCCATTCGACCCATCGAGTCTGCTCCGCCATTCAAAGAAATCATGGTTGATATGGTAACCCTCAAGTCCACTTCCCCGCCTTTTCCTGATAAGCCTTGATTCCCCCACTGATTGCAAATATGTCTACCTCAGCCTTGAATATACTTAATGACCGAACCTCTACAACACTCTGCAGTAAATAATCCCACTGAATGACTACCCTCTGAGAGAAGAAATTCCTCCTCATCTCTATTTTAATCATCGCCCCCTTTCTCTGAGATTATGCCCTCTGGTGCTACACTCTCAAACAGGGGAAAACAACCTCTCAACCTCTAACTGGTCAAGCCCTGTAAGAATCATACATGTTTCGATAAGTTCGCCTCTCATTCTTCTCAATTCCAATGAGTACAGGCCCAACCTTCTCAAACTCTCCTCTGAAGAAATAGCCTCATGAACTATCTGTAGACTGCCTGCAATGTCAATATTTCTTTCCTTGTATAATGAGACCAAATTGTTCTCAGTATTCTAGGTGTGGTCTAAATAGCGTCTTGTAAAATTTTAGCTAGTCATCCTTATTCTTATACTCCATTCCCTTTGAAATAAAAGCAAACATTCCATTTGTCTGCTCTATTATCTGTTGAACTTGCAAATGATCGTTTCTTGGAATTGATACACAAGGACTGCCAACTCCTTCCCTGCCACAGCCTTTTCCAGCCTTTCTCCATTTAAATAATATTCCGCTCCTCTATTCTTGCTGCCAACGTGAATAACCTCATATTTTCCCACATTATATTCCATCTGCCAAGTATTAGCCCACACGCTGTTGTGCCAAATGGTGTAGTGACTTATGTCCGTGTTGCATTCGGCAGGATATAACATCCTTAACAACTCGGGTGAGATAACTGAACTTCTTGCGGCACACAATGTCAGATCCTCTTGGCTGAGTTGCTGGTATGGGCTTATCGGATCCATTGACTCTCCACTTTTCTTCTGGGGGTTGTAGGCATCCTGTAAACACGGTACTTCCATTTTCTCGTTTTCAACTTTTTCAGCAAGGTACCCGGGAGCAACATCATGAGAAATGGACGCATAATCACTCCCAAAGTGAGCCATTCTTCTCTGTTTCCCCGATGAGTTTTAGCTGTCAGAGATCGTATGGTACTGCTGTTAGGAGAGTGGATGGGCAGCTCAGGGGCTGGACAGCCGTGTCAGCTGTGTGAGAAACCGGACTGAGTGTGTTTCGCAGAACCACCCCATAGAAAATCAATGGCGTGCATTATAAAAATGCCGGGAGTTTCAATTTGTGATACGATCAAAATGTTGCTGGCTCGGCTTTCTGCTGAGGGTTCCCTTTTTTCTGCAAGAAAGACCTAGCCATGTAATACCACACTCTTCACACATCATTTAATTCATAACTATGTTTGTTATTTTCTGCAGTTTCCCAACTATAACGCATGCTTCTTAAATTGTTTCAAAAACACTTCTGCATGATTTTAGTTTCTTTTCATCCTGCAAAAAATACAATATTTGTATTAATCTCCCTACGTCTCCGTGAAAATGCGGCTAACAGAGAGAACAACATCGTCAAGATCACTTTCCCTTCCGTGATTGCGTTCATTCTAATATCTTTATCTCATAGCCTCTTTTCGAAACGTCGAGCGATTGGTTTCACTTCAGCCCTATCTATCCCATTTTGTGTGTATTCTTTCCATACATATCCACCTGAGTAACGAAGCTGCTTGTCCCCTGTATGGTATTTCGAAGTAAACATCAAATTCCTTCCAACAATCCAAAGCTAGTGATTTGACACTCTTATTGAAATGCCTAGGTATATGTACATATTTGCAGTCTCCAATAATTCTCGATCATACGGGATAATAATCATACTCTGCTCTGTCGTTCTTGCCCAAACACATAGACTAGTCAAGCTGCGGCCTCGACTTGACCTCATATATCATCCTGAGTTACTACCGCAGGTTCTCTCCCTACCATGATCAGAGGTCCTGTTTCAGTACATGATCGTTTTCTAGTGCTAGCTTCACTCTCAGGTCAAATATGGGGAGTTTCATTGTTTCGATCATTTGATGTCATTTTGCCAGTGCTAGGCATTACCCCTTGCCTATCACGTGAACATTTAGCGGAACGTTGAATGTGCCACTGGCTTCCCCTCTGCTCCCTACAATGGGCGCTTTCCTCCATTCACTGAACCCTTCTGGTACATAGATCATCCAAGAACCGACTACAGGCAATTGGACTTTGTACACGTGAGCTCTGTTCTGTGCATTGGTAAAGCTTTTATATTTTCATATGTGTCATTATCTGTCGGATCCTGCTCAGCCTAACTGTCAATATTTGAGTTTGTAAAGTGCAGGATACCTCGTCCTCATATCCTTAATTGTTCAGGGTTTCGAAGTAAATCTTCAAACCTGTTTAACCGATTTGAATGGATCTTAATTATTTGTTGACTATGAGGGATAACCACTGTCTCTCCATCTTACAGTATCAACTTACTCTTAACTTATCCAATTATTCTTAACCGATTTGTCATTGTTCATTCAAACACCAGGATGTAAATATATCTCTCATGCCCTTATCTATTAATGTAAAGCTCACTGAATTTCCTCTGAGACTTCTGCCCTGATGCATGCTCTTCTTCCTTTATATCCGGCATTCAAACCCTCATAAAAAGCAAAAGTATTTGTAGTCCCTTCTATGGCTGTGCATAATCACTTAGGGCAGAAGGTGCTTTAGGATTCCTCCCATAGGCCTATACACACCATAGCACGCAAATATTTGAAACTTTTTTTCTTTTTTTTTGCACAGAATACTCACCCCAGGGCAATTGCTACCATGCAATACAGTTGCTTGGCGAATATCTTCTAGAGCATCCCATTGATCACCATGTGATTACTTTCAGAATACCCATTACTGAAAGGGCTGGCTGTTGACGTGTTCATAACTATAATGTTCATATTTTCACACGTCTCTAAACTCATCATTGTCGAATGTCCTCACCCATCCAACCCCGCATCTGCCGCTAACAATTTACAGTCAGGAAATTATCCAGCATACCCATTCTAATTCCTGTCTACTTTTGCATCCTTTATCTCAATCAAGTTTTTGAATTTAACAGGTATGACTGCATAAAAAATGAATTTGCTCGTCATGTCCATAAAGGAAACTGTCCCTCTTCTTGCCTGTACCTTTAAAGTGATAACTGAAACTTCATTAAATCCTCGTGCCAGTGAGAACCTTGAAATGCGCCGTGGCTGTATCCTCTGACATTTATTTGCGAATGTCACATTGTTTTACTAATGTCTTAAAAGAGAATTCTGTATTCACGTTAAACTATCCGTGCCTTCTTTAGTAGGATTTTTAATCTGTGACAAAAGGGAAGAGGAATCGCTGATGTAACTTTTAGACAATTTGTGTTTCTCCTCAAATAGCTCTATCACCTCATGCCATTAAAATGTCTTTAAAATGCTGATTGGAAAATTTAGGTATTGTTTAAATGCATGCACACTGTCCTTAATGGCCGAATTGCAGCTACATAAATTCCAATGAAAATTGATTCATGAGTTGAAATGTCGAGGTTAATTTGGGTCGTTTTTCATGGAAGGCTTGCTCAGCAAATGTCTTTCAGTAAATACCAGATCTTCACTAATAAAGTGATTTACTTGATCTATTCTGCATGGAAGCACCAGTCATTCCAATAACTTTAACATGTTTTCATCCTTGAAGTTGAAACAGTTAGAACTTTCATATTCCCTAACTCCACTGCCATCATTTTCGAGGAGTTAATCTATATAACATTTTAAGCAACCTCTTCCACTTACTGTTGATGTGCAATTACTGTGTAAAACGGCATAATTAAATGAATCAATGACTCTACATTCATTTTTAGACTGAAGGTTCTTGTGACCTGTACCATTGCCTCAGAATGAACAATAACAAAAGTATTCAATTTCTGTCTCATTATTCAATTCGAAAACAGTGTGGTTCTGCCATGGACAATTTGCTGCTTTGAGCCACACCTCATAAACCTTTGACACTTCACCACACATTCCTATGGTTAATTTATGTGTTATGAGAATACCGATCCTGCCTTCTTCCAGACATATCAAAATGCCTCCAACTTATTTTTTCCATTGTCAGTAATTCTCCTGTTTTATTGCTGCCTGTTAAACATACCTGTATAATCTCATTGACAGTGATCATTTGCTCGTCCATCTTCCTTGGCACTTCTTAAAGCCCCACTTATTCCATGAAGGTTCTTGGAAAAAAATCCCATGATTTTTTTTTTCAGGCATCAGACATCTGATCCAAATATATGTCTCATTCTGTCAATGCGATTCCATTTAAGACCTGGTATTTGTCCACTTTAGTACAAACTAACGAAATGGAAGAGAGCACTGAACCATGAATTTCCAAAGTTAATATCTGTTGTGTTTAATACAATCTATTGAAACCCATTGCATATGTTCCCCTATGCAGTAACTTATCGAGGTCTGACCAAACCTCCCAGTCATTTAATATATTATCATTCTTATAACGTGGATCCATGAACTGTGACAGAATGTGCAAAACTTCAACATTGAAGGACTGATGGGCGACCAGTTCACCAAAAATTAAGCTCTGATTTTCATTTTGACTTTCTTTAGGAAATGACAATGCAAAGACCGTACCCTTTTCCCTTTGTTAAGGATGTAACCCTTATCCATCAGCCTACTCAATTTTTCCACTGGTCATAAGACTTGTCTTCATAGGAAAGCGTGGGGATCCATAGTCTGGCACTTTATACCTGCCTTCAATCATTGTTCCAAATCAGTATTCAGATTACAAACTCACAACTGAAAAAAAATATGCATTTCACATTTAGACAACCATACCCGCTTACCACGCTACTTTGATGTGAAACAAATCTTTGAATTGTGAAACTAGATGTTAATACTTAATGTTAACTTTATTTACAAAATGCAGCATTAGTCACATCTGTTTCCTACCGACCAACCCAGTGATCCAGCAGTCTCTCTTTATGAGTACTAAAAGCACATAATTAAATAATGCTCATCCCATATGTGTCATAACAATACAATTAAAATATGAGTAACAATTGAGCCTGTGGACATGGGTACTAATTTCTGGACTGAGAGGCGCGTAGATGGTTGGGGAGGAGGGTAGTCCAGCTTCAGTGGTGAGCAGTTGGGTGGTTTCGGAGGATTACAAGTTCATTTGTGGGGGCTGTTGGCAGGCGGGTAATGGTCTGGACAGTTGGTTCTGGGGGGTGGGTTATCGGTTCACCAACTGGGAGATTGGGCCATGAGTCTGCACAGTCCTTTTGATGACTGTGAAAATCCGGAGGAGAAGGCTTGTCGTCACGTCCTTTGGAATAAATCAAAGCACATATAACTGTACTAATCAAAAAGGTTAAGGGCGCGTTGGTTAGAGTGGGGGGTGGGGGGTGTTGTGTGGTTGTGGTGGGGTGGGGTGGGGGAGTGGTTCTTGAAGCAGGACACAATCGGCCAACTGGCCTAACATCTGCCATGAGGATAATGCGGGCGTCCAATATTAAGGAACAGCTGTAGGGCATTTAAAAGGCCATAATGCAACACAAAACTTTAAACACTTTTTAATAAAAGGCAACCTATGCATCACAAATGTGTTAGAGTTGTTTATGGATGTAAGAAAGAGGGTGGGAAAAGGTATAGCAGTCGATGTAGTACATTTTGTATTTGATATTAGGCAAGATCAAAGTATACCATACAAAATAACAGATCATCGTTTACGCATTAGTATATTAACATAGATGCAGGATTGGCTCCCTATCAGGAAGCAAAGTATGAAAACAAGTGAGTTATTTTCTGGTGCAATTTGTAACTCAGAGAGTGTAACAGTGGTCAGTTCAGGGGCCTCAAATATTTACAATCCATATCAAAGACACGGATAAAGGACAAAATGTCTGACAGCTAAATTGCCTGATTGCACAGTTATGTTTCGGAAAATAAGTTGTCAAGTTGATTTATAGAACAAATAATAGGAGTGACAATGGTTAACTTAGTGGGAACAACCTGACAGACGAAGTACAATGTGGGAAAAAGTGAACCTGCCCACTTTGGAAGGAAAGATAGAAACATAGTATATAGTTTAAATGTAGAGAGGCTGCAGAGATCTGATTTTCGGAGGGATTTTCTTCTCCTGGTACATGACTCTCAAAAGGTTAGGATGTAGGCAAATCAAGCAATTAGGAAGGAAAATGGAATAGGCAGGTTTATTGCAAACGACATTGAACATCAACGTAGGAAGTATTTCTATTGGGATATTTTGCTTTGTCGAGATCACAAATGCATAAGGATTATATGTGCAGTTTTTGACGGGGCATATATTTAGAAGCAGCAAATCAGAGATGCTTCTTTAGGTTAAATTCTGGTACCATGTCATCAAAAGAGAAAAGGTGGAGCAGTTTGGTCGTGTACCCATTCGAGTGTAGAACGATGAGAGGTGCTTTTATTGAAATATATAATATCCCGGGGGGACTTGACAACGTGGGTGCATAGACGGTTTTTCCTCTTGTGACCATCTATGGAACTGGGGAACACAGTTTCAGAATTTGTGGTTTCCAACTAGATTGAGATTGAGATGAGGAGTATTTTGTTTATCCCTCCCAGTTTTGTTCGTCTGCGGATGTCTGTATTCCTGAGAACAGTACTGGTTGGGTCATTGAATCTATTAAATTCTGGGTTAGGAATATTTTTGAAAGGAGGACAGTCAAAGGTTATGGCTGAAAAATAACCCATTTATCATTACGTTCTGCTTCCAGCTAGCTAATCAAAACTCTGTCTAAGCGAATATGCTACCCCCTACATTAGAGTGTTAAAAGGTAATCCGAGGAGGACCTGATTGGAAGCATACGGAGCTTGTTCAGATATGAGTACACAAATACGACAAGTAAAACCTGGAGTAGGCCATGTGAGCCTTCAAGCATGATTTAATAGAAGCATGGCTAAACTTCGTCCTCAACTGCAATTTTCTACATCATCTGCAAATGTGTTAATTCCCGTGGCATTCAAAAATCCATTTAACTCTGCCTTGAATATCCTCAAAGACTGAACATTCACAGCTATCCAGGGCTGACATTTTCAAATATTCAGAAAGATTGACTGAAGAAACCCTGACTCAACGGAGTCCTGATTGACCAACGCCTTATTTTGAGGCTATAAAGCTGTGTTGCCGATTCTTCAGCCATTGGAACCAATATTTCAATAGCCACCATTGCGAGACTCTTAAGAATTTTATACTACGATATTAAGATTGTCTTTCATTCCTGACATTTACAGGGTGTTCAGGTCTTGACTACTCAGCTTTTCCTCAGCCAAGAACCAGCTTAGTTAACATTTGTTGCACTGGCTTCACAGAAAATATGTTTTTTTTTTGTTCCCTACAGTAAGGAAACAGGTTTGACATAGCATCTTACGTGTGAACGCACAATACCCTGTATAATTTTAGTAAATCTCTTAAACCTTATATTTGGATGTCATTGTAAGAAAAGCAAATATACCGTATGGCTTTCTAATTCATTGCACTACGAGCATGTTATGTCCATGTACACGGACACGTGAATGCTTCTGAAGGCACAATTGATTCAGACTGTTAGCGTTGCACACCATTTAGCTTTTGTACTTTTCGATCAAAATAGAAAACTCACAATTCTCACACATTGAATTGCCACTCACATTTTCGTTTACACACACCAAATCCTTCAATATTACACTGTAACCTTTGTGTATGCTCATAGCTTCCTTTCTCACGTAACATTTTATTGTCAGTAAAAGTTGATGAATGGCATTTATTACACTCATTTCAGTGTTTGGGACCGGAAAAGCACAGGCAAACAGAACGTATTTCCACTCATCAGCTGTCCATGACCTGAAGATTTTGAGTTATGTTTGAAATGTGTCATGCTTTGTTCGCCCAAAACTTCGATTTGTGTGATCCAATTGACTAATAAACTGCAACAAAGTCGGGTGATGATGGTTAACTTAGAAGGTTAATTTATTTCATATTCAAAACCCGGCAGAGCATTTTTATCAAATTCCCACTGCACTGCAATGTGGGTGCAACTGATTAGGCCAGCATTTTGTGCCCATGCTCTACTTGAGCGTAATTCATAGTCAAACAACTTGCAGTGGGTCACGGCTAGAAGTGATTATTTGCATACTTACTTCTAATTAATTGATTTTAAATCTCACCAACTGCCGTGGTATGATTTGAACCCACATTCCCAAACAATTAATCTGGACTTCTGGATTTCTAATCCAATACATTAAAACTATACCATCATGTCCCCCCCCCCCACCCCCCCACAATGTCTTTCCCAGTCTGAGCCTCCGTTCCCAACCTATTGCCTTCTGCTCAAACCATTTTCACATATTACAGCCAATGCCCCAATTTAGTGCACTATCCTCTTTGTATATTACCTTAGCAAATGTTATACTCAGACGTTTCCCATTAGCTATCCTACTAAGAACATTGATAACTCGAATTGAAACAAGAACTCATTGTTATAATTCCCTCTCGCCTCTACTTAGTGATAACATGATTTTTTAAGTGGCCTGTTACCATGTCCCTCGTAATAGGCTTAGAAATAATGGTGGGCTATATGGATTATTCTTCATCCCTTTGTGCTCTGCTATAATGGTCTCTTAAATAAAGCAATGGCATTTGCTAGATATGAATTCTATGCATCTGCAGCTATGAATTTTCAATTCAGCAGAAGCAATTAATCAGGTCCAGGATGCCTTTAGCCACTTTGGCGCAGGAAACAAAAAGTTGAAATAGCAGCATGGTGAGTTGGCTGATTGACAGGAAGCAGAGATGATTGGTTATCGATGTGTATGGAGGACTGTGCACTTATTAAGAAACAACTGTTGTTTTGCATTGTTCTCTGGGTCCGGGGTGGGTTGCGCTGAAGTGAAGCTGATATTAGTTTTGAAAATAATACTTGAATTATGTAAGAGCAAGAAACCCTCCTCTGCACTTTCCTCACAGCCCATTCAAACTCTAACACCACCACCCCAATCATACCCTATCCAGTCCCAACAATCCCACCTCAAATGATTGGATTATGAATGAAAACTAAATTCTTGGGCACGTCGACCGTTCTATGCTGCTAATATTAAATGCATTTTTTCCAGTTTGTACCGATGGTTAGGAATGTAACTTCGAATTTGATTCGAATATTTGAAAACCTTCAGTTCATTTTATGGTTTAATTTATTTAACAATGCAATCGATTGGCTATTGTACAGCGTTTTCTAAGGTCATCCCCGAATTTAGACTGTGTCATGCCGTAAATCCACGCGTTGCTGCACGAACCGAGAAACTGAAGCATCTTGAAACTGTGCTTCGGGATATAATGAGGGTTATTTTGGAAGAATCCTGACGAATATTAGTAATTCGCCTGTAAACATTATCGATAAACTCGGTAAGACTTAGCAGTATAAAGATGCCAGACACAGTCAAGAGTAAAATGTTGGATTTCCGTTGGATTTTACATCGGATCCTTGTGAAATTCTCAATTACTGGAATTTCCTGCTGATACGACTGGTTTCTAAAAAATGTCTGACCGTCAGCATTTTTGGAAGCAACATCAGGGCGAAAGGGAGACAAGACGCTAACATGTTGTGAAACAAAAAAAAAAAAAAAAAAAAACTGCGGTCCATGCGGGGAAGTAAAGAAGCTCAATTCATGGACATATTCGCAGGGAGCATTATCAATTTAATAATGTGGTTAATGTTACCATGGGGAGGCCATAACAGGTGCGAGTGAGCTCAGAATTCAAAGCACAATTTTCGCTGTTTTATTAGTGCAATATATTGTTTTTAGCCTCTCACAAAAAATGGCCAAAAATGGATCAAAGCTGAAAGCGACTTTGAGCCAGACAGAAACTACGGTGGCTTTAGCACACAGGGAGACGATGGGACTAAGATACACGAGTTATGTGCAGAAATAATGCTGGCAAAAAAAAACTGCACCCAGCTAGCCCAATATCAGTTCAGTGACAAAGGCCAAGGAATCAGCAACTGCCATTCCTGCTGGGTAATGGGTTATGCAGTTAGAGACCGCAATTCCATCGCGACAGGATTACAATTGCCACCAGCTTAATTGGAAGAGAGAGAATAAGAATCGGGAATATTACTGTCCAAACCTGTGGCCAAAGCAGAAACTGGAAAGGATCTGGGACGAAATCTCCCGATTTGTTATTGCATCTAATGGTAATAACTAATTTATCGACGTAAACAGTATTTTCTGACAGAGAAAAGTGTAACGCAAAAATTAGACAGAACTCCGAAAGTGACTAAATTCAGCACGTAATATATTGAATGGGCTGAGTGAGGATTGTGCGCTGGTGGGAATGCAGAATGGCTTTTACAATATTGGACCTTAAAGGGTTAATTTGTGCTACAGACTCCGGACGGATAGCCAGGGCGGTTTGTGGACAGGGGATATGGTCCGGTTGCTCTTAGTTAAGAGGGCCGATGGGGCTGGCAGACAGTGGAACAATAGCTAAGAGTTTGAGGTTTCAGATCGCGTTGGAAGAGAGAGCTCGAGGCTAAAACAGTGAGTTAGATTCGGATGAAGAGAAAGAACACGGGCACGGAGCAGCCGGAAGAGAGACGGGAGCAGTTGGTGCATGAAAGTGAGTAAACGAAAGCAATGGATGTGAAGGCAGGTCATTCAAAGCACGGGGAGAAGTGGCTGATATTCGGTGGGGGATACTGCAGCAGAGTGACAGAGGAAATCTAATTTATAGATCGAATTAGCAAGAAGAAATTAATACTGTACCGACTAATCTCTTTATCAGTGTGTAAGGAAAGTGTGCTGCTGTAAACTATGTTAAATCCAGTGATGTTTTGCGGTACATCACAATGTAGCTGAACTTCGGAAAGCAGCTTCTCTCGTTATTCAATTCAGCGGTCAAAGAAATTTTAATGCTCACTATGTATAACGAGTCACCGTCAGTGAAGAACTGATCCTATTATATTTATTTATTCAGGCAGTTGGCAATGTAAAGGAACTTCCTCCAAAGCAGACGGCATGGCTGAGAGCGAAAAATAAACACGGAGCAAGCCAAACGATACTATTCACCCAATTTGTCAAAATCCTCAGAAAAACCTCAACGCACATTTTCTCTCATTAATTGCTCTTAGCATGTCGCACCAAATAGTACACACAATGCTGCTCTCGCTGCCTTTCCTTCTGGTTATCTCTCTCTCACTCTCTCTCCCTTTCAATGTCATTTTCCAATACCTTTCTCTTTTTTTTTTCCTCGGTAGCGTCTCTACCTCTCTGGAGTACTCATTCTGCATTTTTCTTCTTAACATTTCATTAATATTCAATTGAAGCCTAAAATCCAGAAGGTACAATGAGTTCACCAGCCCGTATTCAATGGCCTATTCTCAGAGTAAGGTCCTCCTGTTTTGAAGCGACTGTGAGTAGTATAATGATTCTGAACATCACTCAACATTCCTCCTATTCACCTACATTGTTTATTTCATTCATAATGCATGGGGCGGGGCAGTGGGTTGGGGGTAGTAAGGGGTACTGAATCGAAATCATCTTTCAATTAGTCCTCACAATTATTGATTTTACCCCTAGAATTATAAACTGCTGTGTTAAATGGTGAAACCATTCAGTTAATAAAGCATCAGGATCACCGGTTCTTCTTATAATCCATAAATAAATAGATGGACTCACGATACCAACAGGTACACTGTAAGCAGATACAAAAGTCACGTAAAAATCTGTCACTTTACAAAAATAGTAGAGTGACAGGGAATGCAATCACACTGAACCAGAGAAGTAGACGTGAACGAATCAACCTCAAACTCACTTCAGCAGTCACAACTGAAGCAGGGCAGACATATCCATAAGTGCATTAAAGCCATGACCCAAAATGGATTTCAATCATAGCTGCCTGAACCATGCAATCGGGGAGGGAGTATATAATACTGCGCCTTTTCACCATTGAGAATGTGAGTGTTCTCAATATCAGTTATTTAAAAAGCATTGATAAATTTATCCATAACACGTTAGTTTCACAGCATGAAAATGTTAACAACTGCACACCGTCAATTTCCTGTTCTTAACACAAATTCCGAAAATCAATAAATTTTGTGCAAGAGAATAACCCTGCTACATTGCCAGGGCGATTTGGATGAGCAACTGTCAAACTGATATAATACGGCTCCTAGAAGGCTGTTGGGACTGAGACAGAGGGCATTCTATTATTCAATCTTTGGAACAGCAAAGATTCGTCTGCAATACACGCCATGAGAAATAATCCTTCGGACAACAATAGAATTAAAATCAATTCACATCATTAAAATCTGAGGAAAAAAGGAAAAAAAGAACCTCTGCCAGGAAATCCAAGAGCAGAAATAATAGGAGAGCAAAGGTCTTCTTTTTCTTCTATTTAGCTGCATTTTCGTTTCTGCGAGAAGCCACAACACAGTTTGTCTAGTAACCCACAACTCCAGCAGCCATTTGGGCTGATCAACTACAATCATAACTGATTAATACTCGTGATAAGTATTAACTGACGCAGTTATTGCCCCTATCATTGCTGTCAGTTACAGTCAATTGATCAATACATGACATCATCAACTTTGACTGAGATTTAAAAAAAAATATAGGTGGGTAAAATACAAACGCCTCAAATCTGAATACATTTTCTTAGTTCTAAGACTCCAACGTACAAAGCTGAAAGTGATATTCATGCAGATCTGATATCACTGTGATCAACAACTACTTTTAAAGTTTGCATATAACTATTGACAATTTGGATTGCTGCAGATGCAGTTAAAATGTTATTGATTTTTTTTTTCCACGTTCAATGAATCTAAGGACAGAAGCAAATCCATTTCACACTGTTGTTACAGTTTCCTAGTTAAAATTCTGAACGTTGAGATTTTTAAACTGGGTTATATTCAGGATTACAGCCAAGAAATTACTCTGGGTGGAAGTTGTTTACGGATGTTAATTGTGCCCCATTGGTATCCATCTTTCTGTTATTTCACTGCAGTGGTTCCAGTACTTATTTTGCATTGGTTAAGAGTCGCAGGAATTTATGGAACTGAATCAATTTTCTCCAGTTCACTTCGAACCAGCGACCCAACCTCCATCTTCCGGCAATGTGAACAGATCCATAAACGACCCCATAAATAAAAATACCTGTTGGATAGTCATAAGGACTCAAAACATTAAATGTGTTCCTCTCCACAGATGCGGACATAACTGCTGAGTTTTTTCAGGTATTTTTATTTTCGTTTTGGATTTCCAGATTCAGCAGTTTTTTTTTTGTTTTTATCTTTGCGTAAACCAATTGTCGCTATACAGCCAACAGGAAAGCACACTCACCCATCACCCTCGCCCTGCATGACCAAGTTGTCTTCCAGTACCCCCGCACTTTACATATAAAATTCGCAATCGTATGGTAAAGTCCTTTTACATATTCACCCTGTCCTCCAAACCAGCTACACACCCACCCATGACCCCTGATGCATCGGGTAATTAACAATTTTGAAGAGACTGCCCTCGCTTCCGTCTATTCATGCTGATATGATCTGATTGCAGACAGATCTTCTCCACTAATGTCTTACCTTGCCACAGAAGCACTGTTATTTATGGAGAGCCTTAATGTTCTATTCTCGCTCCCTCTTCCTCTTCATTTACTTGTTGTTCGCTAGTAACCCCATTTTCAGTCATGGTATCTGCTTCCACATACATGCTGATATCATCCAACTCCAGCTCTTCATAATCACTCTCGACTCTCCTTTGCATCTGTGCTATCATAATGGGCCAAACTGTTTAACATCAGCTGCCATTCTATGCAAAAATACGTGGAGAGAATAAAGTTTTCCACCTTCAACCTCAACAAGAACTCCACAACTTTGTTACCGATTCTATTCCTCATTCTTAGTTGCTGCCTAAGGCTCAATATGATGGTTTGTTAGCACTGATCCCCCCTGACATGAGATTCTGGCCTCAAGTGCTCACCATTATTATGACACATCCCCTTCCAACAGATCTGCAGCATCTGCCTTGTCTGCTCCGTGAGCACTATAACCCGCAATCAACCATGAATTATTCCCCAGCTCTTTGTACCCTCACTCAATCCATCAACTCTTCATTCTTCTGAAACTGACGTCTCTGCTGGATCTCGCTTCTCTCTTGCCACTGTTTCTAAACAAATAGGAGCCAGAGTACCCAGGGTGTCCTATTTACTTCATGATCATCTGTAGCACCCAAGGAAATATCTTGCTCTATTGTTTTTTTGTGCACTGGCAAACTTCCAATTAAGGGATCATACACCAATATGGGATCATCTATTACATATATGCAGGTAGCATCAGGTTTAGTCCAGAACCCACTCATTCGAGACCACACTCGTCTTTGTGTTATAATAATCTATGCGCCCACCGTAAGCCTATCTGTGTAAATTTCTCCAGCCCTTCAATCCCTCCCCTTGCCCACCGTTCAGTCTTCCTGTTGTTTGTAATGCGGCTGCTTGTGTATCCGTTCTATGCTTGGAGAAAACTTGCCGACTGTTCTGAATATTCAGCTATTATTCAGCTATTAGAGTGCATATCCAAGAATTCCTTCCAAATCCCCTCTCTGACCACCTCTCTATCACTTTCAGTCCAAAAATCTAATTTTATTTTATTGGTTTCACTTTAATTGATATCAGTTTTTTCTTTGCCTTCGGATAATTGTGCCCTTATTTATAGCTCCGCCAAACCTTCTAGGATCTTTCAGCACGTTAGTGATGCTAGATAAATGGTTTTGTACACCCAGATGTAACAACGGTTCTCGAACGCTTTGTCATGAATTTGATTATCCAAAGTATGAATTCAAAGTCTCCCTTGTTATGAACGAAGTGAGTCTCGGTTTCGGTGGAACCAAGGGAGTTTGCCCAGATTTCCTCTGTTGTTGCTGGTTGTATACACACCCGTTTTGCCCAATACCATTGGTTAAGTTTACACATGATCGTCAATGATCTTCAATGCCTACACAAATGGTGATTAAATGCCCCTGGAAAATTTGCTTTTTAGATTATTTGTGGGGAAAGCTAACTGGGACGATACTTATAAAATTGTGAACAACGAGATATAAACCATATGTGTCGTTTCTTTTAAAATCGAGACATGGGTAGAAAATTCAATACCTACGTTATCATGGGAAATAGTTGAACCCTATAACAATAAGGGGAAAATGCTGAATTAGAATTAAAAGTTACATTCAGTCCTCCCTCGAGAGGTGAAGGAGTGACAAATAAATTGTATGTTATAATAAAGAAAAATAAAATACTGCGGATGGAAGGAGACCCATAAAATTGGACTCCAAACATTAACATTGTTTCGCTCACCGCATATGCAGCCAGACTGGCTGAGTTCTCTCAGCATTTTCTGTTTTTATCCTATATTATCTGACTTGTTTTGGAATGTTCTTCCTGAGAATGTAGCGAAAGACTTTTGTATAGTTTCAATGAAATGCTACTAGATAGAGATTTGGAGGGTTGATGTGCACCAACGAGAGGTTAAGTTGAATTTCTCTAAATCACTCTCCTATCCCAGAGGAACTATATTTCAGAGCTGAAATTGGGAACGTGGAAGTATGCTGAGAGGATTAATGACATGAATAGAGGCGCGAAGCAAGTGCCCCAATGCAATATTGTCCAGCCAGAAAAAAATGATATTTTAGAAGTGGATGAAGGATTTGCTGTTCAGTTGAATTGGGTTTGTGAAAGTATGATTCAGGCCAATCTGACTTTAAGTGGATTTGTAGAAGTTGGATCCTGGGAAACCATGATATATTTTTTTTTTAAATGAGAGATTTGGAAGAGTATCCCACACTTAGCTGGGATATGCAAGCATTCATGAAAACATGAAACATACGGCAGACAGGTATAGGAGCTGTGAAGAAGACATTCACTGTGTTAATCGGGGAGACAGAAGGCGTGATTTTCCTGCTGCGATAAAATTACACATGAAAACAAATTGCATCACAGCCCCCAATGGAAAGTACTATCTGATTCTGTAAAGAAACAAAACCCAATAAGCTCAATGTAATTGCTGCAAAGGGCACAATTCCAATGTTTGCATTTGACATAGATTTGCAATTATTGTGAACCATTAGGAGAACAGTGTAGAACTTGAGAAACAGATATCGATAGCGTTGGGGGAATTGGCAGATAAGTGGCAGCTGAAATTAAATGCAGAGAAGTGTGAAATGATTCAATTTGGTAGGAATAATGCAGACAGGCAATATGAAATACATGGTAAATTTCAAAAGGGGGAACGGCAGTGGAGGCATGTGGATGTGACTGTGCATAAAACATTGAAGATGGAAGCACATATCGAGCGTGGAGTTAAGAAAGGAGACAGTATCCTAGGCTTTATTAATGATGGCATGGGTGTGCAATGCCTAGATGGTTAAAGCTGAGTAAATATATTTATTCTTTCAGTTTTGGTTGTGTCTTGCGTGTGGAGACAGTGTAGGTTGGGAACTATGGGAGTGACCTTTGGTTGACAGGAAATTGTGACACTTAACGTGCAGAATGTATCAATGGCGATGTATTCGATATTTGCATGGAAAAAAAATGTGACCCGATTATAAGATGTAACAGGATAGCAGGAAGGTGCGGAGTGGATGAGGCAGCAGAGGATTACTAGCTTGTGCTGCTGGTGGAAATGTGGCTCAGAGAAGCCTTTGCGGAGCACGGCCAGCTCAATGAAGTGAAGAACAGTTTCCTGCTGGGTGAATCTGTCAGTTAGGGAAGGATAAGCCCGTGAGCCGTGGGTTTATCTTTGGAGCATTTAGGAAGCAGGGAGCATCCCAGAGATTAGATGCTGGGTCCAGCCTTGGAAACAATTGGCTTTGATTTCAGCGGAAGAGCTTGAGCAGATTGGTGGTGAGCAGTGGCTGGGGCATTCTATGTTTGAGTCCTTTTCCCTGAAAACTACTTACAAGGCACACAAGGAGCTAGGAGGTCTGCAGTCTTAATTAGAGCTGCTGATGATTGCCATCAGAAGCTATGTTGTCGAAAGAGTGCAGCTGAAATGCATCGTGAGAAACACAGAGTATTAAGGATTGTTGAGACTCAGTATTCGTTAAGGTTTGCTTAGAAATAGGCGGATCCTTCCTGGTTCTGCCCGTTATTTAGTTTGCAGTTTGCAGTCTGTTCGACTACGGTTTGCCTGTTAATTTTTGTTCACTTCATAACAATTGTGTATGTTAGAGAATTAGATGTATAATATAGACCGGTTGCTTTGCTGATACACAGTAACATTTCTTGTTTTTCTTTAAGACCATGGAGCATTGCGGCTTAATTGTCTTAGTTTAGAAACTCAATGTAAAAACTTTAATTATTTATGAAATCTCTATTGCATTCTGGCGATTTAGAATCGCAGGTGCGAAGCAAATGCCATAACCCTATTATGTAGCTATAAAAATAAGACTCCAAGAGGTGTGATGAAACGCTTCCTTGTCTACTTGTATAGGGCGAACAAAGTATTGTTTTTTTCCATGCAGTTGAAACTGCATCAGACTTTTGATAAAAGCCCTGGTTATGTCTTATTTACCTGCAAGAGGAGGCGGAAAAAGACACAATTTAACATTTCATCCCTGTTATGACAGACATCTTTGCTATGTAGGCCCATAAATAATGGTCGCACATAAGAGTAATGTTCTTAATGCTCCCGCATTCTGCAGTCTGGTAAGCAGATTGCAGATATGGACGCCCCCTGACGAAGTTGTGTGTGAATTTAAACACCTCAGTTTGCTCAGCAATGAGTGCACGCATTCTTCACCAACTGCAACAAATTCTTCGCATTCCTTGTGTACATAGCTGAGGGTCAAGGATTGCGAAAATAATCAGTCAAAATTGTTTTTTTTTGAATCACCCCGAGAAGCTGGAGGGAATGTACCAGACCAATATAGCCCAAATAATGGAAGATTTCTAACCAATAATTCAGTCACAACAGAGAAAGCAAATCGATGTTTGATAGGAGTTCAAAATACGTTGAGGAGGTTTAGCTCCTATCAAACTCTGAGATGAATTGCAGAGTATATATGGTTGAAACAGTCACAAGTGCAGAGGGTAAAGGCAAAGCAGTGGACGTACTATATTTAGATTTCCAGAAGCATTTGATAAAGTGCCACGTCAAATGTTATTGCAGAATATAAAACTCGTGCTGTAGGCGGTAGCATATTGGCATGGATCGAAGATTAGTTAGCTAATAGAAAGCAGAGAGTTGGCATAATTTTTTTTCTTGCTGGCAGGATGTGAAGAGTGCTGTGTCACAGGGATCCGTGCTGGGTGTCAAATATTTACAATTCATATAAATGACTTGGATGAAGGGACCGAATGAATAATGGATAAATTCGCTGACAACACAAAGATGGGCAGGAAAGTAAACTATGAGGACGTTGTAAGGAGGCTACAAATGACATAGATAGCGTGAGTGGGCAAACATCAGGCAAATGGAGTATAATGTGAGCAAATTTGTGAGCATTCATTTTGACAGGCATATTATAAAGGAAGCTAACTATCTAAACGATTGCATCACTTTGGGATTCAAAGGGAACTGGTTGTCCGAGTGCATGAATCATCAAATGCTATTCTGCAGGTACAGCAGTTAATTAGGAAAGTTAAGAAAATGTTATCATTTATTGTGAGTGCAACTGATTACAATAGTAGGGTGGTCATGTTTGTGTTATACATTGCAGTGTTGAGGTAACATCGGGAGTACTGTGTACAGTACCGGTTGACTTAATTAAATAAAGATGTAAATGTGTTTGAAGCAGTTTAGAGAAGATTTACTAGAATAGGCAGGCTGTCTTCTGAGGAAATGCAGGACGGTTTAGTCTTCCATCCACTGAAACTCAGAAGGGTGAGGGGCGACTTAATTGAATTCTTTAAGTTCATGAGGGGTCTTGAGTGGGTGAATGTGGAAAAAATGCTTCCTCTTGTGGGAGAATCCAGAACTAGGGGTCACACGTTAAAAATAAGAGATCACCCTTTTAATACAAAGATGATCACATTTTTTTCTCATAGGGCTGTGACTCTTTGGAACTCTCTTCCTGTAAAAGTTGGCGCAATAAGACTATTTGAATATATTTAAGGCAGAGCTAGATCGATTATAGGTTAACAAGGAGGTGAAAGGTTATCGGGGTTAGGCAGGAATTTGCGTTTGAAGATACATTCAGAGCAGCCATGATCTTATTGAATGGCGGAGCAGGCTGGAGGGGCCGACCAGCCCAGTCCTTCTCCTAATTCGTATATTTGCTATTTTTGTTCACACATGGATGGGAATTGTTAACCAAGAAAAGATGCAAAGCTTATGGAGAATGTTTATTAATTATCTAGTCCTTTGGATAAGTCTCAGATTTCAGTTGCATATTTCGTCAATAAAATTCTAACAAAAAAATCTAGTACCATATGTTATTACACTAATACAGATTTTATCTCCGACCAAAATAGGGTTCTTTCGGGGCTATGCTACAGAGACCTGCAGCAGAGGGCCTGAGTAACTGATAATGTCAACAAATATGAAAACCATGCAGATTCTTCTCCTCTCGTGCATCAAGATCTTTTTCCCCATTATTTTACCGCGACAACATGGTTCATTGGATTACAGTTGCACTTGTTCTGCTGCATGGTCAGCTGTGCCGGATCTTGGACAATAATTTGTTCCTGCTTCACTCTACATTTCTGCCATACAAAGTAAGATGGAATATACTTTGACAGGATCACAGGACAGCAAGTTATTTACCAATTGCAGGGCTCAATGTATGCTATAAAACTCATAGAAAATATAGCAAATTTTTCTGTAAACCAACAGCGACTTCACATCAAGTCGAAAGTTTATGCATGTAAAAGAGCGCTTCCGTGGTTTGGCAATGGATGGTATCACCTGGAATTAACGATTGCAGTGTAAATTCCATCACTATAAGAGTTGATAATATAATTTCGGGTGGCAATCAAGCGAAGTGGTGAATGGGTGAATTTATTTTCCTCTGATAGCTGCGGCATTCCCGATGAGAGGATAAAGCTTAGCGCTGAATGTCCTATGTGTTCGCAGCACGTCCCTTAATACTCCAGAATTAACAGTGCTACCTCATTTACACCACAGAAATAGATTATTTGGTTACTATAGCAGTGCTATTTGTGCGGTTCTGCTGAACATACAGTGGCTGTAGGTTTGCAGTGAAAAAAGTGAGCAGGCATATTTGACTGTTCATTGGCTCATACAGAGATCGTGAAGAGCATTACAGAAGTGCCAATCCCGACCCACCCCCCCCCCACCACCTCCCCCCCCCCCCCCCCCCATTCTCTCTGAGCAAGGATGACTGAAGCAGGTTGTTTCATTCTTATTCGTGTGTTTTGTTCAGGGAACATTGCTCATTATGTTTCCACATAACAGAAAGGGGAAGGCGATGGTAATGGTATTGCTGCAGTCGTATTGTCACTGGACGAATGATCCCGAGTGCTATGTTAATGCTCTGTGGGACCGGGTTCGAACGCCTCGGCAGATGGTGGAACGTGAATTCAAAAAAAAAAAGAAAAAATTGAATAAAATATCTCATGCTGACCATGGAACCCTCGTCGATTGTTTTAAAAATCCATCTGGTTCAGAAAAGCACTTTAGGGAAAGAAATGTGCTATCCTTAACTGCTCTAGCCTAAACGCGAGTCCAGGTCCACAGCAATGTGGTTAACTCCCAAATGCCTTCTGAAATGGTCTAGCAAGCACCTCAGTGTTAATCAAGCGATAGAAAAATCACAAAGGTATGAAAACTGGTGGGCTGCCAATGAACTGGAAATGACAACAGCAATCTCAGCCCTGTCGACCTTATTAACATCTGAGGGCCAAAATTGCCAAAACTGTGAGAGATGTCTCACAAGCCACTGAAGCAACAGCCTGATATACATATCCTCACGGAATCATCCCAACGGCAGGACACAAGCAGCAGAGCTGGCGGAACAGTGATATACAACCGGGACAGAGTTGTCCTGGTAATCCACAACATTGACTCTGAATCGCATGAAGTCAAATGACAGCAGGTCAAACATAAGCAAAGAAACCTCCTGCTGATTATCCCGTACTGCCCTCCCTCAGCTGATGAATTAGTGCTCCTCTGTGCTTAACATCACTTAGAGGAAGCAGTGAGAATGGCAAGTGTGCAGAATGTACTCTGGGTGCGAGGTTTGAACTCCACCACCAAGTGTGCCTCGGTAGCACCAATATTAACTGAGCTGGCCGAAGCCTAATGGACATAGCTACTATATTGTGTTTGCAGCAGATGGTGAGCGAACCAACAATACGGAACAGCATACTTGACCTCATTGTTCAAAATCGACTTTCCACAGTTAAATCTATCCATGACAGTATCGGTAGGAGTGACCAGTGCAGAGTCATTGTCAAGGCGAAGAGCCGTCAGCACATTGAGGCTATGCCCCATGGTGTTGTGTGGCACAGCCATCGTGCTCAGTGGGATAGATTTCAAAAAGCTCTAGCAACTCAAACATTGCCTTCCATGAGGAGCTGTGGGCCATCAGCAGCAGCAGGATTCTTCTTGAGCACAAAATGTAACCTCATAGCTCGGCAGATCCCCCACTCTGCCATGACCATCAAGCCAGGGGAACAACATTAGTTCAATGAAAAGTACAGGAGGAAATACAAGGAGGAGCACAAAGCACCACAAAAAAAATGAGGTGTCAAACTGGTGAACATATAACACAGGACGACTTGCGTGCCAAACAGCTTAAGCAGCAAATGATACATAAGGCGAAGTGTTCCCTCACCCAACAGATCAGTTCTGGGATCTGCAGTTCTGCCACATCCAGTCGTGAATGCTTGTGAACCATTAAACAGCTCACTGTGGAGAAGGTTCCAGAAGTATCTCCAACGTCAATGATAGAGGTGCTCAGCACATCAGTGCAAAGTAAAAGGCTTGATCATTTGCTACAAACTTCAGCCTGAAGCGCTTTGTGGATTTTTCAACTTGGCCTCCCCTGTAGGCCCGCATCATCACTAATGCCAGTCTTCAGCAAATTCGATTCACTCCACGTGATATCAAGTAAACACTGAAGGCACTGGATACTGCAAATGTTATCGGCCTTGACAATATTCCAGCAATAGTGCTGAAGACTTGTGCTCCCGAACTTGGCGCATCCCTAGCCAAGTTGTTCCAGTACATCTGCAACTCCAGCATCTACCCGGCTATGTGGATAATTGCCCAGGCATGTCCTGCACTCAAAAATCAGGAGAAATCCAACCTGGCCAATTACGGCTGCATTAGTCAACCCTTGATCATCAGTAAACTAACATCAGAGGTAATCAACAGTGTTATCAAGTGCACTTGCTTAGCATTCAACTGCTCATTTGCGCTCAGTTTGAGTTCCTCCAGGATGACTCAACTACTGACCTCATTACTAATTACTGTGCGTGGTGGTGGTAGAATTGGTTGCAACAGGGTTGCAAAGTGAACACTTCTACCTTGGCTTGAGTATGTCTCAATTGTTGAATCTGATCTCAGATGAAAAAATATCTACCGGTGAGAGCGTGATGTTAAATGTCTCTCAAGAGCGTCAAAACACCTAGGACACTTTGACAGAGACAACGAAACTGACAAAAAAAAAACAGCAGGAAGGCATTTACTCTCTTACACAAACTTGGAGGCGATCCCAGGAAAGCTGCCGAACATCTAAATGTGTCTGCAAACCAAGTTGCACACCAGTTGCTCGTAAATGTTAACATCAACAAGAAACAGCCAAGAGCACAAATAAATAGGAAGAAGTAAAGCGATGACCCTGACTTCACTGGACCATTCACCATGGAAGAGCTGGAAACTGGTATATCTAGTCTAAAACACGGGAAAGCAATTGGTCTTGAAGACATAACAACATAGCAGATAAAGCATTTTGGACAGCAAACAAAGAAACGGCTCCGACATTTGTTCAACCATTGTCTGGCAACACACAAAGCTACCTAATATTTGGCAGAAGGCACATGTAATAGCATTATTAAAGCCCGGGAAAGATCCGTCACATCCTAAAAGTTTTCGGCCAATTTCACTGCTTTGCCACACCAATAAGGTGTTAGAACGTCTGATAATCAATAGGATAGCACGAAACGTAGATGAGAACATCATTCCACATGAAGCAGGCTTCCGCCCCGGCAAATAAAAAACAAGCCAACTGCTCAACCTCACACAACATATCGAAATGGTTTTGAGCAAAGGACTTTAACTGGTGCTGTTTTTGTAGACCTATCCTCAGCATACGATACAATGAACCATAGACGTCTCCACTGCAAGATCCTACAGATGACAAAAGTTATTAACTTAACAGAGCTGATAGAAAGCATGCTTCAGAATCGCCGCTTTTATGTTGAACTAGGAGGGAAGTGCAGCAGGTGGCTTATTCAGAAGAATGGTCTTCCTCAGGGAAGCATGCTTACACCGCTGCTATGCAACATCTGCACGAATGACCAACCTACAGAGGGTGTCACAAGGCTCTTTATATATACTGATAACTTATGTGTCACTGTTCAAAGCACTGATTTTAATACCGTGGAGAAAACGCTTTCTGAGTCCTTGTAGGGACTAACAACCTACTATGAAGAAAACTACCTTTGCACAAACCCATCAAAGATGCAAGTTTGTGCATTCCACCTCAGGAACCGTGAAGCCAAACGCCAGCTCAAAGTAACCTGGTGTGGATCAACTCTGACGCATTGCTACCACCCTATCTACTTTGGAGTCATCCTTGACAGATGCCTCACCTTCAAGAACCACATTGAAAAGACAAAGCAAAAGTGAGTGCATGAAACAACATCCTAAATAAGGTCACCAGCACACAATGTGTTGCAAGCTCCAAAACATTGCGAACCAGTGCACTTGCTCTTTGCTTTTCCGCTGCCGAATATGCATGCCGTGCATTTGAAAGATCTACTCATGCTAAGAAGATGGATTCCATTCTGAATACAAGCTGCCAAATTATCACAGGTTGCTTAAATCCAAAAAACACCAACAGCCTATATATCCTGGCAGGTATCACTCCCCCTGATATAAGAAGAATGGTAGCCAGCAAGAAAGAGCCACTCCGTCAAACATCAGATGTGAGGCACCCTCTACATGATCTTACACTTAAACCCAGCCGCCTAGTGTTAGCGAAGAGATTCATGAACAGTGTTGTTCCTTTAAAATCAACCCCATCTGAAGCCCACATCGCCTTTTGGAAAGACCAGCTCACCAGTCTCGAACAACCGCCATTGATGGAATTTCCACTGGTTGAAAACCTTCCCCCAGGAGCTAATTGCAACTGATCAACACAGAAGTGCCTTAACAAGCTTACGACTGGTGTAGGTCGTTCAAATGCTTCATTAAGCAAATGGGGATATAAACCAGCCTGACAACTTGTGAATGTTGAACTAAGCCACAGACTATACAACATCCCCTGCAATGCCTATCGCTAGAGGAACACTGCACTGTCGCAGATTTTACCGAATTCAACAACAAGGCACAAAATTGTGTCCAGTTCTGGCTGGGCCATGTGTAGACTGTCCGTGTACATGATACGAAGAAGACCTCATTACAGCATTGCTCAACAATGATGAAAAGCCCTGAAATCCCGAGATGAGGTGAGAGTGACTGCACTCGACATCAAAGTAGCAGTTGACCGGGTGCGGCTTCAAGGTTTCCTGGCCGAATTAGAATCAATGGGAAGCGGGGGGGGGGGGGGGGGGGGGGTGGAATCTGCCCTGGTTTGAGTCATTTTTGGCACAAAGGAAGATGGCTGTGGTTGTTGGAGCTCAGGCATCTCAGCTCCGGGACGTCACGGCAGGAGTTCCTCAGGATAGTGTCCTTTCCCCAAACATATTCAGCAGCTTCATCAGTTACCGTCTTTCCATCATAACGTCATAAGCGGGCATGATCACTGATGATTGCACGATGATCAATACCATGTGGGACTCTTAAGATATTGAAGCAGTCTATGTCCAAATGCAGCAGAACCTGGACAACATTCAGGCTTGGGCCGACAAGCGGCAAGTACCATTCGGACCACACAAGTGTCAGACAATGACCATCTCAAAGAAGAGAGAATTCAACCATTACCCCTTTGATGTTCAGTGGCATTACCATTACTGAACCTCATACTGTCAATGACCTCGGGTTTACCATTGACTATAAATTGAACTGGACACGCCATGTAAATTATATGGTTACAAGAGCACATCGGAAGGTAGGAATAGTGCGACGTATAAACCTCCTCGTGACACCCCAAATCCTGTTCACCATCTACAAGGAACCAGTCAGGAATGTGATTTAATACGCCTCACTTGCCTGGATGAGCGCAGCTCCCCCAGCACCCATATGTTTGACACCATCCAGGATAAATGGGCCCGCTTGTTTGACATCACATTGACAAACATTCACACCCTCCACCACCCATGAACAGTAGCGTTACTGTATACCATCCACAAGATGAACTTCATGAAATCCATATGTCTCATTCCATGGCACATTCGAAACACACTAACACCTCGAAAGACAGGAGCAGCTGATAGATGGGAGCACCACCACCTTGAAGTTCCATTCCAAGTCACTTCCTACACTGGCTTGAAAATGTACAGCCATTCCTTCACTGTCCATGTGTCAAAATCCTGGACCTCCCTTCCTAGCAGCAATGTTTTGTTACCCACATCACATGGACTCCAGCGGGTCAGGAAGGCAGATGACCACCGCTTTCTCAAGGGCAACCAGCGTCAAGTAATGAATTCTGGTCCAACCAGCACAGCCCACATTCCATGAAGAGATAAGAAAAGGAAATGGTGCTTCCTTCATGCTTAGTTGTCTTCAATACACGTTGACATGTACCGATGTCTTAAAATGTTCTACATAAACGCAATTGATTCCATGGATGCCAGTTAACTAATCTTTCTTGAAAATTTGATATCAGACCTTAAAATTAATTCCACGTTCTGCAGAGAAGACCTACAAATTAAATTAATATCCCATATGTTGTTCTTTACCAACTTGCATGCAATGCCGAATTCGTCTATTCCAGTGCTTTAAAGTTGAAAGGTCCTCTTAGGGAATGATGAACTGAAAATTGGAGATCTATATTGCTCACTCTTCTTTCCTTGCACCTAATTGTTTGGAACATCAAACTCTGGGCATCAATATTCCACTGTTTCATGCAAGACCCTTCCAAACATTGGCATCTCGTGCAGCTGGACCAGGCCTAGTGATGGTGACATTGTGCAATCTTTACGTGCAAATCATTAAACAACGTATTGCACGAACAATGCATGGCATGAGCTTTTTTCTGGGATTACTTCTCGAACACATATATATCAACTATAGTGGTGTTTCATGATGCATGTTCAAGTACCCTTAGAGTGAGTTGTCATGGTATATGCATTTCTTCACCTCTAAATTGAAGCTGATGAAATTATGTATATTGCTTATTTATTTTCCAAAGTTACAACATTTACTGAAAATCATTAATGTAGCTCGATAAAGATGATCTGGATTAGGCAACCAAGCTCACACCACCTATCCGCAGAGGTTGTTTATTTTTCTCCCCTTCTGAAGCTAACTTGATTTCCTCTTTCTATATTTGATCGCATATTGCAGAGCTGGGGCGAACTCAAATTTCTGCACATGAAACAGAGTCAGTTTATGTTTAAGCTCATAAAAAATTATAATTTTCAACATATAGCTGTTTCGATGTGAAGAGCTAGCAGTAAGGAATTCGATATGCGTGCATTTTAACAGAATTATCTTATAGGATTATGTAAGAATAGTGCAGATCATTAACATGTGAACTACAGAGGAGTCATTGATTCATGTTGACGATTGTCTGGGCAATAGAGCTTCAATAAGCATGACAACATTGGAATCTAGATGAATATATACATATATAATAAATAACAACAAAAATCAAAATCAAGGGCCTGTAAAGACCAATCGGCTCACTCACACATATCACAACAATGCCCCAACTTCCCCATAAGGGCACCCAGAACCACTTACAATGTATCTAACAGCTTGATTTGGTAGCAACTTTCGAAAAAAATATCCCAGCCACTGAACAAAATGCACTCTAAATACATATTTTCAAATAATTCTAATTAGACTTGCCTGGCTATATTTTGTTCTGTGCTGCAATAAGATGGATTTACTTTTAAATTGCACATTCTCTTTTCATTGCAACTTGAAAAAGAGCAAGTGAAGATAAATGCAGAATTTAAGAGTAATTCCTGGAAGTAACACCCGAAGGAGATAGGTGAACGAAGAGGGAAAAAAAACAGATTTATACTCTGTGAGTATCACCTGAATTTAGTTTATATGTTGCTTTCGCACAATCACAGAATCACACAGTGTAGAAGAGGCAGATAGGTCCATCAAATCTGCACTGGTACGTGAGAAACACCTGAATTACGGAACTAATCACTTTTACCAGCGTTTGGCCCATACTCTTTAATGTTATTACGTGCTAAGTACACATCCAGGTACTTTTTAAAGAATGTGAGAAAATCCACCTCCATCACCCTACGAGGCAAAACAATCCAGACCGTAACCACCCTCTGGATCAAAACCTTTTTCCTCACATCCGGGCTAAACCCGCTCTCCCTCACCTTGAACCTCCGTCCGGTCATGACTGATCCTTCAAATAAGGGGAACAGCTGCTCCCCAACCACGCTGCCATGCACCTCATAATTTTGTACACCTTGACCTGGTCGCTCGTCAGTCTTTTCTGCTCCAACTAAAAGAACACCCGAGTCTATCCAAACTCTCTTAATAACTTAAATGTTTCATCCCAGGCAACATCCTGGCGAATCTCCTCTGCACCCCTTCCAGTGCGGTCGCATCGTTCCTATAATGCGGCAACCAGAACTGCACACAGTTCTCCAGCTGTGGCCTCACCAAGGTTCTATAAAACTCCAACGTGACCTGCCTATTTTTCTAATATATGCCTCGATTGATAAGGGCAAGTGTCCCAAATTCCTTTTCACCATCCTACTAAAATACCACTCCGCCTTCAGAGTTCTATGGACACACATGCCCTGATCCCTGTGTTCCTCAGAACTTCCTAGTGTCATGCCGTTCATTGAATACTTACATGTCAAACGATTCCTTCCAAAGTGTATCACCTCACTTTTTTCAGGGTTGAATTCAATCGACCATTTATCTGCCCATTTGACCAACACATCTATATGCTCCTGTCACCAAGGTACTCAAACCCACTGCTAGCCACCCGGCCAATCATTCTGTAATCAGTAATCTTACTAATCCCACCCGACACATAGTCATTTATGTCGTTTATATAAATGACGAATGTAGGGGGCCCAGAACAGATCCCTGTGATACGCCAGTGTACACGTGCTTCCAGTCACTAAAGCAGCGTTCTGTCAGCACCCTCTCTGTCCTACAACTCAGCCAATTTTAAACCTAGTGTATCAAATTACCGTACACCCCATGTGAACTTGCCTTTTTTTTATAATTCTCCCATGTGGGATCTTGTCAAATTCTTTGCTGAAATCCATATAAACTATATATACTGAACTATCCTCATATCCCCACCTGGTCATATCCTCTAAAACATCAATCAAATTTGTTCGGCATAACCCGCCTCTGAAAAAGCCATGCGGACTGCCGCTGATCAAGCCTTGCCACCCCAAATGAAGATAGATTCTCTCCTTTGGAATTTTCTCCAATAGTTTTCCGATCACTGACGTAAGGCCCATTGCCCTGTGGTCCACTGGCTTGTCCCTACTACCCTTCCTAGGTAGCAAAACCACGTTAGGTGTGCTCCAGTACCTAATTTGAATCACATCGCCTACCCAATTAAATATTTGTGGATCGCAGTAAATTCTTATATTAAGCATTTTATCTAATAGAAAGGGATTTGTTCGGCCTCCCTGGTGCCTCCTTCGCTCAATTGCAAGGATCACCTCTTTGAATCACAAGGCTAAATTTTCAATAACCACTAAGAAATTTGAAATTGTAGTGAAGGCCACCACGTCAATGCAGCAATGTGGGATGTTGCATTGGCAGATTTTTCATCATTATCATAGACATCAAATACAAATTACCACTGTCCTATCATGGCAAATGATAGCGTGACGGTAATTGCAAAACAGTATCAAGCATGGTCTAGTGTTCAGGCCAATATTTGTCTCTGGTACTGAATGACTGAAATGGTTCGCTGAATATACGTGGCTGATGAGTTGGCTACCAATATTGCTTGACTGTTTGTTGCGTTTGCAAAATCTATTTTCTATGTTTTTCCACCCGAACCTGAGAGTAGAAGGTATGTTTGTCAACATAATTCGGTCTTTCAGTTTCCTTTAATCCTGAAAGAGCAGTGTAGTTCACGTCACTGTCTGGTGGACTTGATTTGGTCTGCAAAAACAATGTTTGTTAACATTATGATTTCAATATTTTAGTTGATTGGAATCTAAAATCAAGAAGAGCCATTAGAACAGACAGATTTGCAGAGTTAGTGCAAATACAGCAGATTAATAAAGCAGCATTCAACACATTCCATTCACTAAGCCCCATAGGCTGTTCAATGCCGTGTTCTGCTTCTGCTACCGACCTAGACATAAATTCTCCTTTCTTGATGTTTTGGTTCATGGACATTCTGGAATTGTTCATATCTAGTGCAGCATAAGGGGCCATCAGTTCGGTTGTTTTCTGCATGAGTGATAAAATATAACCATATAATTACCAGTCACATAAAGAATCGATCTATGCCAATGTTTACCTTCCTTTCTTCCACTGCAAGTTGAACCATGACGACGTAAGTTGGGAGGAGAATTACAACTAAGGATACAAAAGGAAAGCAAATAGAATCTACATATTCTGGAGAACATATTCACTGAAATACTGTAATAAAATAATCAACCAGGGCAAAAGTAATCCATTTGTGTGCCCAGCCTGCTCCATCATTCAATAAGTTCCATGGGGCTTTCCACATTCTCACACTATTTCAGTGTCTCTTATTTCATTCATTAACCCTAAATCCTTCGACATGTTCTGTGAATGCTGTCAATGCTTGAGCATCCACAGTTTGATGATGTGGAAAATTCACACCATTCAAAACTGCTTGAGTGAAGGCACTCTCCTCATCACAGTTCCAAATATACGAAACAGTATTCTGAGTTTGTGAACTTATATTCTAGATGGTCAAAACAAGGGAATATTTTCTTAGCATCAAACCTTTAGAACGTAAACGTTTCACCGAGGTCACCTCTCATCTTCTAAACTCCAGACAATATAGGCCTAGTCTTCACAATATTGCCTAATGCAACTATCCCTTCATTCCACGAACCACTCTTATGAAACTTCTTTGCATGCCATCTATGGTAAATGTTTCCATCCTATGGCAACGTGAACGTAGGACACAGAATACTGCAAATGTGCTCTGACAAAGGCCTTCTGCATTGTATTGGTACGCTACAATCCCATTTTATTGAAAATAATACACCATCTCCCTACCAAGCTCTCTCGCCCCCACAACACCTCTCCCCAACACACACACACACACACACACACACATGCGGCACTGCGCCATTTACTTGCCACAACAGTATGTTAACATTTTATATTAACAAATAAATTCGAGCTGTGAGCAGAATAATTTTGCATTGCTGCATTTTTTTTATGGTAGTGGCAATTTCATGCAACAGACTTTGGATATTACAAATTCTTGACTGAATGACTGCAAATTACCGTGCATCGAAATCAATATTTGTACAAACAGTGGACAAATAATCTTCAGACTTTCCATAAGCTTATTCTGTCTGCTTTGTCTCGCAGCCCGTGGGAGGAAGGAGAAATTCGACCCTTCTATGCTGGGTGCAAAATGACACGTCTGGTCCAAATTCCTAATGTAATAATATGATTCAAGGAGGAGGCTAATTTACGGTAAAGGAACTTCCTGTCAGGTATCTGCTGGTGTTCTTAACACTTCAGAAAGTCCATCCATAGTGCCATCTCTATAGTTTTGGACAGACACGATGAACTACCTGCAATATGGCATCCAGCATGTGACATTCCGAAGAGTGTCAAATTAATTCTGGGCCTAAGGGGTCGCTGGAATTGAAGGCTGTTTTCATCCATTCCATTTGAACTTGAAGGTTGTGCTCAGCTTGTAAAGAAGATTCAGGTGGATTTTAAGGGCCAACCGCATGGTGTGGGCAGGGGTTATAGACACATCAGACATGATAAGCATGGCCAGCTTCATTCCCTCATAGGGCTTTAGCAATTTAAGAAAATCCGAAAGATTCTTGGTAACTTCTATGTTAACAGATTTCACTGTTAGATTTTAAAACTGACTCAACATCTCAAACTACAATGGTCGGGCTTGAACTTTGTTATTCTGGATCCGTTCCAGAGTTTGCTAATTAAGAATATATGTGCACTGCCACCGATTTACTGCCTGATCTGTACGAGCATTTAATTAGCAAGTTAACGACCTGAATAGTACAGAATATATTAAGATGTTTCTGACCATTGCTCCTCATATTTTGTATAAATATTTGCAACAAACATGAAAAATGTTAGATTAAATAGATTTGCATTTGGTTATACACATATTTTGGTTGATGTAAGTGTGGAAACGTACCTCCTGTATACCACGGTTGGGTCTTTTGTCATTGTTCTGCATGCCTAGTAAAGAATGAAGCTAAAATGAAACATTTAACCACCTAAGAAACACGAGAGCGTTAAGGCCACTGTAAATATCGCCAGATGCCAGATTTTTAAGGAATTGCATGTTTTCTGACATTTAATGCCATTAGAAAAGGGGTTGTTGAAATACAGGCAGAACAACGAGAGACTGACTGAAAAATCCTTGGGACAGTTCTCCAAATGGCGGAAAAGCGCAGTCAATGATTTTTTCTGTAATGAAGCATGTGCGAAACGCCGGTCTCTTAGGCGATCTTAGAAAATTCCACGCTATTTTGGCAATTCGAGTTTAGAGTTACACCGCTGCTGATGAAAACCGTGTTCAATAAATCAGCGGTTGCTATATTTGTAAACGAAGCGGACTGGAGTGGCTGTGAAGGGCTCCACACATCTTAAAGCGCAGGGTATCAGTTGACGTTCAGTAATGCCCCGGTCGCTGCGAGGAAGTTAATTATTGTTGGAGCAGTTCAGTTGTAATTAGCTAATCTCTACATTTAGCATCCAGATCTTGTGGGCTCTTTTTGGGAGTGTTTGGAAGGAAAAAAAGAGAAAATGATTTGTTTAACTTTAGTTTTCTTTGAGACACGTTGCTTCACAATGATGAAACCCAGTACTGATAATGTGAATCCGCCCGCTGCTGATGCTGAAATCAGCAAGTATTGGGTGGTCGTAAAACCTGCAGGATTTAAATAAGTATATAAACCCGAGGCTCTACCCTGTCCAAATCCATAAAATTATATGTTATACTCATTTGTGATATGCCAGTGTCCGTAAAATCACTGGATATGAAATCTTTCCCTTAGGGTTGTTGAAGGACAGTATTTGCAGCATATTGCCGGAGTCTCAATTTTGTGAAATACGTTTCCAGGGAATATATATCTTCAATGAATGTTGTTTCGATATTCTAGAATGTTCTTAGAGTGGAAATCCTGGGTGAATTCATCAGCATACACAACAGCCTCAAGTAAGAGGGCCAGTGTGAAGGCTGATCCCTGTGGAAAATCGCAGTTCGTTGTGCCTAGACAGACAATACTCTTTCACATCACTCTAGACCGTACATTAAGCTATTGGCAACACGAATGGCACAACGGAGCCAGTGTCAGGAAGGGAACGAATCGGATACAGATTCTGGCAAGTACCAGCTGGGGCAGCTGATTCAAATGGATATGCACTGCGTCACTCGCCCTGGTCTGCACAGCAGCAGAGCACTGCTATTCAAGCTGGGTCAGGAGCAACCACATGTGGTAGCTATCTTGCTGCAGGAAGTTATAAGGAGTATTTCCGGAACATTGAGACCAATGCCGCTGGAGAGGATTGCAATGCTAACAGACACTGATTGCCCCGATGAACACAGGGATAATTCTCTCCTCAAAGTACACCACCAGCTGACAGCTAATACAGCTCTGCCAGTGACACGGGTACTAGAAAAAAAGGGGTGTCTGAAATCGTGCTTACCCTCCTTGAACAAATGCCACACTCTGCAACTCAATATCAGTCCCAGCTCTTGGTGGCGCACATCCCGGTTGACATCAAATGTCACAAAACACAACCTGATATCTGACACGTGTTTTGAAGTCCCAGGTTTCAATCCTTCACAGAAATTCTGGACAACGTTCTACCGCTTATGATCTTACCGGGGAAGAGGTGCTTCCCTAGTCAAGCATAATCAAATTGTGACTGTGCCCATCCAAGACAGAGCATCTCCCATATAATGAACTCAGAGATCCATTCCCGGTGGCCCGTAAACATTCACAGTCCGTCAGCTCAAGCCATTGAATAGATTGTTAACTTCACCAGAGTTTGGGAACTGCTCAACCGGCCATACAAAATCAGAAGTCACTTCGTTTTTTTTTGGCTTATTTTAAATCTTATAAAACTGGAAAGCAAATGCTGAGCAACGTTTATTATTTTCTCTATTACGATGCAATTACTGGTGCTGTAACCTGGCTTAATATCAATTGTGAAAGTTTAGGTGCATTATGTTGAAACAACGCTGTAGTAAAATCAGTCATATTTCCTTTGCGTTTTAACATAAAATGGACAAGTACAATCGCTCGAATGACTTACATTTTCCTTTCAATGAAGTATTGAATTAAACTTCGGTGTTTTTTAATGGCCAAATACAGTTGCTGAAATTAAAACTTGTTGCCGATTCTAGCGTGCATTAAAGAATGGATGGCACCGCCGATGTCCAACAATTTTACAACAGAACAGTCATATCTGTTGAATACACTCCACGCACCTGTTCCGCAACACAACCGTTACTCCGGCTGGAATAGCTGAGGCCAAGTAACAATTGCAGACGCGTTGGAACAATGCACTTGATAGAATGCCAAGGTTAATGACCAACAATAAAACAATGGTGCCTTGAGGAATCAAAACATTGGTTTGCATGAATGAAGGCTGAGTGGGATGAACATAGTGGGTCACTATGACTAAGAACGATGAAGGCAAAGCTAATAGATACCCTTGACAGCTTAAGAAAACACTAGTTGAAACATGGCTTATTAAGAGACGTGCAGTACGGTATGTCAAACGGAAATTGTGACTGATTAAGCTCATTGATTTATATGATAAATAACAATGAGTGTTGGCGAAGCCCACCTGAAGACAAATGAAGATTTCAAAAGGAATTTCATCAGCGTTACACTTAACATTACTGAACTATTTAATGAAAGGTGGCACTTCCAAAAACAAGTAATACAAGCGAGTTCCAATGAACGCTCTACTGTCTCAGCCCACTGACTTCATCTGCAGCAGCTGCTGCAGACAATTCCATGACAGGGTAGTGTTCGTGAGACACATCTGACGACATTTTTCACAGAATTGAACACCAAGGCATAAGTTACCTTTTCACATGCCGGAGTGCTGCCAAATAAGGCACCTTCTGCAGGTGAATAGCTATAATCAAGGAGACAAAAAGTTGTGATCCACAAATGTTTCTTTTTTAAACAGGACACTCATAATCACTGGGAATCCCCCAGGAATCAATGTGATGACTAATGCTTTATTGGATATGCGACAAGGAATTTGGCTGGAATATCGTGACTGCAGTTCCAAAGATCCTTCATGATAGAAACAATGGATGATTCAGGTTTTGTAGACCGTCTTGGATTTCAGGATGACACAAATAGACTAATGGAATGGTTGGAAGCATCGTAATTATTATTTAATGTGAATACATTTGAAATGCAGACTTTGGGTTAAACAACAGAGGCAGTGAAATGAAATTAATATTTTTTTTCAGGTATAAGCAAAAACAGTAGAAACTGCGTATGCATTATCATTAGATTTTACAGATGGTAGGACAAGAACACAAGGTGTCTATGGATGCGCATTGGTTGAAATGAATTTGTACATAGTAATCTGAAATACAAAACCAACGAAGTCATCCTAAAAATTTAGAAATCAGGATCTAAGCATCTGTCAACTATTATGCCCAATTGTGGGCTGCACAGTATAACAAGGACGAGGAGACATGGAGTGGAATCGAGGAAGTTCAGAGGGATGTGCATTCCTGTGACTTGGAGAGATCGGAGAGGTTGTGATCTTCTCGTAGAACGAGGAATATTCAGAGACTACCCTATAGAGGGAAAAATATATTTATGAAGACATCTAATTGCGTGAGTAAGGTTATAAAAGATTATAGAGATACATTGATGCATAACCAGCAGTCGAATACACTGGTAAAGGAATGCATTGGAAAAATTGGAGATACATGTTCTCATGCAGGGTTGGGATGATCCAGAAAGTTTCCAACTGGGAGAAGATAAGGAATAAAATTGATTAAAGAGCGTTGAACATTTGCTTCAAGAAGAACAATTTGTCGAGTTATAAGTAACAAGCTGTGGTGAGGGACTAAATTAGGCACCTATTTCAATTAAATGCACCGGTATGTCCGACCAATTGTCCTTTAAGGTTCTATTATTATATCAGAAGTCTTACTTGGAGAGGAGGCAATATGAGTGAACATAACTGCAATTTGGAGAGTATTGTGAGTTGCCATGCAGGTATAAGTAGTTGTGTCTAGATAGCCTGGATACCTTGAAAGCCTCTAGAATCTTCATATCATCCATTGGTTAGTGGGTGAGAAATTATAAGTATCACTTTTCCTGTTTTGGTGGCATCCTTATAACACGTGAAACTGGCATTCTTCGGGGGGGAAAAAGGGAGATGCCATGAAAAGATAAGTAACAAACGAAGGGGCATCATTTTCTTATGGCTGAGAGTTGATTTTCAGAGGCACGGGTGGAACTCGGAGCACAGGAAATGAATGTTTCTTGGAGATAAGATAACGTTAGCAACTCTGTCTTGTGATTCAGTTCATTCCTAACTTGACGATATGGTGACGGTGAGGGAGGTTCATTTTGTGCAGTGATTTTCACTGTGCTCTACCAGTAGCTGAAAACTGAGCAGTATATTTCGAAAGGTCAAATTTATATCGTGTCTCTCCTATATAATTATGAGTACCAACGTTTTGCTTGGTACATGTAAAGCTGTTGGACTGGAACATATCGAGCAGAATTTTGTGGATCATAGAAAATGCTGTGATGGCGACTTAGTTCGGAGTTTGAAAGACATTGCAAACCATCATAATGACATAGACTGACGAAATGGTCAGGCAGAATGTCGGTGCAACTTAATGTATGTGGTCATCGTCTGAGAAAACATGGAGGGGTAGTAGAATCTAAAAAAAATAGTTTGAGGCAAAAGCAGTCGAATATCAAGGTTCACATTCAGCAGCATTTGAACGTGGCAGGGAAAGATCATAATCAGATTACGGATGCTCCTGCAATTAATTTACTTTTCAGATAGCGACATTAAATTTAAAAAAACACGGGCGTGATGCTAAACTTTATAAGTCACTGGAAAGTTATCAGCTCCACTACTATCACCAAGTTGGGAAGAGAGTTCACCAGGGATGTCAAGACCGTTGTGAATGTATTAATGATGCTTAGGGCAATGAACGCCTCCTGCTGTTTAGAGTGATTGCAGAATCTGGGATATTCACGTTACAACAGAAAGTATTAAGGCTACGAAAAAGAAGGGCTTTGAGAGGAAGCAGTGTAAATGTACAACCGGCAGTCACATAGTTGAAATAATTGGGCAATAACAGAAATAACAGGGAATTTGAGAAGTATTTTTTCATTGTGTGTTGGGAAGATCCAGAAAGTTGTTGGAGCAGTTCACATAGAACATTTCAACAAAGGCCGTTGAATGTGTAGTTGAAGAGAACTAATTTACAGAACTATAAGTAAAATGCCTACGTCGTGAAGCTAAGTTAAACACAAACTCCAAAGAACCCGTACTGGCATAACAGATCAGATGTATTTTCAAATATTATTCCCCTACGAAAATTGTTAACATTGTTAGGATAGATGACAACGTTATTGACCGATGCTGAATTTTGGAGGGTACTGTGAGCTACCGGCAGGTATAAATAGTGCTTGTCTGGATAGCCTGCGTCTCCTGTAACCAGCTTTAAGCTTGATATAGTCCATCGAAATTAGGTTTAATTGTGGTATGTACCCCTGCTGTAGTTTTGATACTTGGACCAAGTGAAACTGATGTCCTTGGGGAAATAGAGAGATGTTCTATATTGAAGAGAAAGAGATGCAGCTGATTTTTTAGAAGTTGCTGAGAGTTAATTTTCAGTGGAGTTGGTGGATCTAGGAAAATGAAAGGGAAGAAAAAATCTTCATTTATGCATTGGACAAGTTTAACAGCCCAACGTTTTATTCCAGGCCATTGTTAATCACAGTGAGTCATTGGGGACTGATACCGGTGGCGGGCTTTAAGCAAAGATCTTTTCTGCACGCTTTCGGTACCTAAATTCAAAGTAATATCCTTATAAATATTAATTAGAGCCAATCTTTATAAAAGTAAATTGAGGGCAATTTGAAGTAATCAACTGACTAACGACAGGTGCTAGTAAATGGGCCGTCCGTTATCAGGACAGCACTTTTGTTGTTCGCCTCGGAAATAATATAGGGAGGGTTATAAACTGGTGTCCGATTGCCTACCTCCTCCTTTTCGAAACGGTGAATTGAAAGTGACATCAATATTCAACATGCTCCCTTACTTATTGGAGATCAAATGAACATATAGGATTCGTGATTAAGCAGGCATTGTTTGTTAGTAATACGGACCTTCAAAGACCTTACACAAAACTTATTAAGTTGCAGATGCGCAAATCAGAATCCTAGAAGGAACGTTTATAATTCGCTACCCAAAGTAATAAAATAAACCAACAAATGTGTTCAAATCAGTGTGCAGACTGGCAGAATCTTTACTCGTAATCAATAAAGTAAATATATGCGCAACATTTTATGGTACTGCACAACATGATAACTCTGTAATTTCGATTAGACTGCTCACAGATAATGCTTATCGTGATAAATATTGCTGAGATGATGTGACAGGTAATAGAATATTAAGTATGGAGATCCAAGTCGCAATTTGATTACATGCGCATAAAACAATGGACACTGCATAGTCGGCGCGACTTCGTTTGCAATTATGTGACTTCAAGTCCAAATGCAATGTGGGTGACTCTTAACTGCTCTTGGAACTGATCGATCAAGACATTCCGTTCAAGCATAATTACGGATGGGAAACACATGTTCGTCTGCTAACATCCTATGGATGACTAAAAATAAAAATACCTTCTGTTGCAATGCACACCTTTCGAAGCACAAACGAGAAAAGCTTCAAAGTGCGAATTACTAGTTACCGACAACTCCTTCTCTCTTTTTTTTCCAAACCTACCCGATACAGATAAATTGGACCCCGTTGCGTTTCCAACAAATGTGCCTCGATTGGTCATAGTACAATCATATATACCTACGTCCTGCAAACTTGCATTGATTATATGAAGGATGCCGCCGGATACGCTGGGGAAAGTTATTATTCTGAAATCTTGCTCCGGGCGTAAATATTGATTTTCACCCTCTTTCCACCAGCGTCCATAAAGAATTGCACCGTTTTCAATGAAAGGAAGAGAGCAACCAAATGTAGCGTTCCTACCCATTCTTCGGTTCATGTTCTCAGGAATCTGTATTACAGTCACCGAATTCTGACCGGAGCCTTCAGAAAATCAAATCCGATTGTGTGAGATAAAATTACAGCAGAAAAACCGAAAGGTTACGTGAGTCCCTTAATCCGTCCGAAAGACAACAAAACATGATGAATTGATGAAAATTATATAAATGTGCGATTTAGTGAGAAATCAACCTGTAAAAGGAATAGGTACCTGTGAAAATGAGCATCAACACAGAGAGGCACTGAAATCCAAAGCACCATAACATTCTGAACGAGCCGATCAGCCAGAGCAACAGAGCACAAACTGGCTGGTGCCTTAGAAGAATCTGATGAGCAGGCTTGTCGAATACGTCACAATGCGGTGTAATATCCGGTCGATGTGGTGAGAACACGCCTTTACTTTTTCACCTTGATGAGGTCTACTAAAAGAGTTGGGCATTCGCAGAAGAGACAGCAGTTACAGTTTATACAAAGAGCAGGTGGGTAAACATGTACCGGGACCTCCTTCCCTTAGGAAAGCTGTAATGAGAAGTTCCTATTTTGTTGTGGAACTCGGGATTTCAGTTTTATAAGCATTGAATTTCACTGAATTTCTTTGATACTTGCCCATTAAAATCAACGGGAAATAGCGAGAATTGCTAATTCGAGCCTGTGCTCATTTTGTCACGGCTTCTTTTCAACGCCCACTGGAGACTTAGCCTTCAATTGTGCGAAGCGTGACAAAAGAATAAATAAATAAAACAAAATCGCTAATTGCCGTAGCTCATTTCCGATGAGGTAAAAGGCAGATTTCATGTCGGAATGTAGGAAACTGTGAAAAATTTAAAACACTACGATCCAGATGTTGATTGCCATGCCCCAGGTCTCCGGTTAACACCAGAGACTGCTGCAAACCAAACAGAAACCGTTGCAGCCTACAAGGTTTCTCGTCAGGCTGCTGCGGTATATTAGTATTTTATGATTGGTAAAATAGGCACTTGCTCAATAATCCAGGGTTTCTGCTTCCAAAATATCAAAGTCAAGGCCAAGTTTTCCCATACTTTATTAATACTGGGTTATTTGTGTGTTAATAACTTGAAAAATAAAACATTGAAACGCTTTGGATGCGGCGGGTTCAGCCTCTTGCACACTGTAATGGGCCGGAGATGATTTCAACGGCAGGGGCAGAAGCAAGGCGTCCCGATTTTTAGTCAAAATACAAGTTTGCCTAAAAGAAAATTGTTAGGGGATATATCTTAAAAATGTATTGAAAGGGAATTAATTACTTAAAATCTCGAGCCAGCCAGTGCTATCAAGCACATTAACAGTTAAATGTTACCAGATGAACATTGTACAACCGCAGGGCCTGCACCCAACAGGAATGCCTTGGAAACATTTGGAGCCAGAGGATGACAACGACATAAATGAAGTGTGCTCTTCAACAGATAAGGAAAGGACGGATGGCCCCAGTCTAGAAAGAGGGAGAGGTCTCTGCCAGCGTGAACGAGCAGGTATGATGTAACCTATGTGCCTTCAAGATTGCAATTTGAACATTGTTCTTGTACGTGATCAATATTCTATACAAAAAGCTGTATGCTTGTAATTTGGCATACTGCTATCTCAAGTTGCTTGAGATTGCTCTCACCTTGCAATTGATCGAATAAACGATCATGACAAGTATCTGAGCCTCCTGAGGTACGGTTATAAAAGATTCCACAACTGTTTGGCGCATTCGTTAGGATACTTGGATCAGATCTTCGGGACAGCTCTGCAAATTGGGTGAGTATGTTTTATTTTCCAACTGTAGTTAATGCGGTATGCCTCGCCGAGAATGTCTGTTCGAGTATCAAAAGAATCGGCGAGGGGGGGTAATCAGGACATCAGGCGCCATGGTATGAGGCGGAGCCACGCTGGTGGGCTAGGGGTGCCAAAGCCGCGCAGGGAGGCCGGACAACTACAAAGATAGGGGGCAGAACCGTGCTGACGGGTTACGGTAGTAATCAAAAACATAGCCGAAGCCCTACAGGGAGGCTAGATCCCTCGTGCAATAAGTAGACTGGACAAATTGCAAGTGACAAATGTCTCTGAGTCATGCCAATTAACTGCTCAGAAAGAGGTAGGAATAGATGAATAGAATGCGGTCAGGAGAACAGTAAATTGTTATCGAAATCGAATGGGGTGCTGCGGATCCAACTATGAGGTTCATGGAGGAAGAACGATCAAAATTAATCAGGAAAATGTGGAAGGATGATTCGGACACAATAGGTCTCCTATTGATTTTTTTGTAACTTAATAAACTGAATTGATCTAAATTACAAGCGTTGTTCCTGCTGAAGAGAGAGAGAAAAAAAAGAGAGAAGGAGGTACCCCTAGGGGGTCAATCAGCAATGACATACACGAGCAGAGGAAATGTGACCTTCAGTCAGCTTCATTGGCCCCTTTGGTACAGCTTCCAAGAACCCTTGAATCCTCCAATACGACCCCCCCCTCCCCCCACTCCCCTCCCCACAACTGCTACTTGAAATTTCGGTTTGAGTATGAGAGCTCTAAGTCCTTAAGTTTATGTTATAGGTATATAAATGCAGACGCTTATATATGTGTTTGCTTGTGTGCAAGATGTGAAAGTGTTTTCTTCCTTAAATTGTAATTTGTGTGTGTACTTCGAGTCGACAGTCCTATTTTATTTTAAACGCAATGTACACTCAAACATTCAGAAGCACTGAGTAAACGGTTTGGGTTGAAATATCGGGCAGAAATCGCAATTTGATGGTATTGGAAATCTAAAACAGTGTTAGATGAACGAACCATTGCACCAACCCCGTGCATCGTAGTATCACCAGCATCCAAGCTATCCATGGGATTGCTACATTCGAGTTAAATTATCTCATAGGAGTTTGTACTCTAATATTGTGAGAAAAAAACGCTGACACTCAAAACGATTCTAGGAAAACCAAAAGACAGAAACACACGGCCTATGTGGTTCCAGTGGGTAAAATGGAGGTGCGTTTGAATGGTAGAATGAAATACGAAATGAAATCTGCATCCCAACAGCACTGTCATTTGAATTTGAGACAACATTGAGATGTAATGTGCAGTGTAATTTAGAAGGGCATTTTTAAATAACTAGGATGCAATTCAAGGTTAAGAATGTGTCGATAAGCATACCGGGCATTTAATCTGGATACAAATCAATACAAATGAGTAAAACGTTGTTCCAATTTTGATACTTAAATTACAGTTCTTACAAATTTAAAAATGTGAGGTTTGTTTCCTGATAAAGTTGTCAAAAGGAAATTTTCATTTAAATGTTTTTTGACAACTGGCACTAATTTAAATGTTGCAAGCATTTATATTTGTAAGTGTGTTCCCAAAATATGAAGTTAAGCTGAAGACCTAGACAAAGTTTGGCACAAACCCAATTTTTGGCCGAGTTAATGAATCTGAGATCATTCTAAAATGTAGTGGGTTACTTTTGAGGCAATACGATGTTGTTTGACAAGAAAGTAATGAAGCATAACATGTCAATTCTGTATTTTGTCTTAAGATTGTCATGAGAATACTTTGTTGGACTGTAAAAACTCTCGAGACAAGCTGAACAAGATAAGATGGTAGCTGTTGCATGTGTAAAATGGCATGAGGAAAGTAAAAGAAAGAGCTTCGGAAAGAGGACAAAATGCACAAACGCGAAAAAGAAAATCAGAAATATTCTTGGGGAGGGGTGGCAGAGACATGACTGTGATTACTTGCATCAAGGCCTGCAAAATTATTCCATTGAGTGCTTTAACCTGTTAATTTAGTTACTAATCTACCAGCATATTGATCTCTCCTTACCACCCTCTCTCTAACCCCCACACTCCTTCACGTTCTTCCCCCTCCCCGCCCTATCCTATTCTCACTCTCCTGATCTCTCTAGGTCACAGTCAGCACCCACGCTGGGAACAGAACTGAATTTGATAAACTGGCCATCATCTGAGACATTGGAACTTCACATGAGGAGATAAGCAAATATCTAGAGACAGGGATCCCCATTGACATGGAATAGCTAATGTAGCCTCAAGATTAAGGAAACATTTTAAGCCATCACGACAATAGAAAAACTGACCTGAAGAGAATTTTAGGATGATTCTGGTCAGGAAAAAAAAAAACAACTTTGAGTCAAAACTCTGTGGAATCTGTAACTGTGGCATTTGAACGTAAGGGAACTAATATTTAACAATAATTCACCAGAAGATGAATACATGTGTATAGAAAGCTGGAAAAAAGGCTAATCAGATGCATTAATAATTACATTAATGTGCCTCCAATCTAAAACAATGTAAAACCACAGGAAGAACATCATGACAAAAGGCAGAGTTAAGCAGCTCCGAGCGAGAACCGCTACTGGAAGTGATGGTATCGAGCTTTCGAAAAATAAGATAAGGAGCTGTAGTGTAGATTTGCGTAGGCAGTTTAAGGAGTTTAGATCCGACGTGGGACAGCAGCAGCAGGAGGTAGTAGACTGGAATAAGTTGGGGGCTTGGGGGGGAGTACCAATTTGGATTCAAAACATGGAACTCAATTCAAAGGAACAGTCATTATAGAAATGTTTAAGTTTAAGGGGATTAGCAGAAACTCCTCATTCCCTACCATCCACACTGCTTGGGGATGTTGGAAACGAAGAACCGAACTTTAAAAATGAAATTAGCAGTTAAAGTAATTCAAAAGACAGGGAACAGCTCGGCAAACTGTGATTGCGCAATATTCCGAAGGCCTTAGGGCTACCACAAGCTGAAACGCCCCATTCACTGCATTTCAACGAATGACAAGAGCAGCAATGCAGTTAGCCAAGAGAATCATAGTAGGAGTGGGCGATGTAGAAAATTAAGAGGAAGGGTGCGATGCTATGTCAGTGAAAGAGTAAACAATTGCAAGAGTTAAGGAAGGAAGTCAGGGACCAACAGATGATTAAGGACATGGAAACACATATATACGAAAGACAATAACACATCCCACAGGCGCAGACCAATGTGATGGTTAAGATCAACCCAAAACGAATGGGGTTTGCACAAAAGTGGGTAGGATCATTTGCAGTAAACATGACCAGCGACACATGTGCATGCATGGACTTTAGGGGAAATGGGCGCTGAAAGCAGTCTTCACAAGGTAAGGGTTTTTTAAATGGATTCTCTCCATAGAACTAACCTCAAGAAATTACTGGTTATGACTGGGATGGTTATCTGCTTATATTGTCAGAATGCTGATCACAACGTCAAAGCTCGAGGGCATGGTGATATTGGCAGCGAGTCCAGGGATTAGCACGCCTCCCTCTGCACCACAGAGAAACTTTGGTACAGCACGGACAGTGCCGAACAACGGGGAATGCTAAATGTAACAGTAGAATAAAAAGTGATTTTGAATTGTAGCAAGGGTTTGCTTCAAATTGGGTGCGGGAATGCTGGGGATATGATACCTACAGGTATATCAATGGTTAATTCTATTGACCGGGCTACTGTTGACCAGAAGTTCCGGACCTTGAGCTCCAAGGATCAGGAAATTTTCGAACGGGTACAGGGAATTCACAACACCCAATTAAAAACAGAAAAGGGCACGATTTGGTTAAATAAATACCTGGCTACCGTGATGGAAGGTTATTTGGGGAGCATCAATATGCTGATTGGGATAGGAAGAACATATTTCAGTTGAAGCAGCAGAAATTATATCTGTAACACTTGTGGAACTTGGGCACTAGAACATGCTAAAGAGAATTAAGAAAGATTAATGAAGGGGTAGTTCCTTTATGCGTAACAAATGAGCATTTCTTTAAACTTGCCTGAAGTAAGGATCATGACTTGACTGGTTGCCAGCTCGGAGATTTGACACGTGTATGTAGAATAAATGTCGCATGAATAGTGAAGAAATATATGTTCATAGGCATTTTCTTAGTGAAGCCACTAATAGGTATCTCAACATCCGTTAGAATTTTATGGGGTAGAAAATATTGTGGTGATACAGCGTGATGACTATATTAAGTACCATGACATTCCACCATATGCAGTAGACATAGAAGGGTAGAGAGTTAGCAACACATGAGAAGGGTGTGGTGTGGAGCCTACTGCAGTAGTATGCGCACATCCAACATATGCGATGGAGGAAATTAGGTGCGGGTTTAAAGCAGCATCAACTTGTACAATAAAAACTATCAGGGCTGCAAAAGAACCGATTCACGTTGCATGTATGAGGAATGGCAGATCATGTGTTACCGCATGGCAGCAAAAGATCCAGAACGGGAGCTATCGGACGTACCCCTAATCAGAGCAAATAAATACAGTTCGGGCACAGGTTGAGCAGATGTATAGATCTTTCTGTAAACTGCAACAACAGTTTAGAGACTTGAAAGAGTATATTGAGCAAATACATCCCTCCACAAGATGGGGGCTCTGTGGAATTGGGGCTCAAACCTACAAATACATCCGTGGATTCCAATAATTTCCAATGTGCTGGCTGTGATTCAGCTGATACTAGTTATATATTTAATAAAACTAATTACTTGTACCCGAAGGTCGCAAAACAGGTGGCGCTGGGGGTTTTAACGGGTGGAGAAGAGGTTTACAAAGCCCGAAGGCTGAACTGAGGTCCAGATGATACAGATGATCTGACCAGTAGCGTTTTACATGTCAAAGCTGGATGCCTGGTCAGTATCAATGAGTGGCAGTATGTAAAGGAACAGACAGTATCATTGCAGTAAGCTAACGTGGGCTAGGCCAAGGGCCAAAAGGGAGGACTCCTCGTGGAAATACAGTAAACATTTATAAAAAAAGATGCAAATACATAAAATCACCAGGATGCCAGTGCTATCAAGCATATTAAGAGCAAAAGGTTGCGAGAAGAACTTTGCACATCCTTACGGCCTGCAAAAAACAGAAAGGTCTTGGGAGCCGGACTGGAATCAGAGGGTGACAACGACAGAGACTAAGTATGCTCTGTTGAGATAAGGAAAGGACAGATGTCCCCAACCTGGATAGTCAGAGAAGTCTGTGCTGGCATGAAATAATATGTATGACGTAACCTATATGCTGACAAGATTGGAATTTGAACATTGGTCTTGTACGTGATCAGTAGTGCATAAAATAATCTGTATGCTTTTAGTTTGATAGAGTGCTATCTCAAGCTGCATTAAGATGGGTCTCTCCCTGCAATTGCTTGAATAAATGATTGTGGTCTATACCTGAGCGTCCTGTGGTCTATTTGTCAAAGCTACCACAACAAAGTCTTGCTGGACAAGATGACTGCATGTCAATTGTCACAGAATGGTGGCTGCATAGAAGAATGCCATTTTCTGCGCAGGCTCCATGCAACATATAACAAAGATAAGAGGCAATGAGGGTGGGTGGTGGTGACGAGGCGGGGTGGAGCGTGAAGAGGCATTCTGCACAGAACAGCACAGGGTGGCAATTGTCGGGAAACAGGTCAAAGAATGACGTATTCCTGTGCAGCCATTACATTTAATGCAAATCGTTTTTCAGCAATGAACTATAGAAGGGCCATAGTCCAGGAGATGCTTTGACCTTTCCGTATAATTATTGCTCTCAGCTTAGTTTTCATCAGGTGCAACTTTCGGTTACAAGAGATATTTCTGAAATGGATTATCCTCTAGAGTGGCTGTGTGACCTGCGAGAGTAGATGGAACATGGAGTGACTGTTCATCCAATCTGGTTGCAAAATCGTCTCTGGGCTTTGCTGGGTGAGGAACTAAAGTTCGCAGCACCCTCCTTTGTTTACTATAAGTGCCCGGAGCCCCAATATTGCATGTGACAACAGCCTACACTTTTTTTAACCACGTACATCTGCATTTGGATGGTGTATGAGCCATTCCCAGATCAGCGGCAATTGATTTTTTCCATCTAGTTGTTGTTAGAACTCTAAACATGTTTTTATACTTCCAATGTTTCATTTTGTGAATGGAATTTTTAAATTTGCTACTGTGCATTTAAGGGCCTCCGCACCACTTAGTTGCAGCAACCGTAACTGAAACAGCAGCCCCTCCAAATGAAGTAGTGTATGTGCTGAAGAATGATCAGTAGCAAGGTAAAACAAATATGCTGGAGAAATTAGGGTATTAGGGATTTTAAGGAGGGAGTAGACTTCTCCAAATCAGGCCACATATGTCACTAGTGTCAGGGAATCAATTTTCCTACTGGGGCTTTCTGCTTCAATTGATGCAACAGATCAGATCAGTGACCTGCTGGACCAACAACTTCACTGCCTATACTGATCTAAAATTTGATGCGGCATGTTCAATATTCACGGTGTTAAGCTGCGCAAAGTGGCCATCATGAGGGGGCATTTCTTGACATCAGCCACCAGTGTGAGATGCTGAGGACGATCAGCCTGCAAATGAGGAAGGAGAAAAATATGTGGAGCGGTTTTGACAGGAGTTATTACGCAGGCAGAAACTGAGAGGTTTCTTTCTTCCAGGCAGCACAGCAATTCTCATTTAGCTGTGATAGCATGAATTATAAGCGAAATTCCCCGTTCGCCAATGATGTCATAGTGATTGCTTTTTTCTCTGCCAGTGACTCTGACAAAAGACACAATGGCATGGTGCAAAAATGAAAGGCACCACATAAAAAAAACATTCTACTTCAAATTTAGAAATGAAGCATCTTCACCAAACTTGCACCCATCATGTTTTCACAGTACCATATTTTTAATTTTTATTGCAATGCTATTTCGCCTACGCAGTTCTATCTCATCGACGCGAGTTCTGTCATCTGGAAGTCGCTGATTTTAAGTGGAAAGACTGCACAGAGACAGGGTGGACACATGGAACAGTTCTGGGCCTTGAATATGCTGCTTCAGGCTGTGGCAGCTAAACATGTGCTTGACTAGTTTGGTATTTCTGGCTGACAAGATATAGCACGAAATCTGGCAGAGGCACAGGGCTTGGTGGACTGCAATGATACGATGAACGCTTCTATGCACACAGATATTCGTAGCAAGGATCGTAGTACCGTGAAACCAGCCTTTCCTGAGGCCAGTCTGATCTGTAACCGAAAAACTTAACCTTTTGGTGAAAGTGACTTCCTTGGCAATGCAAGCTGAGACAATGACCATCAGACACGCCGTCTTAACCGGGTTCACGAGAATACCATTGGTTTTGCCACCATTGATATCCTGGAAAGTATATATTCTGAGTTCTGAGTAACATATTGTGCGAAGTCGGTGCTGGAGTCTTTAAGGCTTCTTGACATAGAGCAAACGCGTTCCCTCATACTTCTAAATGCACCGAACATTTATTTGTGCGCAAGTGCAGGCCTATTTGTGTCGCCTAACCTATTGAATAGTGCACTGTCAGCAATATTCTCTGGAATGCTTGTGCGGTTGCTATCCTCTCCCCTTGTCTTGCCTCCTGTTGACCAATTGAAAATCAAGCCTTGAATCCATCCTCTAAAATATGCGCAGTGTTAAAATGTAAGCTGATGATTGCGAATGTGAAATGAAGTGTTTGGCATGACGAGACCCAAGGTCAAAAATAAGGAGAAACCATCCCCTTTAAATCTAGACGAAGCGTCTGGCATTTTGCGCATGCGGCGGCTAATGAATAGCCACACATACAATGTTCTGTTTCATAAAAAGAAATATCTTCAAGTCTTCTTTCTCGCGTATGCACCAGCCAGAGTATGGCGGGACATGGGCACTTTTCGGAATTTTCTCGGCTTATTGCCGGGGAACGGCACTGCGCAGTTTAAATGAGTAAAGGTGAATAAGAGGCGTAACCGCATTTCAGATTATATGAAGCCGAGAGCCTTTGCAGAGAAGGCGCCACAAAGAGCAGGACAAGGAAGGGGGCAGAGGGCAGCCCTAAACAAAAAAGTGGTCCCCAGACCATGAAGTCGGTCAAAATACAGTTCTTAGGTATAGGATAAGGACAGAGGTCAGAAATAGATCCAGCTGAAAATAGGCGGGTGTGGAGCAGAGCCATTTGCTCCGAATTACATTGAAAGCTGTCGGAGGTAAGCTCAAAACAATGTGGGCTTGAGAGCAGGCTGATGCAGCGAGAGGGTAGCCAAAGTTTAGAAACACTGTGCAGCGGACATCAAGGAAAAAGGTCACCTTCGATGCAATGGTCTTCTGCTTAGCACTACGGAATATCTGAAAGCGCGCATGCAAAGTGAATTGACTGCATGCAGGTATCTGGTGCAAAGAAATCTCAGGAAGAGAAAGACAGAGTTCAGTGAGTCTGGTGGTTCGTGGTTTACGAGGAGTCTGTGTGTGACTGTGTGTGTAGTGGGTGGGGTGTTGGTTCGAGGATCGGGGTGTCGGGTCCAGTGATAGATAATATCGTGATTATACTTTGGTTGCACCTGTCACTCATTATGGAGTGCGACGTGCCTGACCACAGTTAACCAGTCGGTTCCTATGTGTTTACATTTCTTTTGTTATATTAGGTTATAAGATAGGTTTTTTGATATGTGTTATCTTTACAAATTAGTATAGAAACATAGAAATTTTCGAACATATGGATTATGAGCAGGGGTTGGTCTCTCAGCCCAATGAGGCGGCTACGCAATTCACTGATATCATGCAGATATGATTGTAATCTCTACTCCACATTCCTGCTTACCCGATAATGGTTCACCCTCTAGTTTAACTAGAAACTACCATGCCCTGCCTTAAAAATCTCCGAAGGCTCTGCTTCGGCTATTTATTCAGGGAGCGAGTTTCAAAGATTCACTGACCTCTGAGAGAAGAAAGGTTCTTATCTCCCGTTATTGGTCGACACCCTGCTTTTAAACTGCGACGTTGAATACTAGATTCTCCTAGAAGGTGTACATCTTCGCTGCAACTTTTCTGTCAAGACACCTCAGGTTTTTAAACATTTCAATGAATTGACCTCTGACTATATGTACTCCAGTGGTTGGGGAGCCTAATCTGTCCAACCTTTCCTCATAAGGCAATCCCCACACATTCGTGGCATTTGTCTGATAAACCTTCTCTGAACTACATCGAATACATTTACATCCTTCGTTAATTAAGCAGACCGAGGCTGTACACACTTCTCCAGACCTGCTGTCCCGAGTGCTCTGTATAACTGAAGAATGAGCTCCCTACTTTGGTAAACAATTGTCTCACAATAAACGATAACATTCTATTAGCTTGCTGCACCTAATTACTTGCTGCACCTGCCTACTAGCATTTTGTGATTCATGCAATGGGACAGAAAGATACCCTGTATCTCCCAGTATTTAGATATAATACTTCTTATTTATCACTCCTTCCAAATTCGATCGTTTCACATGTGTTCACGTGATACTGCATTTTACAGATCGTTGCTCACTCAACTAACCCTTCATTGAAACTTCTTAATCTCTCACATCCTCTTCACAAACTACTCTCCTAGCTATCATAGCATTGTCAGCAAATGTAACAGCCATACCGCATGTTTCTTCATCCAAGTCATTTATATAAATTGTAAACAAGTTGAAGCCGCAGCAACAATCTCTCTGACACACCACGTGGCACATCCCACCAACACAAATACGACTACCCACTGTTTGCTGCTTGCTACCAAAGCTTATATCCATGCCAACATGTTCCCTGTTTTAAGGTAATTAAAATAGCGTATAACATTAACTTAGACAGGTGTTAAGCCAACTAGCCTGTAAGGTCCTGCTTGTTGACCATCCACACGTCCCCTGAACACCCTCCAGCTCCCAGCCACGTTTCCCCCCAGGCTCCAAACACATTTTTTGCGTAAAGGAATTACATCTGCTGTTTTCTAATATAATTGACCCTTGACCGAATGTAGGGAATTTTGGATAATTAAAAAACAATGCAGCAATTCCTTCCCTAGCCAGTTCTTTGAAGACCTCAGGATCGAGCCCAACAGGACCCCATAATATGTTAGTCCGCAGTACCAACAATTTGTTCAATGACATGTCACTGTAATGTTTCTGAGTTAGCCCCTCCTTCCATTTGCTGACTTAAAGCTATTTTCAGATGCTACTTTTATCCTCTATATTGAAGACTGATGCAAAATTCCCGTTCAAAACATCTGCCACCTCCTCACGTACAATCACGAATGTCCAGACACATTTTCTATAGGACAAACGCTAAATGTATTATATTTTCTTGCTTAAATACGGATAGAAAGTCTTACTATTCATATTTATATTTGACTCTGGCTTCCTCCCGTACTTTAACTCTCTTTCCTTACTGATTATTTCGTCATTCTTTGCTCTAATTTATACCATGTCCAAGGATCTGATCTGCCACCCATCTTTCCACAATTATATGCTGTTTCATTCAGTTTGAAATTGTCTTTTACTTTTTGTCATTTAACACGGTTGGTGGGTACACCCCTTGGAACTGTTCCTTCGCATTTAAATGTATGTTTTCTGTGTAGCGTGAAATACTGCTATTAAAGTCTGTGACTGCATCACTATGTGCCTAAACTTTAACCTCATTTGCCTATTCACTTAAGATAGCTCTGCCTTCTAACCCTCATAATTGCCTTTATTTAATTTTAAAATTTCGGCTTGGTCCAACTATTTTTCTTTTTCTAACCTCAAACTGAATGTAAAATTAAATCATGTTAGGATTTCTGCCACCTAGTGGTGCCTTCACTTTGTGGTTTTCAATTAATTCTATCTCGATGCACTGCACTGGGTCAAATACAGACTGTTCTCCAGAAAGCACTGTTCCGGAAAACGTTCTCGAGAATATTCTATGAACTTCTCATCTAGGCTACCTTTGCCCATCTAATTTTTACATTCTATCAGTATGTTAACATCCCAAATGACTGTCGGCGTCTTCCTGACAACGTCCCATTATCTCTTACTTTAAGCGGCTTTATAGCAAGTATTTGCAATTCTGGCGCTGGTACATAACTCCCAGAAGTGCTTTTTCTTTTTATCGTTTCTCATCTCAACCCATACTACTTCCATATTCTGGCTTCTTGAACGTAGGTCATCCATCCCTAACGTGCTAATACCATCATGAATTAACATTACCACCACTCTACCTTTGATTAGCTTTCTGTTCATCCCAACTGTCACATAAAATTCAACATTCAGGTCTCAATCTATGTCAGGCTGCATCTATGTTCCTGTAATTGCTATTTTCAAATTGAACCTTTCATCCTTGCCGTGTATTTACTGTTTGGTGCAGCAGATCTTCTGAAATTTGATCCCTTGCCCCCAGCGCTTAGTTTAATGCCCTAATTAAGCATATCACTAGGATATCAGTTCAGCCCGGTTGAGGCGCAGGTGGGCAAATTTTACATCCCCCATTTTTCCCAGTATGGCTGCCAATCTAAACCTACTCCTCACACATCTGCCTTTGAACGAGCCGCTAAATTATATACTCTTATTTGCCATATGCCAATTTGCACGCCACTCAGTTAATACTCCAGTGATTATTAACTTTGAGGTATGTAACTGTGAAGGTATAAATGGGGTGAAGAAGTAATGTGATTTGACTTTTTACTAGCGTTTGTATTGAGGTATATCCAACGTTTCGTCAGTGTAATATATTTCACTTTTGCTTAGTGAAGGACCTCAATACTGTATACAGTGCTCTAGATGTGGTCTTACCACTGCCCTACGTAACTGAAATATAAATTCCCTACTTTGATAAGCGATTCCCATCAAAATAAACAATATTTTTATTAGCTTTCCTAATTACCTGCTGTAACTGCATGTTCGATATTTTGTGATTAATGCACCAGGTCCCCGTAAATCTCAGAGGTCTACAACCTCCCTTTATTTCCATAATGTTATTTTATTATTCTTCCTGCCAGATGGCCAATTTCGCATTTCATACTTTATACTCAATTTTCCAAAGTTTTTCATATTCACTTAACCACTCTATGTCTCTCTGCATCTTCGTCTTCACAGTTCAATTTCCTACTTTATTTTTCCCGTCAGCAGATGTCACAATTATACCTTCGGCCCCTTCATCTAAACGTTGAATATATTTTGTGACAAGTTGAGGAAGGAGCACTGCTTCCAATGGGTCACAGCTCGTCATAACTCAACAACCAGAAAAAAAAAACGTATTCATGGCAACCATCGGTTCCCTTTTACCTAGCCCATTCTCTAACCATGCCAATATGATTTCCCATGCACCATGAGATTTAATCGTCCACAATGACCTTTGACCAATGGCGCCTCATCAAATTCATCCTTTAAAGCAAATAAAGGACATCGACCCCTTTGTCCATTACAGATGTGGCTCCTTCAAGAACTCCAAAAAAAATTGATAAACTAAATTTCCATGTTAAAAAACGATGTTGACTCTGCGTGATTGCCTTGAATAATTCCAAATTCCCTGCTGTAATGTTTTTTTAACAACGGATTCTAACATTTCAGCTATGACAGAATTTAAGCTACGATGCAGGTAGTTCTTCATTTCTGCCTTGTATACAAACCCAACCACCCAAACCCAGCCCAAGTCACCCACAAAATATGCACCCATCCCCAGCCCTGGCCTTTTTGATCAAAGGATAATTTTGTAGGTGTGCAAGAAGTGGTAGAGAAAGATAGCTTTTCAAGGTATTGACAGTTCTGAAGCAAACAACACATTGCTGGATTATCTGGCTCCGACTGCAGGTAAATGACCAGCACTTAGCCAGAGACGTTCGGCAGAGTGACCGCTGTTAGAGGAATGGTAGGTGATGCATTGAGGAAGAGTATATAGTGTCTGTGGATGAATAATGGGCGATTGTGGCATTTAGTATTTGTTAGACTGAGATAGTGTGGATACTGGAGTTGTTATAGGCGGAAACATCTTTCCTAATGAAGTGGGCATGCGGTCATAAATTGAGCACAGGTGGTACCCAGAGTTGCACGACATCATGTTCATCCTGAATAGCAGAAAGTAATGGGGAAACAAAGCAGAAACAAAACCAAGTAATGGCAAGTTTCTGAATTTTTATTGCGACTGAAGGTGAATAATATGTTTCTCAATATATACAATTCGATTGATTTCAAACTCATGTAAAAGAGTTAGCCAGATATCATAGCACATTAATGACAAACAGAAATATTTGAAGAAATTATGTGTGTACTTGGGTTTGTTAGGATTAAAGAATATCTTTATGTTCGAGATTAATTTACATTTTTCTATCTGTAGTAGAAAAAGGTAATGCCAGGATCTAGTTTCAGTTCATAGAAGATACAGCATTTCTGATGAATTGTTTGGGTGCCTGCATTCTTATTAGTTTTATGGCCCTTGAATTAGAGAGCAGTTGTATCAAGGCTTTGGGGTTAGTGGATTAGTGAAGTAAAACAAAATAGAGAAACTGTATTGTTGCCTTGCAACAGGTGTCCAGAGAGTGGAACACAATGAGACAGAGAAAACTGAAAAAGCAGTTTCTGTTCAGTCGAAGCCAGCATTCCAGAGACGATGTGCAGGAGAGAAAATTGCAGGAACAGGTTTCAGAACCTAAGGAAGAAAGTCCCCAAATCCGAGGGAGTGGAAAAGGCAAGGTCGCAACAGGACAGTTAAGTCCAATGACAGAGTCAGGATTTTGGAAATCATCTTGTTTTGAAAAGATTGGACTGAGAAGCAGAAAGGAAGGCACCAAGCTTCACGCCGAAATAAAATAAGGCTGTTGCAAGCAGACATATTGAAAAAAAATGGCTTGCAAGAAACAAGATGGGCACAACTGAAGGTCTGAAACTCTTTAGTATGGACATGTGAAGGGCTGGTGTTATTTTGGCACTACTGAGCATTTGAGAGTGAGTGCGTGGAAGGATGCTTGAACGCATGTGAGATTCCAGGGGAGAGGAGCAACAGAAGGAGAAGTTGAAACGCTGGAGGTGTACCTTGGGGAAGGTGCCTGGGCAAAATCATTGTTTCGGAGGAGATTCCAAAGTTTCGAGAGTGCAGTTTGGAAAACTTCGTGTGAAAGATGAAGTTCCCTGTTGCCGGATGTTGCACAGTGAGACAAGGGTCTGGGAGAGTTGATGGAGGATCCAGAAAATCTATTCGGGTGGCAACCGTCTCTTGGTTCAGAGTGTGGCGTGTCACATGTAGACTGCTGTTCGACATGGACTGTGAGCGTTAGAGTATAAGATTACTTTGATAACTTGGGTTAACCTTTTGCATCTGTATATACTTGTAAAGGTGTAGTTGTGGATGAAGGTGTAGTGTAACGTAATTCATATTTACTTACTTTATAATTGTTTTATGCCTTTGGTGGAAGCTTGTAAGCTCACTCCTGTCACTCTGTTCAGTCGCCACTCTCCACGAATCTAAACAAAAATAAAAGTTATGATCTATCCAACTGGGTTCCACCATTGTATCTGAATTGTCCAGTAGTAATATCAGCTACGATCGTAACACCTGGCAATGAAGAAATGGAGGAACTGGAGTAGATCAACATGGAACCAGATACACACATGCCTCCTTGGAGCACTTGAGGAGTCCTAGGCTTAATCTGCCGTAAGGGCAGGTCGAGATCGCCTGGTCGCTTCTGCATTTGTAAAATGAACTTTGAAAATTAACAATGTGTCCTTTTCTCCCTTCCTCCTTCCCTCACTCCCTCTGTTCCAAAATCAGACAATAGAATTGTGGTGGTAAAATTAAAAATAAACTAATTTTATTTATATACATGAAAAAACGTTGAAGTAGTTATTATTTGTTGTGGTCACTTTGATAAAAGGACCGCTAGAGTCTCAGGTACGATCATGTATTTGAGCAATTGCAAGGAGAGCACTACCTCAATACAGCATGAGACAGTACTCTGCCAAATTACAAGTGTTCAACATATTTATACATTATTGGTCACGTACAAGAACAGTTTCCAGATTCCGATCTTGTCAACATATATGTTTACATTAAAAAGACATCTCTGGTAACAGGTGCATGCATTGTATGTCCCTATTGTTCGCCTAGGGAGAGACGTTCCTTCCTGTCTAATTTGGGACCATCTGTTCTCTCCCTATCTGCGGTAAATAGGCTCAAACCTAAATGTTCTTTTTATAAACTAAGTCCCCAGTCTGACTCCCAGGTCCTTGCTGGTGATTTCAAACCCTCAGGGTGTAGAAAGCCCAAGAGTGTATAAGGTTCGTCTGGTGCTTTTTCACTGTCAATGTACTTGCAGGCACTGGCTGCTTGGAGATTCCAACAGTAGCATTCCCTGAAAATAAATTCTTACTGTACCGCTTTATTCCCCCAGAACAGTCGCCACTTTTGGCTCTTGACCTAGCCCAAGGTAGCCAACTATAGTGGCACTGTCTGTCCCTTTAGCCACCGCCGACCATTGATGCTTACCAGTCATCCAGCTTTGGGTTACAAATGGTATCAACAGACCACTTGTATCATCTAGTCATTCAATTCAGGCCTCTGGCTTGCTAAATCCCTTCTCCATCTGTTGAAACAACCCCAGCGCTACCGTCTTTGTCTCTTCAGGGTGGGTGAATTAACTGTTTAAGGCAGATAATCATATCAGTTGAATTATAACTAGGGCATGGGAGATATTCCGATTCCAGGGATGTACCTGTACGTTTGAGCGCCAGTTCCACAGGTCATCCCACCATGTGAAATAATCTTTTTGTTTGATATCCTCCTTTCAGGATCTAACCTGTTGCTGCAGTGTATAGTGAGTTCTGTACATCTGTTGAGTCTGCCTCCAAATCACGATAATGTACTCTAGTAACATAGTAATTTCGTAGGAGAACTGGTACAGATACTGTGTCAGATTTTCTTTAAGGTTTTCCATGACCTCAATAGTAGTCGTTCCTCTCTTGTATATTTCAACCAGTTCCACCTTCCCACCCTTGCCAGCACCTGTGGGTGTAGGTACACCAAATGATTGTGTTTGAGGCATATCCAGTTGCAACCATACTGGATTTTTTCCTGCCATATGGTGATGCAATATCTCCCATTCCCCGTGTCTGCAACATTGCTCGGTTCCTTTGCAGCCTATATAGTTTCCATTCCACAGTTTGCTGCTGTTTAAAATCGCCACTTCACTTCTTCCATCTCATATAGGGGGTGGTCATACTACTGCGGTGGCCTCGATTCTACACTCTTCTAATGTGTGCTAACTGTATTCACTTTTACGTCTGCTGCATATGGTGGAATATCGTGGGACTTAATATATTAATCCCCCCCATATTACACCAATATTTTCTACTATATAAAATGTCCTGCCGGATGTTGACATAGATATAACAGGTATCACTAAGGCAATTAGCATATCATTATTTACTATACATTTAACATTCATTCTATATATGTATATTAAACCTCTGAGATGGCAGCCAGTCAAGTCATGATCCTTGTGTCGTGAAAGATTACATAAATGTTATTAATTAACCATAAAGCAACTTTGGTACAGCCTGGACAGTGCCGAATGCCCTTCATTAATCTGTCTTAAATTCTTTCAGGTTTTCACAAGAGCCCAGGATCCGTATGTGTTGCAAATATCATTTCTACTTGTTTCGTCTGAAATATTTTCCCCTATTGTAATCAGTTTATTGCTAGAACCCGCATGAATTTCGAGCACAATTGCCAGGTTTTGGATTAGCAGTGCCATGTCCTGGTCTGTGTTTAATTTTGTGTTATGAATTCCTTGTCCCTGCTGTCGAATCTCCTTATGCTTAGAGCTCATGGTCTGGAACTTCTGATCAACAGTTGCTAGGTTCTGAATCAATCACTGATGTCCCTGTATTGACTATCGTAGCACATCATTTATCAGGCTGCTCTTAACGTGGTCCCCACCTCTCCCTCTCCCCACACCCCCTCCAACCCCCACTCCACCCAAGCCATATCGCAGCTCGCCATTCAATGCAACTGCTTCAGTCATCAACTGATCCGTCAGAGCTGTATAAACTGCTTGGGTGTGGGTTGAGCACCATTGGGGAGGGCGAAAACGGATACGCTCAAGACTATGGCACCTGCTCATGGTATACATTATCATATATAACTTTATTTTGATTGATCAATACGAGACAATTTGTCGGCCCTGGATACATGGCTGGACAAGGAGGGTCGGTTGGCGTGGTTTCTGAGGCTTCAAATATCTCTACTCGAACTGTGGAAGTAGAGGTGTGAGGTGGCTGGGTAGTGGCACTAACCTTCTCTTTTGGGTGGAACTCCCACGCCCGACCTGATGCAAACCGTTACTATAATTTAAAAGCACGTGTTCTCCAACTGTTACCTTTATTATTCCGCTTTGCATGTCGCATTTGGCACTGTTCATTCTGTACCAAATTGCCTCCTGCATTGTGGGATGAGCAGTGATGATCCCCGACCTTGTTTCCAGCATATATACACCCAAGACCTGCATGTTATATCTGTGGAGACATTAACATTCTCCGGGTTACGGCTTGGTCAATTGTCATGCATCTTTAACTGTGTGCAGTGCATCCATTTACTTACCGTTCTTATATCTTCAAGTGCGCATGTATCACTGTCATAATTGACAGTATCACTGTCGTATGTTCGCTCCAGGTTCACCTTGACCATCACCTGTTTGTCTCTGACTTTTTACCTTAACTCATGCAATTGCTTACTTATTTCACTCACATAGTCTCTCATCCCTCCTTTTAGTGGTCCTACGTCTCCCGCTGCTTCCGTGATCCCCTCGGGTATCTACATTGCTCTCCCTATCAATAATTCAAACGAGGTGAACCTGGTCGTTCTGCTTGGGTTAACGTTAGGCGCATTAGAATATTGCGTTGTTCCCTTTCTCTTGAATTGCTTTTGCAATGATTTTTTTTTTAAAGTTCAGTTCATGCTTTCCATCATCCCCGAGCTCTATGGTTGGTAGAGAAGTGGATTTAAATTTATTTAATTATTGTTCCTGTGAAATGAGTTCCCTAATCTGAATCCATCTGGATAGGCACCCTCCACTCCTTCCAGTCTACTATTTCTTGCTGCTGTCCCACGTCGGACTTCAATTCCTTAAACTGCCTACAGAACTCTACAATGCACCTTCTTATCTTATCTTTCAATGGCTCCGTTTTTTTAACTCCCTGTGACGGTTCTCTGTGGGAGCCACTTAACTCTGTCTTTCATCATAACGTTAATCCTGTGGGTTTACGTTTTGTTGCTCGCAGGCATATTAATACAATCAGTAATACATCTATTTAGCCTTTTCCCAGCTTTCCCTTTACCTATATCCATCTTGTGGTAAGTTGTTAAGTATCATTTCTCCTTACATTTCAATTTCTGATCTATAGATTCCACATAGTTTTACCTCTACTTTCTTTTCCGCTGACCATGATCATCCTAAGATTCTCTTGATGTCAGTTTCTCTATTATCTTTATGGTTTATAATATTTCCGTGCTCTTTAGGCCACATTAACAATTGCGTGTCAATGAAGATCTCTGTCCCTAGATGTTTGCTTATCTCCCCCTGTGCGTTTCCAATTTTTCAGTTGAAGACCAGATTATCAAATTCACTTGCCGTAAAAATATTTGTACATTTTGTCCTCTTTTCCTTACTCTTTCACCTATTTGCCTCATAGCATTTAACACATGCAACAATTATGATGCCATCTTGTTCAGGCAGCCTGGAGGGATATTAAAATAAATAAAATATTCTCATAACAGTTTTAAAAATAGAAATGAAGCCTTGAAATGTTTTGCTTCCTTAATTTTTTCTAAAACAGCAATTTATTGTCTCAAAAGTAACCCACTAAATTCTGTCTGACCCGTTTATTTTAGAATTGTCCCAGATTCATTAACACGGCCAAAAATCTGATTTCTACCAAACGTTGCCGAGGCCTTGAGCTTAGCTTCATATTGTGGGAACAGGCTTAAAAATACAAAAGCTTGCAGCATTTGAATTAGTGTCAATTGTTGCCAACCCTTTTAAAATTAAAATTCCTTTTTGAGCAATTATCAGGAACCAAACGTCAAATTTCAAACATTGTGAGATATATAAGTTACACTATCAAAATTAAAACAACCTCTTCTTCACGTGCAATGATTTGTATCCAGGTTCAAAGTCCCATACGTTTATCGACACATTATTTACCTTTGGATAGCATCGTAGTTAAATTGCACGGCACTTTACATTTCAAGATTGTCCCAAATTCAAATTACAGTGCTGTTGGGTTGCAGATTTCCTATCATATTTAATTCATCTCTTCAAAAGAAACCTCTTTTATCCATTGGAATCACGTAGATCATTTGTTTATGTCTTCTGGGTTTCCTAGAATCCTTTTGAATTTCAGGTTTTCTTTTTCCTTCAGAGTTTTTGAATACTAACGTGGATATGTTAATGCAACTCGTCTGTGTCGATCCCAATCTGTTTGGACACTGGTGATGCTAGTCTACAAAAGGGTGGTACAAATGTCGGTTCATCTTTACCCTGTTTAGCTTCATGATATCTTCAAATTGAGATTTATTTTTGCCAGTAATCTCAACTCAAATCTTATGTTTAAAACTTTCGAATGTTTTACGACATTTTCCTTTAATCTAACATGTGGCTTTCAAACCTAAACTGCGTAACTACACATACAAATGGCAATTTACAGAATAAAACACTTTAAAGCTCACAAAAAAATCCTTAACTGCACACAAACAAACATATTTAGAGGAATGTACTTATAGTCCTTTATCCTTAACTTAACGATGTAAACCTCCATATTCTAAACAAATCTTCAAATCACAGTGGTGGAAGTAAAGGGATCTTGAAGGCTCCACCTATAGCAACCATCAAACTGATGAAACTGCACATTTCCTCTGCTCCTGCCTACCAGTACTTATTAACTCCCTAGGGGTACCCTTCTTTTTTCTCTCTCTCTGTCGTCAGCACAAACAGCTCTTGTAACATAGAACCAATTACACATCACCCCTTTCTTTTCCTTATCGTTTTAGCTCTACCCATCACTGTTTTAGTTCTCAAGGGTTGCCTTCACTGTGGAACATGATTACAAGTATTCATATGTTTGTTGTAGGCAAGGAGGCTCCCATTTCGAAGCAAAAGTTATTATTTTACATCCATGCTGACAAAAAAATGAATGGGTTGTATACTGCTAACACATTGAACTATTTAATTGAAGCGCTCCCAATTGATTTGTGTTGCTGTTGGATGCACTCACACCTTTTATTTCCCAACATCATTTGTTCAATTTTCTTAACTTCATCAATGATCGTCTATGCCCTGAACAATTGTTGATCAAGTGATGCTAGTACAAGTGCTATAAAGCAGTTTAGCCTTAGAAGGAAAACAACAATGTCCGTGTAAAGTTGTAAAAAATTTTAGAGAAACCAAAGTTAAATTTGTCCCCTAGTGGAATAGGAAAAAGGTACAATCTCTGCTGTATCCTGGGGATCCGCTGAACCCTATAAAGAGAAGGGGAAGATGCAGAATTAAGAATAGGTGTAGCATTTTATCCTCTGTCTGCAGCTAAAGGAGTGACAGAGACCTTTCTATGGCATAATAAGTACAAGCAAAAAAAAAACTATGGATGCTGGAAGAAGAAGCGTCATATTGGACTCCAAGAAAATGCTTCTCCATTCACAGATGCAGCCAGACTTGCTGTGTTCCTCAAGCATTCTCTCTTTTAATGATGTATGCTATAACTTGTTTGGGAAAGCTATTAAAGAGAATGGACGCAAAGACGATTGTATATTTACAATGTAAAGTTGACAGATAGAATTATGTATGTGTAGTGTAGAACGTGAAAAGACGACAAGATCAATTTCCCTAAATCTCTGTCCCATACTAACAGGACAGAAACTAATCTGATTAAAATTAGAACTTCGAGAATATGCCAAGTGGCGTCATGGTTTTAAGAAAAAGGGTGATAAAAGGACAACACCAAATATCCAATGGCAGAAAAATTATGATTTTGTAGGTGTGACTGAAGGATATGCTGTACAGTTGGAATGCTCCAGTGAAAATATCGCTCAGACAGATCAGACGTCTAGGTCAAATTCCACAATTGTGCAAGGCAGGATCCAGGGAACATTTAGGATTTCTGTCTATGAGAGACCGGGAAGAGTTTCCAAGGTTAGACGTGATGTGGCAATCTCTGGTGCAAACACTAAAGATGTGCCCATGAGAGATAGAACGTGTAAGGATACTGATAGGAACCGGCATACGCTGTGTTAATTGGGGAAAAAGAACACACGCTCCTCCAGTTGAGATCAAATTAAATATAAAACCAAGGAAGGACACACACACAAAGGAAATAGCTTTTTCCATTCAGTGGGTAAACAAGACGCCCATCTCCAAGCACTACAAGTAATTGGTTAACATGATACAATGAAACGTTTGCAGCTAACTCAAAATGTGGAATTATTGTTAACTGTGAGTAGGATTGTGTAGATCTTGAAAAAAGTAATTAATAGTTGGAAACAAAACGGGGAGAAAAGTAGCAGCAGACATTTAACGCCGGTAAGTGTAACATTATTAATTTTAGTGGAAGGAAAGCAAAAGGAAATATTAAAAATGGTAAAATTCTGAATGTGGTGTAAGGGCAGTGGAGCAAGGGTGTGTATGTGCATAAGGCACTGACGATGGTGGTAGAAAGGATCAGAGCGAGGCTCAAAAGAAGGCAGTATCTCCTGCTTTATTAATATGGACATAGAGAACAAGAACAATGCTGCTAAGACTGAGCAAATGTTTTCACCAATATTCTCTATGGAACCTCTTTTATTGTATCTTCCCTGTCGGTGACATTGGGAATTGATTTCGAGTTAACTCTGCTATAATTCCTAACTGGAGCAAGTCGGAATGAAATATAATGTTTAGGACATTGAGTGGTTGTTCAGGGAACTTGTTTCTTGAGTCGGAGATATATGGTTTACAGCAGGGGCATTTCCAAAAAGGTGGACGGAGAATCACGAGAATGGGCAAACGGTGGATTACATCATCACACTTCCTATTGCCATGGGGAATTCGCGACCTGCAGGAAGTAAATGCTGTGACATGGCGTCCCAGGACTTCAGCAGATATCGGGTTATGTGTCTCTGCCCGGAGATGGAGATGGCATCGCCATAGATAGCGAATCTAGGTCTATGAATTTTCGGATGGAGGCCTTGTGAGGAGCCGATGGGGAACACTTCGCAGGCACTGGCTTCCATGCAGCCATTTAAAACTCCAACGGGTGTTCATTGTCTTGGGATGGAAATTTCACAGGTAATTTAAGGCAGGTGAGCCTCAGAGATCTTCATGCAAATGTGATTAGAGTGCTGTTCTCTAGTCCTAACAGCTTCAGAAGATACAGTGGACAAAGCTGTGACTGCAAGCAACCTCTAGAGTTACTCCTGGGAGTCAATGACTAGGTACATTTTGGGCCACCAGGGCAAGGAAGGTAATGAGGCCGGGCAGTGCCGGTTCACGTGGGAGCTTCGAGCGAGTGCATCTGCAGAGAGCAGATATATTTGTGGAAGGGGGTGCTCGATGTTGAAAGAGCACCGCCAACCACCATCTCGCTTCTGCCCAATACCTGAGCAGGGTCACTTTCTGGGCTTCCCCTCCTGATCTCCCCCCGCCAGAATGAAAATTTAGCATATGCGGGAAGCTCTCATTAGCGATTATTAACAGGTCAACTATGAGCCTCATTTGGGACACGGGTACGGTTGGCGAGAGGGGTGGAGGCATTTGACCTCGCCCTCGCCCTCCTCACGCTAAAATTGTGTCGAGCACGAGGCAGGAGGAAGCACAGTGGAGAGGTCATCCAAAGAGTTTTGCGGTCACCAAAATCCAAACCATAGCGCCCCGCCTATATATCAGCCAGCATGAGAACAGAATATTGTGTCCCAAATTTCGTCTGCAGTTTACCGCTGGATTGTCCAAGAAAATCCGTAGCGGGCTTTTGCACTGTCAGAAAATGGCTTGCCGTCCAACTTCTATATTTTTGGTGTTCGGATACAGACAAGTACTAATATTAAAACTACTTTTCCACGCTTTGCAGGGCCACAGGCGAGGATTGACGGCATGTAAGATTGGAATCTGATAGTTCCGCTCATTCTGACAATAGCTCACAATGTGAATCAACCAGCCTCATTCAATGTCTGCAGCGAATCTCGGGACAGGCACCTCATGGAATGGTTAAAGCTATTCAGTTTACATCCATCAATTTCTCGAGACAACGGAATTTCAATGCTGAAAAATACGAGTAGGTTCTCGTGTCTGCTGTCCGATAATGGGGATGAGTTGGAGATCGTTTGTAGATCCGAAATGGTTGCGCTGTTAAACTCTGTTGAGGAGCAGGGTAAATTGTGCACATCTTGCCCAGGACCCAGACTCTGTGCCCAGTGCAATAAATATTTGTAGATGGGCTTTGCCAGCATAAATCAGCCGGTGGGAAGTTCAAATTCCCCAGTCAATTGCGGCAGCTGTGCGTCCGTCATGTCTCCTGCTTGATCCTAAGAAGCAGTAGCTGTGAATGCATCATAAGATCAGTCCATTGTAACGTGGCCACAGTTGTGCGGAGCAGGAGGATCACTTCCAGACAATAGATAATTTGATCAAAAGCTCCAAGGCACAGGAATGTACTGTGTCTGATTTCAGGTGTCACATCACGCTGTTATGCCGCGGTGATTGTTATTGTGAGTTGACATTCGACTGACTCCTGGGATGATAGTATTGAATGGACTCTGCCTATTTACCTACAGCTTAATGGAACTCTCAGCAAATATGACACTATGATTCAAGGAAGAAAGCAGAAAACAAGACGCAATAGGCCAGTTCGCTTAAAATCTGCCATGGAGAAAATACTGGAATCCAGTATTAACAAAGCAGCAGCAGGATATTTTGAAAATCAGAAAGCAATCAGGAAAAGTCAAAATGGTTTCGGAAAAGGGAAATAATGGTTCAGAAATGTGTTGGTTACTTGGGGATGTATGAAATATGGCAGATAACGGGAGGCCATTAAATGTTGCATATCTGGATTTCGAAAATGCATTCGATATTGTGCCGCACCAAAATTTAATGTCCCACGGTCAAATAATATTTTCTGTGCAGAATGAGATAATTCCCCGGATCAAATCCTCACTGTCCCTGTGAAAGAGCATTCCGCACTGTCAATGTCCCCTGCTTTATCACCGCAGCCATGCAGATTCACTCCGTTCAGGTCACAATAAAATTTATTTTTGAAATCCACGATCGAACTTGCCTCTACCATCCTCTGAGTTACATCGCCCTGGCTCCAACCACCTTCTGGGTGACTTTACCTCACCTCACTTTTTCTCCATGTGACAATTATTCTGATGCTGTGACCTCTAGTTCTTTATGCCCCCTTGAGAGTGAACAGCTTCTCATTCATTGCCGTATCCATCCCACTCATAGGCTTGAATACTATTATCAAACGATTTCTCAGGCTTTTTTTCCCCAAATGAAACTGTCCCAATCTCTCCAATCTTTTCCCATAGCTGCAAATCTTTACCCCAGGAATCATTCTTGTGCCCTTCATCTGCATTCTACCAAAGCCTTCACATCCCTCCTCAAGTATAGCGCATTGGACTCAACTCAGTACCCCAAATGATCCATAACTAGTGTCTTATAGAAGTTCAGCATGACCCCCATACTCTGGTACTCAACGCCCCTATTAATAAATCATAAGTTACTTTGTGCATTGTTAACTGGCTTCTGAAGATGCCGAGGTGACTCTGCACCTCCTTTGGAGTTTCTCCCTTTATTCAAGAGAGTTTCTCCATAGTATTCGTGCCAACATGAATCATCTCACACTTCTGTGTATTGAAATTCATTTGACACTTCTCTGCCCAATCCACCGACACGCCCCTGTCCCGTTGAAGATCATGACCAGACTTATTATGGTTGACAACATTTCCATTCTTCGATCATATGCAAATTTTGAAATCATGCCATGAATCCTACAGTGTAATTCATTGATATATTTTATGACGAGCAAGGATCCCAAAACATGCATCTGCGGAACTCCACTGCAGACCTTTGTCAATTCTGAAAAGAAGCAATCCATTTATCACTATTCTGCCTTTCCACTCACTCAGAAAGTTCATTATCTAACTGCCTACTTTCTAGCTTATTCCATGAGCTAGATTTTCGCTCTCAAGCCTGTCATGTGGCAATGTATCAAATGTATTTTGAACGCCGTTTTGTACCACGTATACAGCGTTGCCCTTAGCAACCTTCTTTGTTACCTCCTCAGACATCTCTATTAGGGAAAAAAGACGCGATATTCTCTTAATTAATCCAATCCGGTTTTCACTAATTACCCTGCAGATTTCTATGCGGTTATTGATTTTATTCCCAACTAAACTTTTCGGAATTTTCACTAATACTGGCATAAAACTGACTGGCCTATAGTTGCCAGATTTGTCCTTGCACACCCTTTTGAACATGTGCGTAATATTCACAATTTTTCAGTCCGCTGGCAGTAACCCTTGGCCTAACGAATACTGGAATTTTAACCATAGTGCCTCTGCAATTTCAACTCTCATTTCCCTCATTACCCTTGCATGCATTTGATCCGAAAGTGGCATCGTGACTTTTTAAATTAAGTGTAGCCTTTATAATGCCTTTGCCTTTTCAAATGTAAATCTTTTAACTCTACATGTAATCTCCTCGCTCACCTCAGCCTGGGTACAATCTGCTTCCTTTGTATAGTCAGCTGTAAATTAAACGGTTAATACCGCCTGTTTTTTTTTTCTTGCCTCAACGTGCAAGAACACTTTTTTTATTCGCATTCGGCCCAACTGTCTCATTTATCACCCTTGTATTAGTAATAATCCTATAGAAGACATCGGCCTCGTTTTTTTTCTGGCCAAGTTCTCTGGCAGCCACTTTTCATGCTTGCTTTTCTTGCTGTTACAATTTATTTGCTTTTAAAATCAGATTTTTTTTCACGTCCCCGCTGGCCCTTCGACATTCAGCATTATTCTCCAATGCATTTTCTACCTGACATCTGTCGTGCGCGCGTTCTTCCATTTAACTTCACCTCTATCTCTCTCGTCACCTAGGCAAGTTGGATTTATTGCCCCTACTATTATAAGTTTTAGGTCCTTCTCGAACATAACTACCAAATCTTCTCAAATGACACTTAACCTTTCAGGCAACAGGAGACAATCTGGTGAAGAAACGCAGGGAACTTTACGCAAGTTATAAATTAATACTTAAAGCAAGGCAGTGAATTGACGGGCGCACTACGCACCTTGCTTCCCGGTTCCGCGTAGGACGAGAGGCAACGTCACTCTCTGTTGTCTCCCCGTTTTCGGCTTCCCTCCGGTCAGCAGGCTCAGCAAATTTCAGCTTCATACTTGGTGCGTGCTTTGGTCAGTGAAAGCTGCTACTTATTAACTACTTTCAAGCAAAAACACACAGCTTGCTCAATGATGTTACTACAGTATGATTGGTCAAAACTAGGCGAGGCTTCTTTCTAATTGTCCGATGGGGTGCGTGACCAATCTGTGATTGGCCCTCAAGGTTGATGATCATGGACGGGCGTCACCTCCACCTATCCATTCAAAGGTTCGTTAAAATGTCAATAACTTATAGGATGATCCTCCTCGTTATCGTTTGCTTCTGTTACTTTCGAGAATTCATGCTGAGATAAAAGGATGTTAGACGACAAGACCATAAGACATAGGAGCAAATATTAGGCCATTTGGCCCATCGGATCTGCTCCGCCATTCAATCAAGGCTTATAAGTTTCTCAAATCCATTCTCCCGCCTTCTCGCCGTAACCTTTGATCCCCTAACCAATCAAGAACCTATCTATCTCCGTCTTTAATACGCTCAATGACCTGGCCTCCGCTACCTTCTGCGGCAAAGAATTCTATAGATTCCCCACTCTCTGGCTAAAGATTTTCTCCTAATTTCTGTTCAAACAGGTCTTCCCTTTACTCTGAGGCTGTGCCCTCGGGTCACAGTCTCTCCTACTCTTGGAAATAACTGCCCTACGTCCAGTCTATGCAGACCTCTCAGCATTCTGTAAGTTTCAATCAGGTCCCCCTTCATCCTTCTAAACTCCATCGATTATATACGCAGAGTCCTCAAATGTTCCTCATATATTAAGCCTTTTATTCCTGGGATCATTCTCGTGAACCTCCTCTGGACTCCCTCCAGGGCCAGAACATCCTTCCTGAGATACAGGGCCCAAAACTGATCACAATATTCTAAGTGCGGTCTGGCCAGAGCTGTATAAATCCTCAGCGGCACATCCGTGCTTTTATATTCTAGTCCTCTCAAAATAAATGTCAAAATTGCATTTGCCTTCCTAACTCCTGACTCAACCTACAAGTTCACCTTAACAGAATCCTTCACTAGGACTCCCAAGTCCCTTTGGACTCCAGATTTCTGAATTATCTCCCCATTTAGAAATTCGTCTATGCCTCTATTCTCCCAACCAAAATGCATGACTTCACAGTTCCCCAAGGTGTATTCCATCCGCCACATTTTTGTCCATTCTCCTAGCCTGTCTAAATTATTCTGCAACCTCCTTGCCTCATCAATACTACCTGTCCTCCAGCTATCTTTGTATCATCTGCAAACTTTGCCAGAATGCCCTCAGTTACTTCCTCTAGATCATTAATATATAGCGTCAAAAGTTGTGGTCCCAAAACTGACCACTGCGGAACTTCACTAGTCACCAGCCACCATCCTGAGAAGGACCCCATTATCCCCACTCTCTGCTAGACAGCCATTCTTCTGTCAATGCTCGTACCTTGCCGCTAACACCATGGACACTTATCTTACTGAGCAGCCTCCTGTCTGGCACCTTGCAAAGATCTTCTGGAAGTCCAAGTAGTTAACATCCATTGGCTCTCCATGTCTAACATATTCGCTGCCTCCTCAAACAATTCTAACAGGTTTTGCAGGCATGACCACCCCTTGATGAAACCATGCTGTCTTTGCCTATTTTACTATGCACTTGCAAGTATTATGAAATCTCATCCTTAATTATGGACTCTAAAATCTTACCAACGACCAAGTTCAGACTAATCAGAGTGGAATTTCCCGTCTTTTCCTTCACTCCATTCTTAAACAGGGGGGTAACATTAGCGATTTTCCAGTCCTCTGGGACCCTCCCTGACTGTAGTGATTCATGAAAGATCACCACTAATGCCTCCACTATCTCTTCAGCTATCTCCTTCAGAGCTCTGGGTTGTAATTCCTCTGGTGCAGGTGATTTAGACACGTTCAGACATTTCCGCTTTCCTAGTACCTTCTCCTCGATAATGGCCACCATATTCACCTCTGAATCCGACTCTGTTGAACTTTGGGGATGGTACTCGTGTCTTCCACTGTGAAGACTGACGCAAAGTACCTATTCAATTCCTCCACAATTTCTTTGCTCCCCACTACTACTTCTCCAACGTCATTTTCCAGCAGCCCAATGTCCACGTTTGCCTCTCTCCCTTACGCTTTATATATCTTGAAAAACTCTTGCAATTTTTTTTATAATACTGGTAAGCTTACCCTCATATTTAATCTTCTTCCTCCTTATTTCTTCTTTATTCGTCTTTATAGTCTACCCAAACCGCTGGTTTCTCGCTGCTCTTCACCACATTGTATGCTTTCTCTTTAGCGTTTATGCTGTCCCTGAATTCCTTTGTCAGCCATGGCTGCCTCGTCTTCCCTTTAGTTTTTTTCTTCCTCCTAGGGATGAACTTTTTGCTGTGTCTCAAAAATTATTCCCAGAAACTCTTACGTTTGCTGTCCCACTGTCTTTCCTGCTAGGCTCATCTCCCTGGAAATTCTGGCCAGCTCCTCCCTCATGCCTCTGTAGTTGCCTTTATGCAACTGTAATACTGTTACATCTGATTCCAGCTTTTTCCTCTCAAAATGCAGGGTAAATTCTAGCATATTATGGTCCCTTCCTCCAAAGGTTCCTCCACCTGAAACTCCCTTATCAAATCTGCCTCATTACACATCACTAAAGGTCGAATTACCTTTTCTCTTGTGGGTTACTCAACAAGCTGCTCCAAAAAGCCATCTTGTAGACATTGCACAACTGTTCTATCCTATCTTCCTCGCCCATTTGTTCAGGATAGGCAAAATGTACTGTCTTGCCCTCATGAATGATGCCGAGAGCTCTTCATCTCATATTTGGCTAAAAGAATCAAATTACACATTAAATGGAAGCCCCATCAATGACTGATTTTAGAGGCCATTTGCTAAGTGGTGTTTTTCTATCTTTGGTTGTTCATCCTTGGTATGACTTACTTTGCTTTTCAAACAAATGATAAAGTGGTACAGTTGCTTATAACATTAAAATTGTGCAAACCTAATAAAGATGATTACATAATATTAATACAAAAGATTTCAAAGTAGGTAGTACATAAGACTGTGTATCAAATACATGTGCATATAAATAATCGGTGTTTTAAATGTGAGGTAGCACTGTGTTTTTGTACGTTCAGTTAATAGCATGTCTTCAGTGATAAAAGTCTAAAAGGATTATGCAGTTGCAAAGCTTTTCTTACATTTTTTAAAATAGTTAACTACAATGCAAAGATTGCATTCAGCTAAAACAATTACTCTCATCTAAAACGCAGAAAACAAAAACTATTTTAATGTTGAGCACATTTGATGTTAATATTATTTCCATTCCATACAGTAACTCACATCTAACTTTCCTTTGGTGATAACGGCACATTAAGATCAAGCCCAATCAACCTTAAGGCTGCATGCTCTCGCAATGTGCCTCTGTGTTAGGGATAAGTGCAACAGGGTAGGGGTTACCAAATTTCCTTTAATTAGTTTAGTAGTCTGATACATTTATTCTATCCAAAGTCCCGTGGTGCACTTCTCTATCGTGAAGCTAAGCAGAGTCACATGGCATACTTGTGTACGGAAATCCTCAATTGGTTATAGTTTAAACAGAATAATATAATATTATGTTAATCTATTGATATATCTTTAGTTTGTGTAAACTAAACCAAAACTATTGCCTGCAACATTTTTTTGAAGATGACCCATTCTTCAGCCAATACCCTTTCTGTCAACACTTGCTAATAGCTTGCAATTCTCAGATGGATTCTCAACCCATCGAAGTTGCTTTTTCCCCAATTCCTTGTCCCTCTTCTGTCTTGTTCTTTTTCATTTTCCATCACCAACGAAACCTTCTAAGTGCTCTCCCACCGATATCTGTCCCACTTGGGCAAGATCATTCCCCAGAACCATATCCAACAGTGCCTGCCCTCTCGTTGGACCAGAAAAATATTGCTACAGAAAATAATAATGAAAACATTACAGGAACTCATGCCTTCTTGTCGCTTTTTCCTATTCCTATCCTAGTTGATATTTGGATATTTGTATTCCCTCATTATAATTAAGCTTTACTTATCTCTAATTTATGTGCGGATTTGTTTCACTACACCCGTTCCACTAATGGGTGCTCTATCTGCTACACCAATACATGTTTTGGCACCGTTTCCAGCCCTTACTTCAGGCCAGATATATTCCACCCTTGGCACCTCTGGAACATCCATTCTCTCGAGTGATGTAATGTCATTTTTACGAATGCTGCCACTACCTCTTCATTTTTCATCCTTTCCTGTTTCTCCTAAATATCATGTACTCAGGAAAAATTAACTGCTCTTTCTGCCTTTTGTTGTGTCAGGTCTCTTTTACAGCAACGACATCATTAACCCATTTGTTACCCTGTGCCTGTAGTTCATCAACATTATTATCCACACCTCGTACATTCACATAAATGCATATTAAACCTGATTTAGTCCTTATTGTTATTTTCCCTCTTACTGTAACTCCATCTAATGGCTCAAAATAGCCTTCTCTAATTCTATTAGACACCCCACATATTATATTTCCATTGATACTGCTCTCTGTCATATAACCCTTATCAGCTAACACACCTCTACTTCCTACTGCCAATTATTCTCTTCTCTACCCTTAATTTATTCGGTTATATATTAGGTTCCAATTCCCCTGCCAATCTATTTAGAACCTCCCAACAGCAGGAACAAATCTGCCATTAAAACATTATTCCCAATCCTTGTAAAGTGTAATCCCCCCTTCTTGTACATACCCCATCTGCTCCAGGACCGCCACAAAGTCTGAGAACTCCAAAACCCTACCTCCTATTCCATTTCTCCAGCAATGTGTTGAACATATGAATTGTCCTATTCATATGCCCACTCGCATATATCACGAGGACAAAAGCTATTGTTACTGCTTTTTAGATCCTGCATTGTAATTCACATTCTACCTCCTTAAAATGTGCTTTGAGGACCTCATCCCTTATATACCTATGTAATGTGTCACAATGTGGACCACGACCACTGGATTTTCACCCTCCTCAAAGGAAATCCCTGGAGCCTCTCTGTGATATCCTGGAACCTGGAACCAGGGAGGCAAGATGTCATCCTTGAGTCAGGTCAACAGGCCCAGAAACACCTGTCTGCTCCCATTAATATATAATCCCCTGCCAGTGCAGTACTTCCAATATCCCTTCTCCCCTAATGTGCAGCTGAGCTATCCGTGTTGCAGAAACTTAACTCTTGCTGCAGCCTTCACATGTACCATCGCGCTTAACAGTATCCAAAAGGGAAAAGAGTTTAGAGAAATGATAGACTTAGGTGATTCCTGCACTACCTTCCTGCTTCTCTTAAATACTCAGATTGTCACCCATTTCCTCTATGCTGCTTAGCTGTGATGTCGCTATCTATCTAATCCTGCTATCCACGTGATCCTCAACCTTGTGGATATACCACAGTACTCCAGCCACCACTTTAGTTCTCCTACCTGGAGCTTATGTTTCTGCAACTGGTGATACTCACTTCAGTTTTCTGTATTTAGGGCACTTTTTGCCTGCATGATGACCCATAGCCAGCAGGATGCACGTTCCACTCGGCCGAGATGTACTAACATACCTTAAACTTTATATAAATTGATTACTGCAGAAAGTTATGATATAGTAACTCACCTCTCACTCAACAATCATCTCCTTTGTACCAAGTCCAGAAAGCCATAGGCTTACCATAAAACTAATTTACAGACCTCTTGTAGTGTCACTTTCAGATTTAATCTGTGAACTATCTACTCTCTCTGTCTCCTCGTTTTCCCACTGCTTTATGGCCTTCTCCAGTAGCAAATTATCAGTCAGCTGATGAATGGCAAAAAGTAAAAGGTCTTCTACCATTCCACTTCACTGAACTCCCTCACTCACCAAACCCGAAGTTACGCACTTTAGTGCAGTCCAAAGCAGAACTCCAGTGCAGCTAAAATATCACTGAAGGTGGCCAGTTTATTTTGTTGCATGAATGAATTTTCTAATAAAAAAACAGGTCAATTTTTATATCGAATTTACTGATAGACTGCATAATGCCTGTTCTAAATCTGACGTAAATCTACACTTCTCCCAACACAATAAGCAACTTCTGGTTAATCAATAAATTAGAGAAAACGGTGGAGTTTCGATAGAAATTAACCCTTAAATGTCTCTCCATCATCTCATCACCTCCAGCGTAAGGACGCCAGTTGAACATGAAAGCAGAAATTCAATGCTGAACATGCAAAATAAGAGGTCATTTTTTTTAGGTGGTCATATTATTGTAGATCGACTATCTTTTAACTAACTGGAAGTAATCACTATGAACAATTGAGTTATTTTCAGAACAAAAACCAAAATAACTGGAACATTCAGCAGGTCTGACATCATCTGCGGAGAGGGATAGAGTTAACATTTCGAGTTCTAATGACTCTTCCGATGAAGATTCATCGGACTGGAAACGTTAACTGTATCCCTCTCTGCAGATGCTGTCAGACCTGCTAGTTTCTCCAAGTATTGTTATCTTTTGTTATAGATTTCCATCATCCACAGTATTTTGCTTTAATCCTTGAGTTATTTTCGGGTTAGAAATCTGTAATTTCGAAAGTGCCACACTAGTCAGTGCGGAAGCCTCAAATATTTACAATTCAGATCAACGACTCGAATGAAGGGACCACATTTTTGACTGATAAATTTCTGGATAACACAACAATCGGTAGGAAAGTCAGTTGTCAAGAGGACAAACAAAGAACAAGAAGGGTAGATATAGGTAGAAACATTGGCAGATGGAGTACCATGTTTGAACATGTGACATTGTCAACATTTGAAGTGTAGAAAAGCAATATGTAATATAAATTGAGAAGGCAGCACAATTCTGGGGTACAGTTGGATCTGGGTGTACTGGTACAATATGTGATTAGTAAGGAAAATCGAATGCTGACTGTTAATGCAAGTGGAATTAACGACAATTGTAGGGAAGTGTTGCTACAGCTGTACATGGCCTTGATCAGATTGCATATGAAATATTGTGCGCAATTCTGGATACTTTACCTATGGTAGGATATAGTTACATTTGTAGGAGTTCGGAGAAGGATCACTAGATTGATTCTGCGGCTGAAGGAGATATCTTAAAAAGAAAGGTTGAGTGAATTAGGCCTATAACCATTGGAGTTTAGAGTAATGAGAGGCGAACTTAATGAATCACATAAAATCCCTTGGGCACCTAACAGGATAGGTGTAGAATTTTATTCCCCAGAGAGCATTAGAGGTTGGATCATTTAATTTATTCAATTCAAGTTTGAGTAGATTTTTGAACGATAAGGCAGTCAAGGGATATGGGCATTAAAGGGCAAATTTATCCCTATGCTTTGCTTCCTGTCAGCTAAACATTCTTATATCTCTATGTGGATATGTAACCTCCTCCAACATATTCTCGAGAAGAAGTGTCGAAATTCGAGCTGGGTGGAGGCTGGGCATGCGGGGAAGCAAATGGGCAGGGTTAATATAAGAACTCAAGACTATTAGAAATAGAAGCCAGGCTAGGCCAAGTGGGCCAGCAAGCATTGTTCATCACTGAGCATAAGCAGGTGTAACCTTTCCTAAGCTGTAAATAATCCTTCGTTTTCGTAGCATTCAAAGATGCATTTAACTCTCTTGAATATATCTCATGGCTAAAAACCCACAGCCCTCGCAGCCTGAGGTTCAAAGATTCCACAACCCCTCCTCAACTGATTCATAAACGATGAGAGACTTATTCTGATAGAATGACCTATCAACGCAAGGCATGATTTCACTAAACTTCTTAATCACTGCATTTCTTTCCTTTTTGAGGAAAAATAACATGTATAATATTAGCGTTCTAATGGCAAGCTGTTCCACCATGTTACCTCCATTAACAAAGGACACACGGTGCTTCTGACAGGAAAATTGTCCCTATTTCTCAGAATTGCAGCATATATTGCTTTGCTACTTTTCTGACCAAAAAAGGAAACTTCACATTTTGCCACACTGAACTGCATTTGACTTCTACTTGCCCACTCATTCGACATTCCCCTGCATCTCCTTTGAATCCTCAGACATTGCTTTCCACATCAAGTTGTATTGTCAGAAAACCTGGATGTATTTCGATTCTGCCACTCATCTGACTATTAAAGAAAGCACAGAGACAGGAAAGTGGTAGCTATGTTATCTCAACGCCTTCTGCAAGCAGAAGGTATGTATATTATTTTTAGAGTATGCCTTTAGCTATTTCCAAAAAGCTTAGTTTTATGTGATACATTTTTATTAATAATCCACAGCAAACTCGCCTTATTATTAATTCAGAAGGTTACTACATTTGACATTCAAAACTCGTGTTTGGCGGTGTGATGGAGTGGTGGTGCAGGGGTGGCGGTGGGGGAGGGTGGGTGGTTTCAAGGTCACTCTCCACTCCACACATGCACGCACAACTCATCACACAACCACACAAGCACACACAGACACCCACAGGATTAAATGTGCCCTTTATCGCCCATATCCACCCACACAGTAAGGATGGCATAGACAAATACATTTTGCAGCTATTAATGTTAACAGAACAAGAACCACCGAAATGCATGTTAGCTCGAGTGAATCCATAGCCCATAGTCAGTGCCCAATGAGGATTTATTTCATGAAGGATTTCGAGCTCAGGTAGATGAAGGTAACGGTAGTAGAATTAGCTTCGCAGTTTGTGCTAATACTGCACAATCAATTAGATAGAGACAAAATGGATCAGTTCTGCAGCTGATGGCAATACATCTTCCGGCAAAGGCGGACTAAAGGGATACGCAGTTTTTCTGCCTTAAGGGCTCATTCATGGTGTTTCACCACTTGTATGTTAAGCATCAGACTGCTTGTGAAGCTAACCATGTCATGGTAAAAGTGTCCGAAAAGATCAGGTGCTTGCGTTACGTGACGGGTCGCATTAACATTAAATTGAAGTTTAACAAGCAGTTTCTATCCATCTGGCCAAAATTCCATTGCTCCTTTTCTCCGCGGGAGCCAGGTGGTTATTAAAATATATTGCAATGTCATGAGCGTTGGTCCCTCCATTCTGTGATAATTCCGGTTGGAGCTGTGGGCAGTTCTTCTGAACTTCCGCTTCTTTTTGGGATTACAAGGTGCATGTACACTCCGGCGTGCAATTCCACAGGCTAAGTGAGTAATTAATTTGTTCTTGTAATTCCTGGCCTTAGATTCCAGGTCAAGAAGACAAATCTGTGGTCATGTGACTTGATGCAGCCATAATTTTTGGTTCGGTGGGAAATCCATTTTAAAAACAATGTCAAAAGTATAAAGCTTGAGCGCACATTGTTGGATTGCTTTTTCTTCGTGTGGTAGAAACCCAGCATATGTCATTAACCTGAGGCCTGACTACTGAACGTTACTGTCTGTTTCCATTACCCTTAGCCTGTCTGTTACAGCTTCCCATTATAATAATTATTATTATTTTTATTATTAACATTACTATTATTTCATAGAATTTGCGTGCAACTGGCAAGGCACTTGGTATCCATCCCTAATTACTCTTCAAACAAACTTCAAAAATTAATCGTCAACCACGTTGTTGTGAGACACGTTACGGCTTGATAACCTCCTGATTTTTTTTCAATTAGATGAATTATAAATATCACCAGTTGCCGTGGTATGATTTTAATCCATGCCCGCAAAACATTCGGCAGTCCACTGGATTTTTAGTCCAATGAAATTAAAATAAAACCACCATCTCGCCCCAAATATTCCATTCAATCTTAGTTTCTCGTTGTCCTTCACTAACCAACCTTAAATCCATTTCAGTATATATGGCCAATTCCACGGGTGCTATTTTTACTTTATGAAACATCAAGTAACAAATTACCGTTAACTTGAAAAAGTCGCAATGGATAAGTTCATGAAAAGTCAATTAACATTGAATCATTAAATTGCTCATATGAGGGCAGGAAATGCCAATGCTAAATAATTCACCAGCTTCAGGTCGATCAAAGGACTCTGTTTTAGTGGGGAAAAATTGCACTCTTTAAATTCAACACGGAGTGTAGAAGAACATTTAGTATTTGCCTGATTCCATGTTCTTTCTTTGCAATGTCAGATATTCGACAGATTATTTCACATTTTTCCCAATTATTTTTTGCATGCCTTTAGTCTGTAAATGGTTAATTGTTAAATTATGAAGTGTCTACGATCACTTCTTAATTTTTTGCTGAAAATTATTGCACTGTTTAAGGAAGCCAGAACACTGCCTTTCAGTTGAGAGATCTTGAGACAAGCACTATTAAATGCAATCACTGAACATGAGTTTATACAAACCAGTTCTGCAATTCCAGGACGGAATCCATGGAGGACAATATGCCCAGCTCTGACCTGTACACTCAAAGCATTACAAATCCAAACCATGCAATTACCATCCCATCATGTGACTCTCGATCATCAGTACAGTGATGGAAGGGGTCATCAAGAGAGCATGGGGACACCACCAGCTGGAAGTTCCATCCCAAAACACAACACCCTGGCTTGGATGTATATCGCTGTTCCTTCACTGCCACTGAGTCAAAATCATGGTACTGCGTAACAGCACTGGGGCTGTACCAACACCACAAGTACTCCAGCGTTTCAAGTTGGCAGCACACCATCAACACTTAAAGCAATTAGGGATGGGCAATAAATTGTGGCTGAGCCAGCGAAGCCTACACCTATTGAATGAATAAAAACAAACAACTAAAGGGATCCTGAAGCAGTACAAGTGACAAAACTCCGAAGATAATGGTAACTCATTAAAACTAAACGAATGATAACGGGTGGGATCACAACGTAGGATTTACTCACACAATAATCGAGTTTGCTGAACTGGTAATTAGGGTGCAGTAAACCTAAGATGAATTTTACGAATCTTCTGAGGACCATTTCCAAGGATAGAAATATTTCTCTCAGAGAGAAGCATGGGCTTATAATGAATGCCCAAAGCGAATACACAATCTGTCTAACTCAACTAATTAATCGTGCTTATATATGTAAATGGACACGTACGGGTTAGAATTAAAATACAAATATTAAGGATTGGACTATTTTGAAAATATTGAGAAAAAGACTCAGTCTTCAGAAGGACACGAATAGTTTGGCAAAACTGTCTAACGCATGGTAAGTGAAATTTAATGCAAATAAGTGTAAAATATTGAATTCGCGCGAAGCAACATGAAGGGCTACTGTTTGAAGTGCATGCAAATTATGATTAACACGTGAGTTCATACTCAGAAGTATATGTAGGAATTTGACCAATTTTGAGTGGCGGATATGACAGCTTATTAGATTTGTTTCGCAAGAATGTAATATATTTATATATATAATATATATTATATATATATATATACAGCATAATGAAGGTATACCACGAATCTGGATATTAATTGATGGAGAAAGGCTGGTGAAGATTCTTTTTTTTTTACTTTCAACTGAATTAATTAACTTTATAACGAAGTAAAATGCTCAGGATTATGTGTTCTTTATGTTCCTGGTATAGAGAAGGCATTGCCTCTGGAAAATGCTTTGTGACCAGCAGAATTAGAGGCAGTCTTGCTACCAAAGTGTTAGAGGGAAATTGAGGATTATAAGTTTCCTGTGTACGTTTGTAACTTTGAGAAGACTTAATTGAATGCTTTATGGAGGCACCATACATGGAAGCATTTCTAAAAAAAAGCAAAGACCGTGGCAGAAAGCGGATTTTTTTTTTACGGGGTATGGGGAATGCTGTGGCGTGGGCGTAAACTGGATGGCTCATCCAAAGACCTTCCACTGAAATGTCCGACTGTGTGTTTTGAAAGATTGCACTCATCATTGAAACTTTGTTGGAATGCATGAATGTGTGATTGACACGGCAAAAACCTGGAGGGTACATTGAGATGCCAAGGGAGTATTAATAGCTCCGACATACATTATGCGTCTTGCAAAAGTTGGAAGGATCATAGAATCTAACTGCGGAGTGAACAATATTAATGATCCGTGCTGCGGCCTTGGTGATATCCTTATACCAAATTAAACCCAAATTCCCAATTGTCATGCAAATAACGTCAAAATACGTGGCAAGAATCATGTTCACTTGTCTGAGAGTTCGTTTTCAGTGGAGTTGACGGAAAAGAGTAGGGGGAGAAAAACTACTAGCACAGCGGATATGATTCAGCACATTAATGACGAGAGAACTCGGTGGGGGAAGAGTTCTTGTGGTGGAGGTTTTTTTAAAAAAAAATCGTTTGTGGCCTATTGATTCGCTTCAAACTGAGAAAGGTATTTATAAGAGCGGACATTATATCCGGTCCGGCACGCCCTAATAGTGCCACGAATGCTTTCGGTGATATAGGTGAAGGGATGGACTTGAACATCGCGCGGATAATTTAAGCGTTCGGAGATGAAAGCAATATTGCGGAACATGACCTGTGGAACAGAGCAGCAGACTTGAAGCTTACACGTTTAGCATGACGAATTTGTCAGAAGCAAAAGAGGGGAAATACAATGCGGGTAACAATGGCGTGAGTTAGCATAGTCAAAACAACATTATTTTGGGGAAAAAGCAGTCGAATCTCAGAGGGCACATTCCGTAGCCTTTCAAGGCGGTAGGGCAAAGTCATAATGTGATTACAGGTGTTCCTTGGAATAACTAACGGTTGATAGCGAGAGTGAAAATATAAGAAAGGAGTCCTTGGAAAACTTTCTATTAAAAAAAAACACTGGTTAGACCATTGCGCAGTGCCATGTTCAAATATGGGCATGGCAGAAGAGCAAAGAAGCCTTGACATTGACGAGGCGGCAGGAGAGGATTTCAGGAATGAATGCCTTCATCTACTTGGAGCCCTGGGAGAAGTTAGGGTTTCTCCATTACGCAATGAAGATCAGAGGGCTACGGAAGAGAAGGAAATAACATTTTGAAGTGTTGATCGAGTAAGGTGGAACTATTTCAATTTGTAAATGTATACATTAACCAAGTTCACATAGCTAAAATTAAAATACATCGAAAAATAGAGGGAAATTGAGGAGCAATATGTTAGGAAGATCCAGAGAGAGCACCTTACGTTGTAACATTTAACAAAGGCAGTTAAATATGTTCCTGAAAGTGGCTAATTTGCAGTTTTGCAAATAAGGCGCTGCATTACACTAAATAGGAAAGCGTTTCCACAGAGGCCCCACTTGGGTTCCAGATAGAATGTACTTTCAGACTATCTGGTTCTGTCAGAATTCTTACCTGTGTTATGGTGGGTGATAATCGGAGTGGCATAGGCATTGAGAAATATTGAGTGCACTGTGAGGAATTAACATTTCCGTGCTGGATAATCTGCGCCTCTTGAAAGCCACAAGAAACATAGTACTGCATATCGTTCTTGGGTTTCATCGTGACCTTTGTCCCTGTTGTAGTTTTGGTGTCATCCTTGTACTAAGCAAACCTGATATTCTTCAGGTAAAAGGAGTCTATGAGCATGGAACTGCAGGGGCCGCTGATGAAACATTTTCAGGTGGCTGATAATTATTTTTCAGTGGAGTTGGTGGAACTAGGAAAATGAAAATGAAAAGAAAAATCTTAACTTTGACATCAGAAAAGTAAACAGCTAAAAACATAGTTCTATGGTTTATAAAGGGATCAAAGGAAATGGCAAACAAGTAGAGGCCAATTGCTCTTACATCAGTGGTGAGCAAATTAGTAGAATCATTCCAGAGAGATAGGATTAACTGTCATGTGGAAAGGCATGGGATAGTTACGGATGGTCAGCATGGATTTGTTAAAGAAAGATCTTGCTTCACAAATTTGATTGAATACTTTGAGGAAGTGTCAAGAAGATTTGATAAAGGTAGTGTAGTGGATGTTGTGTAGATGGATTTTAGCAAGGAATTTGACAAAGTTCCACATGGTAGATTGGTCAGGAAAGGAAAAGACCATGGGATTCAGGGTAATGTGGCAAACTGGATAAAAGGTTGGCTTTGTAACAGGAAACAAAGGGTAATTTTTACTGGATGTTCTTGCGAATGGAAAGTTGTCTCAGGGGTGTTCCACAGGGTTCGGCCTTGTACCCTTGCTGCTTGTGTTATATATTAATGATTTGGACGTGAACGTGGGGGGCATGATTGGGAAACTTGCAGATGACACAAAGATTGGCTGAGTAGTGGATATAGTAATGGATAGCCATAATCTCCAAAACTATTTAGGTGGTTTGGTGGTGTGGGCATTAAAGCAGCAGATGGATCTTAACAGAGAAAAGTGTGAGGTGATACATTAAGGGAGGTCAAACAGTTACAAGGATTACAAAATAAATGGGAGTAGATGAAGTGAGAGATATTTGCTTAACAGTAGACAGATTCCTGAAGACAGCAGTCCAAGAAGACAAGATTGTAATGAAAGCATATGGAATGCTCTCTTTCATTGGCAGAGGTATAGAATATAAAAGTAAGGATATAATGTTGGGATTGTATAAAACACTGGTGAGTGCACAACCGGAGTATTTTGTGAAGTTCTGGTCGCACATTACAGGAAGGGCGAAATAGCTCTGCAGAGAATGCAGATGGGGTTTACAAGAATGTTGCCAGGGTTAGAAAAGTGTCACGATGATGAGAGATTGGATAGGTTGGGATTACTTGGGAGGTGAGAGGTGGCTTGATTGATTTGTACGCAATTATGAGGGGAATAGATAGATTGGACAGGATAAAATTGTTTCCCTTGATGGAGAATTCTAGAAATAGTGGACGTAGATTCAAGATAAATGGCAGAATGTGTATGGGGAACATGAGAATGAACTTCTTTATGCAGAGGGAAGTCGGTGCCTGGAATTTGGTGCCGAAGTTGGTGGTAGAGGCACAAACATGAAACTCTTTTAAAAAGTATCTGTATCTGCACCAAAGGTGTTGTAAGCTGCAGGGCTAATGGGCCCAAAGCAAAGATGGTGGGATTAGAAAGGATACCTGGGTGTCCTCGGGCTGGCATGGACAATATGGGTGGAATGTCTTCCTTCTGTGCTGTAACATTTCTGTGGTTCTATGGTTCTAAAACTTTGTGTCAACCCATTCCTGACCTCGCTGAATTGCTTTGGGGGAAGAAAAGCGATGGTTGACATTAGGCAGAGATTTCTACTGTGCGCAATAGATATCTGCATCATTATCAAAATCTTTTTAAAGATAATTTAATACTGACGGGAATTTCAAGGTATGAGAGGACGCAACTCAGGTGCAAGTAAATAGGCCACCCATTTTAAGGGTCGCATGCTTTTCTTTCTGCTGGAAGGTATTGTCAAGTGGGTTGTACTTTGTCTTCATATTGAATACCGCCTCTTTTGACAAGAGACTGAGGAAAAATATCACTTTGTTAACAATAACAACTGATGAATAATTTAACTCTACCCATGTCTGATAAGAAGATTTAGCATGGTCCCTTGGAAATCAAAAGGATGATGACAGTATAAGATGGTGGTGGTAATGGTTGTTGGCGCCGTGCTGTGGTGGGAAGAGCATTTGAGCAGCCTTATTAGCAAAGGCAGCTTTCACTGGACTTCGATATACCACGTTAAATTACAGGTGCACAAATCACAATCACAGTATGGAAGTTCATCCTTCGATAGCCAAGGTAATGAAATCAAACCATCAATTAAAAACATTCTGTTTGCATTCTGTGCGATTAATATCACCCTTTACCGATATAGCAATAATATTTGAAATTGTGGTTTTCTACGCGTCGACTGCAATTTCAATAAAACAACTAATAGACAATGCCCAACCTGACCAATCATGCTGAAATGTTGTAGTACATGGTAAAATGTGTTGTATATGCCAACTGTATGAACTGAATATGTACATACAGCACAACTGGAAACTGCATAGCTGGCTCACCGCGCTATATGGCTTTCTCTAGCCCTCCTTGCCTTACCTGGTTTATATGTAACCCTTGGTCCACTGTCATGTGGTTGGCTCTTAAATGCACTCGGAAATGGCCGAGCAAGCTACTTCAAGAGTGATTGGTAATGGTAACAAATTTTGTTCTTGCCACACATCCCATGAAAGATTAAGAAAAATATAAGGTGTTACTTGGTAATATAAAACTTTCAATGCACAATCGGAAACTCTTCCAAACGCGAGTTGCTAATTACAGAAAACTCAGTTTTTTTCTTCTTCATAGCTACCCCATGCTGATAAATTGGATATCATTCCGCTTCCAACAAATTTGCCAGGTTGTGTGGCAATGCGTCTGACACCCATTGCATTCTTCACGTGCACGTTGATAATCTGAATGAAGCCACCAACTTTATTCTTAAACTCATACATTTACTGTCATCTTGTTTTTCTGCCCGACAGATCTAATAATCGATTAGGGGAGTTCAATATTCATGGTGTTGCATTGCACAGTGTTGCTAGCATGAAGGGGCAAAACCTGGCATCAACTAGCATGAGAGAATCTTGAAGAGAAGGAAGAAGGGGAATATGTGGAGCCATTTTGGGAATAAATATTGGAGAAGGAGAAATTGTGAGGACACCCTTGCGTGCAGAAATAGATTATCTCATTCAAGTGTGATACAATTAATTATAAATAAAGTTCCCAGGTCAGCAATGGCGCCTTCATCCTTAACGTTTCTCTAACACTGCCCCAGAATTAATTGTCAGGCCACGATACAAATGTAAAAGTCACCACAAGATAAAAGGTTTAGATCAAAATGAGAGGTCACCAAATTTTCATTAACACGCACCTTGCAAATTTGAAATGGCCGCGAGTTGCAGTGTAGAAGACAAAGGTAAAGCTATGGTGAAAGGAAGAGGAAGGAATAGAGATGCATGCTTACACTACATAAAGGTTACTAGAAGATTGTATTGAATGAACAGTCTATGGGATTTGAGATGAAACGTTACAAAAGAGGAACTATCATTTAAGATATTAAAAACGCACTGTCATCCACAGACGTTCTAAGTGCTGTTCCTATAATTGCTAGTCCATACCAACCCAGGGGTTATAGAGCACACTGAGGTGTATTGCCAGCTTGGTTAGTTTCTGCTACTCCTGCTGTTGTACCAGGTTCTCCTGCAAGGCAGAATAAACTATATTGGAGAATATCACACAATGTGTTTATGTGAGCGTCTATTATGCTTGAAAAGCAAGCACTGTCGGCAAGCAAACTGTGTGATTGTGAGCTGAAGTATGTGTATGTTAAGTGTGAGTCCTGATTAATACAAATCTGTGGTCGGTATGTGATGAATTTGTGGAAAAGGGACCAGTGGCTTAGGCTGGCAATGCAAGAGCTTGGAAATAGAATTTGAAGATGGATTTACTGCACATAACAGTTCATTTGAGATAATTGAACTTGCAGGACAACATATCTTATTCTCGTGGCTGCAAGGTTAGCATGCATTTCTCGGATCCATTGACTTATCAATGTGCGTTTTGGGTCTGCTGCATTCCCCAAAAAAGATTTCCAAATGTTTCACCAAGTCATCCAGGAGCTATGTCATTAATAATGGATGTCTTATCCCTCGCCTGCCCAGCCATTCTTCTATGTCTGCCTGATAAAATTCAGCTGTCACAGGTCTAGTAAAATTCGGGACAGGTGAGAGCGTTTTCAGATCAGTGTGTAGGCAGTCGATCCGAGAGTGAGCAGCTTTCCTGGGGGTGTTTCACAAAACCACACCATAGAATATCATTGACAGGCATCATAATGGTGCTTGGCGTGTCATACTGTGATATCAGTGGATCATTGCTCGACCTGCTTTCAGATGATTACAGCCTTTATTTGGCAAGGCAGGCCTAGCCAATAATTGCTAGACTCTTGGTACATCATTGAACTCATAAACACAAGTATTTAATGTCCACAGCTTCACGTTTACAACACTTCCTTCCATGGGTGCTGTAAAATAATGCTTCTGCTTGATTTTTGTTTGTTTTCATCCTACAGAAAGTATAGTGTTTGTACTAATCGACCTAAATTCTCACGACTTTTAGGATAGCGCAGCAAACCAAATTTTTCAAGATCACTTTTCTTGCCGTGGAGGAGTCCACGTTGACATGTTCATATCCAAGTCTCCCTTCCAAACCTCTTGCCTTTGGTCTTATTTCAGTCTTTTTTTATTCCATTTTGCTTAATGTTTCCTTGCATATCCATCTGTGTGATAAATCTGGATGTCTCCTATCTGGCACTTCAGAGTAGATTCGAAATTCCTACCAACTATTCAAAGTTTTACTTTTCCCTCTCTTTTAAATTGTCTTCCAAATTGTTTGCAGCCACAAATACATTCCTATCAAAAGGGTCTCTAGTTCGAATGGTGCTCCTAGGTTGTTCTATAATTTTTGGCCTACCACATACTCTAGTCAAGCTGTGGCCTTTACTTGCTCTCCTATATTTCTGCATTACTGGTTCAGGTTCTCATCCTCCCAGAATCACTGCTGTTCATGATCACTTTCTTTTGCCAGAATCACTCGCTGATCCACAATGGGTGTCACTCTGCGTTGCCTTCTTCTCCATCATTGCACGTCATTTTCCCAGTCCCTAGATCTTATCTTTTGTCAATCATCTTGGACACTTAGCCCAAAGTTGATTCTGCCACTCTCTCCCCCTGTGCTGTCTACCATTTTCGCATTTCTCTATTTACTGATCGCTGCAGCTATTTAGGTTCTCCAAGAGGCGACTATAAGCAGTTGACTTTTCGGTAGGATAGCTGTCTTTGCTCCATGAGTCATAATTAATGTATCATCATGCGGCCCGTTTTGAACCATATTCTGCTACTCATAGCTGTCAATCATTTGAATATGTGAAGTGCAGGATGCCTCATCACCTTCTGTGAATTGCGCAGATTCTGAAGCTTTAAAATAAATGCAGATGGACTGAAACAATTTCCTCTTAATATTTTGACGACAATGCTGTTCAGCCACTGTCTTCCCATCAGACAGTATAACCTTACATGGAACTTTCCTTTTTGTCCTTCACTCTCTTAGTTATAGTACACTAACACCCAGACTTTGTACCTTGGGGTCTAATGCAGGGTGCACCGAATTCTCTGCAATTCTTCAGGCTTGATGATTGCACTTCGCCCTGCATGAAGGGCATCCAACCCCACAGAAGGTAAAGGTGAACTAATTGAATATCATTCTAGGGCCAAGGGATCATCACACAGTAAAGCTGGTATTTTTGCAATCCTCCGATAAACCAACTTTAGGGGTGGGAATGATAGCATAAAGAACGGGAGGTTGAGCAGTCCGATCGGAAATTGAGTAGACGCATCCGGGGTGGGCAGTCGAGTGTGCCCGTGGTCAGTCGGGCCCTGAATTTGAAGCTCAGTTCCCAGTGTGCAGTCGCATCGGGTGCGTCGATAATCATGACAAGTGGGTGGGTCGTCGAGTCCAGGGGCTGTGGAGACGGGTGTAGATGTGACTAGACTTGTTGGGGATGGTAGGCAGTAGTAGCAGAGAACGTGTGTAATCGGGTCAGCTTGTGGGTAGTCCCGTAGTGGGTGTGGTCATTCTAGTCAAGGAAGGTCGGAAATCGTGTCAGGGCATGTGTTGTTGATTTGGTGGGTGTAGACGTAGAAGTAGATACTAGGGACATGCAGTTGAGGAGATGGACCGGTTGGCTGGGTGGTTCTGTCGGGTTCTGTAGTCCATACTGTTAGGTAGGCAGTGTTGTCCAAGGGGGTGCTCTCGATTAGGCGATGTGGATAGTCGGGTAAATGATGCGTGGCCATAACTGGGGATGTTTAGTTTGAGCGGCAGTGAGTCGTCGAGTCGGGGTGCTGATAGTAAGGGCTCGGGGTGGTGAGATCAGGAAGGGTGTTACTAAGGTAAGAGGTCTGAGGTTGGTGATGCGCAGGAGAACAATTGCTGATGTGAATTTGTTACACTGTTAAACACTGGCTTCCACCAGAAATTATCAAAGTGAATCAATACTGTGGAAAGTACCAGGGCATATAGTCCACATTTAGTCCAAATCTCAAACCCCGAGACCACTGCAAGAAACATTGGCAGAGGGACCTGTGAAAGATTATTAAGCCTATGGGAAGTTTTAAACTACCAGACAATTCCGATGGATGAGAGTTTGAACGGCCTTCCGATAGCTACTAATGTCCAACAGCTGTATGGCCATCATTATACCCTGGTCACAAGAATGCGAAGGATAGCATTGACCTCCAGACAGAAGATAATTCAGCCCTCAGTCCAAAACGCCGGAATAGCTTTTACTGATGTCACATGTAGCACGACGCTGAGATGTTGCGGTGACTGTAAATGTGAAATGTTACGTGACTGATTGCTGGGAAGAGATGAACTTGTAAACACTGCCTACATTGCCTAGAGTTTAGAAGAAAGGATAGCAAATATAACAGCACTATTAAAAACCTAGGAAGGCAGAAAAGTGAACACAGTTGGCCAGTTAGACTTTCACAGGAAAAATGCTCCAAACAATTATTAAGAAAACATCAGCAGGACATTTAGAAAACCATAATGAAATGAGGAATAGTCAACATGGTTTCATGAAAGGGAAATCATGTTTCATAAAGTTATTATATATTTGAGCATTTGCAATCAGGCTGAATCAACAGGCACGAATAGATGTTTTATACTGAATTTTGAAAAGGTATCTGACAATGTGCTACATTAAGTTTTACTCTGCGAATTAAGAGGTCATGGTTTAGACAGTACCCTATTAGCATATATATTTAGGATGCTTTCTGAGACTTTGAACTTGTATTGCACATTATTCAACAATTAGAACCATTTTTCAGCACTTACATTTCAAACGCCCTAAGAATTATATAACGACTTAATTGCAAATCGCTATATCGGTCTGGTCTACTCAACTTCTCCTCATAGGACAGTGCTGAGATTCAGGGAAGCCGTTTAGTTAGAATTAGATGTAGCCCCTGTACGGCAAGCATGCGTTTTTCTTTTCCTGAAGTAAGGGGACAAGGATTCACACAGTTTGCTACATGTAAGTTTGCAATACGCTGTATAATTTAAGTAAACGTCTTAATTATTGGATTGCAATCATTTTGTGAGAAAAAAACCAATCATTCCATTTGGCTTTATAATAACTTGATTTAAAAACATGTTACTTCCATTGACATTGATTCGCAAATGCCGATGAAGGCAAACTTGCCCCAGACTGTAAGCAATAATAGGTTTTTTGTTTTTGCACTCAGGCGAGAGACAGGCAAACGGTAATTAATTCCTGTCCCCACCTGTTCTCAACGAGACAGTCTCATGGTTTTTTTAAAATAATGCAATAGCTTGTTTTCCCAAACTGTCATTTTTTGTGATCGAATCTAACAAATATCTTCAGTAAATTCGCGCTATAATTAACTTAGAATAGTTAATTAATTGCACAATAAAATCCCTACCGAAGGGTGTTTCCAAGTTCCCACTCGACGACACATCTACACAGGCACACAAAGACACGCAAACAAACACACGCATACGCAAACACACACATTGAAGTTGGGGTGGGGTGGGGGAGTGGTTTGGTGACAGAAAAAGCGGAGTTATAAAACTATGGATAGGAACTGTACAAGAACCACTGAAATTACTACGTGTTCATGTGATTTTCTGAGTCCCTATTCAGATTTCCATAAGGATTTTTTTTCCGTTTACTTTTTTCGAGTTTACCTGGCTGAAGACCAAAGCTGTAGAAGTCGCTTTACAATTGGTGCTCATACGGCAAGATGATACTCCTACACAGAGACTGGGCCGGCTTTGCAAGCGATGATAGGAAACCTTCGAGAAGAGACAGCGTTAAGGAAGAGGCTGCTGTTCTTCCTGGTGGCCTGATTCTTGCTGGTTCGCCAATTCAATGCTAAACAGCAGACTGCCTGTGAAGTTTAAGAGAAAATGTTAAAACTGTCCATAAAGTCCAGATCAATGTACCATGTGATGTCGTATTCATGGTTAATTGCAGTTTAACAAGCCTTGTGCTACCTTGTTAGCTACAGCTTGCCAAACAATCCATTTATTCTAATCATGATTTGGTCATGGATTGTGAGTGCAGCTGGCAAGGCCAGTATTTGTTGCCCACCAATTTTATTCTGTAATTCCTGGTGATATCTCCTAGGACAAAGGGCCAGCACTGTCCTCATCTGACCTGAAGCAGCCCTTTTTTAACTGCAGCATAAAATATTATAATATTGCAACAATAAAACAATGTTGGGCATACAGAATTTGACGTGTTTCATGTCATAGGAACCCTCCTTAGGGTACAAACGCAGGTGTTAAACATTTCAGGCTCAATTACTTATCCTTCTGGCACCATATCAATTTTAGCTTGCCAATACATCTATTTATTCTTAGTAAGATTTGTGCATGGAATGTGAGTGCAACTGGCAAGGCGTGCATTTGTTGTGCATCCCTAACTACTCATGATAGCACTCAATTTTCAACCACAATTGGTGCTGGTCAGTGTAGGCCTGATCAGGTCTAACCTTTTGCTGAATTAATTGAATTTTAAATGTCACCAGCTGTGGTGGTATGATTTGAGCAAATACACCATTAGCCTACGCCTCTGGATTATTAGCCCAATGGCAGTGCCACTACACCAGCATCTCCCACCAAATGTTTTGTCCAGACTTAGTCTCCCTTTTCTACCCATTATGCAATCCTCAATCCAGGTCAATACCTTACCGCCAATTCAATGTATCCACATTTTGTGTAATCGCCTATTGGTTTGCCAACTTTCCAAATGTTACATTCACTGTATTCACATTATCTATCCTACCAGGAACATTAGGCAGAACGATTTGTCAATCACGTTTTTCTGATGAAAATTCCTGCCGCCTCTTCATAATCACGTTATGATGTTCTACGTGCCCTGTTAGGAGGTCCCTCATAATAACCACTTGGATTTTACCTGAAACTGATGCTGGACTAAATGGCCTATATTCCACCGTTTTGTGTTTTCCTTTCATCTTTTCTGAAACAGAGGGATGATAGTTACTACGTCCCAATCCTATGTTACATGCAGTGGGTGCAGTTTGTCATGTCCAGGAAGACTGCCACCACATAGGGGCATGGCATACACGTCACAGTTGCAGCATGCTAAGTAGTTGACCGAGTGACGGGAAACAGAGAGGAGTGCTGAATTGTATGCCTGGAGGACCAACACCGATCCCAACCCCCCCCCCCTCCCTCAAAGCCCCAGCACCCCATTATAAAGGAGTGTGGACTTGTATTGTTGTCCATTCTGCTATTGGAACTGTTGGTTTCAGTTGAAGTGCAGCTGATATTGATTTCGAAAACAATTCATGATTTATCTGCTGAACAACGCCACCTACTCCCATCCCCGACCATCCAACTGTCTCAAATGGATAGAATGTGAATGAAATCTAAAGTCAGAATCAGGTTCAAATTATTTTAGTATTCTCTTTTGCTAATATAAGATACAATTTATGTCCCTTGAGGAGCGCAGGTGGTGTAATGTGAAATCAAGGATTGCAGAAATACATAATCATATGTTTTTTAAGGTGCAGGAGGAATCATTTTGGAGCATCATGTCTCTACCTGTGCTCCAAATGGGAATTATGCCTCAGTGCCGATCTCCTGCATTTTCCCTCTAATATTGTTCATATTTAAATAATAATCGAAGGACATGTTGAACACATGGATTGAACCTGCCCCCACGACATTCCCAGGAAGTGCATTCTGGACCCGGACCACTCCATGTGTGCAAAAAGAAGTTATTGTTTATTCACATTGCATTTGCTTCTTTTGCAAATCACTTTAAATCTATGCCCGCTGGTTCACGACAGTTTAAGAATGGGAAATGTTCATCGATATCTACTCTATCGAGGCCGTCATGATTTTACACACATCTATCTGAATTCCTCTTAAACTTCTGCTCTCCAAGGAGGACAGCCATAAAATCATCCACCTATCTTCATAACTGCAGATTCTCATCCCGGGAACCATTTATTAAACCTCTTATGCACTCCCTTCAATGTGCTCACATCCTTCCGAAATTGTGATGAACAGAGCTGTATGCAATACTCCAGTTGTGGTCTAACTAGTGTCCTATGCAAGTTCAGTATAACCTCCTTGCACATAAAGCCTATGCCTCCATTAATAAAGTTTCAGATACTGTATGTATTAATAATTGCTCTCTCCACCGGTCCTGCCACTTTTAATGACTTATGTACATATGCACCTATGTCCTTACGGCCTTGCAGACCCTAAACCGTTGCAGACATTACTTTTTTTGTCTCTCCGTTTTATTTATAACAACATGAATGACTTAACACTTCTCTGCATTCAACTTCATCTGCCATCATCCTCTCACTCCAATCACTTGTTTAAGTCCTTTTGAAGTTCTGCGCTGCCCTGCTTACAGTTGTCATTGCTTATATGCTTTGCATCATTCATATCCCATGAGCTATATGTTTTCCCACAAAACTGTCATATGGCATTGCCAAAAATGGCCTTTTGAAGCCCATGTTCACCACATCAACATAAAATCCTTCATTGAACGTCTGTGTTATTTTTTCATAAAAAGACAGAAATTTAGTTAGTAGATTTTCCCTTAAGGCACCCATGCTGGCTCATCATTTTCAACCCACATTTTTCCACTTGACCAATCAATTATGTCACGAATAATTGTCACTCGAAGTTTCCCCGCCAGTGAAGTTAAATTGGCTGACCTGTACTTGTTGAGCATATCCTTACAACCTTCCTTGAGGAAGGGCATAATATTTGGAATTTACCATCCTCTGGCACCTCCCCTGAGGCTCGGAATGACTGAATTAAATTGGTCCCTGACCGTGCAATTTCCACGCTCACTTCCTTCAATGTCTTTAAATGGATGACATGGAAATGCCAAGGCGTAGTGGTATTGTTGCTCGACTAGTGAATGCAGAGCAAACGTCCGTGGGCATGGATTCGAGTCATGCCGCGTAAAAGGCTGGAATTTTAATTCAATAAAGCAAAATCTGTAAAATAAAAATCCAATGATGGCCGTTAAACCATTGGTGGTTCTTGAGAAAAAGAAATATCAAATTCAATTATGCACTTTAGAGAAGGAAAACTGCCGTCCTTACCTGGTCTGTGATTCCAGACCCACATTAATGTGGTTCATTCTTATATGCCCTCTGAAATGGCCCAGTAAGCCATCCAGTTGTAACAAACCACGACAAAGTTACAAAGAAGAGTGAAACCGAAGAGTGCAAGGGTGCAGAATGTGCCTTTAGCAGTATTTCCATCAGCAACAGTGGCTCGGCAGCAATACTGCTGTCTCAGTCCTGAGAGACCAAACGGCTAGACTGAGTCTGTGGCTCAGGGGAAATAAGGTACTGACTTCATCCTCACTAACCTGCCAGGCTCAGACGCATATGTCCATGATAGCATCATAGCAGTGACCACTGTAAAGTCATTGTGCAGAGGAAGTCCGGCCTTCATATTGAGGATACACCCCATCGTGTTTTGTGGCACTCCCACCGTTCTAAATGGGATAGATTTCGAACAGATCAAGCAGCTCCAGACTCAGTGAGGCGCTGTGGACCATCAGCAGCAGCAGAATTCTACTCACACACACACTGTAATTTCATGGCCCGGCATATCCCAGATGCTACCCTTACCATTAAGCCAGGGTAGCAACCCTGTATCAATGAAGATTGCCAGGAACAGTATCGGGCATAACTAAAAATGACACGATGAAACTAAAGCGCAAGATTTCTTGCGTGACAACAGCATAAGCATGAAATGATAGACAGAGAAAGGTGATACACCAACGATTCAGGTCGAAGATCTACAGTCCTTGAACATCCAGTCGTGAATTGTGGTGGACAATTAAACAACAACAGAGAAGCTTCCACAAATATCCGCTTCCTCATTGAATTGGGCAGTTGGATGTGTGGGGGAGGGGGGCGGCGGGGTGGCTGGGGAGGGGGAGTGTTGTCTTAGGTTGGTTACTAGCAATCAGTTCAAAAGATATAGCTGAAGAGTTTGCTATAATTTTAAGCCACAAGTGTCGACAGGGGCATCACCATCATCGTCTTCCGGTTGCCTCCAGCATCACAGATGCCAGTCTCCAGTCAATTCAATTAACTCCACGTGATATGAAAAAAATGGTCGAAGACATAGTGCAAAGTATGTGCACTGGCAATATTCTGGCAAAATTACCAAAGGTTTGTGTTCAGAACTTACTGGTCTCCTAGGCAAGCTGTTTCAGTAATGTTACAACAATGGAATCTACAGTCCATGTGCAAAATTCCCAAGGTATGCTCTGTACACAAAAAGCAGGATGAATCCAAACCATCGGATTACTGCCTCATCAGTGTACTCTCGATGATGAGTAAAGCGATGGTGGGCCTCATCAACAGTGTTATCAGGTATCACTTGCTTAGCAATAACCTGCTCAATGACTCCCAGTTCATTTTCCGCCCAGGCTTACACAGCTCCCGACCTCATTGCAGCCTTGTTGAAACATAGATAAAACAGCTGAACTCCCGAGGTAATGTGAGAGCGATTGCCCTTGACATCAATGTCACATTTGACAGAGCATGGCATCAAGGAGACCTAGCAAAACTGGAGTCGATGGGAATCAGGTGGAATACCCCAGTGAGTGGAGTCATACCGAGCACAAAGGAAGATGGTGATTACAACATAAGTTCAGCAGTTAGGATAATCGCTGTTGTTTGCACAATATTTATGACCATTCACGGCTCCTCAGATACTGAAGCAGTACATATCGAAATTCAGCAAGACATGTAAAATATCTAGCCTTGTACTGACAAGTGGCAAATAACATTTGCGCAACAAAAGTGCAAGGAAATGACCATGTCCAAGTAGAGATAATCTACTCTAGAGATAACCATCGCTCCTTGAAGCTTGATCGCATTACTATCATTGAATCCCTCTATATCAACAACATGGAAATTATGATTTTTCAGTCATAGTTGCTCCCGCCAATCGTTGGTCCCAATCAATCTGGCCCAGCTCTGTTCTTGTCCCAGTGAAGTCGCCCCGCCCTCAGTTCATTATTGTTTCTCTTGTTGCTCATTGCACTTTTCTGCCGTCCTTCCAAATCTTTTGACAACTTGAAGACTGTTTCCTTTAGATTGTTCAAATGATAGTTCATCTACTTGCCCCAACTCTTTTCTCAGAAAAAAGTCTAGCAGTGCCTCCTTTCTGGCTGGACTGGACACATATTGCTGTAGAAGATTTTCCTGAAAACATTCTATTATCTTGTACCCCATTCGGCTCTTTACACTGCCGCTCATGAGTCTATATGCGAATAATTAAAGGCCAACATTGCACCATAACTTATGTTCCTCCCTGTAAATTCCCTTCAGAATTGTCCATTTACATCCTTCGTACCCCTTGCTGGCCTGTATGCTCCACCGCACAATCTTATTCCTTCCATTTTGTTACTAAGCTCCAGAGAAATTGATTCTGCCACTGACCCCTCTGGGACATAATCGTTCTCCAGCACTGTAATCCTCATCTTAACCAATGCAGCCACCCCTCCTGGTTTTCTCCCCACCCTATCTTTCCTGAACACCTTGTACGCAGGAATAGTGAACACCCAGTCCTCCATGTCTAGTTATCTGTTATCAGCACAACTTCATATTTCGGCATGGCAATCCGTGCCAGTAAGTCACCAATTTTATTTACGATAACCTGTGCATTCACTTATATGCAATGTAACCCTAATTGAGGCTTTTTTTCTCCCTTACTCCGACGCATCCTAAGACGTTACTGTGTCCTACTCCAGTGGTATCTTTCTGTCCCAGCATTTTGTTGATATTGTTATTGCTCACTAATATTCCCTCTTTGTTTATAAACCGTTATTTTAAAGCCCATGCTAAATCTTTCCACAAGGAACACAATCCAGGCTCTTTTCAGGTGCATCTCTCCCAGAGACAGTACCAGTGTAACAGCAACCTAAAGCCCATCCTCCTGAACCATCTTCCAACCAGGTATTACTCTCTCTTATCCTTTTGTTTCTGTGCTCAATTACATGCAGCACTTGGAGAAATGCCAATGTTTGAAACTATTCGGCAATTTCTATGAATTAACTAACTTAATAATAAGAACAAATGAACGTTATGCAGTCTCTTTTGCTCTCTTTAGCTTTAGACTGTGCCACAGCATATATCCAAGTTATGGTGCAAGAACTGAGATGTCGTAGCATCTTTCATGTATGCTCTGAGATGCAGTAGTCACCGTTGAAGGAATGAAATCGAATATTTGTCCTTCGCTGGCAAATATTATATGCAATACATGTCACTTTTAGCGGAATAAAGCTGCCAGGTGTACTGAAAAGTGAAATTATCTATTCCCTTCGTGTTTCCATCTCTGGATCCTTGTGGTTAAGTCCATTAATTCATCCCTGGAATTCCTCATGGACTCAACTGGTCATTAAAGCAAGCCTGAATGCCAGAATATTTGGTAGCAAAGTCAGGCAGGGTGACCAAGAGTTGAGATTGAATGATACAATACAAATGTGGCACATGCGGGGGAGTAGCAAAGCTCAATTTATGGGCCTGAGCCAGGAATCGTTGCCAAGTGTGTATTGTAGTTCATATGTAAATTACCAGGGAACAGAGAATAACCAGCCGAGGCACTCACCATTCCGAGAACAACTTTTGTTCTTTTCTCAGTGCAACATTTTGTTTTTAGTCTCTCGCAACAAATGGCCACAACTCGACCCATGGTAAAAGCGACTGTGAACCATGCAGAAACCAAGTGCCTTCATACTGAAAGGCAAAGAGTGCGAACACATGAGTTATGTTCAGAAATGACTCTGGCAAACTAATTGCAGCCTAGTATGGGTTCATTGAGAACGACCAGGAATTCATCCGTTGTCATTCATATTTGCTAATGAATTACGCAGATGGGGAGACCACACCATAAAATTGGAACAGAAGTAAAAGTAATCTGAGATATTACTGTTCAGACCTGGGGCCGAAACAGCAATTGGTCAGCATCAGCGATGAAATGCTTAACTCGATTGCTGCATCAGATGGTGAAAACTGAGTTAGCGATCCGAGCAGTGTTTTCCCACCGAGAATTGTTTGAAATGCAGCTATCAGTAATGACTTAGAACTCGATATATTTAGTGAAGAAAGCCAGCAAAGAGTTAATAGAATGGACTGAGTGAGTGTTCCATGCTGGTGGGGCAGGGAGATGGATTTTTACAAAATTGGCCACACTGAGATAATCTGTTCTATGGGCTCCGAATCAATAATCAGGACGATGATCGGACAGGGTAGGTGCAGGTCATCCGTTGCTCTTGATTAAATAAGCCTACGGGCCTGGTCCAAAATAGGAAAAAGGCTCAGCCTCAGCGATGACGCTGAAGTTCCAGATCGCGTTTGAGGATCCAGTTCGTGCCTAAAACATTGAGTTGCATTGCGGGGGTCGTGGAAGTAGTTCATGCCTGTGCTCCTTTTTCAGTTTTACTGGTGTTCCATTTTAAGCTACACAGGATCATTTCGGACCAGTATTCTTTTTTCGCAGTTTTTACAGTTTTCCTTCTCGGAATCCAAACAGTTACAATGTAAGCATGTAAAATAATCACATTTCCCGTTTCACTTACAAAATAGTTGATTGATAGTGAATACAATCACAGCGAATCAGAGAAGGAGATGTGAAAGTATTAGCAACAAAGTCACTTCCGTAGCAGAAATCTGAAGAGGAATCAGACATATTCATGAACTTCTCAAGCCATATCCAAACATGGTTTCCAATTGTATTTAAACTGAAACATTCTTCTGCGAAGGGAATGTATTTTGCTGCCGCCTTTCAACACCAGATGCTGTCCCAGTATCATTAAAAAAAACAAATTCATAAATTTATTCCTGGCCAGGTCATTTTCACAACATGAAATTGTTAACGGCACCTTCCCGCCTTGTTCCGTCCATACACCAAATCCATTACATTGAGTGCAGCGAATACTCATGTAACATTGCCCGCGCGATTCGGGTCAGATAATATCATAGAAATATAATATAGTTACTGCTACAAAACTGTTGATGCTGAGGCAGAGGATATTCGTTTGAACAGAACAGGTGACTGAGTAAAAAACAAGTGACATGAGAAATTATTATTCTTATATAAGGACAATTAACATCAATTCAAGTCATTAGGACTGAAAAAAAGGCTCTGTTTTTTTTCTAACAGCTCTCACAGCTGAAATTATCGGAGACACAATATATTTTATTCTGCATATTCCATGTTTGTGAGAAGCACCAACTTCTGTTGGCCTGGTAATCACAAATGCGGCAGCTAATCTGAATGACTCATGACACTAAGATCCGATTTATACACGAGATATGTATTCACTGACGCTGTTATTGTGCTGATCATTAGTAATTATTACAGCTATTTGATCAAACACATTACACCAATAGCTTTGACTCGGCTATGAGTAACTATATGTACAAAAGGCGCACTTATCTTAGTTGAGAGCATTTTCTTAGTCAGAGCTCTCACAGGAATAAAGCGCAAAGCCATATTCATGCAGAACAGGTCCAACGGCGTTGAACATTTACCGTTTTAATATAACTATTTATTCGGTCACTCTGGAGATACATTTATAAATACCATAGTTTTTTATTCAGTGTGCACTCAATACAGAACAGATCTGTGTCACGTTCTTGTTGCAGTTTCCCAGTTAAAATCTTAGCTTTGACCCTCCGACTCTGGGTCAAGTTTCAGATTGCAGACTACAAATTACTTGGGGATGTATTAGGCCACGCATGTAGCATGCGTCACCTTGATATTCCTCTCTCTTTATTTTACTTCAGAGGTGTTCCCTAAATATTCTACATTGGTTAACGTCTCCAAATAAATGGAACTGACTCAGTCTTCTCCAGTCCACTTCTGACTAGTCACCTAATCTCTACTTTTCACCCATGTCAACTGGTGCAAAAATCTGATGTCCATATACAGCTCTCAAGAATCCCACTCACCCATCGTTCTTACGCTCGGTGAACAAGCTGTTTCCCACTGCCCCCACGCTTAATATGTATAAGCGTTATCATTATGCTTAAGAGAGCCACATCTACATCGCCTACAACCAAAACCACCCTTGATCCCTCAATATACTTAGCATTGATCTAGTTTGATGGGGTTACCCTCATTTGGTTCCATTCTTTCTCTTTACACCTGTTAGTAACCAGTGGATATCCAGTAATGCCATATCTTCCCACAGGAACTCCGTTACCAAAGGGTAGCCTGAACATTCTATTGTTGCACGCGTATCTTCTTCATCCATGTGCTGTTCACTGGCAGCATCATTTTCAGGCATGGAATCAGCTTCGGCATATGCACTGATAACATACAACTCAAACTGTCCAAAATCACCCTCGACTCTCCACTGCCTTTGTGTTATCGAAACGTCACAAACTGTTGAAAATGAGCTGCCATTAAATGCATTTATTCTTGGGGAAAAACAGCATTTTCCAATTTAAGGAGCTTCAGAAATTCCACACTGTTTTCAGCGATTCCATTCTCTATCTCCAGCTGCTGTCTAAGACTTAATGTGATGTTGTATAACTCCAGATATATCTTAAACTGAACTTCTGAGCTCATGTTCCCTTCATCATAAAGCACAGCCATCTTCTGGAATAACTTTGGCATTGACCCTATCTACGCCCATCAAACAATGAAACCCGCAATTGAACACCAGTTATCCCTCAACCCGCCACCTCTTCATTCCTCTGACAATGGTCTCTCGGTGAAGCTACCTTTCCTTGTTGCCACTCTTTCCAAACCAATCAGAAACAGAGAACATAGAAATGTGCTAATTTCCTCATAACCATCAGAAACTCCCAATGAACAATGTTGTTACTTGACCTTTTGCACATCTACCATCTTCTCAGTGAAGGCAGCATTCTCAAATAACAGAGCAGATTTTTCTTGCCAACAGGCGGCATTGGGGACCTCTCTTCCATGACCACACTAGTCTCTGTTATCTTTGAGTCTTAATTCTCTGCGCACTGACCATAATCATATGTGCATTGATTTCTCCACATCTGCAAACTCTTGCCTTACCATAACTTAATATTTATGTTCTCTTAATGTCTTTGTTCTTTGTTTGTCTGTTTGTCTATCCATTCTCCGTTTGTTTCAAACTTGATAAACTTATTTTTCCATCCATTCCGATGCGTACTCCAAAGTATCTCCTGAATACCCTATCCAACAACCATCTCTATCTTCCTTTCAATCAAGATAACGTTTTGGTGTTTTTTTTTTACATTGAGGTCCACTTTTGTGAATAACTCGTTTTTTGGCATTGGATATCATGCATTTAAGAAACTTAGTCTCAAGTCTAAAGTTTCTTTTATCACTGTCAAATACTTTTCACAAATGCTCGTGCAAATAATGTCACCAATATTGTTAATATCTTGATGCATTTTTTTGTAATTCTGTCGTGAAACTCCAGTTTCAATGCATTTCCATGTATTCAATTGTAATATTTTGTTTTGCTGAAGCGCATAAAAAGGGACATTTATTACCATTTTCGTTTTTGGGGCGTGGGCTGATTGGTCAACATGAATATTGAGTTTCCATTATCAAACAGTTCTCTACTTGAATATCTATCGTTCTGCAAGTTCCCAGTATCGTGGTTGTTTTGTTAAGCTCAATACAGATGCTTGTCTTTCTTGAGCACCAGGTTTCAGAGTTTTTACCCTATATGCAAATATACTCCCATCTCGAAGTGCAAGCTATAATGTACAGATTTGCACACATACGTGCGTGACTTTGACTGGATTGCATATTGATAGCATGTTGTGATATTTCAGTGAATGACACCCAGTTTTTTGATGTCGCTGCTGGATGCACCCAAACCCCTTTCCCCCAGTACCATTTCTTCACAGGTTCGCCAATGATCTTCTATTCCCCACTTACCATGATGTTCAAATGATGTTAGAACAATTGCTTGAAATGAAATTAATTTGGAAAGCTACCTGGGAGTATCGGTATAAAATTGTGAATAACAAGAGGGAAGACAAAGTGAACTTTTCAATAGAGATAAATGGAGACAATGCAATACCTACACTTTCATGGAGATCAGCTGAACACTATAAAATGAACGGAAAATGCTGAATCAGAATAAATGGTCCATTTACTCCTTGGTTCACAGCTGAAGGAATAACAAAGAAGTTGAACATGATAATAACAAGAAAATGCGGAACATGCTGGGACAAGGTGTGCCATAATACAGTCCAAATGTGAACTCTGTTTCCTTTTCCAAATATGCAGCCAGACCTCTTGCGCTCTTCCAGCATTTCCTGTTCTAATGCTATATGCTATGCCTTTTTTCAGAATGGGCTTTCCAGGAATGTTTAGAGACAACGTGAGTGGAAAACAAAGTCACCCACAGGGTGGGGGTACATTGAGCTCACTGCCTGAAAGAATGATGGAGACCGGAATCCTCGCAACATTTAAGAAGTATTTAGATGAACACTTGAAACATCAGAGCATACAACCCTCCGGGCCAAGTGCTGGTGAATGGGTTTAGAGTAGGTAGGAGCTTGATAACAGGCGCTGAGACAATGGGCCTAAGGGCCCTTATCCGTATTGTAAAAATATATGCTGCAATCACTATCTTTGCTTTGCAGTCGTGGGTATTATGGTCATTTTTTGTGTGATGCTATGTGATTTCCCGCGTTCTGCTACCTGCTTGATGCATTGCATATATGGACATCTACTTTGGCGGTAGTCTGCAATTTGTGATGTTTTTATTCATTCACACGATCTGGGCTTCGCTGGCTAAGACAACGTTCATTGCAAATCCCCAATTGCACTTGAGTAGGAGGTGATCTGGATTCTTGAAACTCTGCAGTCCATGTGCTGTAAGTAAACCCACAGAGTTGTTAGGGAGGAAGTTCCTGGACTTTGACCCAGCGACAGTGAAGGTACAGGATATATTTCCAAGTCAGGATGGTGAGTGGCTTTGAACGGGGATGACTGGGTCGTGGTGTTCTCACGTATTGGATCCTCTTTCATTTCTGGATTGCAGTGGTTGTGTGCTTGGAAGGTGCTGTCTAAAGAGACTTGGTGAGTTTCTGCAATGCAGTGTAGATTGTATGAAACACTCATACTGGACATCGGCGGTTGAGGGAGTGTATGTCTGTACATGGAGTGCCAATCAAGTGGGGTACTCTGTCCTGGATGATGTCAACCATCCTGAGAGCTGTTGGAGTTGCACACATCCAGGCAAGGCGAGAACATTTCAGCACACCCCTGACATGTGCCTTGTAAATTGTGGAAATATTTTGAGGGTTCACGAGGTGAACTTGCCGTAGGATTCCTAGCCTCTGGTGTGTTCTTGTAGCCCACGATTTATATGGCTAGTCCAGTTCAATTTCTGGTGAAAGGCAACTACCAGGATGCTGATTGTAGGGGGATTCAGCGATGGGAATACCATCGTCAGGGGTGATGATTAGATTATCGCTTGCTGGAGATGATCATTGCATGGCACGTGGGTGGTGCAAATGTTAGCTCCCACTTGTCAGACCAAACCTGGACATTGTCCAGCTCTTGCTGCATTTGGACATTGACACTTCAGTACCTGTGGAGCCTCAAACAGTGCTTAAATTTGTGCAATCATTAGCAAACCTCCCCATATCTGTTCTTATAATCGAAAGGACGTCGTGGTGGAAGCAGCTGAAGATGTTTGGGCCCAGGACATGACCTCTTGCATTGATTTCCTGGAGCAGATGTGCCTTGCACCGTAGGGCGATAACCCTCTTCCTTAGTGTTGGGTATGGCTACAAGCAGCGCAGAGTTAACCCCCTGATTCCCAGTGACTCCAGATTTTTCGAGGGCTTTTTGATGTTACTCTCAGTCACATGTGCCTTATGTCAAGGACATTCACTCCTACCTCACCCCTAGAGACCCCAAGTCTGAAATGAGTTCAGGAGCTGAGTGGCCCTGTCAGAAAGCAGTGAGCGTCAATGAACAGGTTATTGCTAAGCAACTGTCGCTTGATAGCACTATTGATTACTGCTTCCACCACTTTACTAATGATCGCGATTAGACTGGTGGGAAAACAATTGGCCAGACGGGTTTTTCCTCCTTTTCACATACACAGCATAGCTGGGCAATTTTTCCATGTCGCCAGGCGGATTCCAGCATTACTGCTGTACTGGAACAACTTGGCTAGGGGCTAGTAAGCTCGGAGCACAAACCTTCAGACATAATGCTGGAGTATTGCCAAGGCCCATAGTGGTTACAGTATCCTGTGCCATCAACCGTTTCTTGCTATTGCGTGGAGTGAATCGAATTGGCTGAAGACTGGCATCTCCGTTGCTGGGGACCACTGAAAGAGGCTGAGATGAACCATGCACTCAGCATTTATGGCTGAAGGTTGTAGCCAGTCCTTTGACCTTACCTTTTGCACTAACATTTTGGGCTCCCCTCTTCATTGAGGATGTGAATGTTAGTAGCGGTTCCTCCTCCAGTGAGATATTTAATTATTCACCACATTAACGAGTTGTTACAGGACTGCAGAGTTAACGTCTTTTCAGCTGGTTGTGGGATAGCTTAGCTCTGTCTATCACTTGATGCTTATGCTGTTTCGCAGGCATGTAGTTCTGTGTTGCATCTTCACCAGGTTGACACCTCATTTGTAGTTCTGCCTGGTTCTGTTTATGAATGCCCTCCTACAGTCCTCGTTGAACCAGGGATGCTCCCATGGCTTGGTGGTCTGCAGAGTAAGAGATGTGCCGTGCCAGTAGGCTGCATTTTATGGTTGAGTACAAGTTTGCAGCTGCTGATGGCCCGCGGAGCCTTAGGGTTACCCCATCTTGAGTTGCTGGACCTGCTCAATATCGAGCTCATTTAGCACTGTAGTAGTGCCGCACAACATGATGGATGATCGTCTCTAATTGAAGACTGAACTTAGCCTCCACAACGAAAGTGCAGTGGTTACTCCTACAGATACTGTCAATGGCAGATGGATCGGTGGCAGGTAGGTTAGTGAGGAGTGGGCCAAACGCATTTTTTCCCTCTTGTTGGTTTTCTCACGACCTGCTGCAGGCCCAGTCTAACAGCTATGTCCTTTATCAATCAACAGCTCGTTTGGTAGCGGTGCTACTGAGCCACTTTTGGTGATGGGCATTGAAGTCCCCCACCAAGAGTACATTCTGTTCCCTTTTCACCCTCAGTGTCCCCTCTAAGTGGTGTCAAAATGGAGAACTCTTTTGTTTTAGTTGAGCAGACGCTTGGAGGGGCACGACAGCTTGTTCAGCAATGCATGCGCCCTTTGTTCAGAACAAATCCATGTCGCCATGTGAGCACATAGCTGATAGTCAAGGATTGGGAACAATAATCAATCAGAAAATTCTGGCACACGCTTCGGACGGGGGGGGATAAAATTCCCAGATCAGTGCAACACATATGGGGCCAACATTTGCACCAACAGACTAGTCACAAAATAGCAATAAATCAAAGTGCAATAGCAGTTCAAATCACCCAGAAGAGGCTTAACTGCTAACAGTGAGTAAAATGAACTGCCCATACAGATATGGATCGGGATTGTTTACCAAGAGAAGATGCAATGCTGATGGAGCAGGTTAATTAAACATATAGTTCACTATCAGTAAGAAACTCGAATTTTAGATGCATAATTCGTTAACAAATTCCAACAAGAAATCAAATTGTAAGATTTCATTGCACTCGTAAATAATTAATCAACATCCGAAAGCACGCTGTTTAAAGCTACGTTACAGGGCCCTGCAGCCTACTGCTTTAGTAATCGATAATGTCAAACAACGTCACAACCTTGCAAGTTCATCTTACTCTCGTGCGCAATGAACATGTACTTTGTTTATCACGTCACCATTCCGACCTTAATCATCGGATCACTGATGTACTCATTCCGCTGCGTCGAGAGCTGTGTTGCATCTTGGGCAATAGCTTCACACTGCTTCTTCGACATCTATGAGGCACAAATGAGCATACAATGTATAGTGTCAGAATAATATTTCCCGAGGGCAAAGCTTAAAGCAAGCCATTAATCACTTTTGAAAATATATATATAATATACCTCATCATTCTAACTAACAAAAGCCGCACCAAGACGAAGGTTTTTGCAACGGAAAGGGCTGCGATATGCTGGCGATAGCAGACATCGCCTGAAATCAGCGACCGTGGTTCCAAATCCCGAATCACAAGAGTTGGAACTATAAATTGGGATGACAATCTATTTTGGTAGTGATTTGGCTGCTGTTTCTACGAAGCTGCAGCTTTCCAGAAGGAGGATTAAGCCTGAGACCTGACTGCCATCTTATGTGTTCGTAACAGGTCCCATGAAACTTTTGAATTGACAGTGCTCCCTTAGCAAGTCTCAAAAAAGAGTATTTGGTTAGTGCAGCAGTGTTGTTTATGGGACTCTGCGGAGCACACATGGGCTCAGTGTTGAGGATGTTACAGAAGTTACGACTCTTCAGCAGCCTTTTATTGGCTGTAAATAGCTAATGATATATAGAGTCATAGAGCCATAAAGTTATACAGCACAGGAATAGGCCCTTCAGCAGCTATTTATTCTAATTCCATTATCCAGCACTTGGCCCATCGTCCTGGAGGCTTTGACGTTTCAAGTGGTCATCTAAATAGCTTGGAATGTTCTGGGGTTTTCTACATCTACCACATTGTCAGGCAGTGTGTTGCAGATAAAAACACCCTCAAATCTCCATCACACCTCCTGCTCTTTACTTTAAATCTAAGCCTCCTGTTACTGACACTCTGCTAATGTTAAATGTTTATTCCAATCTAAACTACATATGTCCATCATAAGGTTGCATGCCTCTATTTCTTCAGCTTTCACTTTCCTAAGCAAAACAAACCAAGCCTATCCAGTCACTATTCATAGCTGAAATGCTCAGCCCAGGCAACATCTTCGTGAATCTAAAACAAAAACAGAATTACCTTGAAAAGCTCAGCAGGGCTGGCAGCATTGGCGGAGAAGAACAAGCTTGACGTTTCGAGTCCTCATGACCCTTCAACAGAACTAAGTAAAGATAGGAGAAGGGTGAAATTTAAGCTGGTTTAAGGTTGGTGGTGGGGTGGGGGGAGAGAAGTTGGCGGGGGGGTTGTAGGGACAAGTAAGCAGTGATAGGAGCAGATAATCAAAAGATGTCACAGACAAACGAACAAAGAGGTGTTGATGGTGGTGATATTATCTAAAAGAATTTGCTAATTAAGAATGGTTGGCAGGACACACAAGTTACAGCTCTAGTGGGGCTGGCGTGAAATAAATCTAAAAGGTCATAAAAGGTTTAGATTTAAAAATAATGGAAATATGGGGGAAAAGAAAAATCTATATAAATTATTGGAAAAAAAAACAAAAGGGAGGGGTATGGAACGGAAAAGAGGTGGGGATGGAGGAGGGAGTTCAAGATCGAAAGTTGTTGAATTCAATATTCAGTCCGGAAGGCTCTAAAGTCCCTAGTCAGAAGATGAGGTGCTGATCCTACAGTTTGCATTGAGCTTCACTGGTACAAAGCCGCAAGCCAAGGACAGGCATGTGGGCAAGAGACCAGGGTCGTATGTTAAAATGGCAAGCGGCAAGGAGATCTGGGTCATTCTAGCAGACAGACCGATGGTGTTCTGCAAAGTGGTCAACCAGTCTGCATTTGGTCTCTCCAATGTAGTGGAGACCACATTGGCAATGAATGCAGTAGACTACGTTGGGAGAAATGCAATTGAAATGCTGCTTCACTTGAATGGGGTGTTTGGGCCCTTGGACAGTGAGAAGAGAGGAGGTGAAGGGGCAGGTGTTGCATCTTTTGCTTATTCATATGGAGATGCCGTAGGTGGGGGTTGAGGAGCAGGGGGTGATGGAGCAGTGGACCAGGGTGTACCAGAGGGAACAATCCCTATGGAATGCTGTCAGGGTGGTGAAGGGAAGATGTGTTTGTTGCTGCCATCTTGCTGTAGTTGGCGGATATGGCGGAGGATGATCCTTTGAATGCGGAGGCTGGTGGGATGATAAGTGAGGACAAGGGGGGTCCTATCATGTTTCTGGGAGGGAGGAGAAGGCATGAGGGCGGAAGCGTGGGAGATGGGCTGGACACTGTTGAGGGCCCTCTCAACAACCGTGGGTGGAAAACCACATTTAAGGAAGAAGGAGTACATGTCAGAGGAACTATCTTTGAAGGTAGCATCATCAAAGCCATTGCGATGGAGGCAAAGGAACTGAGAGAATGGGATGGAGTCCTTACTGGAAACGGGGTGTGAGGAGCTGTAGTCGAGGTAACTGTGGGGGCAGTAGGTTTGTAATAGATATTGGTGGACGGTCTATCACCAGAAATTGAGACAGAGAGGTCAAAGGAAGTAAGGGAAGTGTCAGAGATGGACCATGTGAAAATGATGGAGGGGTGGAGATTGGAAGCAAACTTAATAAATTTTTCCAGGTCCTGACATGAGCGTGAAACAGCACCGAAGTAATTATCAAAGTACCGGAGAAAGAGTTGTGGGAGGGGGCCGGAGTAGGACTGGAACAAGGAATGTTCCACATACCCCATAAAGAGACAAGCATAGCTGGGGCCCATGCGGGTAGCCATAGCCATACCTTTTATTTGGAGGAAGTGAGATGAGTTAAAGGAGAAATTTTTCAGTGTGAGAACAAGTTCAGCCAGGTGGTGGAGAGTAGTGGTGGATGGGGATTGTTCGGGCCTCTGATCGAGGGAGAAGCTGAAAGCCCTCAGACCATCCTGGTGGGGGATGGAGGTGTGGAAGGTTTGGTCGTCCATGGTGAAGAGGAGGCAGTTGGGGCCAGGCAACTGGAAATTGTTGATGTACTGTAAGCTGTCAGAGGTTTCATGGATGTATGTGGGAACCGACTTGTCAAGGGGAGAGAGAAAGGAGTCAAGGTAACGAGAAACGAGTTCTCTGGGGCAGGAACAGGCTAACACGATTGTTCTGCAGGACAGTCCTGTTTGTGGATTTTGGGTAGGAGGTAGAAGCGGGCCATCCGAGATTGGGTGACTACCAGGTTGGAAGCTGTGGGAGGAAGACTTCCAGAGGAGATGAGGTCAGTGACAGTGCTGGAAACAATGGCTTGATGTTGTGTGGTGTGGTCATGGTCCACGGAGAGGTAGGAGGAAATGTCTGTGAGTTGACGCACAGCCTCCGCGAGGAAGAGGTCAGTGTGCCAGACAACAATAGCACCACCCTTGTCAGCGGGTTTGATGACAATGATAGGGTTGAACCTGAGAGAACAGAGTGCAGTAATTTCAGAGAGAGTCAGGTTAGAATGGATGAGAGGAGCACAGAAATCGAGATGACTTATGTCACGCCGACAGTTCTCAATGAAAAGATCAAGGGAAGGTAAGAATCCAGAAGGAGGGGTCCAGGTGGAGCGAGAATATTGGAGGTGGGTAAACTGATCCGTTGAACGGGGAGAGGACTCCTGCCCAAAGAAGTGAGCATGGAGATGAAGGCGGTGGAAGAAGAGTTCAGCATCATGCCGAGCCCGAAATTCATTGAGATGAGGGTGTAAGGTTAAGAAACTAAATCCTTTGGTGAGCACTTATGTTCTCTGCACCCTCTCCAGTGCAATCATATCCTTCCTACAGTGTGGCATCCAGATCTGCACACAATATTCCAGCTGTGGCTTAACTCACGTTTTGGGCAACTCAAACAGAGCCTCCCTTCTCTTATATTTTATGCCTCATTAACTAAAGGAAAGCATTCCATAACCCTTCTTAACGACTTATCGTCCATGCTGCTGCCTTCCGGGATCTATGGAGATGTACAGCAATGTCACTTTGACTCTTTGCACTTTCTGGGGTCCTAGCATTCACTGGGTATTTTGTTGACATATTATTCCTCCCAAATTACATCAGCTCACACCTCTCAGGGTTAAACTCCATTTCCACTGCTCTACCATTTTACCAGCCCATCTATATCGTCCTGTCTTCAAGGGCTTCCCTCCTCACAGTTTACAACACCAACAATGTTTGTGTCACCTGCGAATTTGCTGATGATATCTCCTTTTTCACGTTTAAATCATGAATGTGCACGACAAACTACAAGGGTCTCAGCACCAATGCATGCAGTGCAACACTCATTACAGGCTTCCATCACAAAAGCAACATTCTACTGTCACCCTCTGCATCATGCCACTAAAACAATTTGCATCACATCTGTCAAATTGCCCTGCATCCCATGGGCTTGGACATTCGCAGTCATTCTCCAATGCGGGACCTTGTCAAACGTTTTACTGAAGTTTATGTAGACTACATCTACTGCAATACCCTCATCTACAAAACTAGTCATCTGCTCGAAAAATTCAAACAAATTCGTCAGACATGAAATCCACCAACAAAGCCATGCCCATTATCCATGACTTATCTGGGCCTCAACAAGCGGAGATTAAGCATGCCCCTCTGGATTTTTTCCACTAGTTTCCTGCAAATTATGTTAGACTTATTGGCCTGTAATTACCTGCTTTACCCCTACTACAATTATTGGATAATTGCACCACATCCGCTGCCCTTCTGTCTCCTGGCACGCCACCACCACCCCCCCCCCCCCACCCCAACACCCACCCCCTCACCCTCAACACCCCCACCCACCCTGTAGCCAGAGAGGATTTCAAACTGAGTGTTAGGCCACTGCAATATCTCCCATTGCCTCTCATGGCATCCTGGGATACATCTCATCTGGGCCTGGGTATTAATCCAATTTTAAGCCCACTAAAACCGTTAATCTGTGCTGCCTTTCAATGCTATTTTGTTCGAGTACATTACGGTCCCCATCCCTGATTTCTACATCGATATCTCACTTGGCTATAGTGAACACAGATGAAAAGTAATCATTGAAAACCTCACTTATGTCTGCCAGCTTTACTAAAGGGCCCTACTCTTTCCCTCGTTACCCTCTTGCCCTTAATATATTTGTAAAACGTGTTGGAATTTTCCTTTAACTTGTGCATTGTTTTCTCATGCACCCTGTTCGCTCTCCTAATTAATTTTTAAAGTATACCTCTACACTTTCTATACTCCTGTAATACTTCCGCTTTTTTCAGCTCTTTGTATCTGCCATAAGCCTTCTTTTTTTTCTCGTTCTCTAATTTTCTTTATCCCTTGACATCCAGGGTTCTCTGGACTTATAAATTATCCCGTTAATTTTTTTAATGATGTCTTGAATTCTCTTATATTAATATATGTTTTATATATAGATGTATATATATTTATATAATTTTATGCATGCGGCAGTTTTGACGAAGAGAGCAAGCAGTTAAGAATTTGACATGCTTTATTATTTTCAACAGAACAATCTAAAGGGCGAATTATGAATAATGACATTAAAATATGAAACATCACGGACTCCCTCAATCAAGTGGACGATTGTCTGGAAATTCACGAATCAATAACCATGATACACTAGAATGTAGTATAGATCTTTATGGATGATAACAACATAAAGAAAAATCAAGAGGCAGTGGAGGCCATTCGGCACAATTCAAAACATCACTCCAATGACCCAACTTCCCCTGTCGAAAAATGAGAGCAATTACAATACACATAACATATTTGATTCATTGGCTCCTTTCGAAGAAATATTCCAGCCACTAAGTACAATACAATCTAACTACCTGTTTTAATGAAAAATGCTTGTAACTGCTGCACTATATTTAGCCCCATTGACGTGATTGGTTTGCTTTTAATTTCCATATCCACTTACATTAAAAAAGATAAGTTCAGACGAATGCAAAATTTAAGAGTAATCGTGGAAGTAACACCGGATGGAAATAAATGAACGAAGAGCTAAAAACAGATTTACTTTGTCACATGATTGTGAATTTACGTTATATTCTGTTTTCACGTCGTCTATCCTCCTAAGTAATTTGAGATCACAATATCTTGCTTAATTAATGGTTTCCTTCTAAAATAAAAGTGTTTGACAACAGTTCCACCGCCCCCTCCCACTCACCCCACAACCACCAACCCACTCCCCGCCTTGGCTCAGTGTGAAGGCTACTTGTCATAAATTTAATGCTTTAATGATCACTCAGAAGCTTGAGTTTGTAATATATGCTGCCAGGTTAAAGCAGCGATGCAGAATGTTGCATTGCCAGGTCTTTTGTCATTATGGGTAGGCATTAGACCAGATTTTCCACTGGTCCATCATGTTCAATGTTCAGGTGACACTAACAGTTCAGGATAATTCCCCTGGTGTCCTGAACAATATTTACCTTTGATCCTAAATCACTGAAACGGTTAGCTGATCATACGTGTTTATGGATGTTTTTCGCATCCTGATGCATTGCCTGCCTCAATTATTGATGCAAGGATAATGGGTCTGTAATTAGATAAATGCATCAATAGAAGAGGCTCCTACATTGGCTACAAATACTAAATGACATCTTCTTGCATGTGGAAAACATATTTACCTTGTATTTCCTAGTCTTGCCATCCGATCCTGAGCGTACTCTATTCTCCTATCTTCATAATTAAGTGTCGCTGTTTTATTTGAGCCTGCCATAACGCGTGCAACATAGGGCACCTTAATATCCGGTGGAAATGCTTTGGTCTGACATTGTAATATCAACATGTTAGCTGATTGGAGACTAAAGTCAAACAGAAACGTTAACATAGGCACAGTCCTGCAGTATTTGTGCCTATGCAACAGATTAGCAACGCAACATTAAATTCATTTCATGCGCTACACTTCATAGCCTGTGCTCATTTCTCTTTATCAAAATTCAAGGTGAATTCTGACAATGTAAAAAGGAAACATAATTACAATTATGGATATAAAATTGAAGCAAATGTCCACAAAATATTCTGATAAATATGTTTAATGAAAGATGATATGAAAGTAAGCAATGAGAGCATCAGGAATCTATTTGCCTTTCCAACCTGCTCCGCCATTGAATAAGTTCCACATGACTTTGCACCTTCTCACATGATCTCAGGTTTCTAAATTAATTCAGTAACCAGACATTCTTCGACATATTCATTAAGTGAAGCCAACGATTAAACAACCACGGCTCTATGATCAGGAAAATTTACATGCTTGAAAACCATTTGAATGATGATATTTCCCCTCATATCAGTTCTAACTCTACGAAACAGTATTCTGAGAAGGTGAGCCCATATTCCGGATGGCCCAAACGAGGGATGCAGTTCTTAGCAACGAATTTGTGAAGCCCCTGAAGAAGTATATGAATCATCTAGGTCCCCTCACAATCTTCAAAAATCCAGAGAAGGCAGGCCTAGCCTACATAATTTTGAACAATGCAAATATACCTTCCTTCCAGGGATCAGTCTCATGAACATTATTTGCACTCCATTTATGGCAAAAATGTCCTTCCTTAGGCAAGGTGGAAAAGACTCAAGAATACTATCAATGTGTTCTGACGAATGCCTTATGAATTGCCATAATACATCTGTACTATTATGCTACAATCCTCTTGCATGGAATGGAATAGATCACCTATTCAGCATTGCCAATAACCCCCTCTTCCCCCGAAGCTACCCCACCGCCTCGCCAACTGATTGCTGCAAGTACTAACCTAAAAAAAAATTCGAGATGTGAGCTGAATACATTTTCTTGTCCTGGTTTTTTTTTTATTTTTCTTTTCCTTATGGGATGGCAATCCCCTGCAACAAACGTCAACAAATTTTAGTCCATTGATTTGAACATAAGCGGAATGGCGGACAAATTATCCTCAAGTTACCAAAAGTTTATCCAAGTCAACTTTGCCTCACAGCCAGGTGAATTTCCCACCCAAGGAGTCGAGGTAAAAAGTCGAGTCTGTTGCAAATTCCTAATATGATTGGAGAAGGAGTCGATTGAATTGAATAGCAGTTTCATCTTAGGTGTCCCTTGGTTTTCTTAAAATTGTAGTAAATCCATCCATGTTGCCCTTTCCAGATTTTTACGCATTCTGGATCCACGCACTACAATAATGGCATCTCAGCGTTTGACACTATGTAGTATGATATATTAATGCTGGGCCTAGCGGAATCGATGGAAATCGAGGCCATTGTTATCGATTCCGTTTGAACTAAAACTGGGCTTGTAAACAAAATTCAGGGGCACTTTAAATACCAAAGCCTATGGTGTGGGTGGGGATTACAGACAGATCAGACAGAAGAAAGATGTCCGGCTTCTTTCCCGAACAGGCATTAGCCATTTGAGGAAATCCGAAGGCTCCTTGGGCACTTTTACACAAACAGGTTTCATTAGTAGATTTTGAAAAACAGTTCCACGTAACGACTATGATTGACGGCCCTGAACTTATGTATTCGGGATCCATTCCAAATTTAGCAATATGAGAATATATGCTACACTGCAACCATTTTATTATCTGATCTCTACGAGCTTTTAATTTATACGTTAACAACCAAAACATTACTCTTTCAATTAAGTCGTTTCTGACTGTTGGCAGTTTTACTTATCAGGTGTTCTTTGCATGATCGCTGAATTCAATCGGTGCTATTTTGCAGAAAACTTTACAGAAACCAGATAAAGCATGACAATTATTGCATTAAATAGATTAGATTTCGGTTATGTAGATACTTGGCTTTAAGTAAATGTGGAAACTTACCTCCCCAATGGTTGGTCCTTTCTTCATTGCTCTGCACACCTGTTAAAGAATGAATTTCAAAATGAAACATTTAAACTTCCGAGAAAGACGGGTCTGGTAATCTCGCTGTAAACATCACCAGATCGCACCATTTTGAAGAAATGTGCATGTTTCTGACATATTTTGGCATTAGGAACGGGATTGATCAGATACCGCCCGGGTACCGGGAGACCGACTGTAAAATCCCAGGGACAATTCCACAAATGGCGGAAGACAACAGAAAATTAATTGATTTTTTGTATTTTTTTTGCAATAAAGCATCAATGGGGCTGCCGTCTCTTTGGATGGCTGGGGGATCGTTGAACAGTCCATACCATTTTAGAAATTCGAATCTGAAGTTACATCAGTAGTGATGAATACTATATTCAATAAATCACCAGTTGCAATATTGGTAAACATAAGCGAGCTGGGGTGACTGTGAAGGGGCACATATGTCTTAAAATGCAGGATATACAGTTATGTAAAGCAATGCGTCCTTCAATGTTTGGCAGGAAAAATTTTGATGCAATTGTACAGTTGCAATCAGCTTATCACCACACATAAAAGGAATATCTTGCCCGCTCTTTATAGAAATTTTGGGAAGTAAAAATAGTAAATTATGTTTAACGTTTGCTTTTCTTTGATGCACATCGCATTACAATGATGAGACCCAGCACCAGTAATGCCAAGCTACCCCAAGCAGCTGCAGAAATCAACAGGTAATATCTGATCGCACCAACTGCAGGAGGTAAATGAACTATTTAAATCCGAGGCCACCAACTGTTCAAATTCCAACATCAAAATGACCACAGTCACTTTGTGCTGGGTTGGTGTCAGCTATAGAACTGCACATGAAAATATTCCCCTCGGGTTGTTCAGGTTCTGTTATGAAATGACAGTCCTTGCAGTGCTTCATTGCTGTATCAAATTACAGAAGTAGGTTTCCAGAGAACACGTAACTTCATTTAGTGTTTTTCCGATACCCTGGAGTTCTTTTAGGGTCAAAATCATTGATCAATTCATCAGCATTCACAGGAGCCACAACTTAAGATTGCCAATACGGGGACTCGTCCCTGTGGCAGGTCGCAGTTGTTATGTGTGGGCTGTCAAAATACCTTGGCATAAGCATTAGCCGTCCAGTGACCTATTGGCAACACCCCTGGAATAGCAGAGCCAAGTTAACGGCGAGAGTGAATGCACATCTTGGCGATTAACATGTGGGACAGCAGACTTAACAGTTTCTGCACTTCTTCACTCGACATTGTCTACCCAGAAGCAGAGACCTGCTATTCAACTTGGCTTGGGGGCGGCCTTAAGTGGTAGCTGTATTTCTGCAAGAAATGATAACGATTATTTCTTTATCATAAAGACCAACACCGTTGGGGTGGACTCCTGTGCCAACAAGCAGTGGATCTCCTGATGACCGCAGGAAAATTCCCCCGTTAAATAACACCACGAGCTGAAATAGGAACTGAAAACAGCATACGCTCGCCTGAAATACCGTGCCCATCCGTCCCGGCCCCCCAATCCCCACTTCCACCATTAAGCAAACCCCACAGTCTACGTACTAATGACAGTCCATCCTCTCGATTGTCCACCTGCTGGTCGACTGCAAACATTACAAACCACAACCTCATAACTGGTCCATATCTTGACGTCCTAGGTTTCAAATTTTCAAGGAAAATCGGGACAATTCTGCCGCTTGAGCACTGTCCAGGGAAGAAGTGACCAAGTTCTCTGCAAGAAGAGCATAAGGAATAGTTCAAATTATTTACTGTGCCCATCCATGTCAGAGTACCGTCCAGACACTGAACGTCTGCACTGAGAGATCCATTCCTAGTGGGATTGCAACCATTCACGCTGCATCAACTGAATCAATTGAATGGATTATGAACTTCAAATTCGGATTACAACAGCTTCCGCAAACACATAAAATCAGAAATCAGTTAGTTTTGTTGTTGGTTCAGGTCTTTAGAACAAGATAATGAATGCAGAGCTTCGTTTATATGTTTTTTTTCTATTCAAACACAGTTATTAGTACCATATCCTGTGTTATTCACAACTGTGGTTGTACCCTTATTTTGTTTCAACAAAATGCTGCAGCGTAAGTCGATTATCCTTATATTATGTTTTTAAAAATAAATGAGTAGGAACCAATCGGCAGGCTGATTTACGTTTTTCTTTCCTCTGACATAATGTGCTAATTTTCAGATTTGGCCAACAGCAGTTGCTAAGATTGAAGCCTGGTGCAGAATCTAGCATGGAGTCAGGAATGCAGAATATCACCGTCGATATGTGATGAAGGAAAACTGGAATGCTAAGATCTGTCGAATGCACACCATCTTTCAGACTCGCGATCGTCACCCCCTCTGGGCTAGGAAATATCAAACAACAGTTGCATAGGCTTTGGATCAAACCACCTGGCAGAAAGCCTCGGTTAATGAGGAAGGAGAAACTAATGGTAGCTGAAGGTGTCAAAACATTTCTTTGCTTACACAGCAACTAAATCGCATAAAATATAGATCAATAAGGCTAAGGTTGGTGATGGGATAACTACGAGAGGCACTTGGCATCATAAAAATAAACACTCGGAGAAGCATGGGTTAATAAATTACGTACAGCACGGATAGGTTAAAGATAAATTGTGCCTGATTAAGCTGACTGGTTTATTTAATCAATAACATGAAAGGATGACAAAGACCATATGAAGATAAATGTACTGTTCAAAGGCATTTCATTAAAGTTACCCTTAACAGTTTTATTCGAAAAATGGAAGCATGCCTGATTGAATGAATAGTGGCGACTTCGAAAAGCGAGAAAAATAATGAATGGAGGCCACTTAATGCTGCACCCTCTCAGCCCAGTGATTCGCCTGCAGCAGAGGCAGCAGATGCTTCAGTGAAGAGTTGGCCTCCAGACCCACAGCAGATGGCATTAAACACAGGTTTAACCACAAAGGCGCAAATAAGCTTCTCACAAGATAACAGGGACAATTGTTCCAATCCTTCCATGGCTGATGATGGAAATTGAAATCAATGCAAATCAGGGCTTAAAAGTCTAACTATGAGCATGACACCATTACAGATTGCAGTACGATATCATCTCATTCACTCTGCCGTCCTCAGATGATCTGGCTTACCTGTGTCTGCCGGAATGTGGTTGACTCTTAAATGGCTAAGTAATTCACTCAGCTGCTTCAAAAGGAATGAAACCGGACGCCATCGGCCAAGGTACCGACATTGGCAAACCCAGCCCTCTCGCCCATTACTAATATCTGGGGGCTTGAAACAGAGTTGTCACACAGGCCAAACAATCAACATCCTGACATAGAAACACTCACGGAATTAGAGCTAACAGTTCATGTCCCAGGCACCTCCACCACCATCCTTGGGTATTCCATATGACAGCAGTAAATCAGACTCAGCAGAATTGGCAGCACACTGGTAGACAGACGGGAGGGAGTTGCGCTAGGAGACCTCAAAATCGACTCTGGACATCATGAATGATATCAGGTCAAACATGCGCAAGGGGACTTCCAACTGTCGACAGCTGGTCCTATGCTGATGAATCAGTACTCCTTCTTGCTGGATAGCACTTGCAGGAAGCACTGAATGTGGCGCAGAATGTATGTTGGGTGGGGGACCAATATCCATCATCAAATGTGACTTGGTATCACCACAACCAAAGCAACTGGAAGAGTGCTAAAGGACTTAACCACAGGACCGGGTCTGCGGCAGGTGGGAGTGAACTAACAAGAGCGAAAGAACATAAATGACCTCATCTTCAGCAACCTCCCTGCAGCAGATGCACCTGTGCATCAAAGTGTCTGTAAGAGTGACCACAGCACAGTCTTTGTGGTAACGAAGTCCCATCTTCAGTTTGAAGATACTCTCGATGTTGTTATGTGGCAATGCCACAAACTAAGTGGAATAGATCCAAAATAAATCGTTCATCCTAACACTGGTCCCCTAAGACGGCATCCTGACTATCAATGGCAGCAGAATTGTGCTGAGCCACAACCTGTATCCTCGTGGCCCACCATATCCATCAAGCGAGAGGATCAATGGTGGTTCAATTTGGAGTGCAGGAGGGCATGCCAGGAGCTGAATCAGGGAGACTGAAAAAAATAAGGTGAAGCGACAGCACATGACTACTTGCGTGCCAAACAGGAAAAGCAGAGAGTAATACGCTGAGCTAAGTGATTCCACATTCAACGGGACAGATGTAACAACTGCAGTCATGACAATCCAGTCGTGAATGGTGTTCAACCATTGGAAAACTCACTGGAATAGGGGGCTCCACAAATATTTCCATTCTGAATAATTGAAGAGGGCAGCATATCAGTGCAAAATACAAGGCTGAAGCATTTGTAACAGTCGTCAGCTCTAAGTTTCAAAGGGATGATCTATCGCTGTGATCACCTCCTTCGAAGGACCCGCCATCACAGATGTCAACCTTTATCAAATTCGATACACATCACATGATGTCAAGAACGGGCAAGAGGCACTGGATACTTCAATAGCTATGGGCATTGAATATATTCCAGCAATATGACTGAACCTTGAGCTGCCGATCTTGCCATTCCCCTATTAAAGTTTTTCCTGTACAGCTGCAACACTGGCATCTGCCGGGCAATGTTGAAAATTGCCCAGGTTTTGCAAGGAATAAAAAAGGCCAATGCAATCCTGCCAATTACCAACCATCAGTCTACTCTCGATCATCAGTAAAGTGATGGAAGGAGCTTTCAAAAGTGTCATCAAACGCCACATGCTTAGCAATAACCTGCTCACTCAAGCTAAGGTTTGCATTCCGCCAGTGCCACTAAGGTTATTATCTAATTACAGCCTTACTTCAAACATGGTCAAAGAGCTGGACATTAGAGATGACATGAGAGTTACTGTCCTTGACATCAAGGCAAAATTTGACTGAGTTTGACATTAAGGAGCGCTATCAAAATTAAAGTCAATGTGAATCAGGGGGAACATTATCCGCTGGTTGGAGTCATACCAATCACAATGGAATATGCTTCTGGCTATTGGAGGTCAATCATCTCAGCTGCAGGACATCACTGCAGGAGCTCCTCAGGGCAGTGTCCTAGGCCTAACTACCTTTGACTCTTTCATCACTGACCGTCCTTCCATCATAAGGTCAGATGCGGGCATATTCGCCAATGATTGCACAATGTTCAGCACCGTTGGTGACTTTTTGGATGCTGACGCAGCCTATGTTCCAATGCAGCAAGATCTGCACAAAATGCAAACTTCGGCTGATGACATTTGTGCCAGGCAAGTGCCAGGCAATGACCATCTCCAACAACAGGGAATGTAAACCTGATACCTTTAAATTCAATGGCACTGCCATCGCTGAACCCCCCACTATCAACATCACTGGTGTTACGGAGTTTGCAGGTACACAAGTAATTAGGGGAGTTAACAGGATATTATCATTCATTGTGAGATGAATTGATTACAAAAATGTGAAGGTTATGTGTTAGTTGTTGCGGCCACTGGAGAGACCACATCTGAATTATTTGGTACAGTACTGGTGTCGTCATTTAAGGGAAGATGCAAATGTGTTAGAAGCAGTTAAGATAAGGTTTACGAGGCTACTATCAGGAATGGACGGGTTACCTGAAGAGGAAATTTGGACAGGTTAGGCCTCTATCCATTGAAATTTAAAAAAATAAAAGTAAACTGGATTATTAGATTTCAGATCCAGGGGGTTCTCACACGATGGATGTCGAGAGGTTGTCGCCTCTTGTGGGAGAATCGAGAACTAGAGGTCACTGTTTAGATATCAGGGACGCTTATTTAAGATAGAACTTGGGAGAAATGTTTTTTCTTCAGAAATTTGAGAGTTTTTGGACCTCTCTGTTCCAAAGGCGGTGAAACCAGAATCTTTGAATACTTTTCAGGCAGAGTTCGAAAGATTCTTGATTTAAAAAGGGGGTGAATGGTTATCTGTTGTAGGTAGGTCCGTGGTGTTGAGGTTACAATCAGCTCAGCCATGAACTTATTGAAATGGGGAGCAGGCTCAACAGGCTGACTGCCCTACTCCCTTTCCTAATCTCTATGTTTCTATGTGCTTTTCTAAAATCCTTTGCCTTGTCGGGACATATGCGAGGTTTGATGGCACGGAGGATGGACTCTGGTATTAATTTTGCTCTTTGCGAGAGTCGCTCACCATGTGAAACAGACTACCTCATTCAAGCGCTACAGAAATTCCAAGTCCCGGCACTACGCGGAGTGCTTTAAGCCACTCAGTTTACCTCCCATCACTTTTGTTGAGCCAAGGCCATTTCACTCCGAAGAATATACGGGTAAATGCGCAAGCACAGAATTTCAGGTCCCCAAGCGTACAGTTCCTAAAGTGCGATTTCAGTTCTCCATTGCAGTAAAATTCGCAATAAGAATCTTCTGCAAATTTAATTACATTCATTTTAGCCCGGGATTGACTCTTTCTGTGATCTGCAAGGAATTGGTCATATTGACAATTGATTCCTTCATGTTATAAAATATGTTCATCTTGTTTATTTTATTAATCAGAAGTATTCCCCTTTCCGTGCATTAACTTGAAAAGAAAACTTATGATCTGCAAACTTGTCTTTCAAGCTTCAATCAATGCTTTCCAAAATTCTCTCATATGTGTTTTCCATAAGGCACTGCGAAGGGATTAAAATAAAATCTTATCGCGGGAAGTCGAGGGCCCCTCAGCTATAAGCTTTCAATTTTACTTTAAGGTCCATGATTCAAATAATTTAACTAAGAAAGCATTAGATTCCAAATATTCAGAAGATGAAGATATTGGGAGGAAACCAGATTTAAACGTTATGCCTTATGCTGCTTTAAAATACATGGCTAATCCAAACAATGTGGGTTTAATTGCTTGCTATTATTTCAGTCATTCTATAATCACTTGGGGATTTCTTTTCCACGGATATGCCTTTGGTGTTGAAGAAACCACAGAAGTTCAATTTGTCTAATGCTTCATGAGCGAAATTTCTCATTGCTGGAATAAATGGCAGAGTGAAAATGAAATTGCAACCATCCGCCAGAAACATGTTGAAATAGGAACATTTAAATATAACTTTTTTTTCCACATGCAACAAATTAGATAGTTTTATTTTATAAATTATTCATAACTCACCCTTAAAGTTGTTTTTATTGTAATGATCTGACTGAATACCGAAAGCATGAAGGAACTGTTCACTCAGTGGCCGTTTCTTTGTTGCCGCCCGTGTACCCAGGAGTTCTTATCCTCATCCCTGCAGAACTTTTCAAACAGAGCTTCGGATGACATGTGATTGCAACTTTTTCAATGGTATAGATAATTCCATGTTGCGCAGAGAATCTATTGTTCATACTAGTTACATCTTCCAGGTGCCAACATAAGCATTTCAATTTTGGAACATGTTTTCCTGAAGTTAATAGAATTCCCAGATTTAGAAGTCAGTTGAATTATCAAGTACTCGAAACATGATCAAGAACAACGACAATGATTAGATTTGATCATGATTTTTTATGCTTCCCATACGACACCACATTTGATACCCCTAGCAGTGTTTCAGAAAATAGTTGCCTCATCACCTTCTATCAGTTTTTTTTCAGATCCGGATGTTTTATGATCAAACCCGATGAACCGAGATGAATAGACGTTAATAGTTTGGCGAGCATGTTGCTTAACCATCGCCTTCCAATCAGACCTCATCATCTTTTCCGCACCTGTTTATCAGAAACACTGAAAGTCGAAACTTACATTTTATCCACTATGGTCTTATATAATTCCATTCTGCTCAAGGATTTTTCTCCAATGCTTCAGCCTAGATAAATTCCTTCTCCCTTCATGTGTAGAATTCAAGTCCACAGATAAAAAGTATAACTTATTGCCATGCCTTCTCGGACCTGATGATCATCAGAGTATGAAGCAGATATTTTGGGATTCCCCACCGGAAGACTACAACATCTATGCATTTGCAACTAATTATTTAAATTTAAATACCAGCACAGGATAGAGGTTGCCAACCACTTTGATTAGTTGTCTAAAATCTTGTGGAACATTTCATTGATCACCAGGGGATTTCTTTCAGAGTTCCCACAGCTGAACGTCTTGTCAGTTGTTATGTTCATAACGACAATATGCATGTCTTTTCCGCAGGTCTCTAAACTCGCCACTGGCGAATCTTACCCACACCCTAGCCCCACATCCTCACTTGCATCAAATGTCAGTCAGAATCCTTTCCGTTTTTCCCATGCTTTATCTGCAATCACTGATTATCATCAACATCTATTATTGTCGAAACACTGAATCTCGTTTCCATGTCTATGAAATGTAGTTGTTCCTCTTCATTGCCACAACTTTAAAACGACATGGTATGCATTCATTGAAGTTTCGTGCTAATAGCAGTCTTGAAATTGGCCACGGCGTCTCCTCTGATACTTTTTGTAAATGTCTCATTTTTTCCACATAACTTCGAAGAGCTTTTTGTACTCAGCACCATTCACCCCTGAGTGATTTAGTATGATTTCTAACCTCTGACAAAAGGGGTGAGAAACATATCGATGTAACTTGCCATCTTTTTTCCTCAAAATCCTTTAAACCTGGCGCCATTAACACTTACTTGACAGATTAGCGATGGTAGGTTTTGTTAAAGCGTTGTTATACGGTGCAGATTGAATAAATTGAAAATGTACTTACTTTATAAAGACAAATGATTTCGCAGGTCACATTTCTAGTTTCATTCCTGCAGATTTTCATAGAATGCTTGATCAGAAGCAAGGGTATCCAACTTCATGAAACTCCTGTACTAATTAAATGGTTTCTCATGCTGTCCTGCGTGGAATCACCAGTCCGTTCAATAACTTTGATGTGTGGTCACCCCCGAAGCTGAAGCAAGTGGAACACTTTTTTCGTAATTTACCTAACTTGCATCCTAATAATGCAGTGATGATGAATAACAGTTTAACCAATCCCTTCCACGCCCTATTGATGTGCAACCACTGTCCAAAACGATCCAATTAATTTAAGCCATTACTTCTGCACTCATTACTGGAATGAAGCTTCTTTTGTGACCAGCACAATTCCCTCCAACTTAACAATATCATAATTTTTAACTCCAGCTCATTCTATCTTATGAGTCACATCAAGAAACTTGTTGTTTCGCCTTGAAAAATCTCGTCCATCTTTTGAGTGTTCCACGGTCAATTCTGGGGTCCATTTCTTTGCTGTTATTAAACCAATCCTCTCGCCTGTCAGGTATGCTAAAATTGTCTCCATTCTCATTTATTTTGTCATTAATTGTTTCGTGTTGAGTTCACTTCTTGAACATCTGAATACTTACGTTGGTAGCAGCGTTCATTGATATTTCGGTTTTCTTTGACACTTCTACATGCCCCACCTGTTATTCAATGAAGTTTGCTGGAAACGACTTTTATTCAGGATTATTTTTTAACGTATCCATTATAATTGAGAGAGTACTCAAACCTTCATCAGTGACAAATGGATGGGCATGCCGTACACCACAATAAAAAAAAAACCCTGCTGCTTAGTTTGCTTTTGTCGTGAGGTGACAATGCCAAGGTCAGAGCTTGTTTTCTCCTTCGTGAGGATGTAACCTGCATCCACCTGCGCATCCTACTTTTCCTCTGGTCATGTGTTTTGGATTCAAAGATTAGTCGTGTGTCAGCATGCCCTGAAATTTGGTACTTCCTTTTAGCCATTTGTGCTGCAAATGTAGCTCAGACTGCAATCTTACAACTAAAATATTGTATGTTCACTTTTATTATTCACCCTCTGGCAACCATCCACTTGCACCACACTGCTCTGATACGAAACCAATTGCTGAATTATGAAACTACATATTAATACTTTTTTGATAATAGGTTTCTTTACAAAATGCAGCGTTAAACACGTCAGCTTCCTATCTACAAACACAGTGTCCCAGCAATCTCGCATCATAAATTCTCCATGTAAATAATTAATCAATTTAATCCCCTTATGTTTATTCACGATATAATTCAGAAATCAGTAACAGTTGACCCGGGGGTGTGGGTATTCATTTCAAAGGAGCATATGTTTGTTTCAAAGAGGCGACCTCTTGGTTTGGGGAGATGGGTGATGCAGTTGGATGGGTGAGAAGTTGATGCGGTGTGCACATTCCAATTGGTAGATTAGCTGTCAGATCGAGGGAGTGGATAGTCGAGGCAGCCAAGATAGCAGAAAGCTAAAACAAAAATAACTGGGAAATCTCAGCAGGTCTGACAGCATCTGAGCAGAGGAAAATAGTCAACGTTTCGAGTCCGGATGACTCTTCATCCAAACAAAAGAAATATAGAAATGTGGTGAAATATAAACTGGTAGAGGGGGTTGGGACAGGTGGAGCTGAAGAGAGCAGCAGTGATAGGTGGAGGCAATGAAGAGATTTCCAATTATATCGTTGACAAAAGAACAAAGGCGTGTTGAAGGTGGTGATATTATCTAAGGAATGTGCTAATGGTGACATTAAGCGTGAAAAAGAAGGACAGACAAGTGGCATATGGCGCTAGTGATGGTGGGGAGGACAGAAGGGATCGAAATGGGCTAAAAGGTTGAGATAAAACGACAGATTTTAAAAAAGGTGGGAAAAAGCAAATATATTAAAAATATAAATTATTGGAAAAAGGAGGATCAGAAAGAGGGTGGGGATGGTGGAGAATGTTCGTGATCTGAAGCTGCAGAACTCAATGTTAAATCTGGAAGGCTGTAGAGTGTCTAGTTGGAAGATGAGGTGTTGTTCCTTCAGTTTCCGTTGAGTTTCACTGGAGCATTGCAGCAGACCAAAGACGAGCATGTGAGCTCGAGAACAGGGTGTAGTGTTGTTATGGCAAGCCAAAGGGAGGTCTGGGTCATGCATCTGGACAGACCAAATGTGTTCCGCAAAGCAGGCACCCAGCCTACGTTTGGCCTCCCCAATGTAGAGGAGATTGCATTGGGAGCAGTGAACGCAGTAGACAAAATTGAGGGCAGTGCAAGTGATGAAGAGTCATCCAGGTTCGAAACGTTGACTGTGTTCCTCTCCGCAGATGTTGTCAGACTTCCTGAGTTTTTGCAGCTATTTATACATTTGTTTCTGATTTCCAGCATCTGCAGTAATTTGCTTGCAAGTTCGTATAAAGGTTGGGAGGGTAGACAGGCCGGTCGGTGCTTGGTGTATTTGGGTTTGGATGGGGAATTTAAATCCAGGGACGGGCAGTCATGCCGTTAGCTGGAAGTTTGGTTCCAGATTCTTTGCATTCATTCGGGGGATGTGGATAAGCAGGCCAAGGGTTGTTGGTAGTTGCAGCATATGCAGAAGTTGTTGTGTGTGGAGACTCATGTGGGCGTTGGTGGGCAGACATGCCGGGAGGGTACGTATCCTGTCCGGATTTTTGTATTGGTTATTCTGGGAAGTCGGGTCAGGGATGGCTGATAATGGTGCCTGGTCTTGGGTAGCCGCATTGGTGGGTGTTTGCAGTCCATTCCGAGGAGTAGTTATTAGGGACTTGAAGGTGAGCACATGGGTCGGGAGGCTAACTGATCATGTCAGGTTGGGTAGTCAACACCGATAGTTACGCAGTGTGGTCGAAGGGATGTGCTGACGTGCAGGTGATTTGGTTAGTAGGGTCAGGGATGTGTAGCCATGTTTGGGTACTGTTAGTTTGGGCGGGCGTGAATCGTCTGGCCGGGGGGTGGGCCAGGTGGGTTTGGTCGTAGAGATTGGGAGTGTTAGGGTGGTAGGGCAGTGAGCTGTCGAATGGGCGAGGTTGTTACTCAGGTAAGAGATATGAGATTGGTGATGTGTAGAAAGTCGATTGTGGATGGGAATTGATCACTCTCTTAAATACTGAATTTTACAAGAAATTAGAAAAGTGAACCAATACCTTAGTAAGCACCAGTGCAGGTGATGCACAACTAGCCCAATTCTCAGTCCGTGAGGCCAGTACAAGTAACATTTACAGAAGACCCAAGGCAACAGAAATTAGCCGATGGAAAGTTTAAAATTACCGGACATTAGGGTGGATGTGGATGTGTCCAGTCTTCAGATGGCGCCTAAAGGGTAACAGCCATGATGTCATCAAACTGTCGGCCCATTGTAACCGGACCATTAATCCTCCAGTCAGAAGATAATCCGAACCACAGCCCAGAAGCTCAAGAATGCCTTATATCTGACGTCCCATGTGACATGACCATGGGATGCTCTGGTGAGTGTAAATGTGAAATGCTACGCAATGGATTCCTACGGTGAGAGGAATTACATCTTACATGTCCCTTCACACTCATGATACCGTTCTATTACACTGTAGCCTCTTTGTATTTTCAATGCTTTCTTTCTCAAATAACTTTGTATTGTCAGCAAACCTGGGCATATTACATTCATTCAATGCATCTAGGTTTTTAGGACAGGAGAGAGAAAGGCAAATGATACATATATCTTGTCACTAAGTGTGCGTAACCAGGAGGTGTTTTGAACAATTTTTTAAGCACGCAGTGGCTTATTTTCCCAAACTCTCTATTTTTGAGATCCAATATAATACCAATCTGCAAGAAACTCACGCCTGGGTTATCTCAGAAATTTAATTTATTTCACATTCAAATCCTGAGGGAGGGACGTTGGCATCTTCTCACTCCACTACACATATACACACAGCAGCGCACCAACACCTACATGTGGACAAACACATGCATAATCACACGCCCTCACACACCCGTGCGTGCACACACAAGCATGCACATACCCACAGCCACTTACAACTAATGTAAATGACTTGGATGAAGGGATTGAAGGGGTCGTTGCCAAATTTGCTCATGCCACAAAGATAAGTTGGAAAATAAGTTGCGAAAAGGACTTAAGGAGGCTCCAAATATGTACAAATGGTTAAGCAATTGCGCAAAATCTGGCAATTGAAGTATAAAGTGCGAACATGTGATCGTGTCCATTTTGGCAGGAAGAATAAAAGAGAAGCATATTATTTAAATGGTGAGAGATTGCAGTGCCCTGAAGTGCAGAGAGACCTGAGCATCCTGATACATGAACGACGTAACGGACAGCAATTGGAAAGTTAATAGAACGTTATAATCAATTGTAAGGGGAATTGATTACAAAAGTAGGGGAGTTATATTGTACAGGGCACTAGTGAGACTCCATTTGGAATGTTGTACAGAGCGTTAGTCATCATATTTAAGGAATGATGTAAATGCTTTGAATGCAGTTCAGAGAAGATTTTCTAGACTAATACGTGGAATGTTTGCGTTGTCTTATTATTAAAGATTGGGCAGTCTACGCTTGTATCTGCTGGAGTTTAGAAGAGGTAAGGCCACTTGATTAAAACATATAAGATCCTCAGTTTCGTGACATGGTGTATGCGGAAACGTTGATTCCACTTGTTGAAAAACCAGGAACTAGTTGTCTCTGCTTTCAAATAACGGGTAGCCCATTTAAAACAGAAGTAAGGCAAATTTCTGTCACTCAGTGTGCTGTGAGCCATTCGTACTCACTTCCCAAAATGGTGGTGAAAGCAGAGCCTTTGAACATGTTTAAGGCAGAGGTGGATAGATCATTGGTAAGCAAGAGTGTGATAGGTTATCGGGGGTAAAGTGCAGATTGCAGGCCACTATCAGATCATCCATGATCTTAATAATTCATGGAGCAGGCTCGAGGGGCTGAATGAACTACTCCTGCTCCTTGCTCATAGGTTCGTATGTACAAACACGCACACGGACACAGTGGCGTGGTTGGGGGCAGATCCAGGTGTTTTACAACTATGGAGGGCAACAGTGCTTGAACCACAAAAAAGAATGTGAGTTTATACGATTTCCAGAATCCAGAATACGAGTCCAATGAGGAACTCATTCACCCAGGATTACGAATTCACCTGGCTGAAGTGCAGAGCCATATAATTCGCTTTACAGTTGGTGCTGATACCACAAGATATAGTAGGTACACAGAGATTGCCTAGGTTGTGCAAGAGAAAATAGAAAATCTTCGAACAGAGAGAGACTTGAACAACAGGCTGCAAACTGGAGCGGTCTCTTGGTGATTCCCAAGTTCAAGGCAAGTTAGCAGGCTGCTTTTGAAGTTAAAGATGTGATGTTAGCACTGTCCAAAGATGCCACATTATTGTATCATGTGATATCACATCGATGGTTAATTGTTAATCAACACTCAGCTTCTCTGCTGATGGACAGGATTCTATTATTCGTACTTCACAAAGACAACAGTGGTTATTAGCATCTCTTCCAGTGTAATGAATTTCAACATCTCTTTTACTTGATATTCCCAGTTGGGGAAGCCAGTTCAACTGCACTTTGTCGGCGTTCATTGAATATGAGGCATCGGTACAATGATATGTGAGATTCTACAAGCTGAGCAAAGATTTTTTTTTTACTGTTGGAGTTCCTGGTGGTTATTCCCAGGACAAACGCTGTGCTAATGTGACTTGTAGCAGACTTCTTTTTGTTAGTTCAACAGAAAATCCGTTTTAAAAAAAACAACAAGAATAGGATTTTGAACATACAGCGTTCTTGTTCATGATGGAAGAAACCAGCATAATTCATAATTGTAGGTGTTGTACAGCTGAAGACCAAGCGCTGATCGTCGCAGAACCATGACAGTTACAGCTTATTATGACTTTTTCTTGAAACCTGGGTGCAACTGGGAAGGCCAATATTTGTGCCCACCGCTTTTGCTCTTGAGAGCAGTTAATTGTCAACCACAACGTTGTGGGTCAGTGTAGGCTGAACTAGTTCCAGCATTTCTGCTCTCTTAATTGAATTTTTAATTGTACCAGTTTCCGATGTATGATTTGAGCCCATTCTCACAAATCATTAGCTTCTGAATAACTGGTTCAAGGAAAGCACCGCGACAGAGCACCTCCCTCCAAATGTTTCACTAAATTTTATTCCCCTCTCTCTATCCATGAATCAAGTATCATTCCAAGTAAATATGTTACTGCAACTTCCATTCATCGTAATTTCCTGTAAGAGCTTCTGTGTACGTCACCTTATCGTATGTTGCATTCACTAGTTTCCCATTATGTATCTTATTTAGGGCATAAGACAAACCGATTTGTCAAAGAATGTTATGGTCAAAATTCCAAACTGCCCTGCAATTCTTTGATTTCCTATTAAATTCATTGCATTCCCATGGTGCAGAAAATGTATCCTTTATTAGCAGCAAACAGTTCTGATGTAATTTAAATCTGATTCTGAATTTTGATTTTATTGACACTCTAACAATTCGAGGTGGGTGAGAAGGGCCTTCTCTCAACATACATTATGCATTCTACTCAAAACGGAGATCAGCTGAACTTCAACTAAATCCAGCGCAAACCACAAGTCAATGGATAGGGATGCAAATCAAAGTGTCTTTGTAATAGCTGGCGGGGCGGGGTTAAGCCTGGGGCCGTTGCTGTCCTTTCGGCACACCGTTCACCACTCCTCTGTTTCCTTTCACTCGTCAAACTTCTTACCATGCTGTCAAAGAAGATTGTGGTCAACATTCCTAACTGCACTGTTAGCAGGGTCCTATAATAAATTCTCACATTTTGCCTACGACTGATGTTGGGCAAAATGGCCGATAATTCAGGGTTTTGTCCTTTTATTTCAAAATTTCCAGTGATATTTGCTACGTTGTAATCCTATTGATCTGCAGCTATTTGTTTCAAATGCAGAGGGTTAAATTTGTCTCGTCCAACGACATCTGTCGCGACTTTGGCACATGAAATAAAAGTTGCAGTGGCAGCATTGTAAGAAGTTTCACACGTGACAAGAAACAGCGGAGTGGTGAACGGTGTGCCTAGAGGACAGCCACAGCCCTGACCCGCCACTTATTATAAAGGAACTTGGATTTGCATCTCTGTCTATTTACATGTGGGTTCGTGTTGAATTTAGTTTAAGTCCAGGTGATTTTCGTTTTGAGCATTATGCAAAATTTATGTTTAGAGAACGCCCGTCATCCTCCCCACCCCGCTCGAATGTTTGGATTATCAATAAAATCAAAAATCAGAATCAGATTTAAATCATTTCAGAATTACATGCTGCTAATATAATACACATTTTCTGTTCCGTGGGGAGTGCTGTGGGTGTAATTAGAATCAAAGAATTGAAGAATCAGATAATCTCAGAGTTGCTACGGTGCTGGAGGACTTCATTCTGCCTACCGTGCTTCACTGGCTCTCCGAATGAACATTATGACTCAGTGTCATTCTCCTGTTTTTTTTTTACCTGTAACCCTAAATATTGTTTCTATTTAAATAATCATCCACGATTGAACCTGCAACCACATCACATACAGGCAGTGCATTAGAGTACGGAACCACTCGCTGAGCGAAGAAGTCTTTTTCTTTTCTCAGATCGCATGTGCTTCATTCGCAAATCTGCCCCTCTCGCCCTGCATCCTTTTACGAAATTTAACTGTTTACCCCATTTACTCTGTCCACCAATAACCCCAGCCAACCCCCATGATTTGAACACCTCCATCTGAACTCCTCCTTTCCCACTCCTCCCCAACTGAAAATGTCCCAAATGCTGCAAAGTATCTTCATGTTCCCTGGAACCATTCATGTGAACCGCTTCTGCGCACTCTCCGATGCGTTCACATCATACCTAAATTATGGCGCCCAGAACAGTACACAATACTTCAGCTAAGGTCTAACTAGTGTCCTGTGCAAGTCCATCATAAACCCGTTGCTCGAGCAATCTTTGCCTCTATTAAGAAAGCCTAGGATGCTTCATACTTTATTCGCTGACCCCTCCACCTGCTCTGACACCTCAAAAGCCTTAGGCGTATATTCACACAGATCCTTATGCGCCTGCATAACTTTTAGGGTTGTATCATATTTTTATTGCCTTTCCGTGTTCTGCCTACCAACGTGAATTAACTCACACAGCTCTGCATTGAATTTTATGCGCCTCCAATTTGAATACTCCAACAACTTCTCTATTTTCTTTGAGGTACTTCACTTTCCTCAAAACAGTTTTGAATGCTTCCAACTTTCGCACCGGTCATTTCCCATGAGATAAAACTTTTCCAACAAATCTGTTACACGGCACGGTAACGAATGCCTTTGGGAAGTCAATGTACACAATATTAACAGCAATACCCTAATCAAACCTCTGTTATTTCTGCAAGAAAAAACTACAGCAAGTTAGTTAATGCGAATTTCCCTTGAGAAATACATGCTGCATTTCCCAATGAACCCACATTTTTCGGGCATGTCAGTTAGTTCTGTCACGAATAATTGTTTGTCGAAGTTTCTGCACCACTGAAGTTAACCCGGATTGTGTCTGATTGTTGGGATTACTTAAATCCTTGGTTGCACAATGGCACAATGTTAAAAATTAGCTAGTCCTCTTGAACCAGCCCTGAGTCCAGGGAAGACGGAAAGATTATGGCCATTGCCCCATGCCATTGCCACTGCCACTTCCTTCAATATCCTTGAATGCATCTGCTCCGCCCCGGTGACGTGTCAAATTTAAGATTAAGACTGATAGATTATGCAATGCCTCCTCCTTATGAAATGTGGTTCCATCTCGTCACAGACCTTCCTCCTCTGACTATGACCTGGGTACCCATGCGTCCTTGGTAAAGACAGATGTAAAATATTAATTTAACACCTCAGCCACGCTCCCTGACTCGATGTCTAAATCCCCTTCCTGGTCCAGAATTGGCCCTACTCTTCCATTTACCAATCTTATACTATGTATTTCCCCATAGAATACTTTGGGGAACCCCCTTTCTGTTGACTGCCAGTCTTTTCTCATAATCCCTCTTCACTTCTCCTATTTGTTTCTTCGCCTCTGTTCTGATTTTCTTCAATATTCAGCTTGGTTCTCAATTGTAATTTCTACCTGGCATCTGTCATATGTACACGTTTTCTTCCTTATCTTAATTTCGAGCTCATTATTTTTCTTTCAGTCAGGAAGCGCAGGAATTGTTTGCTCCATCGTTGTGTTTTGAAGGAACATGGCATGCATGTGCCTAAACCATTTCTTCTTTGAAGGTAGCCCATTCTTCAGCGACAGGTTTTCCCGCCATCCTTTTGTTCCAGTCAATCGGGCCCAATTATGTTTTTCTCCCATTAAATTCTACTCTTCCTCGGTTAATTATTCTTTCTCTGGATTGTCCATTGTTTGTTTTCTGCAGTAAACATAAACCTTACTATGCAATGCTAAATGCTTTCTTAATATTTCGGGTGACACTTAGACTATTTGTCCATCGTAGCTGCATGGAACAAGTCTAACAGTACCTACTTTCTTGTTCGACTGGAAAAACACTGCTGAAGTAAATTCCCCTGAACACCTGAAGTCACTCTCGCAGCTCTCATTTCTCTCTGCCCTTTCACAGTACCATGCACCAGTCTATCTTCGGATAATTAAAGGCCCATTGCAGCTACTCTTTACTTTTGCACCTCTCTGTAATTTCCCTGCGGTAATGTTCTGCTATACCCTTCACCCAAGTTCCTGGCCTGTAGACGACTCTGAGCAATGTAATTGCACCCTTTTTGCTCCTTAGCTCTAGTGAAATTGGATCTGCAATTGAACCCTCTGGGGCACCCTCATTCACTGACAGAAAAATTTTCTCCTTTACAATGCAGCCACCCCTGTTCATTTTCTTCCTTTCCATAACACTTTGTACACTGGTATATCGAACACCCAGTCCTGTCCTTCCTTGAGCCAGGTCAATATGATCACCAGAACAAAATAAGTCTGATTGACAATCTGCACTCGCAACTGGCCAATTTCATTTACTATACACTGTGAATTAACACACATGCAATCTAACACTGATTGAGACTTCATTATTTTTCCCTTACTCCTAAACCTTGTGTTAATTGATTAGTCTCTATACTCCTGCTGTCAGTCTCTCCCAGTATTTTGTCACCATGAAATTACTTTCTAGTATTCTCTCCATGGTTCCATACCCTTGTGCCTTAGCTTAATTCCCTAGCTAAAAAAAAAACACACAAGAAAATCAACCCTCACTCTGTTCAGGTGCAATTTATTCCAGTATGTACAAGTGTCATCTCCGCCATAGACAGTGTCAGTGTCCCAGGCACATAGGGCTCTGCCTCCTGCACCAGATTTCCAGCCACACATTCATCTGTGTTATTCTCAGTCTTCTGTATTCACTTGCTGTGGCATTGGGACTAATTCCAATGTTTGATATTATTCAGCACGTTTTATGATTTGATTAGCGTAACAATGAGATCGACTGGATATTGTATAGCATTTTTCTGTTCCTCATGGTATTTAGACAATGCAAGAGCGTATATCCAGGTCTTGCTGCAGGAAACGAGCAGTTTAAACATCTTTGCTGTTTGCCACTGTTGGAAGAATAAAACAAAATATGTCTTGTAAATTATATATACAAGCGGATCACCCTGAGGAGAATAAAACTTCCACTGATGAGTAAAAGGATGGAATTCCTTCGGGTTTGCATCTCCGGATCCTTGCACACCAGCTGGGGAGAGACCTAGTCCAGTGTGAGAAAAATCCAGAATGAGCGTGGGCATTGGCAATTTGGTGCACAGTGGGTATTTGGTGCAGAGGGGAAGCTGTGCTTTTTGCATTTTTTCTTTGCTATCCAACATCTTAAATAATCAGAGAATGGTATTGCCCTGCTGCAGCAATAGAGACCTCAATGGTGAGGAATGACTGGTTAGTCGTGGATTATATCAGATCAGTATTTACTATTATTATCACATATATTAAGCTATTGTTGTCGTTCATAGTTTGTACATTCTGTAGTAGCGAGGATCAGGAAATAAGGGCCCAGAGTAATTAATTTAAATTTTTTTGGCTTTAGAGCTGCATTGGCGGTTGGGGACACTGTGCTGCATCCGTGAGTCTGAGAGCTCAACAATAGCACATTTAGTGAGCTGGTCGCACTGCAGCTGAAGGGACCTGAGGAAGGAAGGGAATGGGTGACCATCAGCCAGACCAAAAAAAAACATGCAGGAAGCTCAGAAGTTCTCTGGTGTACCCACTCACACATCGGAATTCCATTTTGCAGGCTGATTTTGGAGGGTCGTCCAGGGTGTAAAGGCAGAGCCAAACATCTGGCACCACAAGCAACCGGTCTGTAGAGCAGAGGAGGAAGAGAGGAAGAGCAATAGTATTAAGGGATTCTATAGTCAGGGGAATCGTTAGGTGCTACTGTGGCCGCCAACATTACTCCAGGATGGTGTGTTGCCTCCCATGTGCCAGGTTCGTAGATGTCACTGAACAGCTGCAGGACATCCTGAAGGGGGAGGGTGATAAGGCAAGGGGTCATAGTACTTGTTGTTACCAATGACATAGATAAAAAGAGGGATGATGTCTTGCATCAAGAATTCAGGCTGTTAGACAATAGACTCAAAAACAGGATCTCTTGGTTTGTAATCCTTGGATTACTCCCAGTGCCACATGCTAGCAATCTCAGCAATAGGAGAAGAGGGTAGATGAATACGTGGCTTAAGAGGTAGTGCAGGAGGGATGGTTTTAGATTGCAGCATCTTTGGGACCGTTTCTGGGCAAGTTGGGACTTGTACAAACAGGATGCTCTATATTTGAACCAGAACAGGACGAACATCCTTGAGGGCGGGTTTGCTAGTGCTGTTGGAAGGAGTTCATACTTATTCAGCAAGATGTGGGGGCACAGAATTTTACCTAATTAGGGACAGATTACAATTCAGTAAAACATTCAAGCCAGAGGGAGTACAGCTGCATACAGTTTCAGGGGATTAATGCAGGGCTCGATGGCCTCTACTTTAATTCCAGGAATATTACAGGTGAAACTGATGAGTTAAAGGTGAGGATTGACAGGTGGTATTGTGATTCAGTAGCCATCACAGAGAAATGATTGAGCGAGGGGCTGCATTGGATGCTCAACATTACGGGATATAGAATCTTCAGGCGAGATAGTGGAGGGGTAAAAGAGGAGGTGGCATTGCATTATTAGTTAAGGAGTCAGTAACTGCAGTATCCAGAGACATTATCTTGGAGGAGGCATCGAAGGAAGCTTTGTGGGTAGAGCATAGGAATAAAAAATAGGCAGCCACATTGTTAGGTGTTTATAATAGACTGCCAGATAGTCAGCGGGAAATTGAGGAGCAAACATGTGCACAATCTGCTTAGATGTGTAAAAACACTAACAATAAGTAATTACATTCTCCAATGTTAATTGACGTAGACGCAATGTTAAACGCTTGGAGGGAGTGGATTTCTTGAAATGTGTACAGGAGAACTTTCAAGGTTAATGTGTATAGTGTCCAACAATGGACGGCTCTTAGCTGGACCGAATTCTGCGGAATAAAGCCGGACAGGTGGCTGAGGTACTAGTGGGGGAGCATTTTTTTGTGATAGCTACCACAAAATGGTGCAATTCAAGCTCGTTATGGAAAAAGACATAGGCAAGTTTCAAAAAAAAATGTTTTCAATTGGAGGAGAGCGGCTTTGGTAAAATAAGGCAAGACCTAGCCAAGATAATTTGGGAACAGCTACCTGTGGGGATTACTACAACATATCAGTGGGGAGGGTACAGGCTCAACATGTTTCCACCAGGGTGATAGGAAGCAAGAAGAAGCGCAGAGAGCTTGGAATGACCAGAGATATGGAGGATGAGATGCTTTTGGAAGGTAGCAGCGGAACAAATCAGCAGAGGCATTATTGGAGTACATAAAGTGCATGTCGGAGCTTAAAAACGCTATCAGGAGAGCAAGGCAGTTAACGTTTCGAGTCCATCTGACTTTTCAACAAAACTAAGTAAAAATAGAAAAGATGTGAAATATAAGCTGGTTTAAGGGGGGGCGGGGGCGGATGTAAAGCTGGATAGAAGGCCGGTGATAGGTGGAGATAGCCAAAAGATGCCATAGACAGAAGGACAAAGAGGTGTTGAAGGTGGTGATATTTTCTAAGAATATTTTCAATCCTGGCATCAGTTTCGACATATGTACTGACAATATGTACCTGGAACTCGGGATCATGACTCTCGATTAGCCACCTCCTCAGTGTTATCAGAATGTGACAATCTGTTGGATATGATCTGCCATTCATTGCAGTTATACATGGAGGGAAAAGTTTATTGATCAACTTAAGCCGCAGCCAGAACTCTAAATGTGAAACCGACGCCAATTCGAAACCCTGGTTGCTGTCTTAGGCTGAATAAAATGTTGTGTAACCTCTGGTTCTCCGTTTCCGAACTTCTGGCCTCATGTCTTCGCCATTATAAAGAGACACTTCCTTCTAGATGAACACAAGCATACACCCAATCTATGCCCATCAGCCATTGAAACCTGCAATTGCATATAGCTATTTTGAGACACTGCGTGCCTTCCTTCAACCCGCCACCTCTTCAGCCCTCTGGTAGTGGCCTCTCTGTGGGACTTCAACTGATCTTTGCCAGGCATTCCAAACCATTCGGAACCAAAGAACCCTGAAATGCACTATCTTCTTCATATCCACCAGCAACTCCCAGTGAACTATTTTGCTCTATATGTTTTGTGCATCTACAAATTTCCAATTGATGGCATCATTCAGAAACATGGGAACAGCTGATTCATGTAGGCAGACGGCATCAGATTTAGCACTGGGCTCCCTTTTACGTGACAACAGCTGTCTCTGTAGTATCACGTTCGCGTTTTCATTTTCCACGCACTCACCATAATCCTATCTGTGTAAATGTCTCCAGACCTGCCATCCTGCCCTTTGCCCACAATTCAATATTTTAGTTCTTTGAAATGTGACTCTGTGTAAATCCACTCTCTGTTTGCTTCAAACTTGTCAATCTTATTTTCTTTCCAGCGATTGCGGTGCACACTCCAGCATTCCTCCTAAATCCGATCTCCATCATCCACCTCGTGCATCTTTTCCGTCCAGATAACTATTTTTTTATTGCATTGAAGTCCATTTTTCTGAATAGCTAGTTGTTTTCTTTTGTCTTTGGATAAATGAATCCTTGCATTTAGGCCTGTAAAATGCCCTCGGATATGTTTTTTTTTAAATTCATTCAAAGGATTTGTGCTTTGGTGGCCGGGCCAACATTTATTGCCCATCCCTAGTTCCCCTTCAGGAGGTCGTGGGGAGCTGCCTTCTGAAACCGCTGCAGTCCATGTGGTTTCGCTACACTCACAGGACTGTTATTAAGGGCTTTCCAGGATGTCAACCCTGCGACATTGAAGGAATCGTGATATATTTCCATTCAGAATGGTGACCTACTTGAAGGGGGAATACCAGGTGGTGGTGTTCCCATCCATTTGCTGCCTGTATCCATCAAGATGGTGGTGGTTGTTGGTTTGGAATGTGCTGTCGAATGAGCCTTAGTTAGTACCTGCAGTGTGACTTGTAGATGGTGCAGACTAGTGCAAAAGCTTGTCGGTGCTGGAGGGAGTGAATGTTTGTCATTGTGGTTCTAATCAATCCGGCTGCTTGGCCCTGGAAGGTGCCAAGTTTCTTGGGCGCTATGGGAGCTGCATTATCCAGGCAAGTGGAGATTATTGCATCATTCTCTTCAATTGTGCGTTATGGATGGACAACAGGATTTGGGGAGTCAGGAGTTGACTTACTGCTTGCACTATTCCTAGCCTCTAGCCTGATTTTATACCCGTGGTATTTATATGGCTAGTTCAGTTCAGTTATGGTTTAATTGTAACCCCAGGATGTTGACAGTGGGAGATTTAGTGAAGGCAATGTCATTGAACACAAAGGGGCGAATGCTGGATTCTCCCTTCTTGCAGATAGCCATTGCTTGACACTTGTGTGGCGTAAATGTTAATTATCACTTGTCAACCCAAGCATGGATATTTTCTAAGTAATGCTCCAATTGGATATGGACTGTTTCAGTATCTGAGGAGTCGCTAATGCTGCTGAATATTATAGAATCATTAGTGAAGTTCCCAACTCCTGGTCTTATGATGGAATAAAGGCCGTTGATGAAACAGCTGAAGGTGGTTTGCCCGAGGACATTACCCTGAGGAATCCTGGCCGTGATGTTCAGTAGCTGAGATGACTGACCTCCAACAACCACAATCATTTTCATTAGTGCTGGTTTTTATTGCAACCTGCAGAGAATTTTCACCCTGATTCCCACTGACTCCAGTTTTGAAAGGTCTCTTAAAAGCCCCACTCAGGCAAATGTTGTTTAGATGTCAAGAGAAACCACTCTCCCCTCTACTCTGCAGTTCAGCTCTTATGGTCATGTATGAATCAAATCTGCATTGCGGTCAGGAGCTGATTGGCCGTGGCGGAACCCAAATTAGGCGTCAGTAAGTAGCTTATTGCTAAGCAAGTGACACTTGATAGCAATTTTCATGGCCCTTTTCATCATTTTGATTATCGAGTGTTGACTGATGGGGCGGTGATTGACCCGATTGTATCTGTCCTGTTTTTAGCAGACAAGACATGCCTGGAAAATTTTCCACATCACCGGATAGATGCCAGTGTTGCAGTTATACCTGAACAGCTTGGATGGAGGCACGGCATGTTCTGCAGCACACGAATTCAGTTCTATTGCTGGGATATTGTCAGAGCACATCGCATTTTCAGTGTCCAGCGCTTTCAGCCATTCTTCATATCACGTGGAGTAAATCGAATTGGCTGAAGAATGGCAAATGTGATGTTGTCGACATCCAAAAGAGGTTGATGTCAATAGGGTGGATAATTTGTTCATATTTTTGTTGTCGGGGCGTAGGTTGTGTGGTCAACATTATCTTGATTTGCCATTGTAATATATTTCTCTACTATGATGTATATCACTCTGCATGATACCAGTGTTCTGATTGTTTTCTTCAGCTCACTTCAGTTGCTTGCCTTCCCTGTGGAACATATTTCAGACTTATATCACTGTTCACTATAGGCAACGACAAACAGATCTCGAAGAGAATGATTTAAATTGCGAATTTGTATTCATACAATATTGGCTTTCACTGGATTTTATATTGATATGTTCAGCTGTTTCCGCAAATCAGACCTACTTGCTTTACGATGCTGCTGGATGCACCCACACCATTTTCCCCATAACTATTAGTACAACTTCCACAATTCACCAATGAGCTTTTATGACCTATTCACTGGTGAGCAAGTGGTGTTAGAGCAATTGATATTAATGGAGTAAGCGTGGAAAGCTAAATAGGGCGATCCATGTGAAATTGTGAAGGAATAGAAAGAAAGCATTTTTTTTTCCATAGACGCGAGGGAGGTAAATACAATACCGGCGCTATTTTGGAGGTCAGTTGAACAACATAAAAAGGGGAAAGATGCTGATTCCCAGTAAATGTTACATTTCCTGCTCGGTTTGCAGCTGAAGGAGCAACATGGAAGCTGTACAACATAATAAAAAGAAAATACGGCGGATGCTAAGAAGATACACCATTTTGGAATCCAAACATTAACACTTTCACTCTCCAAACATGCAGCCAGGCCTGTTAGGTTCTGCCAGCATTTTTCTTTTCGCAAAGTTGTATGCTATGCCTTGTTTCCGAACGGGCTTTCTGAGAATGTAGCCAAAAACACCATTCTATCTTTACAACGAATACCTGAAATCTGAGAATATGATATAGATCAACATAATAGGAGGCTTTGTTCAATTTCTCTATAACTTTCTTCCATACATCCAGCCCTATATGTATCAGGATAAAATAGGATTCTGGAGAGTACGCTGAGTCATGTAATGGTATAAAGAGACGGGTGAAGGAAAAACGTCAATGTGGTATATTTAATGGCAGAAACAGTATGATGTGATATGGGTGGATGAAGGATTTGCAAACATTTGGAATGGGTTTCTGGGAATGTCACGCAGGCAAATCAGACATTTAGGTTTAATTCTAGAAGGAAGTGCAAGGCGGCATCCAGAAAATAACATGGCAGTTTTGGTTATGACAGACCATAACGAGTCTCTGCAATAATTTGAGATGTGACGAACATTCGTGCAAAGTCTAGGGTTCAGGCTTTGAGAGACAGTAACGAGAAGGGTGACAGGTACTCTGTTAATTAAGAAGATAGAAGGCACAATTTTCCTGTACGGATTAAATTAAAGAAGATAACAAGAAGCGTTATAACACCAGATGAATTCAAGGCAAAATAGTGCGGGTGGTGGAAATCTGAAGACAAAACAAAAAATGCTGGAAATAGTCAACTTCTTACTTAACCGAGATTTCCCATGCATGGTGGTTGACAGGTCTCTCAACCGTGTCGACCCATCAGATTCAGCTCTGCTCTTACATATTCCTCTGCCTTTCAGAACCATGATAGGGTCCCCCTCGTCCTCACTACTGACCCCACCAGCCTTGGCATTCGTACAGTCATCCTCCACCATTTCCGCCATCCCCAGCAAGAAGCCACCTCCAAATACATCCTCTCTTCACTCCAGCTCCCAGTTGGAATTCCGTCAGGATCATTCCCTGTGCGACACCTTGGTTCCATCGTCTATCAAACCCGATACATCAACCCTTTCTCACGGCACCTTCCAATGCAATAGGAGAAGGTGGTGACACCTGCCCCATTGCTTCCCCCTTGACTACCATCTAAGGGCCCAAAAACTCCTTTCAACTGCAGCAGTGCTTCACTTGCCCTTCGCTCGATTTGATCTGCTGCATTCGCTGCTCCCATTGCGACCTTCCCTACATTGGGAGACAAAACACAGGCTGGTTGGCCATTTTGTGGAACATCTTCGGTCAGTCCACAAGCAAGACCCAGACCTTCATGTTGCTTGCCATTTGAGCACACATTCCTGCTCCAATGCCCACATGTCCGTCCTTGGCCTGCTGCAATGCTCCATTAAAGCTGAACTGATACTGAAGGAGCAGCACTTCACCTTCGGATTATGCACATTTCAGCCTTCCAAACGTAACATTGAGTTCAACAACTTCAGACAACGAACTCTCTCCTCCATCCCCACCCCCCTTTTTTACTCCCTCATCCTCCCCCCCCCCCACCCCCTCCACGCCAATGTTTCTATATTCATTTGTATTTTTAAATGCTATTCATTTATTTATTTATTCCGACGTATTTTCATGATTATTCGTCCTTTAAGTTTATCACCATTTTTATTCATTGTTTATCACCAGCTTTTAGACTTTTCGTACTTTTTTTCCACCACCGTGCCCTGACCCCACCCCAGTCCCACTATCCATGCCTGGAGTTCTTACCCCCGTCCTGCCATTATCACATTCTGTTTTCCGTTCTTAATGTAAGCATTAACACCTCCTTCAGCCAGTATCACCACTAATATCAAATCTCTCTCGCAACCTCTCATTTGTTTCCACCTTTTGTTAGCCTTCTAACTAGCTTTGGCTGTTCCATCCCACCCCGCCACCAACCCCCACCCCCCACCTTAACCAGTGTGCATGTCACCACATTTTTGCTTCCCATTAGCACTGAAGAAAATTCATAGGCACTCGAAACTTTAACTCTGTCTTTCTCTCCACAGATGCTGTCAGGCATGCCGTGTGTTTCCACCAAATAAAATAAGTCCTTCATTCAGGGACGAAGCAAATTCACATGTGAATGGACTGCAAGTAGTTGGTGTACAGATACGATTCCAAAGATCGAAGTTCAATTAAAATTGAAATTAAGTTCAATTAAAATACTGTGACCCATGAGGAGGTTAGTGTCGAACTTTAAAAACAACATAGATTTTGTTGGCGGATTAGGCAGAAATGTGCCAGCTGAATTTTCATATGGAGAACTGTAAAGTGATTAGTTTTGGTAGGCAGAACGCAGAAAGGCAATACAAAATGTAACTTAAAATGGCAAAAGAGGTACAGGAGCAGGGGAATGTGAATATTTATATGCATAAATGATTGACAATGCCAGCACAGGTTCAGAGCAAAAGGAACAGAGGAGACAGTATCCTAAGTTGCATTATTAGGAGCATAAAGTGCAAAACAAAGGCACTTAAGTGGGAGAGTATCTCTATTTTGGAAATTTATTCCTGTGTGTATTTGGTGCGGAGCCTTTGCAGATTGCCAACTGTGAAAGTTACCTTTGGCTGATTTATAATTGTAATATTTAAGAAACAGAATATATCAATGGCTGATACGTTAAACCCTAGCTTCGAAATGAAGTGTCTTGACTGTATAATTTGACAGCACACCAGAATAGTCTCGAGCAGAGCAGGTAGCAAAAGCATAATTAAGGCTCAAAAAAAGACCTCGGGGAGCATAGTGAACGGAAAATGAACTGTCTGATTTGTGAATCTGTCAGCTGAGTGAGGGTTAAGACGGTGAGCATTGGTGTCCTTCTCAGGACAGCCAGGAAGCAGGGAACATGCCAGTGATTAAATACGGTTATGCAGCCTTGAAATCCACTGGGTGCGGCTTCTGAATTGGAGGTTGAGCAGAAGGGTGGTGAGCAGCCGCTTGTCCATTCTAACTTTGAGTGCTGCTTCCTTAAAAACACTTGCAAGACACTCAAGCAACAGAAAATCCTTCAATATGAATTGGAACTGCAGTGAAGGATAATCAGAAGCTATGTTCTCGAAAAACAGCAGCTGAAATTCCTGGGGAGGACGTCAGAGATCTCAATTATATTGTGACTCAGTTTTCACTTATTTCTGGTTGGGTTGATGAGAAATTGTTGGCATGAACCTTGACTGAGTCTGTCATTTAATTGAAATTGTGTGGCATGTTCAACTACAGGCTGTCTGTTAATTACTGTTCCCTTCACACTAGTTGTGCGTGTTAGAGAATTAAATAGGTACTATTGGCTGGTTGTTTTGATGGATCTTGCATGGTGATTTAGTTTTTTTTTATAGAACCGTGTAACCATGTTTGGCACATCAAATGATGCAGAAGTAGTGATCCCTCTCCAGTGTTTCCGCAAGAACTTTCAAATGACCGGTATGTCCTGTGCCTGAATCAGGCCGAGTGATGAAATGCCGCGCATTTATTCGAGCAAATCATCGTGCAACATATTGCACCATGTAATGTACGTCATAATCGTTTACTTTTTGAGAGTAACTCACCAATTCATGTATTGCAAGTATAATGGCGGGTCATAATGCGTGTCAAGTACTGTTACGCTTTAGAATGCGTTGTCAAGGCTTTATTCAATGATATCTAAGGCAATTGTGTCATTAACATTAGCAAGAAATAATTTATACTTCGCTACATTAGGCAAGTAGAGAATTTTATCCTAGCATACCTCGGCAAAGGCTCCAACTCACGCCATGCAGCCGGCTGGAAACAAACCCCATATGTTATCCGTTCAAAGGAGATTTTTTTTTCAGAAGAAGGGAAGATACGTAAAACATGAACTCTGAAATTCCGTATTTAAATATACTTAGAAAAACCCTTTGGTTTGAAGCTCATGGAAAGATGTAAATTACTTATTTATTAATCAATGCTTATCATTTACTAAATGTTTTAAATATATGCAGGTGAAGATATTCTAGATATATGTGTACCTATATATATGTGTATGAACTGTGGACAGCTGGTTTAAGCTGGGTTACTTTATCTAGAATATCGCCATCTGCATACATTTAAAACATTTAGCTTTATATAATGCTAAATCGATTTAGTGCGTGTTTAGCCGATTGCATCTCGCAGAGCCAGAGCCAACTCAAATTTATGCAAACAAAAGAGTTGTTTATAATTATGCCCAGAAAACTGTATACCTTTCAACATGCAGCAGCTTCAATTTGAAGAGCTAGCAGCAAGGAATTTGATATGCGTCATTCATTTTAACGGAATAACTTTTCAGTCTAATTACGAATAGCGCAGGTCATTAGAATGTGAAACACAATTGACTTATTCAAACATTTGGGCAATTATCTGAACAATAACGCTTCAATAGCCATGATACAATAGAACGTAGATTACAGCTACGTACATAATAGCAGCATTATGCAAATCAATGGCAGGGAAGGACTATCTGCTCACATAAATTCACTGCACCGATACTCCAGCTCCCGAAGAGCATACGGACTAATTTACAATACAGGTAACAGATTTGATTTCAAAGAAATATTCGGTCCACTAAGGAAAATACACTCAAAGTAATTATTTTAAGGAGAAACGTTTTTAATTGCTTGATTATATTTGTCCTTTATGACTACGTGGTTGATTTACTTTTAAATTTCACATCCGTTTTCTTTAAAATGTTAAAAAGGCAAGTTAAAGTGAATGCAGGACTTAAGGTTAAATCCAGGAAGTAGAATCCGAAGGAGAAAAATGAATGAACAGCTAAAAGCAGAATTACTTTCTGACACAATGTCCCGAAATTACTTTATATTCTTCATTCGTGTTGGCTGTCCCACTAATTGTTTTTAGATATCAGAAAGTTCCCAAATTAAGTGCTTTCTTCGAAAATAAAGGTGTTTGATCTCTTTCCCAGAGTGCTCCCCTTGGCTCACTGGTCAAAATATGCTCTTCGAATCAGAACGTTAATGCTTCAATGATCATTCAGAAACTTGAATTCATAATAAACGCCACTATGTCAACGCAGGAATGTGGAATGTTGAATTGCGATGTCTGTCCGCATTGAAGGTTGAGTTTAACTTAAAATTTAGACAGGCCTATCATGTCCAATGATAAAAACAAAGAGAACTGCGGATGCTGGAAATGCAAAACAAAAACAGAATTACCTGGAAAAACTCAGCAGGTCTGGCAGCATCGGCGGAGAAGAAAAGAGTTGACGTTTCGAGTCTTCATGACCCTTCGACAGAACTTGATTTCGAGTCCAGGAAAGAGTTGAAATATAAGTTGGTTTAAGGTGTGTGTGGGGGGGGGGGGGGGGGGGCGCGGAGAGAGAGAGAGAGACAGAGGTGCTTGTGTAGACAAACAAGCAGTGATAGAAGCAGATCATCAAAAGATGTCAGTGACAATGGGACAAAAGAACACATAGGTGTTAAAGTTAAAGTTGGTGATATTATCTAAACGAATGTGCTAATTAAGAATGGATGGTAGGGCACTCAAGGTACAGCTCTAGTGGGGGTGGGGGAAGCATAAAAGATTTTAAAATATTTAAAAATAAGTGGGAAAAGAAAAATCTGTAAAATTTATAGGGAAAAAAAGGGGGAAAAAAAGGGGGGAAACAGAAAGGGGGTGGGGATGGGGGAGGGAGCTCACGACCTAAAGTTATTGAATTCAATATTCAGACCGGAAGGCTGTAAGGTGCCTAGTCGGAAGATGAGGTGTTGTTCCTCCAGTTTGCGTTGGGCTTCACTGGAACAATGCAGTAAGCCAAGGACAGACATGTGGGCAAGAGAGCAGGGTGGAGTGTTAAAATGGCAAGCGACAGGGAGGTTTGGGTCATTCTTGCGGACAGACCGCAGGTGTTCTGCAAAGCGGTCGCCCAGTTTACGTTTGGTCTCTCCAATGTAGAGGAGACCACATTGGGAGCAACGAATGCAGTAGACTAAGTTGGGGGAAATGCAAGTGAAATGCTGCTTCACTTGAAAGGAGTGTTTGGGCCCTTGGACGGTGAGGAGAGAGGAAGTGAAGGGGCAGGTGTTACATCTTTTGCGTGGGCATGGGGTGGTGCCATAGGAGGGGGTTGAGGAGTAGGGGGTGATGGAGGAGTGGACCAGGGTGTCCCGGAGGGAGCGATCCCTACGGAATGCCGATAAGGGGGGTGAAGGGAAGATGTGTTTGGTGGTGGCATCATGCTGGAGTTGGCGGAAATGGCGGAGGATGATCCTTTGAATGCGGAGGCTGGTGGGGTGATAAGTGAGGACAAGGGGGACCCTATCATGTTTCTGGGAGGGAGGAGAAGGCGTGAGGGCAGATGAGCGGGAGATGGGCCGGACACGGTTGAGGACCCTGTCAACGACCGTGGGTGGAAAACCTCGGTTAAGGAAGAAGGAGGACATGTCAGAGGAACCGTTTTTGAAGGTAGCATCATCGGAACAGATGCGACGAAGGCAAAGGAACTGGGAGAATGGGATGGAGTCCTTACAGGAAGCGGGGTGTGAGGAGCTGTAGTCGAGGTAGCTGTGGGAGTCGGTGGGTTTGTAATGGATATTAGTGGACAGTCTATCACCAGAGATTGAGACAGAGAGGTCAAGGAAGGGAAGGGAAGTGTCAGAGATGGACCACGTGAAAATGATGGAGGGGTGGAGATTGGAAGCAAAATTAATAAATTTTTCCAAGTCCCGACGAGAGCATGAAGCGGCACCGCTTCATGCTCTCGTCGGGACTTGGAAAAATTTATTAATTTTGCTTCCAATCTCCACCCCTCCATCATTTTCACGTGGTCCATCTCTGACACTTCCCTTCCCTTCCTTGACCTCTCTGTCTCAATCTCTGGTGATAGACTGTCCACTAATATCCATTACAAACCCACCGACTCCCACAGCTACCTCGACTACAGCTCCTCACACCCCGCTTCCTGTAAGGACTCCATCCCATTCTCCCAGTTCCTTCGCCTTCGTCGCATCTGTTCCGATGATGCTACCTTCAAAAACGGTTCCTCTGACATGTCCTCCTTCTTCCTTAACCGAGGTTTTCCACCCACGGTCGTTGACAGGGCCATCAACCGTGTCCGGCCCATCTCCCGCGCATCCGCCCTCACGCCTTCTCCTCCCTCCCAGAAACATGATAGGGTCCCCCTTGTCCTCACTTATCACCCCACCAGCCTCCGCATTCAAAGGATCATCCTCCGCCATTTCCGCCAACTCCAGCATGATGCCACCACCAAACACATCTTCCCTTCACCCCCCTTATCGGCATTCCGTAGGGATCGCTCCCTCCGGGACACCCTGGTCCACTCCTCCATCACCCCCTACTCCTCAACCCCCTCCTATGGCACCACCCCATGCCCACGCAAAAGATGTAACACCTGCCCCTTCACTTCCTCTCTCCTCACCGTCCAAGGGCCCAAACACTCCTTTCAAGTGAAGCAGCATTTCACTTGCATTTCCCCCAACTTAGTCTACTGCATTCGTTGCTCCCAATGTGGTCTCCTCTACATTGGAGAGACCAAACGTAAACTGGGCGACCGCTTTGCAGAACACCTGCGGTCTGTCCGCAAGAATGACCCAAACCTCCCTGTCGCTTGCCATTTTAACACTCCACCCTGCTCTCTTGCCCACATGTCTGTCCTTGGCTTACTGCATTGTTCCAGTGAAGCCCAACGCAAACTGGAGGAACAACACCTCATCTTCCGACTAGGCACCTTACAGCCTTCCGGTCTGAATATTGAATTCAATAACTTTAGGTCGTGAGCTCCCTCCCCCATCCCCACCCCCTTTCTGTTTCCCCCCTTTTTTTCCCCCTTTTTTTCCCTATAAATTTTACAGATTTTTCTTTTCCCACTTATTTTTAAATATTTTAAAATCTTTTATGCTTCCCCCACCCCCACTAGAGCTGTACCTTGAGTGCCCTACCATCCATTCTTAATTAGCACATTCGTTTAGATAATATCACCAACTTTAACTTTAACACCTATGTGTTCTTTTGTCCCATTGTCACTGACATCTTTTGATGATCTGCTTCTATCACTGCTTCTTTGTCTACACAAGCACCTCTGTCTCTCTCTCTCTCTCCGCGCCCCCCCCCCCCCACCACACACCTTAAACCAACTTATATTTCAACTCTTTCCTGGACTCGAAATCAAGTTCTGTCGAAGGGTCATGAAGACTCGAAACGTCAACTCTTTTCTTCTCCGCCGATGCTGCCAGACCTGCTGAGTTTTTCCAGGTAATTCTGTTTTTGTCTATCATGTCCAATGTTCGCTTGACAATCATTGTAAAAAAAAACAGTATTCCACTGGTGTCCTGGCCAATGTTTATCTCTAATCATAAACAATTAAAAGCATTGGATGCTCATGCATTTTCATTGTTATTTGTGGCAACCTGATATATTGTCTGCCTCAATTATTGATGCTAAGATAATGGGCCTGTAATTAGATTTACATACAAATAAATGAGGCTCCTCCGTTAGTTACCAATACAACTTGGCCTCTCGTTGCGTGTGGAAATCGTCTACTCTTTGTCTATCCATCCCAACCTGAGCGTACTCTGTTCTCTTATCTTCATAATTAGACTTTGCAGCTTTCATTGAGCCTGCCATATCGAGCAGGCTCACCTCACTATCGGATGTTGCTGTCTTGGTCTAAAAAAACAATGATTCTGGAAATCCTTAGTGCAATAGTTCAGCTGATTGTCGTCTAACGTCAGGCAGAGCCGTTAGAATAGACAAGGCATTGCAAAATTAGTGCAAATATAAGAGATTACCAAAGCAACATTAAATGCATTTTATGCACTAAAACGCATATCCTGTTACTTGCAGTTGCGCTGTGTCTCCATGTTTTGCTTTTAATACCCACCTGGGCATAAATTGTCCTTTCTTGATGCTTTGGTCTTGAGGCCTTCTGAAACTTGTTCATATCTAGTGCAGCATAGGGCGCCATCACATCGCTTGTTTTCTGCGAGGATTGAAAGGTAAGTATGTATAAGCATTTATGTCTATAAATGTCCACCCATATCTATGCTCATTTCTCATCAGTTGGCTTCAATTAAACCGTGACGACATAAAGAGTGAAATAAGTTATGCTTTTGGATACAAAAACAAAACGAATGTCAAGCAAATAATAGATAGATATACTTACTGAAAGACGATAAGATATTAAGAGGCAAGAGCAGGAGCTATCCATTTGCCTTTACAGCATGCTCCGTAATTAAATAACCTCGAAATGACTTTCCACATTCTCACAACATCTCCATTTCTCTAAGTTGATTTAGTAACCACAAATACATCGACCTAAACCTTGATTGTGGTCGACGATTTTGCATCGATTTTGTGGAGAATTTGTACCATTCATAGCGGTTTGAGTGAGGACATTTCTCCTCATCTCAGATCTAACTGTTCAAAACAGTATTCTGAGAATGTGAGCAAATGTTCTCGATGGCCAAAACAAAGGACTAATTTCTTAGCACTAAAGCTGTCAAGTCCCTCAAGAAGCATAAGTCTTTCAAATGGCACCTCACAATCCCCTAAACTCCAGAGACCGTAAGCCTAGTCTACGCTATCTTTTCTAACACAACTATCCCTTCGTAAAAGCAGTCTCGTGAACAATCATTGTACTCCATCTATGGCAAAAATGCCCTTCCTTAGGCAGGGTGGACAAAACACGCAGAATACTACAGACATTGTGTATTGCTATAACAGATATGTACTGGTGATCTACAAACCCCATCTCCGGAAAGGAGTATGCCATGACATACAACACCACAACTCCCGCAGACGTCCCCCGCAACGCCCAACATTCCCCAGCCAGCCCACCCGCTGGGCAATTAATTGCCGCAACTGCATGTTAACATTCTGTATTTTAAATGGTTTCGAACTGAAAGTAGAGTATCTAGTCTTGTGCTGTGCTTTCATTTGCTTCATGAGAATGATATTTCCATGAAACAGATATTAGATCTTACAAAATGTCAAGTCAGTGACAGCAAATTACTGCTCATCGATTTCAAAATATGGGGAACGGCAGACAAACAATCCTAAAGTTTGCAATACGTTTCTCCATGTCTGTTTGCCCTCGCAGTAATTGGAGGGGAGTAATAACTCCAACCAAGCAGTTCGAGGCAAAATTGTATTTCTGTCCGAAATTCCAAATTTGATGATATGATTTGGGAAGGAGGCGAATGAAGGGAACAACAATTTCGTGTTAAACGTCTCCTGGTGATCTTAACATTGTAGCAACTCCACCCCTGTGTCCATTTCCGTGGTTTTGCACAGCCTGGATCAACACACCACAATAATGCCATCTGCAGCATGTTACATTATCAAGAATGTTTTATTAATTCTGGACCCAGGAGATTCGCTGATGGAGGCCATCATCGCGCATTTCGTTTGTACTGCAATTGGGCTTGTAAAAGATGTTCAGGTGGTTGATGCGACAAATCCTTTGATGTGGACAGAGGCTGCAGATGCTCCAGAAAGGAGAAAGATGGTCGGCTTCTTTCTCTAACAAGGTTTAGCTATTTGAAGAGATCCGAAAAGTACTTGATCACTTCTACACATAGAGCTTTAATTGATAGGATTTGAAGCTGAATTCAACATGTGAAATTACAATGGTCGAGCTTGAACTTTGTTATCCTGGATCCATTCCAGAGCCAGAATATATGGTGCCCCACCAGCGACTTACCGCCTGATTTGTATGAACATTCAATTCGTATGTTAACGACCGGGACATTGCAATTACAATTCAGTTGTTTCTGACTGTTGTCGCTTACTAAAAATGTTATCTGTTACTAGGCTGCTCAATTCAATCTGCGTAATTTTGTATAAATCATTGCAGCAACCGAATAAAACATGACAATTGTTAAGTAGTCCAGAGTTCCGTCATGCAGGTGCTTAGGTTTGTGCAAATGTGGAAACGTACCTCTTCTTCAGGATGGTTGGATGTTTCGACATTGTTCTGCAGGCCTTCCAAAGAACGAATTTTAGAATGAAATAATCGGAGAAAGGAATGTGGTAAACCTACCATGAAAATCACCAGCTGTCAACCTTTTGAAAGAAATGCTTACTTTCTGACTCATTTTGTCATTAGGGAAACGATTAATCAAACACCTCTCGGCCAGTGAGAGACTTGTTGGAAAATCCAGGCGCCAAATCCCCAATGCCAGAGAACAGCAGGCATGACATGATTTCTTGGTAATTTAGCCCCTCTGGAGTACTCGTCCCTTCGGGTAGCTGGAGAATCTTAGAAAATGCCACGCCATTTAAGAAACTCGAATCTACAATTACAGTAGTAGTGATGAAAGCCATATCCAATAAAGCAGCAGTTTCAATCGTTGTAAATGAAGTGGACTGCTTTGTCGATGAAGGGCCTATCATATCTTCAAATGCATGACACACAATAATGTTAAGCAATGTCGCCGTCACTGTGTATCATGCTATTATACAAACTGTTTAGTTCCAAGCAGCTAATCTCCACATATAACATGAATAAATTGTGCGTTCTTTTTGGGATTTTATTTCGTAAGGAAGAGCAGATTATTTCTTAGCTTTTATTTTCTTTTACAGGCATGGCTTCACAATGATGACGCCCAGCACAATGAATACCAATCCGTCCAAAGCAGCTGCAGAAATCCGCAAGGAACGTGTGATTGGATCACCAGCTGGATTTAACTGAAAAATTTAAATCCTACAGTCCTGTTCAATAAATAAAGTCCAAATTTCACTTCATGTTGGGTGCATATCAGCTATAGAAAAGTACATGAGATTATTCCCATTGAGTTGCTCAGGTGGGGTCCTAAAGCGAGAGATTTTGCAGCACTTTGTCGAAAGCACAATTTACTGAAATAGGCTTCCAGCGGACATCTTCAATGGGTGATTTCTTGGTATCTGATTTTTTTTTTGCTGGAAATCTAGGGTCAATACATCAGCATATACAAGAGCCACGAATTAAGAGGGCCAGGGCAAGGTCTGGGCCAAGTGGTCTGTCGCAGTTGGTTATGCCTGGGCGGTCAAATTACATTGGCATCAACATTAAGTGTACAATAACCGACAGGCAGCACCTCTGGAAGATCAGAGCCAAGGTCACAGTGAGAGTGAATAGCATACGGATTCTGACGTGTACCAGCTGGTGCAGCGGTTTCAACAGGTCCTACACTACTTCAACCATCCTGGTCCACCCAGCAGCGGAGTAATGCTACTCACCCTGGCTTAGGAGCTACCGCATATTCTAGATATCCTGTTGCGCGAAGTTCTAATGGTTATTCTGGAACAATGAGACCAACACCGCTGGACTGGATTCCCGTGCTAACACTCATTGCACCTCCTCATGACCGTAGGGAAAATTTCCTCCGCAAATGACACTGCTGGCTGGCAGCTAGCAACGCTCTCCCACTGGCATAGGGCTTAATAAAAACATATGCAAAGCTCACTTATTGAACAGATTCCACACTATACAAACTGTTAACATTCCCACATCTTAATGACAGAAATCCTGGGTGACTGTAAACATCACAAACCAAACCGTGATAACTGATCCCTCTTTTGATGTCCCAGGTCTTTCATGGAAAATCTGGACCGCATTCCATCGTTTGAGGGCAGGCCAGCGCAGAGCTTGTTCCTCCAGTCGAACATGAGGAAGACCTCAATTTGCGACTGAGGCCATGCAAGTCACAGCATCGCCCAGAGACTGAACTTCTGCATTAAGAGATCCATTCCGGGTGGCTTCAAACCATTCACCCTCTGTTAGTTGAATACGTTGAATGGATTGTTAAACTCAGCGTCGAATTATAGCTGCTTCCCGGTCATTAATTTGAGGACGCATAGAACAATAAACTGAATGCTGGGCTACGTTTATTATTTTCTCTTAAAATGACATCATTTTCAACGTACCTTGGCTTAATCTGAACTGCGATTGTACCCGTGTTTTCTTTTGAAACAAGACTGAAGTATACGCCGCTAATACATACTTTGTGTGTGAATATAAAATAGGCAAGCACGAATCGGCAGACTCAAGATACACTTCTCTTTCGTCTGACTTAGTGCAGTAAATTTCTGTGTGTTTTTATTTAACAGCCAAAGCAGTTGTTAAAATTGAGGCATGATGCAAGTCTAGCAGGGGGTAATGAATGTAGGATACAGCGGTCGATCTGCGACAAGTTCACACTGGATCACTAAGATCTGTGGAATGCGCGGTTCCACTCCTCGAGCTTCACTCCCATTGGGATAAGAGGTACCAAGCAATAGATGCAGAGCCGATGCAACAGGATACTTGACAGAATGCCACGTACAATAAGTAACATAAAATCAATTGTGGCAAGGGGGATCACAATGTCAGTTTGCTGCAAAGATAACTGTGTCGGATAAACCACAGGTCAGTTTGAATAAGGTCCGTCACGGCATAACTACAAGAGGCCTTTTGACAGCATAAAAACAAAACACTCAGAGAAGCATGGCTTAAATAAAAAGGTCCAGCACAGAGATGTTAAATGAAAATTATGCCTTTTTAAGCTAAACGACTCCAAAAATCAACAATGTGGTAGATGTTGGGGCTGGGGTTGCTGTGGAAGTCCGTCAGAATATAAGCATACTTTTATTATAAGGCATACCATTAAATTTAGCTTTAATAGGCTTATTTCACAAATACAAATATAACAAGCTGATAGGCTGGCTTCAGCGATTTCACAGCCAATGTTTCAGATCTAAGGTCTGCAGCCCTGTTACATCCAGTTGTGAATGGTGTTGGACAATTAAGCAAGTCACTTGAGGAGGCTCAACAAATATCCCAATTGTCAATAAAGGAGAAGTCCAGCACGTGGCAAATCTTAAGGCTGTAGCATTCGCAATAGCTTCAGAGTGGATGATCCATCATGGCCTCACCCTGAGGTCTCAAGCATGATAGATGCCAGTCGTCAGCCAACTTGTTTCAATCCAAAAGATATCAGGAAATGACGAAAGACACTGGGTACTGCAAAGCATATTGGACCTGACAATGTTCCGCCAATAGTACTGAACATTTGTGCTCCAAATTGTGTCGAAGCCAAGCCAAGCTGCTCGGGTGCAGATACAATACTAGCTTCTACCAGCAATATAGAGAATTTTCCAGCTATGTCCTGCACATAAAGAGCAGTTCAAATCCAATCAGGAAAATGATCACCCAATCTGTCTATTCTTGATTACCAGCAAAGTGATAGAAGGGGTCATCAACAGTGATATCAAGCAGGTTTTGCTTCGCAATAATCTGCTCACTGATGCTGAGTTTGCGTTCCGCCAGGGTCATACAGTTTCTGACCTCATAACAGCCTTGCTTATAACATGGACAAATGAGATGAATTCCTGAGTTGAGGTGACAGTAACGGCCCTTGATATCACAGCAACATGTGTCTGAATGTGACATCAAGATGCCCTATCAAAACTGGAATCGATGGAAATGCAGGAAGCAACCATCCACTTGCTGGCGTCATACCTAGCAGAAATTAAAAAGGCAGTGATTGTTGAGGATCAGACATCTCAATTCGAGTATATAATTGCAGGAGCTCCTCAGGGTCGTTTCCTCGATCCAAACGTCACCAGCTGCTGCACTAACGACCTTCCTTCCATCATAAGACCAGAGTGGGGATATTTGCCGATGAATGCACAACGTTCATCAACATTTACAACATCTCAGATAGTGAAGCAATCCAAATCCAAATGCAAAGAAACCCGGACAATATCCAGATTGTGCTGACAAGTGGCAAATAGGTTTTGTGCCAACAAGTGCCAGGCAATGACGACCACAAGAGAGAATCCAACCATGGTCTATTGACGTTCACAGGTTTGACCACCACTGAATCCCCCACTATCAGCTATTTGGGGTTACCATTTACCTGAAACTAAATTTGAGTAAACATGTAAGAACTGTGGCTACAGAAGCTGGTCAGAATCGAGGTTTCCTGTGGGGAGTAGCTCATCTCATGACACCCCAAAACCTGTGAACCATCTACAAGCCTCAGGTCAGGAGTTAGATCGAATACCTTTCACTTAACTGTTGGTGCAGCTCCAACAACATGCAAGAAGTTTGACAACACCCAGGGCAAAATGGCCCAGTTGATTGGCAGCTCATTCACAAAATTTCTCTCCCTCCATGACCTACACACAGTGGCAGTAGTGGCACTGCAGAAATTCACCAAGACTACTTAAGCTGCACCTTACAGAACCACGACTGTTACCATCTAAAATGACAAGGGCAGCAGATGCATGAGGGCACCATGAACTAGAAGCCCCCAAAGCCTCCACTCATCCTCCCCCCACAATCCGTAACCCGCCGCCCCCCAAACCCCCTCTCCCGAACTTATTCATCATGCTGACTTGAAAAAATGTCGCCCTTCCGCCACTATTGCTACTTTGCCCAAATCTTAGAACTCACCCTCTAACAGTACTGTGGGTGGACCTAATTTTCAAAGGCTCTAGCGGCTTAAGGAGGCAACACTCCACTAACTACTCAAGGATGGCCAATTCAACTGCTGGCCTAGCCACCAACATCAACATTCCATAAATTAATAAGAAATCAAAGCGATAGGTAACAGGAAATAGCGGTTCACAGGTGTGTTCTTTTCGACAGGACATTCGCATGCAGTGGGATTCCCAAAGGAATTAGTCTAATGACTAATACTTTATTTGAAATAAGATATATCGCCAGAGCAATTTCGAAGTTCATTCATGATAGACGAAAGGGTGATAGCGACTTAGTGTGCTTTTTTGGGGAGGGATCAGGATGACACAGATGGACTGACGGTATGGTTAGATCCACTAAAAGTGTATTTTAATGCGAATATCTGAAATGCAGATTCTGAGATAAATAACAGAGGCAGTATCATCTAGTTAATACTTCATCAGGTACAAGCAAGAATAATAGAATCCGAGGGTGTTTTCACTAGCTTTTATAAATGACGGGGGAAGATCACAAGGTAATTATGGATGCTCATGGGATCAAGTCACATTTTAGGTAGTGACATGAAATAGAAAGCAAGGGAGGCGTGATAAACATTTACACACCAAGAGTTAGTCCAAAGCCGCACTACTATGCACAATCGTAGGTTACATTGTAGCAAGGCCGAGAAGACATAGAGTGGTACAGATGAAGTTTATGGAAATATGCATCCTCATTGATTTTCAAGATTTGAGAAGTTGAGTTCTCGTTTGAGCAGAAAATGTTAAGGAAACATCGAGTGGGGAATAAAATAGAATTATGAACACTTTTAATCGAGAGAGGTGGAATACGTCCATAGGGAAATTGATACGTAACTAGCAGTCATACAGTAAAGAAGTATTGGTAAAATATCAGAATGAAAAGAGTGGATCTATGTACTCATGGAGGGTTGGGAAGACCCAGAAATTTTCCACGTGAAGGGTTGTTGGGTGTAGTTTAACTTGAAACTTTCAGTAAAGACAGTTGAGAATATGCATCAGGAGAACCAACTTCCAGAGCTGTAAGTAAAAAGCTGCAAAGAGGGATTGAATTAGGCACCTGTTTCAAAGAAACGCACTGGTATTCCAGGCTGAATGTGCTTTAGGTTTCTAAAATACGTGTTTGGATAGGTGACAATGGAGTTTAACATGGCTGAAATTTGGAGTGCGCTGTGCGTCACCAGGCTCATATAAGCGGTTGGCTCGTGACACTCTAGGTGCCTTTAAATCCACTGGAAGATTCATATAATCCATCGGTTATTGGGCGAGGAAAGATATTTATCACTATTGTTGTTTTTGTGGCATCGTTATAACAAGAGAAACTGACATTCCTCGGAAGAAAATGGAGATGTCAGGAAAAGAGCATCAAAAGAACGCACATGAATCCTTTTCACGTGTCTGGGAACTGATTTTTAATGGAGTTGGCGAAACTGAGAATGCAAGAAAATAACGTTTCTTGGGGAGGAGATAAGCTGAGCAGCCGTATCTTGTGATTTAGCAAATTCCGAGCTTGACGTTAAGGTGACTGGGAGGGGGAATAACTTTGGACAGGGATGTTCACCACCTGCGATTTGTAGCTGCAAGCTGAACACCATATCACTAAAGACAAACTTTATATCGGGCCTCCCGGGTATAATTATGAGTGTCAATGTTTTACTTGATGCACAGAAAGCACTTGCACTGTAATATAGCGAGCAGAATTCCAAAATTCGTGGATGATAGAACAAAAATTGTGACGTAGTATGCAGCGTAAATAACAGTAACAACCTTCCAAATGATATAAAACAAAAACAGAATTACCTGGAAAAACTCAGCAGGTCTGGCAGCATCGGCGGAGAAGAAAACAGTTGACGTTTCGAGTCCTCATGACCCTTCGACAGAACTTGATTTCGAGTCCAAGAAAGAGTTGAAATATAAGCTGGTTTAAGGTGTGTGTGAAACCAGCTTATATTTTAACTCTTTCTTGGACTCGAAATCAAGTTCTGTCGAAGGGTCATGAGGACTCGAAACGTCAACTCTTTTCTTCTCCGCCGATGCTGCCAGACCTGCTGAGTTTTTCCAGGTAATTCTGTTTTTGTTTTGGATTTCCAGCATCCGCAGTTTTCTTTGTTTTTATTCCAAATGATATATACTGCTAAATAGTCAGTGGCTATTTAAATGTAATTTAATGTGTGCGGTCGTTGGGTGGGAAAACTTGGAGGGATAGTATAATCAAATAAATATTGTTTTGAGTTAAAAGCAGTAGAATGTGACGGTGCACATTCAGCAGTCTTTTAAGGTGACAGGGCATGATCATGGGTGCTTCGGGATATTCCTAAGATTAAGTGATTTTGTAGATAGCGACTTCAAATATAACAACACAGACACAATATTAAATTTTACAGATCACTACTGTCCACATTTCTGGGCACCGGTGTTCACCGAGGTTCTCAGGACTGGGCAAACTTTAAAGGTGGCGTTTCGACGGATGAATATCTTCGATTATTTGCAGAGATTGGAGAAGCTGTGGTGTTCTCATTGAAGTAGAGAATATTATGTAAAATGAGGTCGTGGAATAATGAAGGTTTTGAAAGGAGTGAGTACAAATGCGTAAGTCACATATTAAAAAGTATTGATCAAAAACATTGCTAAAGGGAATTTAAGGAGTGTAATATTCACCTGGAGGGTGGGGAAGATAGAGCATGATGTTGGAGCAGTTTAGTTAGAACATTTTCAAAAAAGTTTATTGAATATGTGCTTGAAGAGAACTAATTTGCAGAGTTATAGATAAAAGCAAATCTGCGTCGTGGGGCTAAATTAGGCAATTTCACGGCACTGGTATGCCAGATCTCATGTGTTTTAAAATTTTATTCCTCTATCAGAATTCTTAGCTGTGTTGGGGTCGGTGACAATATCTCTCGCCGAGGCTGAAACTTGAAGGGTCCTGTGGGTGACCAGACAGGTATATAGAGCTCTATTCCGGAGACCCTGCGTGCCTCGTAACCGGCCAGAAGCTTCATACAGTCCATCGGTCTTGGGATTTATGATGGTTTTTTTTATCCCAATTGTAGTTTTGGTGCTATCCTTGTATCAAATGAAGATAATGTTCTCTGGGTAATTGGGAGCATGGAACAGCAAGGAACACAAGTGAATGCCTTTCAGGAAGCTGAGAATTAGTGGAGTTGGTGGAACTGGTAAAATGAAATAGAGGTAAAAAAAATATTGTTTCGACATTAGAAAAGGTTAAGAGTTCAGAGTTCTGCTTAGACCAATGCCTGAACTCACGATACAATGTTGGGGACCGTATAACAGTGGGCAGGGCAGGTTTTCCTAATGTGCGCTATAGGTACCCAGATCCTAAGAAATATCCTTATTGAAGTCAATTTGAGGCCACCTTCATAAAAGTCAATCGAGGCAATTTGAAGATTTAAACGGACTAATGACAGGCGATCTTCAATGGGCTGCCCGTTTCAAGGATCATACGCTTGATTTTCTTCTCGGAAATGGTATAGGGAGGGCTGTAAATTGACATCAGATCAGTCGCCTATTTTGCGAAACGGCTAAGCGAAAATATCACCCTTTTAAGTATAAGCAGTCTGAGAACGTAAAATTTACCTCTGAATGAAACAAGGATTCCAGATGATCCCTTGCATATTGGAGATCAAAGGAATGAATGAAAATAGAGGCTGGGGGCTTAAGTGGTCATTGCTTGTCAGTAAAACAGACTGTCAAAGATCTTATATATGCCTTATGCAATACAGAGGCACAAATCATGATCCAGTAGGACAATTCATACTTCACAAAACCAAGTCAAAATAAACAAACCATCGGATATGTTCAATAATGTAGGCACACTGGCAGCCTCATTATTCATCACAATTCAAGATAAGATGTGCGCGTACATTAATTATACTGCATTAACACTTCAAATGTTTGTTTCATACACGGCACCGAAGTAATTTCGATTAAACTGCTCATAGGTAATTTTGTGATACGTAACAGAATATGAAGTATAGCGGTCAACGTTGCAATTTGAATGCATGAGAATAAAAATATGTAGACTGCGTCTTTGGCTCAAGAGGCTCGATCGGACCATTTTCCCTTGCCATCCTTACCTGCTCTGGCCTACATGTGACTCCATATCCAGTGAAATGTGGCTGACTTCTAACTGTCCTCTCAATTGGTCGACCTAGCCATTCAGTTCAAGGGCAATTAGGGATAGGAAACATACGTTGACCTCCCAGTGACAACAACATCCCATGAGCGAGTAATGAAAATATTGTTAGGTTACATTGTAAACCTTTAAAAGCACAATCGAGAAATGCTTCGAAGTGCAAATTACTGATTACAGACATCTCATTCTGTCGGTCTTTTATAGCTACCCCATGCTGAAAAATTTGACCCCGTTCCGTTTCTAACAAATGTTCCTCGATGGGTAAAAGTGCAACAGTATGCTACTGCATCCTGCAAACTCCCATTGATTATCTGAAGCAAGCCGCTGACTGTGTCCATGCCAGATACATTTCTGACATATTCTCCCAGGCGTAGCTATTGATTATCACCATGTGTATATTCAGATTTCTGCCGCCTTCAATGGAAGGAAGGGGGCCATGAAATGAAACGTTTGAACCCGTGATTTTGCTCACGTTCTTTGGAAACTGAAATACTTTTTTCCGATGATTCGCAGCAGCCTACAGAGAATAATTCCGAATTAGTGAAATCAAATTAAAGGAGAAAAAAGTTCAGTGTGTCACTTAATATGCCCGCAGCGCAAGGAAACAACACGCATTTAAGGAAATTACATAACCAGATTTAATGACAAATCAACGTATAATTGGAACAGGTACCTGTGAAAGCTATTACAGTTCAAGCTGATCAATTTTCAAATATGAATTACAGAAAAAAAAAACTAGCCCTGTCGTTTCTGAGGCCTTTCATTGTGATTATAAATGTCAGCCTTGCTTTCGTAAGGTTCTCGGCCGAAACTTACAGTTGCAAGAGATGTTTTACAATGGACTGCCCTCTGCAGGGGATGTGTGTCCTGCGTTAGTAGAGATAACATGAACGTATCTCTTCAACAAATCAGATTCAAAATTGCTCTCTGGGCATTGCTGGCTGATTGAACGGACTCGGTAGGGAACGGTTTGCGGTATTACAAGTGTCCTTGTAGACGCAACATTGGCTGTGAAATAATTGCAGTTTTCAAACCTCCACAGCTCCATTTTAACTATTTCTGAACTATTCACACATACGTTTCTGATTGATTTTTTCCTACATGTTGGTGCAACGGTACACATGTTTTTTTATGCTCCCATGTTTCAAATTATGCAAGGGGCTTAGTGTTAGTGTTAGTGTTTGGTTAGTGTTAATTTGAATTTTTCTGCCCCAATTAATTGTGCCCAGTCATCGTTCCATGAACAATCTCTCCAACTGAAATAGTGCATTGGCAAGGGAATGATCAATGGCAAAGTAAAGCAGGATAGGCTATTAAAAGAGGTTGTTGTCGGAGGGGAAAGAGGAGTTCAAGATTCTCCAATGGAGGCCATATATGTGGATAGTGTCAGCAGTTCAATTCGCCTCTAGGGATTTGGCCAAGAGGTGTTGAGGCCTCATTAAGGATTCCATCATTGAAACCCACAAACAGCTGCACAGGCAACTGCAATCTCAGTGCATGGACTGATTGACCTTGCAATGAACTCACATGGTTCGGGCTCCTTCCAGGCTGAAGATAGAGATCTTAACATTTCATTATTTGCAGGTGATTATTAGTTAAATCTAAGCTGGTGGTTGTAAGTGTCAATTGTTTGGTGTGGCGAATCCCAGGACAAAAATGGGGGAAAGAATCTAACTTTTTGAATCGCAGAGGGAACTTAGAGCCTTTTGCACATGCACTTGCCGAAGAACTACTGCACAGTTAGGCTTGTTTTTCAAAGCTCTTCGTGGTTTTGTTTGCACTTGCACCAGTCGAAGAATAGCACACATGATCACTTGGGGAATTTTCTCGTCTACTTGATGGAAATGGCACTGCGCACGTGTGCAGTTCATTTTTATTTTGTGTCTTTTGCCGGGACCTGGCCGTGCACATATGCGCAGAATAAAAGAAGAGGAAAAAGTGAAATGGCGGGAAACTGGAGGTCAGATGACCTGAAGACATGCTAAAACCAGTATCATTTGTCAGAGAAGCATCTCCCTCGGATTCCTCATCAACAGATCCACCCACTTCTCCAGACACTTGTTGCACCATGAGCCAACCGGTCTCACTGAATGTTGTCTTTTGTACGAGGGATTCCAATCTCCATACTCAATGATATCTCCATGCAATCTATCACTATTGCCGCGTCCATGTGGATGACTACAACAAGGATCCAACTCTGTGTCTTTGCACAAAAGGTGCCCCATAGATCAGGGCATGGAACGAAGACAGGGAGAAGGTCCCAAACAGAGACGTGGATGCCTGACCAGCTAGACTGTCAGTTAAAATCTCATTGAAGATATTCTTAGTTCAGGGACGAGGGTGGAGATCAGAAATAAATCCTTTGAAAAATATTTAGGGAAAGGAGACGAGCAATATCCTTCGAGTTAAAGAGAAACCTGCGAGGAGCATAATTCAATCAACTTGGGTTTGACAGATGACTGAAGATGCGAGTTGGCAGCAGAACATTGGTAACTCTTTACTCCAGTCATAAGGGCAAAGGTATCCTTTGGAGCTATGGTATTCTGCTTGACATGGCCGACGATCTGAAAGTTTGCTTGGAAAGGGAATCTTGAGTCCACACGGAGACCCAGAGGAAAGGAATTTCAGAAGGTGAGACTGAAACTCTAGAGTTGGATCCTTGTTGAAGTCATCCACTTGGACTCAACAATTGCAATAGATTGCATGGAGATATCATTGAGTATGGAAATTGGAATCCCTCATACAAAAGACAGCGTTCAGTGAGACCAGTTGGCTCATGGTGCAACAACTGTCTGGAGAAGTGGGTGGATCTGTTGATTAGGAATCCGAGGGAGATGCTTCTCTGACAAATGATACTGGTTTTAGCATGTGGTATGTCTGACCACAATTCGCCCGTTAGTTCATATCTATTGCATACATGCCTCGAAAGCTACATAGAATATAGATTTTGTTAGTAGTGTTTTCTTTATGAAATTGTATTTGAACATACAAACATGAAAACATAGGAATTACCAGTAGGGTTAGACCACTCAGCCTCTTGAGCTGACTCCGTCATTCCATTAGAACATGCTTGCGATGGCTGCAACCTCGACTCTACATTCATACCTACTCCCAGTAACAGTTCACCCTCTTTTTATCAAGAATATATCAACTCTTCCCTAAAACAATATTCATATTGCCTTTTGAGCGCAAGAGTTCCAAAAGTTCACTGCCCCCTGAGATGAAAAAAAATACTAATCGCTTTCGTAAATGAGCGACCCCTGATTTTCAAACTTGGACCCCTAGTTCTTGATTCTCCAAGAAGAAGCAACATCCTCGCCGGATCCAGTCTGTCAGGACCGCTGTGCTTCTTAAAAATATCTACCAAATCACTTCTACTCTCCTTGGATCCAATGCATTCAAACCTAACCTGTCTAACCCTCATAAGATAGCGTTGCATTCATGGTTTTAGACTAGCATACCTCCCCTGGACTGCTTCCAGTGCATTGATTTACTCCCGTTACATAAGGAAATCAATATTGCCAACAATGCTCTGTGCGCCTGAAGAATGACATTCTTGCTTTAGTAATCTTTTCCTCTGACAATACGTAGTTAGTATAATAGCATACTAACTTTCCTAATCAAATGCTGTACCTGCACGGTAGCCTTTTGTGAGTCAAGCACTAGGACAGTAAGATCCCTCTGAACATCACAGCTCTACAGTCTCTCCTATATAGAATACATTTTATTTGTATTTTCCTCCTTCCAAATTGGATGCTTTCACATTTTCCCGCACAATACTCAATTTGCCAGATCGTTGCCCACTCACTTAACCTATGTAGGACACTTTTTAGGCTCTTATGACCTCTTCACAACTTATTTTCCTAACTATTATTATCTCATCGGCAAAGTTAGCAACTAGATTGTCTTTCTCTTCACCAAAATCTTTTACTTAAATTCTGAAAGGAAATATGGCGACACCTCTAGGCACATCAAACCAACCAAAAAAATAAAAACCGTTTATGTTTATTCTGTTTATTGTTAGCTAGCCAATCATCTATCCATGCCAATCTGTGCGTTTTGAGAAGATTGTTAAAAGTAGCTTCTAACATTTTCCCTTCGACAAATGATAAGGTAACTGCCCTGTACTTTTAATCTTCCTGTGAATTGTTTTTTGCATTAAAAGAGTGACATTTGATATTTTACAATCTAACTGAACATTCACAGAATGTAGTACGTTTTGACAAAAATAAAATTAACGCATTACCTTTCTCTGTAGCAACTTCTTTCAAGACCCTAGGATGAAGTCCACCAGGACCCGTGGATTTGTCATCCTGCAAATCCATCAATTTTCTTTGTACCACTTCCCTGGTGCTCGATATTTTCCTGAGTTCCTCGCTCTCTTACATTTCCTGATTTAAGCTATTTCTTGGGTGTTACTCACATCCTCTATAGTGAACAACGATGCAAAATAGCTGTACAAATTATCCACCCTTTCGTTAATTTCCATTCTTTATTCCCCACAATCGCTTCCATTTGGACCAACGCTCGCGTTGTTAATTCCTGTATTATTTAAATATTTATAGAAACTCTTACTATTGTTTCTCATATTTCCAGCAAGCTTCCTCTCATACTTCATTTTTCCCTAATTATTAATCTTTTTTGCTATTTTGATGATGTTCCATATGTTATGCCCAATCTTCCATACTGCCACCCAACGTTGAGCAAATTTATGTATTTTCTTTAAGTTTGATGCTCACTATAACATTTGTAAAAACAAATCAAGGGATGGTGTTCTTTCCCCTCCGAAGTTTTCTTCCTCATTCAAAAGTAACTTTTCTGAGTATTATGGAATTTCCCTTTAAAAATCTCCCACTGCATCTCTATGGACATATCCCTTAATCTCATTGGCTAGTTCACTTATTTACTGGGCCTTACTAAAGTTCAAACTACTGGTCTTGGATTCACCTTTTTCTCCAATGAACTGAATGAAAAATTTAGTCAGATGATCGCTGCTGTCTCGGGCGTTATTAGCTAAAGTTTATCAATTAATGCCATCGCTTTGCACAGTGCGAGGTTTAGTATAGCCTTCCTCTGGCTGTGTCCACGCGTGCTGTTTCAATAAACTATCCTGGAAATGTTCTAACAATTCACCACGTAGGGTACATTTGCCCATCTGGCTTTCCTGGTCTATCTACAGATTAAAATATCCCATGTTTAGCGCAACACCTTTCTCTCAAAGCCTCAATATCTATTTCCTTATAAGCTGTCGTACCAAGTATTTACAATTACAGGTCCTGTACACCTACAAATGACTTTTCTGCTGTTATCTTTTCTCACCTCAACCCAAACTGCCTCTATATTCTGCTTTCCTGAACTTAGGTCATCCCTCGTTAATGTGCTAATACCAATAGTAATTGACAGAACTATCCCTCCGACTTTCTGTAGCATCCTGTTCATCTGAAATGATGCAAACGATCAACATTCAGGTCCATGTCACTGTAATAGCTATCATGTGTATTTATTTATTTCTATTTGCTCTACTAGTTAATCTGGTTTGTTTCAAATGCAATGTATATTTAGATACAATGCATTTCATTTTGTCAAGGTAATATTTTTGTAACATATTGCCTTCACTGCTGATTGAGTAATAGATTTCTGCTCTCTGCCCCATCTTGTTACATTCGTTTTTTTCATTTCCAGTGTCTCACCTTTCTGTCTTACCTTGTCTACTTTTTAGTTTTGATCTCTTTCACCCACTGATTAGTTTTAAATACTCTCTGCTTCACTAGGTTTGCGTCTTACTAGGGTATCAGCCCCAGAACAGCTCAGGCATGGAAAGCCCCAGGGGTACATGTTTATGTTTTATTCATTGATGGGGTGCGAGCAACGATGGCTGTGCCAGCATTTATTAGCCACCCAAAATTGCACTTGACAGTCAGCAACATTGCTCTGGGTCTGGCGTCACACGTCAGTGAGGGCACCAGACCAGCTAAGGACAGCAGATGTGCATCCCTTCGGACATTATTAATACAGATGTGTTTGCATGACAACTGCAATGTTTTCATGGTCATCAGGAGACTTTAAATTCTAGATTTCTATTCAATTAAAATTCCACCATCTGTCATGCTGTGATTTGAAACCGGGTTGCTAGAACATTACCTTAGGTCCCTGGATTACCAGTCCAATAATAATACGCTGCCTGCTTTCCACAGGGCTGGTGCCCATCGTCAACAAACCGGGGCATAATATTTCCCCACCAGTCTTTGAGCCATACATTCATTAATTTGATTATATTTTCCTTATGCCAGTTTGCACGTGCCTCAGGTTATAATTCAGGGTTTATTACCTTTGAGATATGAATATGGAACAGTGTATTAGAGTAATGGAATAATGTGATTTGACTCATTTACTGGGGTTTGTACTGAAATATGTCTTACGTTTATGTCCAGTGAAGAATAGTCCAGCATTGTTGTTTAATAACGTTCAATTTTATTCTCTTTGTGAAAATGTTCAACAGCAAACAGCATGTATTTATGTGTTAGTAATGAAAGGTTTCAAGGATCTTCGATACACCTAATTAAATTACCGTGCACAAATATAAATTCCGGTTGTAACGTTCATACCTCCATGGCCAAGGTAAACCAAATAAACCATCAAGTATCTTCAAATCCGTGTGCACTGTGGTGGACTCTTACTGGTAGCTAGCATATACATCTCCTTTAATGATGCTGCAATTCTACTTGAAGTTATGTTTTCCTACACAGTAACTGCAAGTTCGATGAAACGACTAAAATATACAGCCCATCCTGCTAAATATTGTTGAAATGTTGGATTACATAATAGAATAGTGAGCATAGCGGCCAACGATGCATTTTGAGTATATACATACAAAGCAAATGGAACCTACGTTGCTAGCTGGACAGGCCATACGGCCTTATTTTGCCATCGTTATCTGACCGGGCCGACGGGTGAATCCAAGCCCACGGTAAAATGGTTCGATCTTAAATACACTCGGAATTGGTGGAACAAGGTACTGAGTTCAACGGTAGTTAGGGAATGGCAACAAATGTTTGCCTGGTCAGTGAATCCCACATACACTGAATGAAATTTGTTTTAAAAACTTATGTTAGTTTAAAATGTAAACATTTCAAAGTAAAATCGAAAATTCTTTCAAATGTGAATTGGTAGCTACAGACAGCTCATTTAATTTATTCTTCATGCCGACCCCACACGGATAAATTGAACCTTATTACATTTCCAGCCAATTTGTCTCGATGGGTGACAGTGCAATCGTATACTCCTACATCAAATACACTCACATTGTTGATCTGAAGGAAAACACTAATTTCATTCTTGAAGTCGCTTAATTATCTTTCATCTTGTTCCGTGCCGAGAGATTGGATGTCACTCACTATCCACCAGAGTACATTCACAGCTGAGGCGTTCTTTCAAAAATTATGGACACGCGCAATGAAATGAAAAGTTGTTACCAGTGATTTTGCTCACGTTCTCAGGCAGCCTAATCACTTTCACCGATGTTTGAACGGAGCATACGGAGAATCAAATCCGAATTTGAGAGATGAAATTTTCGGAGAAAAATCACGGGGTTCAGTGAATCATTTCATCTGCCGTAAGAACAACGAAACTTCACTAATTATATGGAAGTTTTACAACTACGGGATTTAATGAGAAACCAATTTATGAAAATAACAGGTAGCTATGAAAATGAGCACCAGCACAGACAGGCACTGACCTCCAACGCTCGACAACATTCTGATCCAGTCCATCAGCCGGAGCGACAGAGACCAAACTGCCTAGCTGCTTACGAGAGCCCGAATGCTTGGACGTATAGGGAACGTCACGATGCCTGTTGATGGGTGTAAGAACATGGTGTTGTGTTCCTCTGACGAGGTCTGCTCAAAACAAACATTCGCAGCAGAGTCCGCAATGCCAATTTGCCAAAAACAATAGGCCGGCCGAATTGACCCGGGACCTCCTTCCCGGTGGAAAGTTGATGAGGAGTTCCCAGTTTATTATGCAATTGCCGTTTTCAGTGTTCTGCGCACTGAATCTTTCCGATTTTGTTCTTCTCGTGGCTGCACAGCAAAATCTCCAGGAAACGCCGAGAGTGGCAACTTTCGGCCGTTACTTGTTTCTGCAGCGTTTCCTTTCAACGTCCTTTGAAGGTCTAGCCCGAAATTGTGAGAGTTGAGAAGAGGAAAAACCACGAATCCTATAGGTAATTGCAGATTATACATTATGGTATTTCATGCCATAATGTAGTATCTTTTTCATTTATCCACTGAATGTCGGTTTCCCTGGCTGGGTTATCATTTATTGCCCATCGCAAGTTGCCTTTGGCTAGGGGATGGTGAGCTGCCTCCATGAATCGCTGCAGTACATGTGGTGTAGGTACATCCACATTTAGGAAGGGAGATCCCAGATTTAGGCCCAGCTGCAGTAATTGAATGGCGATATAGTTCCAAGTCAGTATGGTGAGTGACTTGGAAGGAATCATCCAGGCAGTGGTGTTCCCATCAACCTGCTGCACTTGCCCTTCTAGATGGTGGTGATCGTGGGTTTGGAAAATGCTGTCGAAGATGCCTTGGTGATTTCCTGCAATGCACCTTGTAGATTGTAAACACTGCTGCTACTCTGCATCAGTGGTGGAGGGAGTGAATGTTTTCAATGAGGTACCAATCAAGTGGACTGATTTGTCCTGGACGGTGTCAAGATTCTTGAGTGTTCTGGAAGCCACACTCATCCAGTCAAGTGGGGAGTATTCCATTACACTCCAGACTTGTGTCTCGTAAATGGTGGACAGGCTTTGGGGAGTCAGGAGGTGAGTTACTCGTGGCACAATTCCTAGGCACTGACCTGCTGTTGTGGCCACAGTGTTTCCTATGGCTAGTCCTGTACAGCGTAGCGTCACTGGTAATCCTCAGGATGTTTATAGTGGGGGATTCAAGCAGTTAGGCTTGATTATCTCTTGTTGGAGTTGGTTATTGCCTGATAATTGTAGCGCGCAGCTGTTACTTGCCACTTCTCAGCCCAAGCCGGGATGTTGCCCAGGACTTCATGGATTTAGGGACGGAGTGTTTCAGAATCTGAGGAGTCATGAATGGTGCTTTACATTGTGCAATCATCAGCGAGCACCCCCACTTCTGATCTTATCATGGAAGGTCATTGATGAAGCAGCTGAAGATGTTTGGGCCGAGGGCACTATCTTGAGGAATTGCTCCAGTGATGTTCTGGAGCTGAAGTGACTGACCGCCAGAATCCTCAACCATGTTTCTTTTTGCAAGATATGACGCCAACTAGGGGAGAGTTCATCCCCAACCCCAACCCCACCCCCTGCATCCCGGAATCCCATTGACTCCAACTGTGAAAGATTTAAGGCACTACGAGGCAGGAATGTCTGATGTGCTTCAGATCTCCAGCATTAGCGTTGGAGGCTGATGCAAACCCAACACAAACCATGCGCAGCATACAACATTCATATTGTTGTTTTGTCTTATCCTTTTATGCATAGTAAAATAGGCAAAAATGCTGTGGTTGAGCGTCTGTGATATTTTTACCAAAATATCAGCAGCAAGGCCGAATGCTCCCATATTTTATTCAAACTGGGAAACATTTCCTGTTATTAAATGAAACAAAAATCGATAGACTTTTGGGAAAGCAACCACATTAGCCTGATGCACAATTTATTTGTTTGGAGATGATTTAAACGGCAAGGACTCAGATATAAAATTGCAAGTCACATGAGAAATAAAGGTTTCAATATAAGTAATTGATGGCACGTATGCAGGATGGTAGGATGCTGCAGATGAATGGGTCCTACAATGGTCACTAAACACAAGGTTGGCATTGGCTACCCTGAGCCTGTGCCGTCTCCCAGCAAGTGATGATCAGGAGAAGAGACGAGGATAGAGGCGCATTATGCACAGGACAGTGAAGTGGGCGAAATAATGAGCTCAATGTCAAAGGAGGACGTTCACCTGGTCAGCTGTAACATTTAAAGAAACATTTTTGAAAATTCGAATTATGAAGTGCAATTGCCCAGATTTTGCCTTCGGGTCGGAAGAAGGGCACTGGAAGTTCATTATGAATATCGGTATTCGAAGTGTTTTCTTCAGCTTGTAGGCTGAAAACTTCCAGTTACGAGAGAGCATCTAAAAGAGACTGTCCTCGAAAGGGGATGTGTAAGCGGAACAGTAATCAGCCTGCCTTTTCAGACAATCGGAATGAAAAATCCTCATTGAGTCATTGTGGGTGAGAAAACAAACACAGCATCACCCATGCTGTAGCCTATACATGTCCACGGATCCGCAAAATTGTCTCTGAAACAAGTGTACACTTGTGACCCTATCATAGCCCAATTTCAACGGTGTGTCAAATATTCACAGGTTAATTCGTGATTGGCTTTTTAATAGCTGTTGTTTCAACTCCACATATATTTTAAGCTCCTCATGTTTCAATTTTGTAATGACCTTTACGATTTGCTTATTTTAATTCCAGGATGTCTGCACCAATTAGTTGCTCCCAGACATCGCTGTAAGCGTGGCCTGTCCACGTGAAACAGTGCATGAGAGGAGAATGATCAAAGAAAACGTAATGCAGGACAAGTTGTTAAAGCAGGATGGAATGGGTGGGGAACAAGGTAGGTCAAGGGTCTCCCTAGAAGACCACATCTATCGTTAATTTCAAGAGATCCATTATATCATAGGGGCCATATCGACAAAATATGTAAGCAATGTTTGCATTCCAACGTGGACTCCATCATTGAAATCCACAGACTGCTGCAACCAGAATTGCATTTCAGAGTAAGGCAATGTTTACCCTTTCATGCACACATTTCGTCCTGGCTCTTTCCAGGCTTGAGCTGGGGATGATGTAATCATATAATTTGCATACCGCCATTCCATCAGGGCAGCGACAAAGGTTTGTTTCATAAGCAACCAGATTAATGAATTATAAAACAAAAACAGAGTTACCTGGAAAAACTTAGCAGGTCTGGCAGCATCGGCGGAGAAGAAAAGAGTTGACATTTCGAGTTCTGTTGAAGGGTCATAAGGACTCGAAACGTCAACTCTTTTCTTCTCCACCGATGCTGCTAGACCTGCTGAGTTTTTCCAGATAACTCTGTTTTTGTTTTGGATTTCCAGCATCCACAGTTTTTTTTGTTTCATATTAATGAATTATACTTTGGCAGAGAAATTCAGCGAGAGATAGGATGAGGCTTTAAGAGATAGCTGTACCACCACCCCTCCCCCGCCTCCACCGCCCCCCCAAACCACCCCCCCCCCCCCCCCCCCCCACGTTTATACGGAATGAATCATCAGGTCACGTAGCGGTATCCTGTGTCAAATAATGTGACTGTCATTATTCAACTGTCTACTGCCTATTTCGACCGCCACAGAAAACCCTGATGTGACAATGGTGCATGGAAGGCTAATCGACGAAGCTCAGTATTCATGAATCTGGCTTGCAACATATGCAGGATGTGTACAATAACAGCCATTCTGATGCAACAAATTGGATAGATCAGATCACTGTCGCGCTGGAGCAACGGTTTCACTGCCTAGGCAGAACAAGCATTCGATGATTGGGTTCAAAATTCACTTTGGTAAACTGCCCAATGCTACCGCCATGAAGGGACAACTCTTGGCATCAGCCATCATGCAGGACGTGAAAGATGAGAATCATGAAGAGGAGGAAGAGAAGGAGTCTGGGGGACTGTTCAAGAAAGTAATATAATGCAAGCATAATCTGAGGAGGCTCTTTGTTTTAAGGACAACAAGATAAACTAAGCTATGTGTGATCCCAGGAATTACAAGCACAATTCCCGGTTCATCAATGGTGTCATACACCTTACCGCTTCTCTGTCATGGACCCAGACAAAATGCTCAGGGCCGTAATTCAAAAACAACCTTCTGAACAGCAAACATTCACTAATTACATTTGTACAGTATCTTAGGTTCAATTTTCATTGGGACATTATTTCTTCTATGGAATGTCACCTCATTGTCTGAAAAACCTTTTGTTGGAAGCCGCTGATATAAAGCAGAGAAGAATGCACACAGCAGGGACAACATGGAACTGTTCTGGGCTTTGAATGTTTTGCTTCAGCTGGCGCTAGCAAAACATATGCGTCAGTAGCAGAGCATTCCTGCCTGACAGGAAAGCACAGGGACACTGGCAGTGACACAATGCGTGATGGACTTCAGTGGTCCTCTGAACGCTGCTGTGAGCAGTGATATTTGCATCCACAACAGAATCAACCTGAATCCCAGCTTGCATCAGGCCACTTTGTGCTGGAGCTAAGGCACTCAAACATTTTATTGCAGCTGCTACGTAATGCAAGCTGAGACATTGGCCATCACTTGCACCATCAAAGTAAGGCACACGAGAATACCGATGCGTCGGCTCATCACTACCATACAGTGTACTTCAAGTTCTGTCCAAAGTAATGTGGAAAGTTGGTGTTGGAGTCCTCCATACTTTTTGACATTGAGCACATGCTAACTTTTAGACTTCCAAAAACACGTAGTATTTGACAATCAAATCCAGCCCATCCATGTATCCTAACACAGTGAATAACTCACGTTTGTCCTCTGTGGTAGGTTTAGGGCATGGGCGCTGCCTTCTGGTAACAGTGTGCCTTTGCTATCTTCTCCCATTGCCCTGGGTCAGTTTCAACACGTGAAAGCCAAGCCTCTACTCTATTTCCTAATATGTACACAATGTCAAATATCAAAGCTGGTGGTACCGATCTTGGTTCAAAATGATTGATTTCTTCTTGCTGCTCTGTGACTTTCTTTCTTACACATCTTGGGCTATTGAAATGACCAGTAGTTGAAAAGAAGAAGACAAAGGTAAAGCGATGTTTATAGGGAGGAAACAAAAAAGAGATGAAGGCATAAGCCATCTGCAGGCTTTCAGATGATTTTTTTTTAAGTGAGCAAGGCATGGTGTTTGAGAAGGAACGTAAGAAAAGATGAACCATCATTTACAAAGTTTTCGGACTCACTGTCATCATTGGACCGTGTTAGAGCTTTTCCTATAACAGTGGCACAATTAAATCCAACGGGTTTAGAGCAAACTGACGTGCCTCTTCTGTTGTGGTTTGTTCCTGCTGCATTTGGTTTTGGACGAAGTTATCCTTCAAGGTAAAATGAACGATGCCGGGGGATATCAATTTGCTTCAGTGAGTGCCAATTATGTTTCAAGAGCCTGCAACGTGTACAAGCAAAGGGATTCTGTTTTGGGTAACAGAGCTGAGTGTGTGATTGTGAGCTGAAGTATATGTATGTTAAGAGTGAGTCCTAATTGATAGAAGTTTGTAACAGGTAAGTAATGAAGTTTTGGAGAAGGGAACAGTAGCTTGGGTTAGTTTTACAGGAGATGAATTCAGTGTCCATAAAAGCTTATGTGTGATAATTGAACTTCTTGCGGGATATCATATCTGATCACAGTCGCTACAATACTGGTATGAACTTCCATGTTCTGTTGACTTTTCTTTGAGCATTTGGGGGCTGTAGACATCCTGTAATTTTAATGCTTAGTTTAGTTTTCAAATGTTTCATGAAGATGTCTGGGAGAACCATCAATAATAATGGATGCCTGATCCCTCCATGTCGAGCATTTCTTCTATGTCTGCCTGTTCAATTGCAGCTGTCAAATATCGAGCACACAACCGGTCGCAAAATATGTTGTCATGCCGTTAGCTTAGGGGGTGGTCCGTTTAGCCGTGGCAGTGCATAGCCGAGCCGGGGTGTGAGGGTGGGTGTGGGGAAGGGTATGGTATTGCATTATTTCACGGTATGCAGTCATTGCCATGCATCATAAATATGCTTGGAATTGCGCTTTGTGATATCAGCGGATCTTTGCTGGACCTGCTTTAAGATAAGTACATCCATCTTTCAGTGAAGCAGATTAAACCAACAAATACCAGACTCTTCACACATCATTCAGCTGAAATCCAAATAATTTTAATTGGAACAGCTTCCAATTTTACAGCCTTGCTTCTATGGGTGGTTTCAAAAATTTGTCTATTTGATTTATTTTATTAATTTTTCCTCATGCAAAGAAAATGTATTGTCTGTACCAATTAACGTCAATTCCCAATTATGTTTGGCACCAAAATGAAGGCGAATTTTAAGATCACATTCCTGCCATGGCGGAGTCCAACATCTATATCTTCCTTCGAAAACTCGAGTCTTGCTTCAGCATTCTGTATCCAATTTTTGCCAACTGTCCAAAATTGTTATTTTGCCTCTCTTATTAGGTTTTCTTCTACCTTGTTTGCAACTATTAATACCTTTCAATTGTAAAGGGGTCTACATTTAATAGCGTTCGTAGATTGGTGTGTAGTTCTTTTTCCAAGACATATCCTCGCGAAGTTACGGCCTCACCAACCCTCCTATATCTTTCTCAATTACAGCTGTAGAATGTCTCCTTCCCATGAACTGAGTCAAGTAGGTAATCATGTGCAAGTGCCCGAGTAACACTCAAATGCATGATGGAGTGTCACACCGGGTTTCCTTATTTTCCAAACATTTCAGGTCTTTTTGCCAATCTATTGATCCTACCTCTTCTCTGTCATCTTGGGCACGTCGCCAATCTTTGCATCTGCTGGTGGTTTCCCCTCTGCTAACTACAATGATAACATTCCTTTGCTTACTGACGGCTTCTGCTTTATTGGTCCTCCAAGGAACGATGGGATACAGTTATACTTTGAGCATGACAACTCTATAATCGGCATTAATATCACTTTATCAATCATTATTCGGCTACTTATCCACATTATTCTGCTGCACATAGCGATCAAGTATTTGAGAATGTGAAGTCCAAGGTGCCGGAAAACCTTCTATTAATTTCTTGGATTCCGCAGCTTCATAATCAATCACAACTAATCGAGATGAAATTATGTTAATACTTTGAAGTGCAGGTTATTGAACCACCTGAAGTGGAGCTTTCCCTTTTTTTCACCTATTTTTATATTACACATAACCTCTGGAATTAAAGTTTATGATTCATGGTCTTACACAATGTCATAAAGCTCGCAAAATTCACTTTGAGACTCTTGGCTTGATGAATTATCTTCTCTCTGCATCTATGGCATTCAAATCCACAGGAAAAAAAAAACGTGAAGCAACTTTAGCAAATTCTAGGGACTGGGGATCACCACACACTGCACCAGATATTTTGGGGTTTCCGCTATAGACCAACTGACATTCTATAGCTTTGCAAGTGTTACAAATGCATTGTTCAAAGTGAATGCTGAGCATTCATAAGTTGGTCGGTTGGCTAAATCTTGTGCAGCATCTCATTGATCATGAGATTTCTTTCAGAAAGCCCATTACTGAAAATGCTATCAGTTGTGGTCTTTGTAACTAATGTGTTAATATTTTCACACATGTTTCTAAAATCATCATTGGCAATGTCACCATCTGCACTTCCTCTGATTTCCTTCATTACAAGGTGTTGGTACAATGATGTGTGAGTTTCCACAGAGTGAGCGTAGAATTCCTTGTGGAACTCAAAGAAAAAAGGGCAAAAGCTGCGCTCATGTGAATTGTAGCAGACGTTCTTTTTGGTTCAGCAGGAAATCCATTTGAAAAAAAAATAGCAACAAGAATAAAGCTTTGAACATGCAGTCTTGGATTTATTTTCATGGAAGAGGAACCCAGAATTCATTGCTAACATAGGTCACAAACAGCTAAGGCCCATTTGCTTATCCCTAACGTATCATGCCAAGAGTTGATGCTGTTTATTTAATATTTTTGGAATACTGTTCAATAAAGAAAGGTGTATGTGTGTTTGTGTGTGTGTGTGTGTATATATGGGTGTGATTAATTAAGCTGACCAAGATTTGATAGGAGTGAGATTATCTGGGGGGTTGAAACATGTCAAAGGATAGAGGTGTTATGTTTGACGTACAAGTAAATAGGTTAGATCTAACATTTGCATGTTTTAGATACGTTGAAGTTCTGCTTGAATACCAAATTGGATTCAGAGGTAACAAGAAACATGCTGGCATCTTGCAGGAGTTCCTTATGTAAATCGGAGTGGGGTTATTATATTTTGTTGAACCTAAAGCGAAGACAAGATTGAAACATGAACGATCATATAATTAGTACAGTTTGAATTTCAAAGGTGTGTGAAATCAAAGCATCTGATATGAAAGGAAAATAAAAGTTAGAGCTGTGAGATTTAGCTGCGGATGCCTGGAGATATCTGGGGCTGTTTACGATGTTGAGGTAGAGATAGTTGGAGATAGATGGAGCTGGTTGTGATGTTGAGATACAGCTGGAGCTCTGGGCTGGGAGAGAATGCATTTTGAATCAAATACTTAAACAAGTCAGAGATGTATTGGGCTGCAACAAGCAGTTATATTCTGAAATGTATTCCCACCGTAGAGTGCAAGAGGGTAGAGGTCAAGAGACATGCCTTTCTTGAGGCTACATCAGTTTGCCTTGTGTTATGTGACTGGACTTCTTTTCTTAGTACACATCAATAAGGATTTTCCCCCTGGAAGTTGATTCATTGTGAGTTTGAACAGGTGGAAGGCTTTTGGGGGTATATTTTGTAAGACTAAACTTAATTCTATAACTGTAATCTTGTGTGCTTAAGTTTATTTTATGCTTGTTAATAAAACATATATATTTATTATCTTAAAATAATGCTCCAGAGGCCCTCCTGGACCTGCTTCCTGCCACTCAGATCTTCATCTCATTGTCAGAATACGGAACAAAGGTTTTATGCCCTGTAAACTATGTTTCTTTCTGGGATTTGTTTTGCACATCAGGTAACACTGGCTGTGCTCATAACACATGCCGCTTACACATTTATAACCTTTCTGTTGGTCTTGTTATGATTTGTTCCTGGAAAGGATTTGCTCCTAGAAAGGCCAGAGTTTTTTTTTGCCAATCCACAATTATTCTTGAGAAAGTTAACTGTTAACCACATTTGTCTGGTTCATTGTAGGCTAGTTAAGTCCCAGACCATTGCTTAATTAATACAAATTTGAATACTAGTAGCTGATGTGGCATAAATCGAACGCACACATCCGAGCCATTTGTCTGGAGCTCTGCATTACTAAACTAAGGACGTTACCAGTGCATCACCATCTATCACCCCTATTTTGGTCTCCATTCTCTATCCATTAAATAATCCTCAATCCAGGTCAATAAATTCTTTAATATATCCTGTAATGTCTATTGACCAATTTTCAAACCAGGTCAATATATTCCCTCCAATTCCACGAATACTAATTGTGCATAATAGTCTACTAGTATGTTACCTCACAGCATCTTACATGCATTGGGTTCCCATTACCTATCCTACCAATAATATAGTCCAACCGATTTGGCAAACAAGGGTTTCTAGCCAAAATTCACTGCCTTTTCCATTTGATCATGATATGCTTTTCTAAGTGCCCTCTCACTCGGATCCTCATAACAGATTCACATTTGGCCTTAAACTAATGTTTCATATTTTCGGTTCAACATTTCTGAATTCGGCAGATGGTATTTGCAATTTTCCAATTCTATTAATGTGTAGTTATGAACTTTAAATGCAGAGGGCGCAATTCTACAGATTCAGGATCCCTGTCGCCACTTAGGCACATGGAATAAAAATTACAGCCTGGTAAGCATAGTAAGAGGTTAGCCTACTAAAAGGAAGTAGAGTACTGATGAACGAAGCGCCTGGAGGACTGCCGCTGTATTATAAATCAATTTGCACCTTTCTCCATTATCCATTGGGTTGGAGCGCATTTAGTTGAAGTTCAGCTCTTTGCTCATTTTCAGTTTCAAACTATTCATGATTTGTCTGAAGAGCAAGCACTACCACCGCCTACTCCGCCGAGCTAAACACCCCTCCCCCACCTGCACCACCCCCCCCCCCACCACCCCCCACACCATCATCCCCCATCCCACCAGCCGCAAATTGTTAGATTAGCTACAAATCCAAAATCAGGCCCATATTTATATCAATTCAAGAATAAGTGCTGTTAATGCAAGATGCACATTCTACCCCGGCGCGAATATGTGGAGAGTTACATGAAATCAAAGATTCATAGATTCACAGCGATACCGAAGCATAGAATCATTGAATTGTTGCATTTCAGAAGAAGTCCATTCGGCCCACACTGTCAGCACTGACTATAAAAATTAACATTCTTACTCAATGCCGTTTTCCTGCCTTTTCCCGAAAGCAGTGCATATATTTTCTATTTAAATAAGCATCTAATACCTTCCATTTAACCTACTCCAACGACACTTCAAGGCAGTGCCTTGCAGATCCGCACCACTCGTTCTGGGAAAAAAAAGTATTTATTTCCCACTCAGAACGGATTTGCTTCTTTTGAAAATCACTTTGCATCTGTGCCCTCTCTTGCTCATTTCTTTTCAGAGCAGGGACAATTTATCACTATCTACTCAGACCAGCCACTTCATTATGCTGATCACTTAATTCTGAATTCCTCGTAGCCTTCTGTCCAAAGTTCCAAAGAGAAGAGTCCCAATTCCCATAATCTATCTTCATATGTGGAGTTTCTTGTTCCTGGAACTGTATATGTAAACTTCCTCAGCACCCTCCCAAAAGCATTCAAATTCTTCCTAATGTGTGGCGCCCTGAATTGTGCACGCTACTGCAGCCGAGGTCTAACTGGTGCCCTATACAAATTCAGAGTAACCTCATTGATCTTGTAATCAATGTTTCAATTAATAAAGTCTAGGATACTGCATGAATTATTACCTGTCCTGTCCAATTGCCCTGCGACCTTTAATGGTTTATGCACTTTTACAAGCCAGCACCTATGTTATTGCGTATGCAGGGCCTTGTCGTCCATATATTATAGTGTCTCTCCATGTCCTTCCTACCAACATAAAGGATCTCACACTTCTCTGCATTGAACTTCATCTGCCCAATCAAAGAACTTGTCTGTGCCCTTGTTAGTTTATACACCTCCTTCCTCAGAATTAGTAATGTTTTGCACGTTTTGCATCATCCATATTCCACGAGCTATAACTTTTCTCACAAGCCTTGTAATGCAGCACTCTAATGAATGCCTTTTGGAAGTCCATGCACACCACATCAGCAACTTTACCCACATCAGTCCAGTCTGTTACATCTTCAAAAACATCCACGAGGATGGTAAAACACGATTTCCATTGCAGAATCCATGCTACCTCTTCCCGTTATCACCACGTTTCCCTGTGACTATTAATTCTATCACAAATAATTGTTTAACGAAGCTTCTCGACCACTGAAGTTGTACTGCCCGATCTACAATTGATAGCCTTATCCTTAAAACATATTTTTGAACAGGGCCGGAATGATTGAAATTTTCCAGGCCTTTGGCACCTCCAGGGACTTTAAGGAAGAGCGAATGATTATGGACAATGCCCACTCGCACTGCCTTCAATATGCTGGAATGCATCTCATACAGCACTGCTATCTTGACAACTCTGCATTCCGTTTATCTATTACCTCCACTTTCTCAATTTTGAACATTTCTGATGATGGAGTTCCCTCCTCTGTCACCATGGCCTGGGTAACATCTGCTTCCTTGGTACAGCCAGACTCAATGTATTGATTAAATGCCTCAGACATGGCCCAGCCTCCATGTGTAATTTCCCTTTTTTTCCCGATTCGGTATTGCACCTCTATTTACCATTAATGTGTTATTTATGGGCGTATAAGGAACGTTGGGATTCCCCTTTATGTTGGCTGCCAGTCTTTCACATAGTTCTTTCTTCGTTTCACTTAGTGCTTGTTCAACTCTCCTCTGAGCCTGCTGTATTCAGCTTCATTATCAATTGTGTTTTATACCTGACAACTGGCATAAGCATACCGTTCCTTCTTTCTGTTAATTTCTAACTCAATTTTCATCCAGGGATCGAAGGATTTTTTCTTTGCCACACCTTCCCCTTCTGAAGGGATTCAGCTTGACTGTATCCGTACCATTTCTTCTTTGAAGATATCCTATTGTTGAGCTACATATTTCCTGTCAAACCTTGGTTCTATTGAATCTTGCCCAGATCCTTTCTTACCCCATTGAAGTCCAATGTCAGTCAGTTATTTTTTATCACTGCGGATTGCCCATTGCCCTTTTCTACAATCATTTATTCATCGCGGTACCTTTACAGTGCAGAAGGAGGCAATTCGGCCCATAGAGTCTGCAGTGCCATTCTAAACTTCCATTCCACTGATTCAGATATCCCAGCCTTAAATCTCTAACCTTGCATATTATCTCTTATCAGGTAGCAATCCAATTTCCTTCTCAATATCTCGATCCAATTTGCATCCACCAAACTTGAAGTAAGGTTGCTTCAGACTCCAACCACACTCTGGATGAACAAAAATTTCCAAATGTCACATTTACTCCGCTTTGCCAAATATTTTGAATCTGTGCCCTCTAGTTATTGCTTTTCTCTTAAGTGTCAACAGATTATCACTATTTAAGCTGTACATGCCTCTTAGTGTGTTGAATAACTCTATCATGTTAATTCTCAGTCTTCTTCTCTCCAAAGGAATACTGTCCGAACTTTTCCAATGTATCCTCATAGCTACAGTTATTCATCCCGGAAATCATCATTTTTGCTGTTCTCTGTACACTCTCCAATGCCTTCAATATCCTTACTGAAGTGTGGCGCCCAGAACTCAAAACAGTCGAGGGCCTAACTAGTTTCTTATACATATCAACATGACTCCCTTACTCTTCTCATCACAGTCATTATTAGTAAAGTCTGAGATGCTACATGTTTTATTAACAGCTCTCCCAATATGCCCTGGCATCTTCAATTAGCTATGTATGAATAGAAGGAGGTCTCTCTGTTCTAGCACCTCCACTTGAGTCTCTCCCTTTATGTTATGTGCTCGAACCATATCCTTCCTGCCAAAAACAATCACCCCACAATTATCTCCATTGGACTTCATCTGCTACTTGTTTGCCCAATCTATGGCCACGTCTGTGCCTTTTGGATGTTGAAGACTATCTGCATCACAGTTGACAACATTTACAATCTCTGTGTCATCTGCAAATTTTTAAATCATGCCCTGCAGATATCAATCTAGCGATTGACACCTGGGGAACGTTACTGCACTATTCCTCCAATCAGTATAAAAGACATTTATCACAAGTTTCTGTTTCCTTTCACTCAGGCAATTTCTTACCCAAGTGCCTACTTCCACTTTAACTCCATGATGTTGAAGTTTGTTCACAATTTTGTTGTGTGGCACGTTATCAAATGCCATTTGAAATCCATAACCACCACATCAACAAAGTTTCTTTTATCAGACTTCCCCCTTAACATCTCAAAATCTCCAGCAAGTTAGTTAAACATGATTTTCTTCTGATGAATCCTTTCTGACATTTAATAATTTTCCTGCACTTGTCTAAATGATTATTATTTTTTCTTACCACACTACAGTTTCCAGAATTTTCGGTACCACAGAGGCCAATTTAACTGGCTTTTAATTGGAAGCTTTTCCCTTGTACCCTTTTTTGCACTGTGGTATAATGCTCTCAATTCTCCAGCCCCCTGTGTCTGACGAAGACTGGAACAGTGTCACTATTGCCTCTGTGATTTCCGCTCTCACTGCCTGAATGTTATGATGCAATAATGACTGTGTCTTTAATGTTCCCCCACTGGCACTTGATTTACTTGGCCAGGCTCATTTCCAAGAACGAAGTCTTCCACCACCATATTATTTTTGGATTGGACACATACTGCTGCAGACAATTCTCCTGAACACGCTCTAAAAACTCTTGACCCTCTCTGCGATTTAATCTACCAGCCTCCATTCTATAATCGGGTGATTAGAGTCCACCATTGGAACGACTCTACAAAGTTTGCACCTCTGTAATTTCCCTAAAGGTTATTTCCTCTACATTCTTACGACTAGTTGGTTGCCATTGACTACATCGAGCAATATAATGACACCCTTTTCTCCTTATCTCTCGAGCAATTGTTTCTGACTTTGATCCCTCTGTGACATCCGTTTTCTCCATCATAGCGATGTTCTTTTTAAAATCAATGCAGGCACGCCTCCTTTTTTCTCTCCTGCCCGATATTTCCTGAATGCGTTGTACACAGGAACAGCAAACAATCAGAGCTGCTCTTGTTTGAGCCAGACCTCTCTGATCACCAGAACATCAACATTCTGCATCGCAATCTGTGCTTCAAACTCACCAGTCACATGTACTATACTCCCAGCGTTCGTCTGTATGCAGCGGCACCCTGATTGAGACGTTATTATGTTCTAGCTCACGCTAACTCCGCCTATTTACTGACTATTCTCTATTCTATTGCTGCTTGTCTCTCCCAGTATTCTGTTCACCTTGACATTGCTCCCTAATGTTGTCTTCTTGTTCGCAGATCCTTTCTGAGTTAGCTTAAAGCTACACCCGCCCCTAAAGCCGAAAGGTTCTCGCAAAAATCCCAACAATGAATTCGTTGCCTGCTCTATTCAGCTGCAATACTCCCAGTTTACACATATGCCGTCTTCCCCAGAGAAAATTCCAGTGCTGCACGGATCTGAAGCCTTCCCTCCGGCACTATACTTCTAGGCACGCATTTATCTGACTTACCATACCATTTCTGTACTCACTTGCTCGTGACACTTAGAGTCATTCTATTGTTTGAAACCATTCAGCACCTTCTATGATTTAATTCGTTTAACAAATAAAATGACTGGATAGTATACAGTGTTTTTCAGCTCCTCTATGAATTCAGACTGGGTCACTGCATAAAGCCAAGTGTTGTACAAGAACTGCAAATCTGTAGCATCTTTGTTGTGTGCTCTTTGATATCGTGAGTGGTACTGTTGTAGGAATGAAACCGAACACTTTTATTTTGCCGGTGCATGTTATTAGAGAAAACAGATCGCACTTATAGCATAAAACTTCCAGAAATTTTGAAGAGCAAAATGATGGCATCCTGCGGGTTCTCATCACCGGCGCATTCTGGTTCTCCCAATTACTGCATGCCCGGAAGTCCCTGAACGAGCTATTCATCAGAATACTTGGTAGCAAAATCAGACAGAAGGGGAGACAATGGGTTAAAATGGATTTAAACAAAACAACTTTGGCTCATGCCGGGAGTGCTATTTGCCATTTAGTGCCTGTCCCATGCTAATTTACATATGAACCACAATATATGATTCATAATGATTCATGGGAGTGTGTCCATAAATTGTGCATCTTTCCTAGATGCTCAATTTATGGGCACAATCCCATGAGCCACTATCAATCATATATTGTGGTTCATATGTAAATTAGCATGGGGCAGGCACTAAACGGCCAAGAGAACTATCCCTTACCAGAGTAACGTTTGCCGTTTTTGGGGAGCCATATTTTGTTTCCAGCCTGCCTCAACAAATGGCCACGAATGATTAAAAGGTGAAAACGACTGTGAGGGACACAGAAAGCATTGTGGCTTCAGCGAGGAGACAGCGAGGGTATACACAGGAGTTATTTGCAGAAGCGATTCTGGCAACTAGACTGCACCCGTCCAGCGGAATATGGGTTCAGTGATAATGACCAGTTGACAGCCACTGCCAATCCCACTACGTGTTGAGTTATATACTTGTAGAAACCGCTCTTCCCTCGGGACAGGTTTGCAATTTCCACCAAATTAACTGGAAGAGAGGGATAAGGAACCAGAAAAATATTATGTTCAGTGCTGTGATGATATGTCCAGATTTGGTGTTGCATCAAATGTAGAGAACTAATAATAGCCCTGGGAGGACTTTCCCACAGACAAATGTTTGAAGCATTATTACCAATAATCAATGAAAACTCGATAAATAAACTGAATGCAGTCAGCACAGAATCTCCTGAATGTGCTCCGTGGGGGTTCAGTGCTCGTCATGTTCCCTACCTAATTGTTCTTGATACTTCACACAAAATTACGCACACGCTGATCGCGCCTGTCATTCTGCCTTCCTATTTATTTATGTCACTCTTGCTCTCTGTCTTTGTCTTTCGCTTTTCTTTTAGCAGCCGCTTCTCCCCTTGCCTCAGTAAGGTCAACATCAATCTGCAGTATTGACGCTCTTCTTTTTTGTGTCAAAGTTTCTTTCATATCCAACTGAATCCAAACATCCCGAAGCTACTTCCAGTACACCAGCTCCATACTAAATGCATCTATTTTTAGAGTCGGGTTGTCAATAGTGAAGCCTTTGTGCCTCGTGTAGCAATTCGGGTGATTTATCAAGATACCTCCTATTCACCTACACTGTTTCTATTTTTTTATAGTGTACGGGAAAAACAATATCGAGAACCCTTACCAATAACAGTTCACAATAATTGATTTACCTTCTCCTGGAATGAAAAGGTAGACTGTAAGATGACGAAATCATTCAATCAATAAAGTACCATATTTCAGCGATGCTTCATATACTCTATAAACGGACGTTCACGCAATCCCAGTAGGTATAGTGTAATGATATACAAATTGAGATCAGGACGTATAATTTTCCAATGTAGTAGAGGGATAATGGTTGCAATCGCTGCGAATCAAAGCAGGTGTGAACAAATCAGCAGCAAACTCACATCAGCAGTCAAGGCTCTGAAACAGAGTCAATTATAACCATACTATTGGAGAGGGAGTATACTATGCTGCCTCCTTAAAACACTACAAACATGTGCTCTCTCATTATCAATGATTTAAAATGTTCATGAATTATTCCAAGACAGGCTAGTTTCATAACATGAATTTTTTAACAGATCCTCATGGCTTCCTTCCTGTCCTTATCCTAGACACCTAAATCCAATACATTTAGTCCAGAGAATAACACTGTAACATTGCCAGGGTGATTTAGGTGGTCACATATTTTACAGATATAATATAGCTACTAGAAGACTCTCGGATGCGAGGCAGAGGACATTCCATCATTCAAGTGATGAGACAGGTGTTTCTGTAAAAACGCATTGGGAGATATAATCTGTCGTGCAGCAGTGTAAATACCACGAATTTACATGATCAATAACTACTAGGAACTCCATCAACTGAAACAATGGAGCAGAAAATGCCCTTGTCATTTTCCCATTTGTTTGTATTTTCATTTCTGTGAGAAGCACCGAGTGCTGTTGGTTTGGTAAGTCACAACTCTGGCAGAAATCAGTCTAATCCATTGCAGTAAGACACGAAATATACAGGAGGTAATTATGCGCTGACAGTGTTTTTGGCCTGATCATTGCTATTGTTCACAGTCATTTGATTCAACACATTACATCAGCTTCTTTAACTCAGAAATAAATAACTAGTTGGATAAATGGGAAACGTCTCAAAGTTGAGACACTTTCTTTATTCGAAGACTTTCAGGAATACAGCTGAAATAGATATCCATACAGGATTGATGCCACGGTGATGACAGCTACATTTACAGTTTTAGCATAACCATGTTGACTTTGTTCGCTGCTGCCAAAACAATTAGCAAAGTCATTGATTTTTTTATTTGCCAGTGTATACACAAGCTAAACATTTTCAAGCTGCTGCTGCTGCTACCCTTTTAAGATTCTGAACGTTGAATCTCTGACCCTGTTTCTTGTTCAGGATTGCATCGTAGCCATTATGGGGTGACATGTGGTTACTGATGCTGAATGTGTCCCATTGACATTCATGCCTCTGTTGTGTCACTGCAGAGATTCGTTTATTATTCTACATTGGTTAAAAGCAATAGGGTAATATGGAGCTGAAGCAGTTTTCTCCAGTTCATTCCTGACCGGCGAGCAGCACTCCATCTTCCATCAATTCAACTGATGCTGAAATCTGCAGTCCATATACATTTCCCACAAAGCACCACTCAAAACTCACCCTCGACGTCAATTGACAAGTTGTCTCGCAGTAGCCCCATACTTTGCAGATAAAATTACTTTCCTTATGGTAAGTCCCCTACACTTCTCTATCTCCTTGTCTAAACCTACCAGAAGCCCACCCACCTACTCTCTATAGACCTGGTATGGACCAATTTGGTGGGAGGAACCTCACTTGATTCACTTCTTACTGATATGATCTGATTGTAACCAGAGCTTCACCAGTAATGTTTTATTCTTCCCACACAAGCACCATTACCAATGGACAGCCTTAACGTTCTATTATTTCTCTATCCTCCTCTTCATTTACTTGCTGTTCCCTGGCAATGTCATTTTCAGTCACGAAATCTGCTACTACATATGTGCAGATATCATGCAAATTCAACACTTCACCATCACACTCGACTCTCCACTGCCTCTGTGTTATCCGAATGAGACCAGCTGTTGAACACGAGCTGCCTTTCAATCGAATTACACATGGAGGGATATAGGCTTTCTATCTTTAACCCCACCTAAAAATCATGAACCTTGACACTGATTCCATTTCGATTTCCTGTCTTCTGTCTCAGGCTGAGTATGATATTGCATAACCTCTGATCCCTCCTAACTGGAAATTCAGAACTCACGCTCCCCATCAGAAAGAGATGCGTCCAACTGGCACTGAAACCCTGAATTAACATTGAATTTTCTCCAGGCACTATGTACCCCCCGTTAATATGTCTTCCCTTCACTCCTCTGACACTGGCCTCTCTGTGAGATTTCCCTTGTTTGTTGCCAGTCTTTCCAAACCAATCAGAGCCAGAGAACTAAACAGTATTGTATGTTCTTCATTATCATCAGTAACTCCCTAGGAAGTACATTGTTCTATCCATTTCTGCACATCTATAAACTTCTCACTGGAGGGTTCATTCACAAATGTGGATCAGCTGTTACATGTACACAGACAACATCAGCTGTTGCACTTCGCACTTCCTTACGTGCCAACACACGTCGCTGTGTTATCTTTCCTCGTGTTTTAAATCTCCATGCTGTCACCCTCGCTCTATCTCTGTAACGTTCTTCAGCCTGCAGCCACTCCCTTTGCCCCCATTCAATGTCCTGTTCTTTGTAATGGGACTTATTGTGCCTCCACTCTCCAATCTGCAAACTTGTCAACATTTCTATTGAGGCCTTGGGGTGCATACTCCCGAATTCGCTCGTTAACCTCATCTCAAACGTCCACCTCTGTCTTCCTTTCAGTCCAGATAATCATTCGTATTGCATTGATGTCCATGCTCATGAATAACTCAATTATTACCCTCGGATAAATCGCTTTGTTTGTATCTCTGTCTAATCCCCTTGGATCTTTCATCACGTTTATGATGTTAGGTATAGAAACATTACTATCACTATGCTCCACTGTCTTCAGCTCAGAACCTTAGGTCACCTCTATCTTACGCTGATGATTATCTGAAGTAAGCATTCGAAGTCTCCCTTGTAATGAATGAAGTTTTTCTCGGTTTCTGTGGAACAAAGGGAGTTTTGTTGTTCTCTGCCTGTGCTGCTGGCGTCAGTAACGTGTCCGGGTCATTGTCTCTTACTGAAGTGTCTCGACAAGCAAATGGTTATAAACTCTGCATATTCATATACTTTTAAATCATGTTGGGAATGACATTTGAAGAATCATCCTGCCCTACGTAAAAGACAATGGATAAATGTGAACATAACTTCGAATAAATATCAATCACAATTTGAATTTAGCACATTTCAAGTTACTCAGATTAATTATTTCTTGTATTACACGGCTTTTCATGTTACTGAGCTATTTTAGATCAGTTCTAATGTTTCTTTCATAACTGTCAAAAATAGTTCACAAATCGTCGTCCAATGCATATCAATAATATTGTGATTATTGTGATGCACTCAATAGTAATCTTGGTTTGAAACATATACGTCAATCCATTTCCATATATTTTTCTTTTTGTTGTTCATTTGCGGCATGTGGGCGTCGCTGCCTAGGCCAGCATTTATTACACATCGACTTGTCTTTGAGAAGGTGATGGTAAGCTGCCTTTGTTTGAATCATACGTCTCAAAACTGAAATTTTAATGTTACAAAATGGAAGGGCTTTTCATGATCTGGACATGCGGGTTCTAACTTCGGATTTTTAAAATAAGTTCACAAATACATCTTCGAACTGTATACAAACAGGTCCTTTTCTTAAAATCATCTGACCAATATGATAATTGGGAAGAAGTTCTTTGCAAAAAAAGCAAAACACTTTAATTAATGAAAAACTGGGAGACAACAGGGAGTCACATTGGGGCGAGAAAAAAAAACATAAATGGTGAACCTCTGCTTTGAATGCAAACTTATTAAAGAGCAGCCTGATGAAGGAAGTGTTTCTTGCTCCACCTTGCAGAAAAGTGTGTGCAGCTATAAAACTGTAGCCACCGAACTCTCATCTGAGTGTAACTAGTCTGAGTTTGGACCTGCAAAGCTATGCCAACTGGTGAGAACATCTAGGCCTTGACACAGGACAACTCCCGGGCCACAGCGTCTAGAGCCTGTGGACTGTATTCTTTATTTTATAACAGCTGTTCTCCGCAGAAAGACTATACCTGTTCGCACTTTGTGTGTTTGGTTGTGTGTATGCTTGGGGGAATTGTTTAGGAATAGATCGGTAGTTATGCTTTCTGAATACAATCGTTTGTAAACTTGCACTTGGTGCCTGTTAGTGAGTCTTCAGAACGATTGAGAAAAGTTGTGTGTGTGGGCAAAGCACATGGAGAAAATAGCATTACGTGGATAAATCTGAAGTCATACACTTCGGTGTGAAGAACAGAAAGGCAGAGACTTTTTTATTAATGCTGATATGTTGGATAATCTGGATGGCCAAAGAGATAATGGTGACCTTTCACACCAGCCGATGAAAGTGCATAGTCAGGTGCATCAAGCAATTAGGAAGGCAGATGGTATGTTGGCCTTCATTGCAAGCGGATTAGATGTCAGAAGTATGGATATCTTACTGCAGTTAAACAGGGCCTTGGGGAGACCACACCTGCTGCATTACATGCAGCTTTGCTCTCCCTACCTAAGAAACTATATATTTGCCATATATATTTAGTGCAGCGAATGATCACTACACAGATACCAGGGATCACAAGATTGTCACATGAAGAGAAATGGGTTCAACTGGACCTGTAATCGCCAGAGTTTGGTAGAATGAGAGTGGACCTGATTGAAACGTATAATATTCTAACAGGGCTGGACATATTAGCTGTAGGGAGGATGTTTCCACTGGTTGGCGAGCCTAGAACCAGGGACCAAAGTCTCAGGATGTGGGCCGGCCCATTGGGACTTAGCAAAGGAAAGATTTCATCGTGCAGAGGGTGGTCAACCTGTAGAATGTTCTACCACAGACGGCTGTGAAGGCCGGGTCACTGGGTATTTTCAAGAAGAAAACTTTTTTTTCATATTAGAGGTATCAATGGGAATGGAGAGAAAGTGGAAATATGGCATTGAAGTGAGGAATAGCCATGATCAGATAGAATGGCGGTGTAGGATGGAAGGGCCGAATTGCCTCCTACTGCTGCTCGTTTCTATCTTTCTATGTACATGAAGTTCTCTTTCAAAGTATGTCATTCATTCTGAGCTACTTTGAAAGAAGCCTGGCCTGGGATTTTTTTTATTCTGGGTACCAGATGTGTCAGCACATAACTGGTTATTTATGTCAGAAAAATGAACATTTCAGTTAATAGCACGGCCTGCAGAGCATTGGGGTCTGATAATCCGCGTACTCCTCCCATCACGGACGTAAGGTAACTTTGCGAATCCTGCGAGATTTTGAAAAGCGGACAGTGGGTGATTCGATGTGGATGAATAATTGATAATGAATAACATGACGCAGACTAGGTTTCTTTAACATTGGTAAACTAAAATAGCATTGGAATTTGCGAATGCTTTTTCATAGGTGGAAAATGTAACCTTTGCTGATTTCCTGAAATTAACCAAGATACAACTAATGGGACTGGGGGATAAACTGGAGCTAGAATTACCCCAAGGGCGGTGAAAGCAGACACAGTATAGGTAATGGCACAGCAATTGAAACTAGAAGGGATAACGGAGAGACTACATTGTCCAGGGGCTGGGTCACTTGAATTGATTAAGATTCAGTTGCAAGTGAAAAATAACTTGAATTGGACATAACGGAAAAAAGGAAAGGAAATAAAAAAGATTTTTCAAAGAGAGCAAGCAGAAAGGGACGAAAGAGAAAGGAAGCGAGATCCGCCAAGAAAACCTGACCTCAATAGGGAGAAGTTAGAAATGGAGGAAAGAGAAAAGGAATGAGAAACGGAATAACGACATAAAAAGCTGGACCTTAAAAAGGAGGCCTTAGATGCTGAGGAAGTTTCTGAGGATGAAAAAACATTCAACCGAAAGCACAGTGGGGAGAGATTTATATTTGTGCAAGCTCTTCAGAAGTTTGAGGAAGCGGATTTAGAGGCATTATTTATTTCATTTTAAAAGGTAGTTCGATAAATGAAGCGGCGAAGGAAATCTGGACATTGCCGTTAAGTCTCGGTTCGTACAGACAACTCATGCGGTTTTTGGTTCACTTTCAAAAGGGGCTTCAGTAGATTATGATGAATATAAAAGGTTATCTGAGTTTGTATGAGTTGATCCCTGAGCGGTTCAGGCACAAATTTGGATAATAAGAAAACAGCCAGTGTAGAACTACATTGAGTTTGAAAGTGTAAAGCAAAGTAATTGTCACCATTGGATACCGGCATTGAAGTTGGAGACAGAGTACGAAGCTCTTAGAGAAGCAATTCTTTTGGAATAATTTGGAAGTTCACGTCCTCCGATCATTAGAACCCATGTTGAAGACGAGAGAATTTTTTAAAAAAAACTAGATGGGCAGCAGTCATGTCTGGCTAGAAGTAACATCGAATGCGTAAGCAAATCCATTTAACAAGACGGGGCGTGACTGCGCCAATTTTCGGAAGTTCCGTTGGACCCCCCATGGAACTTATTGGGATATGTAAGGCTGGTTAAAGAAAAGGAGCACTGACTCAAAGTACAAAAAATTAAGTTCTGGCGTTGATTGCAGTTTGTGAAACCGAGTGTGGATACTGCTCTCAATTCAGGAGAGCTGAATGAGATACATGAGATTTATAAAGGTATTTTTTGTCAGTGGGAAAAATAACATTTTACCTCTCAAATGCGATTGCTAAACATATGATCATGCTTAAAGCTAGAGGAGCCACTCCAGTAGTTTGCGGGGGACAGATATAACTTTTCCATCAGAGAACACTTTAAAAGCCAAAGTTTTAGTAAATGGTATTGGTTGGGAGTATTTCCCCATACATTTGTGCGGGTTCTAGTGGAATGTTACCTTTTGTCCGACAATGTAGCGATTGGGGTCTTTGAACTGTTGCACTTAGATGTAATTGATGCTACAGTTACAGAAAGCCCAAATGAGGCTAAAGATACAGATCACAGGAACGGGTCCCAAGGATTTTTCCTGCGTGTGTGATGGCCCGAGCAATGGCTAAGCAATGTCCATCATCAAAGTTCAAAGTGATACAATAGACAGATTTAGGCTGACTCAAACTTTGTTTACAGACTTAGATAATCCAAAGAACATTGTCGCACAAGTCTTCTCACTTTGAGGTTCAATAAGCTGATGCAGAGTTAGGGAAAGTAGCACAATCAACCCAAGCTGAAAATGAGGCCAAGGCAGATCCAGAATATTATTATGTTAGAAATAGAATTCTGATCAAGAAGGGGAGGCCTCTTCACAGACTTGCTGATGAGGAGTGGACGCGTGGTCATCAGACAGTGGTACCGTTATAATATTACAAAGCAATATAATGAATAGCACATGCAATTGCTATGGGAAGGCATATAGGGATATGAGAAACAAAAGCCCAAATAAACCGACGGTTTTACTGATCAGGTCTTTATAAGGACATGGTGCTGTTTTATAAAATGTGCCCAATCTGCCAGATAGACCGTAAACAACAACATGCAATCAACTAGCACCTATAATTCCTTTGCCAGTTTTTGAGGAATCATTCAGTTGGGCGTTGGTGGGCTGAGTGGGATCGTTACAAAAAATGAAAGCAGGTCAGCAGTATATCCTTACCATTATGGATATGGCAACTTGATTTCCAGAGGCCATCCCTTTAACGGCCATTGCAGCTAAAGAAATGATGCAGAAGATAATCCGATTTTCCACTCAATATGCATTACAGGCAAGGGATCCAGTTGGATGAAGTTTCCAATTTAATGGCTAACTTTTTTCAGAACATAATTAGTAGTTTGCACATGAAACCGTTAAAATCCACAGCATGTCATCTGCAAACACAGGGAGCTTCAGGGAGATACCAGCAAAATCTCAAATAAATTATTAAAGCTTATAGTCATGTATATCTCCATGATTGGGATAAAGGAGGGAATTTGCTTCTATTTGATACCCGGGATTCGCCAAAGGAGTATACTGGTTTCAAACAATTTCATTTAATTTACAGGCATGAAATTAGAAGCCTTCTGAAATTAATCAAGGAAAAGTGTGTTTTAGTATTACCAACATGCCCGCAATATTTTCGATTTTTCAACAGGTTTGAATTCATAGGAAAGCTGTTTGTAGCCATATCTTTTATACCATTTTTTTTCGTTAAAGTAATTCAGGTTACAAGCCTAGATTGAAAAAAAATCCTGGTCTCCAATATTCACCTTTAGGCTATCATCCATTTCCAGCATGCTCCTCAGATCCCAAATCAATCGCTTAATTGTGGAACCATGTATTAGTTCGTTTTTGAAGTAAGTTTATTAACAGAATGCAACGTTAAAGACGCCTGCTTCCTGCCTCCCAACCCAGAATCCCAGCAGTCCTATGTATACTCTTCCGATTACACCTCTCAGAATGTCAAACTAATAAATAAATATGTTTAGTTAAACTGAAATCTCTTTATGGGGGAATGTGAAAAAGGGAACACTTTTAAAGTAACCTTATGGAATTAATCTAGAATTCTACGGAAGCACTCCAGCCCCCACAGTGCCCAGCGGTCGCAACAGGTCCCAAAGTGCACCAGTGGAAACCACGTACTTCCTCTTCAATCACACCCGGTCGCGAACATAGCCGTGGAAGAGGCACAGACTGTCACGCCGGTTTGAACCTCGACCTATTAATGCCTGGAACTATTAATGGAGTCTCATTATAAGATAGTTCAGTGCTTAATGTAGCAATGCCTTCCGCTGTGTACCTTAACAATATAATGAACACATCATTAATAGTTGAGCCTGAAAATGTGGCTATTCATGTCAATGTGTGCTCGGTTCGGGCTGAGAGTTTATAAGTTGGGCTCAGGGATATTCTAGTCGAAAGGCTGTGCATTTGAGTGGACATTGGTATTCGGATTGGCGGATCGGCAATCAGGCCTAGGCAGTGGGTAGTCGGGGGTGGGGGGGTCGGATATTGGCACTTGGGCCTAGAGCTTGGGAAGTCAAGTTTAACTGTGTTGGTAGTCGCTTCGGGTCTGGGCAGTCCAGTTTGTGGACGGATAATCGGATCGTGGCCTTAGAGGTCGAGTCGAGAGGGCACGCAGTCATGAGGGCAGCATGTGTATTCATGTTGCGGTGGGTGGAAATTCGCCTCCGAGGTTGGCTGGAACTTGAAGAGTCTTCTCAGATGCTGGCTTGTTGGGCTCGAGAGGCTGGACAATCGGGTAGGTTTTTGCGATTTTGCGTCGGTGTGTGTGGTAGTCGCGTCTGAAGAGTGGTTACTCGGTTGGAAAGATGAGTAGAAGCTGGTTGGCTGTGACAAATTCGGTATCGATACCAATAGGTAGGCAGTCTGGTCTAAGGGATGTGTAGTGTTGTAGCAGATGTGGAGAGTACCGAGTAGTGCAGTCATATCCAGAGGTAGTCAGTATTTGGGTCTGGGAGTGGTGAGTAGGATCGGGGGGTGGGTTGTTGAATCAGGGTCATGGGTACTCGTGTCTGAGGTCTGAGGCAGGAGGTGGATAGGAGCTCGATTGTAGCTGCGAATTGGTTAGCTAATAATCATCGATTTTCACCAGAAATTAAATTGCAGAACAATATTGTGGTACATTGCACATCCAGCCCATGTCTCAGACTTCGAGGCCAGTGTATGAAAGATTCACAGAGGCACCTACGCTACACAAATCAGCCGATGGGAAATTTTTATTTCTGTGGCAACTGAGAGGGATCTGTGCAGGTCCGATTTTCTGAATGGTCCTATAATGCAACAGCAGTGAAGTGTTATGACTGATGCAGTTATTACAGCCGAGTCATTTAAAAATCATAGGAGGAGACATAAAACAACTGTCATAACCTTTAATTTTAAGGTTTACGTTTCAGATGCGACACTAAATTCAGGAATAAGATCTTTAGTTTTACATTAAACTAAATGGAACTTTTTATTAACTTACTTGGCTACAAATTACTAATATCATAACTTTTAACAAATTCCCAAACTAACCTCAATTAAGGCAACTGTAACCCATTGACGTGCACGTGCTGCCCATCACAACTGCGTGCCCTCTCGACCCAGACACCAGGCAAAGCATTTTCAGCTTAAAAATTCGAAATGCAGTTCTTTTGACTTTCCTTTCTATGGAGAGTTGGAGGCTTATGACTGATGTTTGATCTTACATTGTCTCTGCCTTGCACACAAAAACTGGTGAAGTTATTCCAACCACTCCCCATTGACTGTGAGTTCTCATTGTATCACCAGCCTCTTCTAACCATAATATTCATTTCAGAGTACCAGTTGTATTTGTAATATAAACATATTGCTTGGTCTTCCCAATAAAATTGGGTGTGACAAACCGTGGTGCAAGCACTAAGCATGTGGCCACGCTAGATAGGAACATGTAAGTGAGACATTCGCTGCGTTAATGGGAGGGACAAAAAGTGTGATGGTCCTGCTTAGAAAAAATTAAACGTGAAACAAAGAAGCAATGTATTCTCCCAAAGGAATCAACTCTCTGATTCAGTAAAGGACCAGAATCAGCTTTGCAATGCACTGGATTAAATACGTGTACAGGACACAATTCCAAATATTGCAGCACACAGAAAACTTAAAGTTATTGTGAACCATGAGGAGGATATTGTAGACCTTGAAAAAGCCTTAGATAGGGTTGGTGGAATGACTATTCAAGTAGCAGCTGAAATTCAATGCAGAGAAGTGTTAATATGTTCATTTTAGTAAGAAGAATGCAGAAAGGTAACATAAAGAACAAGAAACAAAGAAAAGTTAAGCACAAGAACGGGCACTTCGGACGTCCAAGCCTGTGCTGATCATATTGCCCGTCAACTAAAACATTTTGCACTTCCAGGTTCTGTACCCCTCTATTCCCATCCTATTCATGTATTTGTCAAGCCTCCTCTTAAACACCATTATCATACCTGCTTCCACCACCTCCTCTGGCAGCGAATTCAAGACACTCACTTCCCTCTGCACAAAAAACATACCCCGCACATCTCTTCTATAGTTCTCTCCACTACTCTTAAATCTATGTCGCCTAGTAATTGACTCTTCCACCCTCAGAAAAACCTTCTGACTACCTACTCTGTCTATGCCACTCATAATTTTGTAAACTTCTATCAAGTCACCCCTCAATCTCCATCGCTCTAGTGAGAACAATCCGAGTTTCTCCAACCTTTCTTCATAGCTAATAACCTCCAGACCAGGCAGCATTCTGGTAAACCTGCTTTGCACCCTCTCCAATGCCGCCAAATCCTTCTGGTAATCTGGCGACCAGAATTGCACGCAATATTCCAAGTGTGCTCTACCAAGGTTCTATACAGCTGCAGCATGACTTCACAGCTTTTATACTCAATACCCCTGCCAATGAAGGCAAGCATACTGACTACCTTATCCACCTGCATTGCCAATTTCAGTGACCCGTGGACTTGTACACACAGATCCCTCTGCCCGTCAATGCACTTAAGGTTTCTGTCATTTACTGTTTAATTCCTGCCTGTATTAGACCTTGCAAAATGTGTTACTTTGCATTTGTCCAGATTAAACTCCATCTGCCATTTCTCCGCCCAAGTCTCCAACCAATCTATATCCCATTGTATGCTTTGACAATCCTCTTCACTATCTGCAACTCCTCCAACCTTAGTGTCGTCTGCAAACTTACTAATTAGCCCAGTTACATTTTCCTCCAAATCATTTATGTATACCACAAACAGCAAAGGTCCCGGCACTGATCCCTGACGAACTCCACTAGTCACAGCTCTCCATTCAGAAAAGAACCCTTCCACTTCTACCCTCTGTCCTCTAGGACCAACCATTGTATTAATCTTGCCAGCTCACCTCTGATCCCGTGTGACTTTGCCTTCGGTACCAGTCTGCCATGAGGGACTTTGTCAAAGGCCTTACTGAAATCCATGTATATAACATCTACTGCCCTTCCATCATCGTTCATCTTTGTCAGTTCCTCAAAAAGCTCGATCAAGTTAGTGAGACACGACCTCCCCTTCACAAAACCATGCTGCCTCTCACTAATACGCCGATTTGCTTCCAAATGGTAGTAAATCCTGTCACGAATAATCTTCTCCAATAATTCCCTACCACTGATGTCAGGCCCAGCGGCCTGTAATTTCCTGGATTGTACCTGTTACCCTTCTTAAACATTAGAACAACATTGGTCATTCTCTAGTCCTCTGGGACCGCACCCATAGCCAGTGAGGGTAGAAAGATTTCTTTCAAGCTCGCAGCAATCTCCTCCCTTGCCTCCCTCAGTACTCTGGGGTAGATCCCATCTGGCCCAGGGGACTTATCCACCTTAATATTCTTCAAGACGCCTAATACCTCCTGTTTTCTGATCTCAACATGGTCCAGGCTATCTACACAATGTTCGCTAGAAAAATCGAGCACTAAGTCATTCTCTTTGATAAATTCTGATGAGAAATATTCATTTAGTTTCTCTCCCATTTCTTCTAGCTCCACACACAGATTCTCACCTCTGTCCCGGAGTAGGCCCACACTTTCCCTGGCTACCTTTTGTTTTTTTACATATGTATAAAAAGCCTTGGGATTTTCCTTAAACCTGGTTGCCAGTGACTTTTAATTTCCCCTTTTAGACCTCCTGACTCCATGCTTAAGTTTCTTCCTACTTCCTTTGTATTCTCCATGGGCTTCATCTGTTCCCAGCCTTCTAGCCCTTATGGATGCTTCCCTTTCCTTTTTGACTAATCTCACAATATCCTTCGTTATCCAATGTTCCTGAATCTTGCCATGCTTATCCTTCATCCTAGCAGAAACATGCCGATCTTGAATTCTTATCAACTGATGTTTGAAAGCCCCCCACATGTCAATTGTTGATTTGCCCTCAAACATCCTCCTCTAGTCTAGCTTCCTCAGTTCCTGCTTAATAATGTTATAATTAGCCATCACCCAATTAAGCGCCTTAACCCGCTGATTGCTGTTATCCTTAACCATCAGTACCTTGAAACTTACTGAATTAGGGTCACTTTTCCAGAAATGCACCCCCAATTGAAACTTCGACCACCTGGCGGTGTTCATTCCATAATACCAGGTCCAGTATTGCCACTTCTCTCGTTGGAATATCTAAATTTTGTTTCAGGAAGCCTAACAAAAAGCATGAAAAAATCAAATTCCACAGCAAGTACAGAGACAGACAGATGTGGACGTATATGTGCGTAAATCATTGAAGATGGCAGCATGGGTTGAGAGCGGGGTTAAGAAAGCACGCAGTATCCTGGTTTTTATGAACAGAAGTACAGAGTATAAGAAAAAAGTGGTTAAGTGTGAGGCAATCCATACTGTGGAGTTTTGTTAGTGTGTTTTTGGTGTGGAGACATTTTGGGTTGTCAGCTTCGGAAGTGACCATTGGTTGATTAGAAATTGTATTTAAGGCACATAATAAATCAAGCGTTGACACATTCGCCCTGCCTTAGAAAGGAATATACACTGTTGTAAGATTTAGCAGGATACCAGAATAATTCAGTCCAGTGGAGGTAGCAGATGGTTCCTATATTCCTGCTGCTGGGATGGCAATGGCTTGATAGAAGCAGTGGGGAGTACTGTCAGCTCATCGAAGCGGAGTTTATGTGTCCGCTTCGTCAATCTGGCAGCTGGACAAAGGAAAACCCATAAGCAGTGGGGTTTTGCTCCAACACCTAGGATGCAGGGAGCACGCTGGTCAGTAGAATTGGAGGAGCAGCCCTGGAATTAGTTGGTTTGCGGGCTGGGGAGAAGAGCATAGGCAGATGAGTGGTGAGCAGCTGCTGAGTCATTTGAAGTTTCAGTCCTGTTGTCTAAAAACAACTTTTCGGACACACACAAAGCAGGAAGGCCTACAGTTTAACTGGTGATGCTGTTGAGGAAATCAGAAGCCCTAAAGAGCAGCTGAGCATCCCTGTCAAGTGGAGAGCTTCAAATAATTTTTGTGGCCAACACATTTTCATTGATATCTGGCTGGTTTGCTGGAAATGCATGGTATCAGCATTGCTTGTATCTGCAATTCAGTTTGCAGTTTGTGGCATATTGGAACGTAAATAGTCTGCTCATACCTCTTTGCCTCAGATTAATTGTGTATGTTAGAGTATGGTAGATCCTAATGACGGAATGCTTTGCTGACCTGCATATTAAATTTGGTTAGTTTCATTTTAAAACGTGTAATCTTGTGGCCTCATTATTTTGATGAGAAACTGCAGTTTGTAATTTCGTCTAGTTTAGAACAAAAGTTTCTGCTCCCTAACAGGATCATAACAAACATTTGGGCTTGTTCACGGATTGATGCAAACGCTAAGTTTGTGTATAACACTTCTTGGGAGTCGGCTGCATTTTAGTACTGCCACTGAACTAAGATTCCAAAGGACCAATGCAACTCTGTCTGAAGCCTGGGTCGATTCCCACCATGGAAAATGGTAGAATTTGAGTTCGATAAAACTCTGGAATTGGAGGTCTAATGCTGACTACCAAATCTTGTTGGTTGTCCTGAAATCCCATTGGGTTCACTAATGCGCTAGGAGAAAGAAAACTTGTCACCTGGTCCGGCCTACATATTACTCTAGACCCACAGCAATGTGGTTGACTCTTAACGACCTCCTGAAATTGACTAATAAACCACTCAGATGTATCAAGCTCCGAAAGAACGTAAACATAATGAAACAGGACAGGGTGTCCTGCATTGGCAACAAAAACTCTGCCCTGTCGACCCTGCAGGGCAGCCCATACTCACACCTGGGGGCTTGTGCCAACATTGAGAATGGAGAGCTGTCTCATATGTTAATCAAACAACAACCTGACATATTCATACTCTAAGGAATCTTAACATGCAGAAATTGCACTGGCAGGGAAGAAGTGGCAGCACAGGTATAGAGGTGGCGAGAGGGGACAGTTGCCTGGGAGTCCTTAACCTCGACTCTGGACTGCATCAAATCCCATGGCAGGGGTTCTGACATGGGCAAGGAAACCTCCTGCTGATTATCACGGATTGCCACTACCGCCCTCCCCAGTCCCCACCACACCCCCACCCCCACCCTCCCCCCCCCCCCCCCCCCCCCCCCCCCGCCACACACAAACTGTACTGATGAATCAGTACTACGAAATTTTGTATACCACATGGACAAAGCACTGAGGGTGAGGCGGGTGCATAATGTATGGTGGGTGGCTTAATTCATTCTCCATAACTAAGACTGACTTGTACCCCCACTACTGACCAACCTGGCGACTCCTAAGGGACATTACTGCTAAACTCGGTTTGTGGCAGGTGGTGAAGGAACCATCAAGAGGGGAAAAATCCTGAGTTCATCTTTCTACCCACCTGCCCATCTCTGCTACATCTGTCCATGACAGTATCAGTAAGAGTGACCACCACACAGTCCTTGTGGAGGAGAGGTCCCTTCTTCACGTTCAGAATACACTCCATCGTGTGTGTAGCGAAACGACCATGTTAAGTGGGGTAAATTTCAAATAGATTGAAGAACTCAAGACTGGGAAGCTATAAGGTGCCGAGGGCACCGGCAGCAGCAGAATTGTACTCAGCCACAATCGATAACCTCATGTCCAAGCATATCAGCCACTGTGACATTCCCACCCAGCCAGGTGTTCGACCATGGTTCAACAAAGAGTGCGGGAATGCATGTAAGTAGAAGCAACAGGCTTACTAAAAATGAGGTGGCAACCATTTGTGTTGAAACTACAACACAGGACTATTTCCATGCCAAATATCATAAGGATCAAGTGATAGAGAGTATGATGTGATTCCCCCCAACAAATCAAATCTAAACTCTGCAGTCCTGCCACATCCAGTCATGAATCGTATTGGGTAATTTAAAAACACACTTGAGGCCGAGGCTCCACAGATGTCCCCATCCTCAATGATGAGGAAGAACAGCATGTCAGTGCAAAAGATCAGTGCCGAGTGAATGGTCCATCTTGTTCTCCTTCATTGGTCTCCAGCATTACACGTGCCAGTCCTCAGCTGATTTGATTCACTCCACGTGATATTAAGAAATGGCTAAAGGCATTGAATACTGGAAAGGCTACGGGCCCTGACGATAACCCAACAATGCTACTGAAGTCGTGTGCTCCAGAATTTGCTGCAGCCAAACACATGCTGTTACAGTCTAGCTGCAAAAGTGGCATCTACCCAACAATGTAGGAACTTGCCCGGGTAAGTCCTGTGCACAAAAAAGACAAATCCAACCCCGGCACTTACCACTCCAATCGTCTACTCTCTATCATCAGTAAAGTGATGGAAGGGTTTATCAACAGGGTTATCAAGTGGCATTTGCTAAGCAATAATCTACTCACTGACGTACAGCTTAGGTTTCACCAGGGCCACGCTGCTCCTGACCTCATTACAACCTTGGTTTAAACATGGACAAAAGAGCTGAACTCCAGAAGTGAGGTGAAAGTAACTGCCCTTAACATGAGGGCAGCATTTGACTGAATGTTTTTCAGGACCACCAGTAAAACAAGTGTCAATGGCAATCGGGGTGGTGGGGGGTGGTGGGGGGAGAGGTGTGGTGGAAATCCGCTGTTTGTGGTCATACCTAGCAGAAAGAAAGATGATTGCATTTTTTCCCGTACCAAGACTACACAGCACGAGTTTTTTTAGGGTAGTGTCCGAGGCCCAACCATCCTCAGCTGCTTCAGCAGTGTTGCACAATGTTCAGCATCATTCGCAACTCCTCCGACATGGAATTTTATGGCACCACCGTTGGTAAATGCTGAATTGTTCAAATCCCAGAGGGAAACTTGAGACAGCAATCATAACTATTTGTTTGAATTTGAATGTTTGGAGATGCAGGCTTTGGATTCAGTAGTAATAAGGCCACCGAGCCTTATAGGTTTTTACAAAGCTAGATTAAACATTTATTAATAGGAAAATGATTTCAAACACGTATTTATGTCTACAAATTACTACTATAACAACTTCTAAAACAATTAATTAACCTTACTCCAGTTACACCTCTGTTAAGGCAACCGTAAAGTGAATAGATTTTAAAAGGCCCAGCAAAGTTACAGGATAACCTGAACAGTCGACTTCAAAGTGAGTCATTTCTCAGCTTCGGGTCCTTGTAGACAGCAAGTTGAGACTTAGAGACTGAAGGCTTTTCACACTTTCTACATCCTAGAATATCTTCCCTTACACACAGCCTTCTCTCCTGTATACATATTTTCCGCTTTGAATGCAAATTCCTATTGTTTCACTATGTCCTTGGACTTTTACCTCTATACTAATAACATCTGTCACAGCACCAGCATTACCAGAAATCATTGAGAAAAATAAACACACTGTTTGTTAAGTTTCTCTGGCTACCCCTAACATTTCACTCCCTCTTTTGGACTAAATCTAGTCATTTTTATTTCAAATGCAAATATCCCCTTTACATCTATGTTTCTAAAACTTCCCTGATGTTGACCAAATTAACTTTGCAAACCTAGATAATCCTCTGCTGCATCAAAGCCTGCAGACCAGCTGCCTTTAATTCATTTCACTCCCACACATACACACACACACACACAGACCCATAGATACATTCCCCACTATTACACTGCTTTACAATACATTCCCATAACGCTATGAAAATGATTACATCTTCATGACAGAAAGCAGTCAATGCCTAAATACAGCAAGACGTATACAACCTACAGGCTTGGGCTGACAAGTGGCAAGTTACATTCGTGCCAGACAAGTGCCAGAAAATAACCATCTCCAACAAGACAGGATCTAATATTCACCCCTTGACATGCCGCAAGATCTCCATCCAAACCATTAACTTCCTGCCTTGGAAATATTTCGCTGCTCCTTCACAGCCGTTGCGTTAAAATCACAAAACTTCAGCCTGAAAAGCACTGTGGATGTACGGACACCACATGGGCTGCAGCGGTTTAAAAGTCAACTCGCCGCCACCGTCCCAAGGTACATAAGGGAAGGGTAATAAATGCTGGCCTAGGGAGCGAAGCTCAGATCCCATGAATGAATTAAAATAAAATTCTGCTCCGTGCTCAGCTTGACTTTGCATAGCTTTCTCGGCTCTGGACTTTAGGAACGATGTACAGGCAATTGACAGAATGCAGAAAAGATTCACGAAAATCGTTCCACGATGAGTAACTTTTGTTATGCAGACTCATTGGGAAGATTTAGATTGTTTTCTTTGATTAAGACAAGATCGAGGCGGTACTTCATTGAAGTATATGAAATTCCGAGCTTGCTCGACAGAGTAAGTAACAAAAAACTGCTCCCATTGATGAAATGACGGACGAGAAGAGGGCACAGATATAAGGGAAAAGATGTGGTATGAGGTAATATTATTCCGTGCAGCGAATGTTTGGGATCCGAACATGCCTGAGCATGTGGTGAAGGTCGGTTCATTCGATGGATGTGAGAAGAAATTGAATTATTATTTAAAAAGGAACAATGTGTAGGCAAAGTGTGAGAAGGTCAGCAGTTGTAGTAGGTAAATTGGTCCTTCAGGAACCTGTGTAGATACGATGGGTTGAATAACCTGCTTCTGTGCTGTAGCTGTTATGTGACTCTTGTGATTTTATGACTGCATATGAAATGCACTAACTAAATATTTCCACTCTGAGTAGCAGAACTTGAACTAAACACAAACTTGAATCTATAAACTGTATTGCGTGACGGGAGTTCCTTTCAAGTCAGAGGCACAATGGGTTGGCACATATTGAATTAATTGTTCGAAAAACAACAATAAAAGAAGGTCCCCAGGACTGAGAAAGATAGGTGACATAAGGACAATTGGTTTACATCGAAAAGAAAGGTGTGGTTCACAAAATGTCTAGGAATTGGCATCAGGGCAGGATTAGAAGAATTAACGGATTAGATGCTGCGAGTTTTGGGGCGCAAAGAAATAATGAAGAGACAGTTTAAATCATTATTGCTGAGCACGAATCAGCAGTTGAGTCAAAATCTAAAGGATGTCAGAATGCATTATTATCTCACATGAACGCTTCCGAGAATTGGGGAAGATTCAGTTGAAACTAAATCATTTTAAACCGACAGCTAATGGGCCTAACAAGGATCTAGATATTACTGGAGATATCATGAATAACCGCTACGCGGCATTTGCAACGAATATCGTGCAGAAGACTGGATCGGCCTCATAATATCAAAGCAGAATTTGACTAAATATGAAGTCAAGGAACCCTAGCAAAACAGAAGTCAATAGTAAAGGGCGGGGGGAGGGGATGGAATTTCCATTGCTTCTATTCATACCCATGACAGAGGGAAATGGCTGTGTTTTCTGGAGGTCAATCATCTCAGTCACACTACAGCACTGCAGGAATTTTTCAGGGCATTGCGCTCAGGCCCATTATTTGCAGTTGCTTCATCAATGACCTCCCTTCCTCGTAAAGTCAGTATTGCAGATGAGTGTGCAATGTAAAGCACCATTCGTGAGTCCTCATATAATGAAGAATTCAAAGTCCATATGTAGAGAGAGCTGGGCAATTTTCAGGCTTCGAGTGATATGCTGAAAGAGGCAACCACGCCACAAGTGCCAAGCAATGACTATATCCATCAAAAGAGATTCTAGCCATCTCCCCTTGGAATTTGAAGACATTACCATTGCCTAATCCCCCAAGAACTGCATTCTGGCCGGTGCCATTAACCATAAACTGGATTGAACCAGCCAAATGCATGGCTAGCTTCAAAACAAGGCCAGTTTCTGTAAATTTTGCGCATGTTAACTCGCATCGTGATTCCCCAAATTCTATCCACCATCTGCAAGGCACAAGTCAGGACTATGTTGGAATACTATCCAAATGCCTGGGCGAATGCAGTTCCAAAGATGCCGAAGTATCTCTGGACCACCCAGGAGGAAGCAGTTCACCTGAAAGGCACCCCATCCACCAACCTCAACAATCACTCCCTCCACCACCAACGCACAGCGGCAGCATTGTGTTCCATCATCAAGATGCACTACAGGACTTCACCAACAGTTATTAGATCGTACCTTCTGAACCCATGACCATCATGAGCTAAAGCAACACAGAGAGCAAATGTATGGGAACATAGCCACCTGCATGCTACACTCAAAGAAACAAACCGTCCTCACTTGGAACTATATCATGATATCTTCCCTGTTAGTGGGCCAACATTCTTTTCTCCTTCCACAACAGCACTGCGGGTGCACTGGAATTGCCCACCTGCTGTCTTGAAATCTTTGACATGTTGATTGGGAGATTTTTTGTTACCAGCGTATTTGACTCGAATTTAAAAATCCTTCTCCCTTCACATCACTATCAAAATCACCCACCAATTCGCAATTTAATTATCTTCATCTACCTGGAATAAGAACTCACCCCACATCCACCCACCGCCGCATGCCCAGGCTCCTTGATAGGCTACCTTTAAACTACCAATTTCCCCCAGCTTGGTCCTACATTTTATATAACAAAGCTTCTGCGTTATCTTGCTTACATGTGTTACCATTGTGCCCCTGATGCTGTGATTCTAACGTCACAAGGGCATTAATCCCACCGCCCCGCTCCCACCCCCCACCCCACCCCACACCCCCACCCCAAAAATAGAATCCTCTACTTTGAAAAATGAAATCTCAGAACGAAAACCTTAACTGTATGACTTGTTAGCAGAATACATGATGGATTATTTCAGGAACAATAATGCTTTGCTGTCCATGTTTTATTCACCCCGCACCTGATGGAGCCTCACCAAACCTAAAGACGTCATCAGTTCTTTTACCAGTGAGCAGGCGATTCAACCACTGCATTTCCTGTTCGTGCTTTCTCCAATCGGAATATGTGTGAAGGGAATCTGGACAAATTGTTCTGAATTACTAATCCTACCCATACTTCTCCTTAATCAAGCATGTATATCATTCTCTTTCCTTCACCACTTCCACTGACATTCTTACCTGACTGCTTTAGACTCTGCATTCCTGCTTTTAAATTTCCCACCCATTATGCTTTACTTCGTCTCGAGTTACATTTCCAATGGTATGTTGGCTTTCAGAGCAATAGGATTCGAATATAGGAGCTGGGGTGTCTTGCTACAATTATAAAATGTCTTGGTGAGACCACACTTGGAATACCGCATGCAGGTTTGGTCTCCTTATCTGAGGAAGTTCTTGCTATAGAGGAGTGCAGTGGGGGTTTTTCAGACTGATTCCTGCGATGGTGTGATTGACATATGAGAGGAGATTGTGTCGGTTGGCATTATATTCGCTGGAGTTCAGAAGAATGAGGGGTGGTCTCATAGAAAACCATAACATTCTAACTAGACAGGGTAGATGCAGCAATGATATTCCCGATGGTGGGGACGTCCAGAACAAGGGGGTCACAGTCTGAGGATACGGGATCGACCATTTAGAACTGAGACGATGATAAATGTCTTCACGCAATGATGGTGAGCCTGTGAAATTCGCTACACAGAAAGTTGTTGAGGCCAAAACATTGTATGTTTTCAAGAAGAAGTTAGATATAGCTCTTGGGACCAAAGGGATCAAAGGATATGGCGAGAAAACAGGCTACTGAGTTAGATGATCAGCCATAATCATAATGAATGGTGGAGCACGGTCGAATGGCCGAATAGCCTACTCCTGGTCATATGTTCTATTTTTCTATGCTTCTACTCCTTGCATTGCTTCTCGTCGAGACACTTGAGATATTAGTCTCAGTTCCTTCATTGTCCACAAGCGTTTTTTGTGTTGTATGCCTATTCACCAACATCCAAACATGCCGTCAACTGCCCTTACTCAGACATACCGTTACGAGTCACGCAATTATCATTCATAATCCATATCAATTCTTTGTCTTGGTATATTTCTTGTCCATGCCATTGTGAGTTGATTTCTCCATTACGTGTAATGTAATTCCTAACTGAGCACGTCAGAATGAAAAATAAGGCATGCGACGTTGAATGAAGGCTCAAAAAACTTGATGTACTCATTGAACAAATGTACGGATTTATCCCTGATACCACCAGTATTTCAAAAGATGTTTACATAAACTCAAGACGATGTGCAGGCGGCGGATGGCATGTCATTGGGCTACCCACTTCAGGCTGCCTGAATGAATTCACTACTTGCAGGTTGTAAAAGCTGACACTTTGCTTTACAAGACGTCAGTGCACTGTGAAGTGCATGCCTCCTCCAAGGAGAAGTGCAAACGCAGCCCTATGTAGTGGCTCTATGGCCAGGATTGTTTGGATGGAGGCGCTTCCCATCCAGCCTTCTGAGGACAAGGTGCCGAACACATTGCCACCGTTACTGGCTGTTCTGCAGCCATTTAGCAGTCGAGCGAGCGCTAATGACTATGGATGGGAATTTCGCAGCTCACTAGGAAAGATGTCAAGCTTCAGTGAGCTGCCAGCCATTTCCGATTGGCCAGCAGGTCTATAGTCGTATCAGCACTCGAATCTGTAGTGAAAAGAACTAGGAGTGTAAACAATTCTCAAAGGCTAATTCCTGGGAGTCATTTGGTTCTCAGGGTGAAGAGGCGGGGGGCCAGGGGGAGGGCTGGGTGATCGAATGTCGTCAGAGCGGCCAGGGGGCGGGGAAGCACCCTCAGGGGCCCAATATTTTAAGGGGGAGTTTAAAAGAGGCTGCCTCTCATCCACACACCAGCCCCCCATAATGTCTGCTTGCCTCCTGAGAAGGGGTAACAATTGCGTTCCCCCCTGTTCCTGAACTCCACAAACCTAGCTGAAAATTGAGGGTGTGCAAGAAGTGTATTTTCATTAAATGGCCTCTTAAGGGTCTCAAATGACGCAGGGATGCAGTTAGAGGGGGTCGGTTGTGGGGCGATATGCGGGGGAAGAGCGGCCTATGCTTTCCCGACTCTTGGTAAAATTGCAGACACTTCGAGGTGGGAGAGAGCCCAGTGGGGAGGCCATCCCAAGAATTTTAAGGCCATTACATCACCAACCCTTCAACCCGGCTGGAGGTGAATGCAAAATTCTGCTCCAAATTTCTTCTGGGGTTTATTAATGAATGGTCCAAGAGATTCTATTTCGGGCCTTTGCAATATCTGTGGATTGTTCGTCTTCCACTCTCCAGGCTCGGATACAGACATGTATCTGATATTAAATCTCATCTTAAAGGGACAAAACTATCATCTGTATCTAAATACACGTAGTGTTTGAAACAAAACTGGTGTATTGAGAGCATAAATAGAAATACATAAGTATGATCTGATAACCATTACAGAGGCATGGCTACAGAATAACATAGATTTGGAGCTGAATATTGAAGGATATGTGACATTCAGGAAGGTCAAGGAGTTTGGATTGCAGGGGGCGGAGGGGGGTGCGGGGGAGGGGGGGTGGAGGGGGCGCTTTGTTAATGACGATATTAACATATTAGAGAGATATATACTAAGTTCAGGAAACCAGGACCTAGAGCGGTTTGGGTTGAGGTAAGAAATGGTAAAGACAAGAAGTCACGTGTATGTATAGTGTACAGGCCCCCTAGTTGTAGCTACACGGCTGGGCAGAGTTTGCAAGATTAGATCATGGGAGCGTGTCAGAAATATAAAGCAAACCATGGCTGTTTTAATCTACTGTAATTCATCTGTAAAATTCTGATGGGCAAAAAATAGCTTATATGAGGATTTCATAGAATGTTTTGGCGATATGTCCGTGGTAGAGCACGTCTTGTAGCCAACCAGAGAACAGATGATGCTAGAACTGGTATAGGGAAACGAGATAGGATGAATGTATAACCTCATAGGGAAGACAACACTATGTAGCAGTGAACATAATACGATAGAAATGTATATTCATTTTGAGGGAGACACGAGTGCACCCAAGAATAGTATTTTAAACTTAAATAAGGGCGATTATGAGGGCATGAAAGCTGGTCTAGCTGAAGTGAACTGGCCAGTGAGGTTTGGGGGGTAGGTCAATACAGATGCGGTGGCAGACATTTGAAGGGGCATTTCAGAATACACTGAATAGATGCATTTAAGTGAGAATGAAAAATTTCAATATGAGATACCACTATCCGTGGTTAACTAAAAATGTTAAAGATAGTTTTAAGATTAATGAAAAAAATCATATAATTACGCAAAGGTTGATGGCGGGTCAGAAGAGTGGGAAGAGCATGAATAACAGCAAACAATGAAAAAAGTTGTTATAAGGAGGGAAAATAATAGCACAAGAGAAAGTTAGCTAGAAATACAAAGATGGGAAGTAAGTATTTCTATAGATATTTTAATAAGAAAGGAGTTGACAAAATGAACATTGTTCCTATAAACAGTGTCTCTCAGGAAAGTGTATTTGAAAGTAGGGGGAAGGCAGATGAATTGAATGGATGTCTAGCTTCGGTCTTCAGTATAGAGGACACAAACAACGTCCTGGAAATAATGGTAAATTAGGAAATGCAAGGAAGGGACGAGCTGGAGAAATTACAATCACCAGGGAAGTGGCATTGAGAAAATTTTTGCGGCTGCGGCTGAAGAATCCACAGGTCTAAGTGGAGTTCACCACAAGGTCCTGAAAGAATTCTCTTAGGAGATAGATCATGCTTTGGCTTTAATTGTGTATCATTTCCTGGATTCAGGAAAGGTTCCGTTACATTGGAAGATAGCAAATGTTTATCCCTTATTGAGAAAGGGAGGGAGACAGGATATAGGAAATTTCAGGCCAGTTACACTAACACCTGTCATAGGGAAAATGTTAGATGCTATTACTAAAGATATTACAGCAGGGCACTTAGAAAAATTCAAGGCAATCAGGCGCAGTCAACATGGTTTTGTTAAAGGGAAGTATTGTTTAATGAATTTATTGGAGTTCTTTGAATGAGTCACATGTGCTGTAGATAAAGAGGAACCGATGGATACACTGCGCTTACATTTCCAGAAGGCATTTGATAATATCAAATTTTCCATATCAAAGGTTATTGCAGGAAATAAAAGCCTATGAGGGAAGGTGAAACATATTGACATGGACAGAAGACTAGCTAAAAGGAAGCAGAGAATAGGTGTAAATGGATATTTTCCTGCTAGGCAGGATGGGACAAGTGGTGTTCCAAAGGGATCCGGTTCTGGGGGCTCCGTCTTTTTTACAATATAACACACATATGTATATATATATATATATATAAATGACTTGGATGAAGGAACCAAAGGAATGCTTGCTAAATCTGCTGACTACACCAAGATAGGTAGGAAATTAAACTCTGGAGAGGAAATCAGAAGGCTAAAATCAGGCATAGATATGTTGAATTAGTGGACAACGGCTGGTAAATTGAGAATAATGTGGGTAAATGTGATATTGTCAATTTTGGCAGGAAGAATAAAAAAGAAGCTGCTTAGCAAAATTGTTAGAGTTTGCGGATTTCTGCGATTCACGGAGATTTTGGTGCCCTAGTGCTTGAATCACAAAGGGGGATGCAGTTAATTAGGAAAGTTAACACATGTTACTATTTATTGAGAGGGGAATTGATTGCAAATGCATGGAAGTTATGCTCCACTTCTATCGAGAACTGGTGACATCTGGAGTGTTGTGAACAGTACTGGTCTCCTTATTTAAGGAAAGATGGAAATGCACGTGTTAGAAGCATTTCAGAGAAGATTTACGAGACTAATATAAGGAAAGAGCGGGTTCTCTTAACAGGATAAGTTGGCCAGCCGAGGCTTGTATCTACTAGAGTTCAGAAGAGTAAGAAACGACTTGATTGAAACCTTTCAGATCCCGTGGGGTCTTGACTGGGTGGATGGTGAAAGCACAATTCCACTTGAAGGAGAATCTACAACTAGGCATCACTGCTTAAATATCAGGGATCGCTCATTTAATGCAGATGTGGGAGGTTCTTTTTTCGCTCAGGTCTTCATGAGTCTTTGGAATTCATTTCCTTAAAAACCGGTGGAAGCAGAGCATTTGAATATTCTTAAGGCAGAGCTAGATTCTTTATTAACCAGAAGATGAACGGTGATCGGAAGTAGGCAGGAATATGGGGTTGAGGTTGCATTCAAATCGGCCATGATATTATTGAAGGGCAAAGCAGCTTCGAGGAGTCGAGTGGGCCACCCCGGTTTTAAATTGTATGTTCCTACGCACCTTTCTGCAATAATTTGCCTTGTTGGGGCATACATGAGGATTGTTGACACCGAGGAATGGACTATGATATTTATCTTGCTCTTCCTCAGAATCCATCACCACTTCGAAACAGATTGGCTGGCTGAATGTCTTTGGACGTTCCAGGGCCAGGTAGCCTGCCGAGTGCTTTAAGTTACTCAGTTTGCATTCCATCACTTTCGTCGAGGCAAGGCCAATTCAGTTCTAAAAAAAAACACACGTATAAAACCTCAAGTCCAGAATTTCATGTCACCAAACTTACAGTTTCAATCGTGTATTTTCAATTCGAGAACAGAGTTCTCCATAGCAGTAAAATTCGCAACAACAATCTTCTTCAAATTTATTTACTATATTTTTTCTGGAAGCGATTTGTTCTGTAATCTACAAAGAGTTGGCAATATTGACAAATACGTCCTTCATGTGATAAAATATTTGCATCTTATTTAATTTATTAACGAGAAGTATTCTTCTATCCGTGGATTAAGTTGAAAAGAAAGCGTTTAGATCTGCAAGCTTGTTTTTCAAAATTCAATCAAAGCTTTGCAAACTTGTCACAGGTGTACTTTAAATAAGGCAGAGGAATGGGCATGAAAAAAAACTCATATTTTGGGAAATCGATGGAACTTCCACGACAACCTTCCAATTTTGATTTAAGGTCCACGATTAATGCAATTTAACTAAGAAAGCATTAGATTTCAAGTTTTCAGAAGGTGGAGATATTACAAGGAGACCAGCTTTGAAAGTTACACTTTATGATGCTTTAAACTAAGTGGCTAAAGCAAATAGTTTGGGTTCAATAGCTCATGATTACTTCAATTCATTATTTAATTACTTGGACATTTCACTTCCACGGATATGCACATGATGATGGAGAAACCACAGAAACTCAATTTGATAGATGTCTCAAGAAAGCAATTTTATCACTCTTGGAACAAACCACAGAATGAAAATGAAATTGCAACTGTCATGCCATGCAGAATTATGTTGAAATAGGACCCTTTAAGTATCATTTTTTCCGCATGAAACAATATAGTTTGCTTTATTTTCCAAAATTAAAAATATGTTCTCCTCAATCATAGGTGTCTTTATTGTAATCATCTGTGTGATGCCGAAAGCAGACAGGATTTTTTCACTCAGTGGCCGCCACTTGGTTGGCGTCCGTGTGGACAGGAGTTCATATGCCTATCTCCGCAGAGTCTTTCAAACAGAGCTTCGGATGACACATGATTTAACGTTTTTCAAAGATACAGGCAATTTCATGTGTGTAACGTGAATCTATTTTTCATATGGGTTACACCTTCCAGGCGCCAGCGGAAGCATTTCAATTTTGGAACTTGTTTCCAACAAATAAATAACATCCCCAGATTTAGAAGTCAGTTCAATTCTCAAATATTCGAAACAAGATATGGAACAACGACAAAGATTAGATTTGATCATGATTTCTTGTGATTCTCATAAAAAGCCACATGTGACGCCTGTAACAGCGTTTCCGAAAACAACGTTTCCAATATGTCACTGAATTTCACTGTTCATAAAAAGACATATGCCGTTGAAATGCCACATTTAGTGATCACAGCATCTTTCAACGTTACAGTGAAGCCTGAATGTGCATTGGTGCAATGTAAATTTCAAGTAAAATTGGGACGGGTTTCTCACCACACACTGTGGCCAAAATTTTACGCTCGTTCAACTCGGCGGCGGTCGGGCAGCCAAATGCCGCTCCTCCGTTTTCCGCAAGCGGGCCAGTTAAGGCCCGGTGCGCAGGTAAGCGATTCCCTCGGAAAACGGGGAAAACAGTCGTGGGGGCGGGCGGCCTCAGACTGCCGGTTCCAATGGGGAACCGGCAGCCTGCATGATGATTGGCCAGTAGGCCTGCCTGAGGCATTGCGCCATGGCCCCTCGTGGAGAGAGGGAGGGAGGGAGTTCCGAGTGGATAGCAGCATGAGCAGGAGGAGGGGTGCAGGCTGCAGGAGAGGCTAGCGGGGAGCGGGGGAGCGGGGGAGCGGGGCGGCGGGAGAGTAGGGCGGTGGGGGAGCGGGGGTGGCGGGGGAGCGGGGCGGGGGGCGGGGAGCGGCGGGGCGAGGGGCGGGGTGCACTGTGTCCCCCGATTTTCGAATGCATGCCTTGATGTATTCTTGCAAGAGGTGGGCATCCGTCGGCACATTCTCTATCCAGACGACCGGAAGTGAAGGGCCCACCATGTCACCAGCCAGGCGGGGGAGGATGTGAGTGATGCTGTAAGCGCCCATGATGATGTGCGGCGCACTGGCACACAGGAAACTATTCAATGACTTGCTGCGCTCTGGAAGGTGAGTACCATATCTGTCTTAGACATTTGACCCAAAAGGCACCCAAAGCCTTTCAGCCCCCCCCCCACCCCACCAGCACCCCCCCCCCCCCCCCACCCCCCACCACCATGTCTTGCTATCGTTACTGCATAGGGCATGTCCACGCTGGGTGGGCAAATGGGTACCCAGCTTTAGTGATTGAGGAGAAGGGTTCATGCCGCAGCATATGTTGGTCTTTGTGGCATTTGAGTAGTCTGGGGGGAGCCTACCAGGGAGGGCACTGGAGAAATTCTCATAACTCCAACACATGTCATATTGATGGCAATGAGATGGTGCAAGGGATGCTTCAAGATGTTTTGGGCAAGTGTCATCTGCTGGCATCGGCACTGCACCTAGTTGCGCCTCCTTGTCATGGGTGCTAAGAGTAATATTCAAAGCGATGTATGCTGAATGTGTCCAAGGTGGTCATTTCGGGAGGGGTTTGGGACCAGCCGTGCTATCTTCTGGGGACTGACCACCAGCAATGTGGACAGGAGGCACTGGACGCTGCAGCTGGGCCACTGTGGTTGGGGTATGGCATGCATATGCAGACTACATGGGCGAGCAGCCCCAATAAGTATCTTCTCTATTTTGCAGGCACAAACTCACCACAAAGCCTGGGGGAGCCGGAGGACTGGAGGTGGGCATGCCCTCCTGCAATGCCTCATGCCTTTTCAAGAGCAGGCCATGGAGCTGGGCAAGAGTCAGGAGGCCAGGGCAGCCGGGGCAGCGAGGCTGGCGTCCAGCGGCCGGGTATCTGAAGTCCACAGTCCCATCCACTCTGTCTGCAAAGCATCGAAACTACTGATGTTTGCTGCAATCGTTAATGCTGAAACAATGCTTATTCAAAGACTGAGGCATTCTGACGTGTGGGTCATACAGAAGGGACCCACGTGCCTTGAGGATTCACATCTCCACCCCCTTCCAAAGTCACCTTATTCCATTTGTGACTACTATCACCATGGTCTAACGTGCCATTGGATCACCGCTGCACAGGCAAAGACTTATTTCATCTGAGGGGATTTGCGACCTCCAGCACCCTTTCAGCCAGTGCACACCACGTTACTTTGTCCAAAAGGTCTTCAGCACCTCAGCTGTGATCATCATGGCACTCAACTCAGATGAATTCCAACAGATTACTCATCCCTGCGCCAAGGGGAAATGGTACCTTCTGCCCACCATTTCTATGCCCCTCCTTACAGAATGAAGGCCAATAAAGTGATCTCTCAATCTCCTGTGATCAACGGCAATTGGCACTACTGCTTGAGATGTTTCCTCAGCCCCGCAACTATCCAGGCCACAATGCATCCAGGTCAGGCCCCTCTGCACTCTCAACAATCCTATGGTATATAACATGCCATGTGGCATTCCTGAGGCCATCCGAACAGCCTCTCTGCATGTGTGTTTAATGTTTGGGGCTCGTCTTAACTCTTATTCACCTCATCAAAGTTCTTCACCTTAGGTTCTTGAAGAGTGAGCAACTTATGAGCCTGGACGGAAAGGGATGAAAGGTTTAACTGACTGTACACTAACGGATACACTGTTCTTGTTGATAATTTCAGCTTCGCCACCTGTATGACCCGCAACTCGCCCCGCGCTCCCCCCTCCAGCCCTGAGGGCCAACAAGTGCAACTTGCAGCATATCATTTCAGCCGGCCAAGCACCAACACAGACACACACACCTCGGTGGGGCCTTTACGTTTGGCTAGTGTCCCTGATCATAGTTTCCAGGGAACATCACGATTGCTGGAGGAGATGGTAGGGAGAAAGAGTGCCGATGGTGCCAGCAGCAGGAGGGCTGCAGGGGACGAGACACATGCTGAGTCCAGCACTGATGACGTGCCTCTGGAGAAGGACAGGGGGCAAGAAATGCTTTTGCAACTGGTAGGATTGCATGAGGGAATGCTTCAGTTGCTCTATGCAATGGAGGAGTCCAGGCAGAGTGCACATGAATATTTGGCCCCCTGGGCAGAGCTTCAGGCTTCCTCTGATGAGCGATTGGCGAAGCTCATGGAGAGTGGCTTCCATCAGATAGAATATTTCATGATTGGGATACGTTCTGACCTCCAAGCCCTCACAGCAATTTTGGCTACGGTTTGCAATTCCCAATGTGGGAGATGCTATGGACACCAAGCGTCAGCATTCTGTGCCCATGCATCTGCAGTGAGCAAAGAGGTCGAAAGGGAACACACGTCAGTGCAGCAGCTGCCTGTTGTCGCTGCGAGCTCCGCTCGGGGCTTTCCGGATGAGGGCAGCAATGTTTCTTCCTTTGAGGCTGCGATAACTGGGGAATTGCCAGTTCTGGAAATGGCCACTCCCTCCTAGGCTGGGCCATCACACGCTCCACGGGCCAGAGGACGCCCGCCAAGGCAATCAAACCCAAAATGACACCAGTGTCAGCAGGCTGTCTCCCAAGCCACGCCAAGCGATGGGGCGGCACCTAAATGTAGCACCCTAAAAAGTAAGTTTAAGGCACCTTAGGCACTCCACGGGTATGTCACTGGTGATTTTGTGTTGGCCTTAGAAACGGACCCATATTTTTGCAATCGCTAACAAGGGTGTGTGTTTTTCTTTTGGACGAAATAAAGTCCACCTTTGTAACAATGGCTGAGGGTCTTTTGTTTGTGGTGCATTTTTATTTTCAATGATTTATCATGAGTGTTTCAGTGGACATTGATGTCTCTGTACGGAGCCCTTATTTGCAGTTGAACTGGTGGAATATGTGGCAGCCAAGTGCCACGTCTGAAAGTGCCAGGCAATGCTGTTCCTTCTGATCCATGTGTGTGGTGCAGGCTGAAGGTTCTTTGGATTAAATTGTCGCAGTGTCCCTGCCTGCTTGGTGTAAACGTGCATCATCGTTCTGCCCCTCATCATCACCCTGTGCTTCCTCATCCTCTGAGCAACTCCTGGATTCATTATGTGCAGCCTCATCCAGCGTGTCAAGGTCTTCATCGTCAACTGTATCCCCCCTTTCCAGCACATCATTGTGCAGGCGTAGCAGACTATCACTACCAGAGAGACACAATCTGGAGGTTACTGGAGTTGCCAGCTGAACGGTCCAGGCAAAGGAAGCGCACTTTCAGAAGACCGATGTGTCTCTCCACCACAGCTCTTGTGGTGCTATGGCTCCTATTATAAAGATACTCAACTCCTGTTCTTGGACAGCCTAGTGGCAATATCAGCCACCTTCACTGGGGATAGCCATTGCCACCCAGCAGCCATCCACCCAGCTGAGCCGGAGCACCAAAGATCCCTGGCACCTGGGAGTGTCTGATGATGTAGGTATCGTGGGAGCTGCCTGGGTACCTTGCACAGAATTGTTAAATCTGTATCTTGTGAGCACACACTATCGGCACATTCATGGAGTGAAAGCTCTTCCTGTTGACGAAGGCACCGCATTCATCTGCTGGCGCCTTCATTGCCACATGTGTACAGTCTATAGCACCCCGGATGTGAGGAAACCCAGCAATAGCTGCAAAGCCTCTCCTCACTGTGCCTGACTTGCCTGGTCACAGAGGAAGTGGATGAAGGAGGATACCCATCTGAACAGAGCATCTGTAACCTGCTTGACACAAATGCGGACAGCCAATTTGGAGACACAGCAAAGATCACTCACTGAGCCCAGGAAGGAGCCAGAGGCATAGAGGTGGAGGGCAACTGTGAGCTTCTGAATCGCTAGCATGGGGTACCCAACCGCACAGTTACGTGAGATCTCAGGGCCAATCATCTGACAGATATAGTTGACAGTCTCCCTTGAGAGCCGGAGCCACCTTCATCACTGCACCTCAGTCGCATTGAGATAGCTGCTTCATTGCCTGTATGCCCTGGCAGCTGGATAGTGGCGAATTGTGCAGACCCTTGCATCTTGGAAAACGTCTTGGCTCTGCACCCCTTGTTCCTGTGCCTGGCCTCCCAAAGGTGGCTCTCCTGGTGGCTGATTGAACAGTCCTGGCCTCCTCGTTATTCTATCCCTCCCTTCCTCCTCAGGGGAGCTGCCTGTAGTGAAGAGGTTAGAACCCATATCCCCAGGCTAAATGGAGGCCACCAGAGAGCTGCAGGCCCGATAAAGATTACAGTCTGCAGACTGGTTTCAAAATACACAAGAAGCTCTTTGAAATCGATGAGAACTACAAACGTTCACACAGGCAACTTTTAAACCAATTCATAAATTATAACTTCTTCAAAAACATGAACAACCATTCTGAGTCCACATGACCCGACATTACAAAAGTTTTCTTAAATAATCTCCCCCGGTCTTCTCGTTGGGCCCGTGCGCCGACCCGAAGTTCTCTTTCTGAAACTATCCTCAACCACTGAAGCCATACACGGTCCGCCCCTGGCGCTTCAGGGCGTAGACCACATCCATAGCCGTCACCGTCTTGCGCTTGGCGTGTTCAGTGTAGGTGACCGAGTCCCTGATAACATTTTCCAAGAAAACCTTCAGGACTCCGCGGACCTACTCGTAGATGAGGCCGGAGATGGGTTTGACGCCCCCGCAGCGGGCCCGGCGCCGGATGGCCGGCTTGGTGATGCCCTGGATGTTATTGCGAAGGACTTTGCGGTGCCGCTTGGCTCCGCCTTTGCCCAGCCCCATTCCGCCTTTCCCTCTGCTCGACATCTCACATGCCCCTCAAAATCATACACAATTGGCAAGTTAAGGGCCTTAACGAGCCGTTCAATTAATGGCGGGCGAACTGAGCGCGCCCGCCCACCGAAATATCCAGATGGTGCGCTTTGACGTCGACACGCTTCGCGCGACGTTTGCGCGCGTCATTTTATGCGCAGACGTGAGGGCTGCGATGTCTTCAAGTCAGCTGGAAAATTCTGGCCTGTTTAATTATGTCAATATTAAGAACTTTTGGAATTAATAAGAGATCGATTCATTTAAAAAGTCTCCATACAATATTTACGCAGAATTCGCATAATATTTTGCTGGATTTCAACTGCCAGGTTCCGCAAGAAGCTGTGCAACTTTGGAAGAGAAGAGAATTTGCCTGGACCGCCTTGATAAATTTGCTCAGGAAAGCGAGTTTAAGACTACGCAACAGAGGAAAGAGTAAATAGGTTTATCTTTCCGCAATATCCCTTATTAGGCAGTTATGCAGAATTTTTAATCAAATTGCATGAAACTGATGAACCTGTGGGAAAATGTATGTGAGTACATTTTTGTTGATGTGCGTTTCTGCTACTTTGTAAACAAACAACGATTTACACGAAGTGAAACTGTTTAATTCCGGCTTCCTTACTCACAATTACCTATTACACATATTTAACTATTTAATACGACAAACCTTTCTCAGTTTATGAGAAATTACGTATTTCAAGGTTATCTGCGATTCTGTGATGCAACGTGAGAAACGATTTTTCTGTTTGCAGAGTTAGATGTAACGCAGCCAAAAGCCTAATTGCATGAATTTACAATTCAAATGAACTCGTTTCAATAATATCTCTGAGAACAGTTGGCTCATATCAGGGTGCAAAACCACCGCAAGAACCAGTAATTCATTGATGAGATTGGGTTAATATTTAAATGATAGAAGTACCTTGAAATAGGATGCGTTGAGATCAGATCTTAAGGATGTTTTACGTTTTGTCGTCATCGATCGCCATCTCAACTGACAAGAATAGTTTGGAGCATAGAATCTACAGTGCAGTGTTTGATTTTTTCTTAAAACTGCCTTTAAACTATTTCGAAACAATAGTAGTGCACACTAGTTTCGGGATTTAGACATTCAAACTATGATTGCGCCAAGCCACCTTCACCATATCTCAGCATGTCGCATTTCACCCTGGGAGGTGAGTGCGGGCTGAACTTTTATGCCTGCGGGGCGGACTGGTCCTATCCAATCTCCGGCAGGCGGGGAGCCAATCGCCGGAGAAGCGGGCCCCGCCGCCATTTTACCTGGGCGGGACAATTAAGGCCCGCCCAGCATAACCTCTGCCGGGAATCGCTATATGCTTCCTGTCCAGGCGGGGGTGAGGGTGGTGAGGGGGGTGGGGGGGGGGTGGGGGAGTGTTTCCCAAAAACGAGAGTGTGCGCTCTTTCGCGCTTGCTAAGGGCTGCCTCAGGGAGATCACTGACACTTTTAAAAACGTTAAAAATAGAAAGAAAATCCTTAAAATGTCCCCCTCATGTGACAAGCAGATGGGACATGTTCATAAATTACATTAAAACTTTATTAACATTTTTAAATCTCTACATTAAATCTCATCCCGCCGGTGAATGAGGTTTCATGTTTTTTTTCTGTTGCCCCCGCCTTCCTGAAATTTAAATGGGGCTGTCCCCATCCCCTGCTGGTCGATGGCAAAATTCAGTCCCGCAATTCTCCGTCACGGCATGCAACAACAAATCACCTTACCTGTAAATGGCTGCTGATTTGAAATTGTCCACGATAATAAGTATCAACACGAGAATGGTCTGAAAGCCCAACGTAAACCGTAAAATTGGAAAAACGCGGGGTCCGTTCACTATCATTTTCGGGAAACACAGAAACAATCGAATTTTCTAGTCTTTAATTGCCCCGGTTACAGCCCCGGTTACATTCTATCAACCAAGTAAACGAAATGTTCAGGAACAGCATTAAAATCAATTAAGATTGAATCTCATTGTCAATATCTACAGATTGAAGGGCATATCAAATTAGTGTCCTCATGGCTCGTGTGCCACATTATAAAACACAAAAGAACAAAATGCTGTGAACTTGTAAAAGTCGTGCTGGGAAATTTCAGTAGAAGACAGTTGACACCAACTTTTCAAATTGTTCACATAACGCCCGAAACTATTCTGTGCTACATGCCGGAAAAACTTCAGGTCATCCAAACGAGATACAGTTCTCATTCATTGGGGAAGGAGTTTATACTCTTTAAGTTCCCCTCTGAGCGTAGACAATCCATTCAATAGTTCTCTGATTGCAAGTTCCTCCTTTGTGATGTGAGATATTCGACAGACTGCTATCCTTTTCTCTAGCTTTATTTCCGATTATAATTTGTTAATGTTTACGTTATCAGTTCATACAACGGCTACGAAAGTTGTTAAAAATACAGCTTAAGGAATTCAGCACACTGCCACCTAGCTTGAGGAGAGCACTATTATATACAATTTCTTGAAGATGAGTTGGTTCACATCTATTCTGCTTTTCCACCATGGCATCCATGGAGAACTAAATGTTAAACAACAATTACAGGAGCCTTTGAGCAGCACACCTGACAGAACTCCATGCATGTGTTTAAATTTAAAAAAAATAATAGCGGGTGGGATCGTAACGTGCAGTTTCCTTCAACGATATATGGGTTGTCCAGCTAGTAATTAGAGTTCAGTAAGTCTGAGGTTAATTGCAGGAACACTTGTGGGGACCATTATCAAAGATAACATTATTTCTCTTCGGTAGAAGCCGGGATTTATAATGAACGCCCAGATAGGATACATTAAATGCACATCCTGTCTAACTAACCAAATTGATCATGTCTAATTATGTATATTGAAACGAATCGATAATGTTTCAAAAACTGGTAACTATTGAACAATACAGTAAATATTGAGAATGAAAGGAACAGTCCTCAGGGAGACATGTCTAGACTGGCAAAGTGTTTAAACAGAATTTTCTCCTCGGTGATGTGGGGGCGGGGCCAATTGACGAGGGGAAAAGGACGGGGACGACGTCGGGAGGAAGCCCCAACGTTATCCCGGTCCATTTAAATCTTCAGGAAGGCGGGCTGACGGCGAAATCAGTTGATCGCCCGCCGACCTTTCAATGGCCAATTCACTGGCGGGAAGAAGTTTCATTGTCCGTTTTTTAAAAATTTAATAAACGTTATGTGTTTCTTATTACCATGCCCCATCTCGTGTGACATTGTCACATGAGGGGGCCATGTTAATAAGTTTACTATTTATCTATTTCTTTACTTTTCTTACCTGTCAGTAAACTCCCTGAGACAGCACTCTGCCTCAGAGAGCAAAGTTGGGGATTCCAGACCCCCAACATCACCCCCCGCCACCAACCCCTCCCCCCCCCCCCACAACCCTGCACAGGAAGCGCGTAATGCCCCTGGGCGGGCCTTAATTGGCTCGCCCACTCAAAATGACGGCGGGCCCCGTTTCAGCGTTTGGGATCGGCCGCTCGCCCGCCGCCGAGCCGTTGGGGCTCGCTCGACCACCAAGGGCAAAATTCTGCCCGATGAGTAAATGTTAATGTAAATAAGCGTACAGTGTGTAATTCGGATGAAACAGCAGGAAGGAGTACTTTTTCAGCGGCATGGAAAATATGAAGAACACCTGAGTTCAAATTCACAAGTTTCTGCAAGAATAAGGTTAAGTTAACGTGCCGGAAATGGAACATCGATTCTTTTATTTTTTTAGATTTATAAGTAGCGGCATTGTAAATAAAATCGGGGTATTTAAGCTAAACGTTTACAAAACAATGATCCGTCTTGACTTGCTGCATTGTAAACGATTCTGGCTACCACACTTTGATAAAAACTTAAAACATTACAGTATAAAGAAGGTTTAGCTTGAATCAGGATCCTTATTTAAGGAGAAAGATTCGATAAGCTGCAATTTCCTTTTCTCAGCGGAGATAATTTAGTTGACAATGAATCAAAATACTGTCGATTATAATTGTATTTTTTTACTGATGCAAGAGTAGGTTAGGTATTTCTGCTGGAAAAGATTCTATGACGAGTAGCAGTAGAATCCGAATCGCTACCAAAGAGCTGGAGGGAAATAAGGGAGTATAATTACACTGTGGATTGTTTGTAGCATTCAGAACGATTTAGTGAAAGATTGATGCAAACACCTTATAAGGAAAGTTTCAAAAGAGGCAATGAACACGGGCAAGGAAATGAGTCTTCTTGCGGGATAGGGAAATGCAGTGGTTTGGGATTAAATTAGACCGCTCATCCGTTGTCATGTCTGACTGTATGTGCTGTAAATTTTTCAGACTGCGTAGGGATGGATGAGTGCGTGAGTTGTCAAGGCTACAAATTGGAGCTTGCATTGAGCGGCCAGGTGAATATATTCGGTTCCGGTTTGGATAGACTGTGTGTCTTGCAATGGGCTGGAAGCTTCACATAGGCCATCTGTTTGGGGCTGAGCAATATTGATTATCGTTGCATCAACGCCATCTTTATGCCAAATTAAACTGGTATGCTCCCCACTAAGAAAGAGATGTCACGAAAATAACAGCAAAGAAAATGAACATTGTCAGTTGGCTTTTCGGTGGAGTTGACGGAACTAGGACTGGAGGAAAATACACTGCTTCTACAACAGATGAGGTGAATCTGCACATTGATGTGGAGAGAGTTCGGTGGAAGAGTGGGGCCGGAGATGTTTTTTTTTTAAATTAATTTTCACAGTGGGCTATTGATAGTTACTAACTGAGCAACGAACTTCTAAGGTCCAAATTTAAATCAGTTCCCCAAGAGATTATTAGAGCAACGAATGTTTTATTTGATATAGCTGTGACTTAGACCGCAATATCGCGAGTATAATTTCTAAGTCCCTGCACGAAAGAGAAACTGCTGAGGCTGACCTGCGGAAGACAGTAGCAGGCGTCAGGATGGCAATGGTCAGAAACAATAAGGGTGAAATATAATGCGCATATCAATGACTTGTGAGCTTTGGACGGAACAACATGAGAGGCAGCATAGTCTAAGTAATCTGATTTTGATGCAAAAATAGTAGAACCTTGGGTTGCATATTCTGCAGCCTTGAATATGACGGGGCAAGATCATAAGGGGCTTACAGGTGCCCCTGGGATTAGTTAAATTTGTAGATAGGGGCATTCCATATATAAGCAAGGCATTCATGGTAAACGTTTACAAATCTCTAGTAAGACTACAGCTGTGGTGTTTGATGCAAATCTGGACATGACGGTTTAGCAAGAACGCTAAGACCTTTGAAAGGCTGTGGAGGAGGTTTACAGCGATGAATGCCTTCAGTTGTTTGGAAAATTGGGAGGAACTAAAATTTTCGCATTGGAGCCACAAAGATTAAGGCGCTTCGTAAAATTATGAATTTTTGATTGAATCAGGTGGAACTATTTCGACTCGAATAATTTAACTAATTCGGACTCAAATCGTTAAAATTAAACCTATCATAAATAGAGGAGTAATATTTTCTCACGGAGGGTTGGGAAGATCTCAAAGAATCTGCCTGAAAAGTTCGTGGGAGCTGTTTACATAGAAACAATTAATAAAGGCAGTTAATATGTTATTTAAGATGACTCAATTGCAGTGTCATTAGTAATGCGCTGTTGCCTGGTACGACTTTACACCACTCTTCCAATAAAGCACTACTTGCATGCTAGATCGAATATGCTTTCAGACTCTGTGCTTTTATCAGAATTCTTACCTGTGCTGGGATAGGTGACAATGTGAGAGGCCAAGACTGAAACTTGTAGGGTATTGTGGTTTGCCAGGCAGGTATAAACAGTTCCAGTCGGGATAACCTGAGTCTCTTGCAAGCGACCAGAAGCTTCATATATTCCAGCGGTCTTGGGTTTAATAATGGTGTTTATCCCCGTTGTTGTCTTCATTCCATGTTTGTACCAAATGAAGCTGATATCCTTCGGGTAAAAGGGAGATGTCGAGAATAAGACAGCAAGGGACACAGATTAATCCATTTCGGGTTGTTGAGAGTTACTTTTCAGAGGGTGTGGTGGAACTAGAAAAATGAAAGGGAAGAAAAAACCTTTACTTCCACACCACGAAACGTTTACAGCCAAACGTTTTGTTTCAGCCCTGTCAATGCGGCGTTGGAGACCGGGTAAAGTTGGCGGCTGTAGCGCATAGATTTCTACTGTGCCGTAAAGGTACCAACATCCTAATCCATATCTTTATAAAAGTCAGTTTAATATCGACGGCAATTTTAGAGCATGAGCGGGCGAATTACAGGTGATAGTAAAAGGATTATCCGTTTCATGGATCCCACGCTTTTCTTTCAACTGGAATATAATATGGGAGCCTTTCAATTGGTTCTGGTTGACTATCATCTATTTTCCGAAATGCTTGGGGGAAAATGCCATCTTGTTGAGCATACAAACTGAAGAAAAATTAAAAATGTATCCATGATTAGCATGAGGATTTAAGATTGTGCCTCCCTTATTAGAGTTCAAAGTTAGTGATATGCTTCAGATCACCAGTGTTAACGCCGGAGACTGCGGCAAACCGAATGCAAACCTCACGCGGCTCAGAACTTTCATGTTCTTCGTATTGCCATTTATTTTATGATTAGTAAAATAGGTAATTACGTTATGATCGAGAGTCTGTGATTCTACTTCCAAAATATCAGCAGCAAGGCCGAGATTTCCCTTATTTTAACCATATTGGGAAGCAAAAGTCTTGTTATTAAGTGAAAAAAACGAGGGCAAATTTTGGTGAGCGGCGGGTTTAGTCTGCTGCAAAATTTAATTTCCCAGATAAGATTCAAACGGCAGGGGCGCACCCAGGAAATCGCGATTTACATGCGAAATAAAGGCTTGTAGAAAGATAATTCATGGCACGTGTGCAGGAGGACAAGGAGGACGCAAATCAATCTATCATAGGATGGTTACTGCACATTCCCTGCGCCTGACCTGCGTAGGCTCCCTAAAGGGGATGCTGAGCAGAGGCCAGGAGCAGAGGAGCGTTGTGCGCAGAACTTTGCTGTAGACGAAATGACGAGAAGCGGGGAAACGGAAGATCTCCACTGGGCAGCTATTACAGTTAAAACAAATTAACTTCCGACTTTGAATTATAAAAAGACAATGGCCCAGATTTTGCTGCCTGGTCGGGAGAACGTTACTGGCCGTTCGTTATGATCACAGCTATCCACTGTGTTTTCTTCAGCTTTTCTGCTGGAACTTGCGGTTAAGAGAGATCTTCTCAAAGGGGTTGCCCTCGAAAGGGAATGTGTGAGCTGCGTGAGCAGAACAAGAGCCAGCGTGCCTCTCCAGCCAACTAAATTGAAAAATTCTCGCTGAACCATTCGGGCTGAGAACGCGAACTTGGCAGCGCCTACTTTTGGCCTGTAAGTGATCTTGGAACAGCCAAATGGTCTGTGAAACAAATATACACTTTGAACCCCACCGCCGCCCAATTTGAACTGTGTTTCAACTATTCACGTATTAATTCGTGGCTGGCTTGTTTCTAGCTGTTTTTATAACTTTGAATGTGCTTTTAGCTTCCCATGTTTCAAATTCTACAGGGAGTTAGACGATTTACTCACTGTTAATTTCAGGGCTTCTGCACTAAATAATTACGTCCATACATCGATGAAAGAGTAGCGTGTCAAAGTGAAACTGTGCATGGGCAAAAGAATCATCAAAGGCACCATAAATCAGAAAAAAAATGTTAAATGTGAAAGTGATGGGTGGGGAAGCGATGGGTGTCAATTTTCTCTACAGGAAGCCGTATTTGCCGATAGTGTCACGGGATCAATTCTCCAACCGGATCGAGGAAATGTGTAAGCGATGTCTGCGCTTCACTAAGGGCGCCATCAGTGAAATTCACAAACTGCTGCAATCACAACTGCAAACTCAGAGCAAGGCAATAACCGCCCTGTCAAGAGCATTTTGTTCGCCTGGCTTCTTCCAGGCTAGAGCTTGGCGATGATGTAAATCACATCATTGTCATGCCGTTCTTATACAAGGAAGGTCACTGAGGCTCGGTTCACAAAGAAATACATTATAATGAATCACATCTTGCCACAGAAATGTAGTGAGAGTTAGAATTAGGGCCTGCTAGATTATTGCTTTATCCAAGTAACATTGCGCCATTTACTGCACGGAAAGTGTGTGCAAATACGGTTTATTAACTCTTACATTTACAAAAACCGAAAAGAATCCTACCTCCTCTGCGCCCAATTGATCTTTTGTCATATGGATTGTATCAGCAGGTCAGTTATCCTGGCATAAATCCTGAGAATATCATTATTCACTTGCTTACCCTCCCAGCGATATTTCAATCACATTAGGAAACCTCGCGTGACTATTGAGTGCCAAGGCTATCTATTAACCACATTATTCATGACTTTGATATGCAACATATTCAAGGTGTGCACAATGAGGGCCATTCCGCCACAACAAATGGGATAGGCCAGGTCATTGCATTGTTGCAGCAACAATTTCACTGCCTCCACAGTTCAAGAATTCGATGAGGGGTTTCATATTCATGGCGGTAAACTGCCCAATGTTCCCATCGAGAATGACAAATCTTGGCATCAACTATCATGCTAGATGCTGAGGAGGAGAAGCATGAATGGAAGAAAGAGGGGGGACTGTATGTATCCGCTCTGGGAAGAAGCATTTAGGCAAACATTTTTCCCGGGCACACCATTCGGGTGTGATCTTCGGAATTGAGAACACAATTCCCCGATCACTAATGGTGTCCTAGTTCCCACCTTTGTTCTGCCACTGGCCCATGCATAATATTCAGGCGGACAGTGGAAAAATAAAAGTCAACACAAAATAAATATTCCACACCAATTTAAGGAGTCATTTCATGAAACTTTCAACAATCTCATTTGCACAGTACCGTAGTGCCACTTTGCATTGGAATATTATTCCTCAACAAAGTGCTAACCCATTGACTAAAACAATATGTGGTGGAGCCTGCAGATATAAAGTGGAGAAGACTGTACAAGGCCGCAAGGGCAACGTGGAGCACTTCTGGTCTTCGAATACGCTTCTTCCGGCTTTGCTCACTGAACATGTGGGTCAGGAGTCTGATATTCCGTGCTGATAGGAAACAGCCAGGACAGAGGCAGAGAGATATGGTTTGATGGGCAGCAGTGATACACTGAACTCTCCTTTGAGCACGGATATTCGGAGCCATAATCCCAGTAGTCTAAATCCCAGCGTGCTTGCGACCAGTCTGAGCTGTAACTGAAGCACCCAAACCTTTGATGAAAGTTACGACTTAGGTAATGCAAGCTAAGACATCGGCCATCACATACGCTGCCACGACCAGGTACATTAGAATTCCAATGGATTTGGCTAGGACTACCACACTGGAAAGTGCATGTTTCAAGTTCTTTGTAAAGTAACGTGATAAGTCCATGCTTCTTGCCATTTCACACTTCCAAAAGCACCGAACATTTTTTCCCATAACCACCAGCCTGTTCCTGTCGGCTGGCCATCTGTAGTAGATTTAGTGCACGACTTTGCCCTCTGGCAAGCTGGTAGATGTCCCATAGTCTCTCCTTGCCGTGGCTCCATTTCGTCACGTGAAAACCAAGCCTTTACTCTGCCTTCTAATATATGTCCAGTGTCAATGCCTAAGCTGGTTATTGTGAGTGTGAAATCTGGTTTTCGGGCTGAGTCTCAATTATCTATTTATTCTTGTGCTCCATACCTGATTTCTTACATGTATTTGATATTTGCAATCGCCAGAAGTTGGAGTGAAGAAGACAAAAGTAAAGTTATGTTTATAAGAAGGGGAACGAATCGAGATGATTGCATGCACCATCTCCAGGTTATTGCGAGAATCCTGGAATGAGAACAGCACGGAATGTGAGAAGGAACATTACATAAGAGGAACCACCATTTACAAATGTTTCAGACTCACTATTACACTTGGACTCTGTAAGAGCTACTCCCATAATGCCTAGCACAATCTCATCCACCGGGTTGAGGACGTGGCTCTTCTATTGTGGTTTGTTCCTGCTGCATTTGATTTTGAACCACGTTCTCCTGCAAGGCAGAATAGGTAGGAGAATATCACACCATTTGCTTTAGGTGAGAGCTGATTATGTTTGAAAAGCATGCACTGTGCGCATCCAAAGCATTGGGCTTTCAGTAACTTCTACCTGTGTGATTGTGAACTGAAGTAAATGTATGTTAAATGTGAACCCTAATTGATAACAGTTTGTAATTGTGGCAAATGGAGCAGTTGCTTAGGTTAGTGTTGCAAGAAGTAGGAGACAGCAATATAAATTGAATTCACTGTCCATGACAGCTCATGTGAGATAATTCTACTTCTTGCGGGGCACCATATCAGGTCCTTGTGGCGACAAAGCTCGTCCACACTTCTCGGATCCATTGACTTTTCACTGTGCGTTTGTGAGCTGTACTGTTATTGCAATACTTATGTTATTACTTTCCAATTTTTTCAGCAATACATGAGGGAGCAACATCATTAATGATGGATGCCTAAGCCCTCCCATGTCCCGTAATTCTTTGCTGCCTCCACGAATAGTTTCAGCTGTCACATTTGGAAGGGATCTCTGGTCGCGCGAGTTAGTTGTCAGGTCAGGAGGGGGTGGGGGACATTTGAGTCAGGGGAGAGAGTAGCCGGAACGGGCGTGTTTTGCATAACCTCCCCATAATTGCATCCCCCTTTCAGCACGACACACATAGCCAAAAAATGCCACAATCTTGACACATCGTTCAATTCATAACCACATTAGGTTAATGTCCACAGCTTCCCTTTTACGTCGCTGGCTTCCGTGGGTGATTTCAAAACCACATCTGTTTGATGTTTTGTTTATTTTCATCCTTCAAAAATGCATTGTTTGTATCAGTCAGCCTACGAATATGTGGCTAACAGTGAAGAAAATGTTCAAGGTTATTTTTCTGGCCGTGGCGGATTCCACTCTGAAATGTTCACCTCCAAGTCTCTCTTCAAAATCTCGAGCTATTGGCTTCACTTCAGCATTGTCTATTCCACCCGGAAGTACTTCCAGCTCCATCTACATGATAAAGCTGGCTGTCTCCTATCCAGCGCTTCAGAAAGTACATCAAATTCTTGCCAGCTGTCCACCACGGTGTTTTGTCTCTCTTATTAAGCTATTTTCTAATTAATTTGCATGCATGAATACTTGCGGAACATAAAGGATTCTACTTTCAATACTGTTCCTAGGTTCCTCGGTAGTTCTTGTTCTGCCACTTACCCTGGACAAGCTGTGGCCTCTACTTGCCTTCGTACGTCTTTCCGAATTGCTGCTGATGGATCCCTGCCTCTCATTATCAGAGGTTTTCTCTCAAGGAGGTGATCGTTTCCCAGTGCCAGAGTCACTCCCAGATCCACTATGGGGCTCACACTATGTTTCTTTGTTTTGCATCATTTACGTAATTTTACCAGCCCCTAGCTCTTAACTCTTTTTCATCATATTGCACATTTCACCAAACTTTGAATCTGCTGGTGTGTTCCTTTGCTCCTCCTGCAATGGCCGCATTTCTAAATTCACCGAACGCTTCTGCTATGTTGGTTCTCCAACACTAGACACAATTGTCCTTTGGGTATCATAACATTATTATGTGCATTAGTATCACTTTATCTATCATCATGCTGCCCCTTATATGCTGTATCCTGCTCATCAGAGCTATCGATCATTTGAATATGTGAAGTGCCTCATCACTTTATTTATTTACCAGATTCCAAAGTTCTATCATCAATCCCGATTAACCAAGATGAATTGTCATTAATACAGTGAAGACCATGTTGCTAAACACTGTCTTCCCTTCAGACCCGATCACCTTTTCCGGACCTTTCCATTTCTTCTTCGTCTTCTTGTTATAATACACTAAAACTCCAGACTTAAAGCCAATGCCTCATGGTCTTCTGCAATGCCATAAACCTCGTGAATTCTCTCGAATACTTCTGCTTTGATTAATGCCCTTCCTTCTGCATGTAGGACATTCAACTCCACAGAAAAAAGTGGAAGTAATTGTCGTAACTTCGAGAATCTGGGGGCTTTTAAACATTACAACAGGTATTTAGGGGCTGCTCCAGTAGACGAACAATTACAACCTATAGCTCTCAAGTGTTTGAAAATAATTGTTTAAGTTAGTTGGCCAGTCCAGGCCAGAAGTTTTTTTTTTTAATTCCAGGCCAGAAGTTACCATGCAGTTTGGCTGGTTGGTTAAAATCTTGTGGAACATATGGTAATCACCTTGACATTCCTTTCAGAGAGACCATTACTGAAAGGACTGTCAGTTGCGGTCTTCATATCTAAAATGTTCATGTTTTCACACACATCTCTAGACTTCTCATTGTCAAATTTCACCCACAGCCTCACCTAACTAATTGTTAGTCAGGACCCTATCTACTTTTCCATCCTTTATCTACAATCTGCATATATCACATTTTCCCTCATAACTTCAAAGAGCTTTGTGTACTCAGCATCATCCACGCATGCCTACTCTGATAGTATTGAGTATGTGACAAGAGGGGTTAGAAACGTGTTGGTGTAATTGCAAGACATTTTTCTCTCTCGCAAATTCTTATCACCTGATGCAATGAACACTGCTTTAACATTGTGATTAGAGGTGCTTCATTTGTTAAAGGGATGAAATACTGTCCTTATTGGGTAAATCACAAATCTGCTTACTACCCCAAAAATGCTTCATCGTGTCCTATGTCTAATTTTATGTATGCCGTTTTCATGGAAGGCTTGCTCACTACGTGACAGATCTGTATGAATATCGTGGTTTACTTCAGCCATAATACATGGAATCACCACCCTTTTCAATAACGTTGATGTGTTGTCATGCCTGAAACTGATGCAAGTAGAACGTCCATGTTTGTTTACCTTACTTCCATCGTCGCTGTGCAGAGACTCCAAACAACATTTTAACCAATTTGCTACACTTACTGTTGATAAGCGACCGCTATCCAAAATGGTACAATTAAAAGAATCCATGACGAGTGCATTCAGTACCGGACTGAAGCTTCTTCTCACCAGTACAAATCCCTCAGACTGAACAGTGTTATAATTTTAAACTCCCGATCTTTCCCTGTCAGGAGTCACTTAATAAAATAATGTTCAGCCTTAGACAATTTACTGCATAATAATATTTTGAGCCCGATCTGAAACAGGTTTTTACTATACCACGGGCATTCCTGGGGTTAATTGGTCAATCATTTTTACACCAATCCTGTCATCTGCCAGATATTCTAAAAATATTTTCATTCATGCACGTTTTTGAATGTTTCAGTTCCCAACGGCTATCATTGACGATTCCATCTTCGATGACACTTCTGAATGTCCGACTTATTCCATGAAGGATGTAGCAAACAACTGCAATCCAGGCACTTGTTTTTAAAGCATCAGACATCTGATCCAAAGGAATGTCTCTTTCAAAATCTTAGTTGCATATTTTGTTTTAGTCAGGAAGTGACAATGTCAAGGCCATAGCACGTCTATTCTTTAGTAAAGATGTAACTGGAATCCACCAGACCATTCTATTTTTCTGCTGGTCATAAGTTTTTAAATCGCTCTGGGTAACCATACACTGACACTTTATAAATGTTTTCAGTCATTTTCTTTACAAAGGTGATTAAGATTCCAATCTTACGTCTAGAATAACGCCTTGTTACATTTAGACCACGATAAACTTCTACCATCCTACTTTGATTCCAAATTAGTTAATAAATTGTGAAACTACACATTAAAACTTTTTTGATCATAGGTTTATTTACAGGAAGCAGCATTAAATTCATTTGCTTCCCGCCTACCAACAAAGTGCCCCAACAGCGTCACTTTGTAAATCTCCATATACTGAATTTAGCAATGCTGTTCTTCTATCGATTTTAACAATATAATTCGCATATAATTAACAGTTGAGCCGGGCATGTAGATCTTAATTTCACAAGAGTGCACCGGGGAGGTGTGTAGTTCGGTTTGGGAGCCATGTGGTCCAATTGGAAGGGGGAGCAGTTGATGGGGTTTCTGTATTCAGGTCGAGGGTGGACGTGGGCAGTGGAGTCGCCAGCAGAGATTTTTGTGCCAGGCCGCATGCAGTTGGCAGCCTGGTTAAACTGGTCGAGGGGGTTGGTAGTCACGTCCGGGGTTGGGGGCGAATATGCAAATAGTTTGCGATGTGAAGAGTCGGGTCTCAGGTGGTGGGCAGCCTTGGAGGGCAGGGTGAGTGATGGGGTCAGGGCATATGTTGCCGCGTTGGTGGATGCAGGCAATCTGGTCAGAGAAGGTAAAAGTGTCAGAATGTCAGTTGTGGTGTCGTTGGGTGTATGCAGTCAGAAGCTTAGTCTACTGGGGGCATGAAACAGATGCGTCAGGTAGCCTGTTTGTAGTGTTGGGTTATGTAGGCAATACCGATAGATAACCAGTGTGATTGAAGGGGTGTGATGTCAGGTAAGGGATGTGAATAGTAGTGCCAGGGATGTGTAGATGTATCTGAAGATGGTTACTGGGGCCGGAGGGGGGATGGGAGTGGTCCGGGCGATCGGAGACTGAGTTGTTAGATCAGAGAGGTTGCTACTCGGGTCAGTGATCTGAAATTGGTGATGGGTAAGAGGGCGATTGTGGACGTGAATTGGTTACGCTTTTAAACATCGACTTTCACCAGAAATTAGAAAAGCGAATCAATACTGCGGTAAGTACCAGGACATGCAGTGCACATCTAGCATAAGTATCAGACCCTGAGGCCGGAGCAAGAAAGATTAACAGAGGGCACAAGGTAGCACAAGCCAGCCTATTAGAAGTTAAAACCAGGTGGGTAAACACGAAAGAGATTCCTGCGTCCGATCTTCTGTTGGCTCCTAAAGTATAACAGCAGTGATGGCAAAATAAGAATGACCAATTATAACCCAGCCACAATAATGCGGAGTAGGGCAGTGATCTCCAAACAGAATGTAATTTGACCCACAACCCAGAAGCACAAGAAAGTCTGATGTGGATGTGATATGAGTTTGGAATGTTGCACTGGGTGTAAATGTGAAATGTTATTCAACTCCTGCGATGAGGGGATTGCGCAGACGCTGCCTATATCTCCTAGAGTTTAGAAGAAAGAGTAGCGAAAATAACTTAATATTCAAGAAAGCAGGAAGGCACAAAGCAGGACATAGTTACCAGTTGGTCTGATATCTGTCAGGGGTAAATTACTGGAATCCATTATTAATAAAGCAGCAACAAGAAATTTAGAAAATCGAAATGAAAACCAATATAGTTTTAAGAAAGCGAAATCATGTTTCACAAATTCATTGGATACTTGAGGATGTAAGGAACAGGGTGGATCAAGCAGGACCAGTAGATGTAGTATATTACATTTCCAAAAGTTATATGATATTCTGCTACTCAAAATTTACTATGCAACATAAGTGGCCATCGTGTAAGTGGTAACAGATGAACATGGATAAAGAATTAGTTACCTAACAGGAAGCAAATAGTAGGGGCAATGAGTTATTTTTCGATTGGTAAATTGTACCTCGTAGAGTGAACAGTGCTTAGTTCAGGGGCATCAAATACTTACAATATAGAACAATGGCACGCATAAGGGGACCGAATGTATGTAAGCTAATCTTGCTGATGGCACAAAGGTAGGTAGGAATGTAAGTATTCCTTATGATATAACGAATTAGCAACGTGATTTACATGGGTTAAGTCAGTGGCAAAATATTGGCAAATGAAGTATAATGTGGGAAAATGTGAATTTGCCCACACTTACAGGAAACAGAAAAGCAGCATATCGTTTAAGTAAAGAGAAGCTGTAGTGATCTGAAGTGCAGAGTGATTTGAATGCGCTAGCACATGAATGACAGAGCATTGGGGTGCAGGTACAGCAAATGATTTAATGATAATGGAATGTTTTAGTTTACTGCAAGTGGAATTGAATATAAACATAAGCAGTGTTGCTGCAGCTAAACATCGCCTTCTAGTGATCACACATTGCGCACTGTGTGCAGTTTTGGAAACTTTGCTTATGGCGGGATATGCTTGCATTGGTAGTAGTTCTGAGAATGTTCATCAATTTGATTCCTGGGATGAAGGAATTGTCTTAAGAGGAAAGGTTTTTCGGGTTGGTCTTTTACCCATTGGAGTTTAGGAGAAAGAGAGGTGATTTTACTGAAACGTATTCTATTTTGAGGGGATGTGCCAGGATGGATGTTGAGATGATGTTAACCCTTTGTGGCGCAGTCTAGAACTAGGAAACATTGTTTAAAAATTCGGAGTTTCCCATTTAAAATTGAGCTGAGGAGATTTTGTTTTTTCTCCCGGGGTCGGTAGGTTTTGGAATGTGTTCTCCCAAGAACAGTAGAGGTCGGCTCATTGAATCTATTCAATGTATGGTCAGGTAGAATTTTGAACAAGGCAGTCAACTCTTCTGCATTATTGGCCACACTTTTATCCCTAAGCTCCGCTTCCTGAGAGTAAACCAGTCCTCTATCTATGCGAATATGCCATCCCCTACACTAGAGTATCAGAAGAAAGAGTTCATAACTTAGACTGGTTGAAAGCAGGACATGCGTGGAAGCAAATGGTCAGGGTTTATGTAAGAACGCATGGATATGAGAAGTAGGAAATGGAGTAATCCATGTGGGGCACCAACCATGTTTCACCATTGAGTACCGTCATGGCCAACCTTAGCAATTCTAATTCCCATATATCTTAATTTCCATTGCATTTAACTCTGTCTCTAATATGCTCAACAAATGAACATCCACTGCTCTCGGGCTGACGTTTTCAAAGTTTCAAAAGTATTTGACTGAAGAAAACCCTCTTCAACTCATTCCTAAGTGATCACCCTGTATTCTGAGACCATTAACATGTCTGCAGATCATTCTACCATTGGAACCATTTTTTTCAGCACCAACTAGTTCAAGACTATTAAGAATGGTATAATGGTTTAGCAAGATCGACTTCTTATTCTTAACCAATTGCAGGCAATATACGTGCTGGCTACGCAACCTTCCAGATAGGACAATTTTGACACCCAAGGAACGAGTTTAGTTAACAATATGTTGCAAGAGTCTTGAGCAATTATGATTGTTTTTTCCCGCCGCAATGAGACAGGGTTTCAGACAGTGCCTTGTGAGTGAACTCACAATACCCTGTATGATTCCAGTAATCGTATTAAATCTCATATTTCAATCCTTCTGTAAGAAAAACAAAGATAATATTTGGCTTCCTAATCACTTGCTATATCAGCAAATTCCTCTGAAAATAAACTTATCCAAGCCTATTCGCCATGCAAAATATTGTGATTTTATACTGACCTGGCTAAAATAGAAACATTGGCATTTTAGCAGGATGAATTGTATCTGACATGCTCTTGCTCACTCACCAAGAATGTTAAAATTCCTCTGAAACCCTTTGGCATACACATAGCTTGCTTTCCCAATGAACATTGCATTGCCAATAGATCTGCATATATTTCATGCATTCCAGCCACCTATATGTTACGGACAGTAGAGTGACAGGCAAACGATACTTATTTCCTCTCACCAACTGTCCGTAAGCAGAAGTTGCTTTGAACTATTTTTAAAGCATGTGGTGTCGTGTTTTCCTAAACTCTCAGTTTGTGTCATTCGATTTACTGATAACCCGCAGCAAACTCGTGCTATGATTAACTTAGTAGGTTAGTTTATTTCACACTGAAGACGCAGGGAAGGAGTGGTCGCATCTTCCCAATTTACACACACACACACACACACACACACACACACAGGCACACAAATACGCACTCACTAAAGGTGGGGGTTGGGGATAGAAAAATGAGTTTCATAGCTGTGGATAGTAACAGTACAAGAACCACAGAAAATAATATTATACCACGTGATTTCCAAGTGTATAGCCAGATTTCAATGAGTATTCTTTCAACTAGGTTTTCGAGTTCAGCTGGCTGAAGGCCAGAGCTGCAGAAATCGCTTTGCATTTGCTCCTGTAAATAAACAGCAAGATGAACCATGTATACAAAGTCTGGGTCGGTTCTGCAGGCGCTGGTAGCAAATCTTCCACCGAAGAGCGGCTTGGGGAGCAGACTGGCTGATTCTTGGTGGTTCATCAGTTGGATGTTAAACAGCATACTGCTTGTAAGGCTAAAGATATAATGTTAAAACTGTCCAAAAATACCAGAGGCTTGAATCATGAGACATGCCACATTATTTGTTAATTGCAGCTTAACAAGCAGTTTCTGTGCTTCTGGCCAGAGTCCCATCATTCCTCCTTAGAGGGAAACTGATGGTTATTAACATGTCTGCGAGTATATTAAGGTTTGATCGTTCTGTTTTGTGATAGATCTCCTTGGAAGGGGCCCGTTCACCTTCACTTTCATTGCATTTGTGGATTAAAACGGATCTGTTCAATAAGGTGTGAGGTTCCACAGGCTGAGTGAGGAACCATTTTGTCCAGGTAAATCCTGGCAGTAGCTCCCGAAACAAGGGCCAACGAGATTCTTATGACATGTAGCAGCGACCCTTTTTGGCTCAACAGAAAATCTATTTTGAAAATTGCAATAAGGATAAAGTTTCAAACATAGATTGTTATATTTCATTTCATGTCGTAGGAACCCAACATCAGTTAATAATATAGTTGGTAAACAGCTGAGCCCCAAGTATGATCCATACGGTAATATGTCAGTTATAGGTTGCCGACCCATTTTTTTTCGTTATTATACTTTGTTCATGAGATATGGGTGCAACTTCAAGGCCAGCAACTTTTTGCCCATCCTTAATTACTCTGGGGAGCAGTGGATAGTCAGCCCTATTTTTGCAGGTCACGTGTAGGCTAGGTTAGCTTCGCATTTTTGTTTAAGTAATTGAATTTTAAATTCTACCAGCTGGTGTGGTATGATTAGAACCCATGCCCCAAACCCTTCATCGAGGACCCTGGATCAATTGTGCATTGACATTACCACTAAAACGCCATCTCTCCCCAAATGCCCTGTTCAATCTTAGCCTCTCATCACTACTTATCAACGAAACCTCAATTTTGCAAATATGGTACAGCCAATTCCTGGCGTCTTATACTTTGTGTAATAACGTCTTCTCATTTCACCTTATCGAATATTGGTTTCCCATTTTCCATCCGAATAGGAAAATAGTCAAGCCAATTTTTCATGCAAGAATTTCTTCTCTCAAATATTCCCGTTCTCTCTACGTAATCATTCTTCATTTTTAAAAAAAATCTCCGTTTATTGTTTCCCTTTAAGCTTTCTCAAATAGAGGGAACATATTTGCTACCTTCTAATCCTATGAATCTGCTGCTATGTATTTTAAATTCAGCGGATGTAATTTTCCAGATGCAGGTTGATCTGTCGCCACTTAGGCACATGGAATAAAAATCACAGTTGCAGCATGGTAAGAAGTTAATTGACTAACACGAAGCAGAGATGGGAGATGAACAGTGCGCCTGGGCGGCTCTCCGCCTATTATAAAAAACTTTGATTTGCATCTTTGTTCAATCTTCTGTTGCTCCTGCATGAGTCTGCTTGAAGTCCTGCTTATTTTCGTTTTGAAAATAGGTTTTTCAGCAAAAGCGAAGCATATTTCATTTCATTAATAAAATATTAATTAAGGCATAGAAAACAGAGATGAACCATTGCTTTTCGGTCCAGAAGTGGAGATAGATTTACGGTCCAATGTGCACTACTGATTTCAAAGGATATTGAGGAATTGAACATGGGAATGTAGGGCAAAATTTCAACATTTGTAAATGATCTGCAGACATCGTCACCTCTTTTAAGTGCAGCAGACAACGAGGAAGAGAGGAAGAAACTTCAGGGTAATAAACAGGTTCGTGGAATGGGCGAAAGCATGCAGCTGAAATTCAATACAGCAAAGAGTGAAGTGGTGTATTTTGGTCGTAAGAATGGAGAGATGTAATAAAAGCTAATTCCATAATTTTAAATGAAGCTCAAAAACAGAGAAACCGGTGAGTCTTTGTGATGACATGCCAAATAATGGAACATTTGATTAAGAAAACAGGGTCCAGATCTGTATTAATAAAGCCATAGATTGCAAAAGATATTTATTTATAATAAACACATATGTAATTTGGCCACAAATTGAGCATCGTGTTCAATATTGTCTATCATATTTTAGAAAGAATCCGAACACACTGGGCAGGATACAGAAGACGTTCTGGGGGTGCTTCATGTGTAGCCTGAGAAGCTAGCGTTATTCTTCTGAGAGCAGAGACGTCTGAGGGCACTGATAGAGTTTCATAACTTCATTAAGGCATTAGAAAAAAGAAACGAATGAAGGTAAACTGCTTCAAACACCTAAATATCACACATTGTATTGACTGGTGATTGATTAAAGAGCCACAGATCAGTTGAAAGAAAACGTTTGAGACGTTGTATGGTTCAGCCTTGTTATGTAATGTTTGAATATAAGTAGCTTGCGGAAGGGAATTGGATAAATAGAGGAATGAAAATAAGTTTGAGGATGTATTGAAAAAAATCGGGTCGTGAACATAACTGAATTCCTCATAGAAAGCGCCAGCGCAGAATCTAACTGCTGAGCGGTCTCGGTCTATGCTGTAGCATTCGGAGATTCTATGATTCTTTGGAAAACATGGGACCTTTGTGTTAGAAAAGAGGCATTGTAAACAAGAACAAGAAAGCAATGTTATACATAACTGGATCACCAATTACCCAGGTGCTAGAGTGCCATCAGCAAAACTGGACAGCAGATGATAGATAAAATGTGAAGGTCTTGAAGTTGTTAAAGGTAAGATTTGCCACAGTTCTAGCATGGGTGAAGGAATTAATCAAGGTGTTTAAACATATGAAAAGTTGCAATCGGATGGCTAAAGAGAAACTGTTTCCACTGGCAGATGAATCACAGAGTCACCAAATCGCGGAATCACACAGTGCAGAAGAGGTCTTTCGGTCCATCGGGTCTGCCAGACACTTGAGAAAAACCTAATCCACCTACCTTATACCATTTACCAGCACGTGGCCCATAGCCTTGAATGTTATAATGTGCTAAGAGCTCATCAAGGTAATTGCTAAAGGATGTGAGGTTACCTGCTTCTACCACCCTCACAGGCAGTGCATTCCAAACCGTCGCTACCCTCTGGGTAAAAAAGCTTTTCCACACATCCACCCTAAATCTCCTGGCCCTCACCTTGAACTTATGTCCACTCGTGACTGACCCTTCAACTAAGGGGAACAGCTGCTCCCTATCCACCCTTTCTATGCCCCTCATAATCTTGGACACCTTGAATAGGTCGCACCTGTGTTTTCTGTTCCAATGGAACAATCCTAGTCTCTCCAACCTCTCTTCGTAACTTAAATGTTTCATCCCAGGCAATATCCTGGTGAATCTCCTCTGAACCCCCTCCAGTGCAATCACATCCTTCCTTTAATGTGGCGACCACAACTGAACACAGTATTCCAGCTGTGGCCTCACCAAGGTTCTAAACAACTCCAACATGATCTGCCTACTTTTGTCATCTATGCCTCGATTGATGAAGGCAAGTGTCCCATATGCCTGTTCCAGCAGCCCACTAACATGTCCCTCTGCCTTCAGAGGTCTATGGGCACACAGGCCAAGCTCCTTTGTTCTTCAGAACTTTCTAGTGTCATACCGTTCATTGAATACTTCCTTGTCATATTAGTCCTTCCAAATTGTATCACCTCACATTTTTCAGGGCTAAATTCCAACTGCCACTTATCTACCCATTTCACCATCCCATCTATATCTTCCTGTAGCCCAAGACATTCGATCTCACTGTTAACCACCCGGCCAATCTTTGTGTCATCCACGAACTTACTAAATCTATACCCCACATAGTCATCTATACGGTTTATATAAATGACAAATAATAGGGGAGCCAGCACAGATCCCTGTAGTATGTTCCTGGACAATGTCTTCCAGTCACTAAAGCAGACTTCTGACATCACCCTCTGTCTCCTACAACTAAGCCAATTTTGAATCCACCTTATCAAATTACCCTGTATCCTATGTGCATTTGCCTTCTTTATAAGTCACCAATCTGGGACCTTGCCAAAGGCTTTGCTGAAATCCATATAAATTACAATAACTGCACCACCCACCTGGTCATCTCCTCAAAAAATTCAATCAAATTTGTTAGGCATGACCTCCCTTTGGCAATGTCATTCTGACTATCTCTGATCAATCATTGCCTCACCAAGTGGAGATTGTTTCTCTCCTTCAGAATTTTCTCCAAAAGTTTCCCTACCACTTATGTGAGACTCACTGTGCTGTATTTCGATGGCTTATCTCTACAGCTCTTCTTAAATAGCGAAAACACATTAGCTGTTCTCCAAACATCTGGCACCACCCCCATGACCAGGGAGGAATTAAAAAATTAGGCCGGAGCTCCTGCAGTCTCCTCCATTGCCTCCCTCAACAGTTTGGGACACGAAACATCCAGACATAGAGATTTGTCCACTGTTAGGCCTGCCAACACCTCCAATTCCTTGTTACTCCCGATGTAAATTTGCTCAAGAACCACATAGTCTCTCTCTCCGAGTTCCAAACCTTCATCCTCATTCTCTTAGGTGAAGACGGATGTATAGTATTCATTAAAAACTCTACTGATGTCCTCTGGCTCCACCCATAGATTGCCCCAATGGTCTCTAATGGGCCCTACACTTTCCCTGGATATCCTCAACCCATTTATATACTTAAAGAATTTCCTGGGATTTTCCCTACTTTCACCAGCCGGAGCTTTCTCATATCCCCTTTGCTCTGCCGGCAAGAGTAACTTTAGATAGAAGAAAACTGGCAAAAGACAAAAGAAACAGAAGGTGACAATAAATAATGTTGCAGAGTGAACTGTCATGATGCACTGACTGGAAGGTCTATATAAGCAGAATCAAAAATAGAGTTTATAAAAACGAACGCTGTTGCATTCACACTGATTTATTATTCCTGGGCTATGGGGAAAGAGTTGAGAACTGCAAGTAATTGACCACTTTCTTTCCAACGAACGAGCACAAGGGCATTGTGCCAAATAGTCTACTTCTCCGTTGTACCAGTGTTCTCCCTTCTATTCCGTTTTCAGCTATAGCACATGCCGTCCCCCTCTCTCAGCCCTTGGAGGGTGAAATCTGCGAGAAATCAGAACAACAGTTGGCTGAGAATCGTTAATGCGCCAAGGTAACTTGCATGCATGCTTGTAATCCCGTTTACGTTCTTAAAACTTTGCCGTGTCTTCTATGGTGCTTTTTAAATCGATTCTTGCAATGTTGGGGGAAAATTATTTTCACCCACGGTCGTGCAAAAGGAAATTGGATTAATTACCAGTTAATCTGCCTCCTAAATATTGGACAAAACATCAACAGTACACTACTGTTATTCATGCTACCAAAGGAAGTTTCATTTGTGCTGATAAGTATGTTCTGTTACGATTAGATTAGTGAATGCATTTCTTTGTTTAAAGTAAACAATATTTGAAAATCCAGTCACTCCCTGGAATACAGGCACGAAATTTCACGGTTTGAGGCAAACATAATAAGCTTCACAATACAAAGTCAGCAGAGTAAAGAAAATCTACAATATCTTCTTGTGCTCTAACCTTCAGAATTAATAAGAGATAAAAATGAATTGACATGCAAGCTGTCGTCTAACAAACCACACTATGCATTAAATGGCTGATGTGACCAAGACAGATTCCACAAATTTCTCGCAACCCACCAAGACATCAGTGCCCTCTATGAGTCAGGAAATCTCTTTAGAGCTCTGTCTCTCCTGTGGGGAATTTCAGTTGCTCTAATCTTTGAATTCCATCGAAAGCCACTCCCACTCAGACTGCTTCAATGACTTCTCATATCCTGATGGTTCAAATTCTTCTCCTGAGGCTGCATTCAACGGAATTTCCAAAACAGAGCTCTTGCCTCTAGTCAAAGTCACACTTCCGACCATTTCACTGACTGCTAACTTCGCTAATATGGTACCGCTCCTCGATTCTCCGAACACTAGTCTCCTGGTTGCACCAAGATATAAATGTCTCCCAGGACTTCTCGGAGCCACAACTATCTCCAGCACGGAGCTGTGCGCTTGCGCCACCTCCCCAGCTTCCCATGATTTTTGTGAGCCCCGACTGCATGGAATACTTCCTGGGGATTCTCTGTGAGCTGAAAGCTACACGATGTCAAAGCTGAAAATTTCAGCTGCAGCAAACAGCTCCCAGGCCTTCTCTGTACACTAACTACTTGAAGACTGCTACCAATAGCATCTTTTTTTGGTATGCCCTCGTCCCCTGCTGCAGAGAATTCAGACAGATGGAAACCAGAGAATCTTCTTAGGTTTCCACCCATCTCCATGACGGCGTCACCTGCTCTGGTCTATCCTTAAAATGGCTTACAAGCTAATAACCCCTCCTACACAATTTCTGCAGCTACATAAGCCCACCTGCAGTTTGTGGACAGACTTCTTCTATTCTGACTATTAAGCAGACATGGGTAAGCTTTTGAACTGCTGTTTTCTTTAGTGTTCCCAAAATCACAAAAGCCCAGCATTTTGGTTACCTTGCACTTTCCAATTTTAACCTTCCCAGAACTACATATTTATCTCTGACATCTTAGATTAACTATGAACATTTGCTACAGTCCTTCCCAGTACCATGGGATATCTTATCCCACCTGAGAGAAACGTTGCTCCTAGTATCATGGGATATTTTACTTCATTTTGAGGGAAGGCAAAACTACTTCTTAAGCTTCTTATATGAAATAGTACACTTTCGACAGTTCAGTGCTCCTTCAATACTGATATGGATTGGTAAATGCTGTGCAATGCCTCTGGAGCTGGGCATGAACCTGAAATATTGTGAGGAAGAGACGGTGCTGCCATGGATCTAAGGGTAACACATTGTAAGTGTAAAATCATGCATTTAAAATGAAAGGGATTATGTCTAAGTTGAAAATGTTCATGTCATCCATTAAAATATGAACGTGGGGAAAGAAGAAATAGGGGAATTTGCAGAATGTATTTGAAGAAGTAGGCTGAGATGAGGCTACTGCTGGGAAAGCTAACGACATTCAGCATTCAGACGATAATGCCGATTTCTATTCTGTAAATTATAATTAAAATAATATATATACGTTCAAATTGATTCATATTAATTTTTGAGTTCCAGTGTACATGATGGAAATGTCCATGGTATATTTATAGTAGGGCAAACAGCATAAAGGGCTAATTGGCAATTTGATAAACTGACTAGCTTGAATTTATTGAAGGGTGCATCATTTGCTACGTACACATTCACAAAAAAAAATCCCCATGCAAAATTATGCACAATGTTTTTTTGTATAAATGGATATATACATTATCCAGAAATATTATGTATTAATACATTTTTCCTCAATTATCACCGTGTAATGAATCTGATTTCTAGGTGTGGTTATTCTGAAAAAAAAACGTTTGTGAATACTTTGATAATCAAGGTTGTTCACAATTTGAAGCGGAACTTGATATCTAAACATGAGCCAAGGTTCATTAATTATGATACGATAGATACTTGCCAGTAGCTCCCGAAGACCGGCGTTTCCAGAGATCACTTTGGCAGGAGGCTTTCTTGGAGGAACATGTTTTATTTTATGGTTTTGTCCGTCGAGCGCATTTAACAATTTTTTTTAAAACACATCCCAATTAAACAGAAGGGCATTAAAAATGGTACGTGGAAGAGCAGCAAATGAACTCAACGAACGCGTGAACAAATAGCAGGGTTAAGGAAGGAGAATGAGGTGGACATCAAGTCATGTTTAAGGAGTAAATTCCGGAATGTATGGTCTTGTTGAACAGCGGGCTTAGCCACTTTCACAACTGTTAAACAACATGGGTTTTCCAAAACCTGTAGACATGGTAGCGGCAAATTAGACCCCTGAATCCGTCTCCCAGATTCTTAAATTTCAAAATGCTCAAACTAAACTGTAAACATGAAGAGTGAGGATTCGTGCTAGTTTTATCATTGACTAGATGCGAGAAGAAGATAGAGGAATATTAAAGGAAATTCTAGAACGGCACAAAACGAGAGAGTTGTGTTAATGGCAGAATTTGATTTGTTACGGTAAAGAAAGTTAATGAGAATTTATGGTAAGTGAGAACTCATTATAAGGGAATTAATTACTTAAATTAGAATCTATAGGCAGGCCAGCGCAAATCAGTAATCAGTAATAAAACAGTTAAACCAGATGAACTTTTTACACTCTCAAACTTTGTACATCCTCAGGGTTTGTAATCACCAGCAAGGTCCTGGGAGTTAGAATGGAGCCAAAGGATGGCAATAACATAGATTAAGTGTGCTCTTCAGCAGATAGGGGAAGGGCAGATGGTCCCAGCTTAGATAAGAAGTCAGGTCTCTGCCTGGGTGAAGGTAGGGTCAGATGGTGCATGTACCTTTGTACCAGAGATTGTCTGTTTAATATAAACGTATATGTTGACAAGATCGAAAACTGGAAACTTTTCTTGTAAGTGACCAATACAGTATAAATATGATGAGCACTTGTAGTTTAGCAGAGTACTGTTTCAAGCTGCATTGAGATGGTGCCTTCCTTGCAATTGCTCGAATAAACGATCGTAACTTATCTGTAGTCCCCTGTGGTCCGTTCATCAAAGACACCACCATAGGCGGCAGGATACTTGGATCGGATCCTCGGGACGACTCTGCAAAGTGGTTGAGTATATTCATTTACCACCCGTAGTTAGTGCAATAAGCCTACCCGAGAACGGACAAGTCAAGTATCAAAGAATCAAGAGGAGGGCTCAGGACAGGAGATAGGAGGCGTCAGCGGTAACGGGCGGAGCCGTGCAGGTGGGCTAGCCTGGCCAAGGCCGCACAGGAAGGCCGGAACCATTACCCAGTTAAGAGGAGGGCGGAGCCGTGCTGGCGGGTTACGGTTTGAAATAAAACCTTAGCCAAAGCCGAGCAGGAAGGCCAGACCCCAGTGAAACCGCACATGCATACCTCAGATAATTAAGTTCTTAGGACCGTGTGAACCTACCGCGCAGAGAGAGACGGAAAATTGGAATAAAATCCCTTCAAGGAAATAAAATAGCGCTATGGAACTCGACTGAAGAACCGCGTACTCTACTACGAGGTTCATAAGCGGAACAACAGTCAAAAATAATCACTAAAATGCAGAAGGAGGGGTAGTACCCTCAGGGAACCCCCGGAGAAAATAAACAGTGGTGGATAGAGCAAGAAAAGGATAAGGAAAATAAAGGGATGATGGTTATTATCACACTGAACCTACTGTTGTGCAGAAGGGTTAATACTAAATTCCAGTCGATTGGAGAGAGAAACAAAGTCAGATCCAGGACAGATCAGACCAGTGGCGGCAGGGCCTGCAGTGACACTGATCAAGAGGGGAAAACTCCGAAGGAGAAAAATATGATGGAGCTGATGCAATTCCGCCCTCATATGAACCAACCGCCCCTGTGCCCATTTAATTCCATTGCCCCTATGGCGATAACTGTGAGGGAAAGTGAAGTCAGGAAAGGCAATTGAAACCTGGAGGGAGAAAGGAGGCTGAGGAATAGGGGCTCATGAAGAGATTGAGAGGGTTACAGTGAAAGTTAATCCTGCACCTTTCAGCCCGGGGGTAAAACAGATTTTGTTTAAAGAACTGCTGACAATTAAAACTCGGCATAGCAATCCAGATTTTTGGATCAAACTGCGGGAAAGGCAGGATTTCCATGCGATGCAACCCATTGATAATCACATACTGGTGAAGGCTAAATGCCCTGGGGATATCTGGGGAAGATTACCCCTGCAGTCGAGGAGTGGAGAATGGGCAAAACCTGGGGACGTCTCAGATCGGTAGAAGGTGACAGCCCTGCAAACGGAGTTTGAGAGGGGAGTTAAGGATGCCTTGGAGGAGGGAGAAACATATTGGAGGTATATAATGTACCCTGCGGGATGACGAGATTTTCCTGAAAATGTGGAAGGATGATTGGGACCCGAAAGGTATACTCTCAATTTTATGTAACTTAAAAATATGAATTGATTCATGCTGTTTGTGCTGGACAGAGAGAGAAAGAGGGAAAAATGGCGTACCCATAGGTGATTTAATAAGCACTGACAGGCTTATAGGGAAGATGTGAGCTTTCGTCAGATTAATTGTCCCAGGTCGTGGATCCTTATTTCCGCCACTGCTATTTGAAGCTTCATTTAGAATATAAGGATTTTAAGGCGGTCAGTTAAGGATGCAGGTACATAAATACATACTTCTAAATGTATATTTGTTTTTGCACAAGGAAGCACTTGTATGTGAGCTTTAAAGTGTTTTCTTCCTTAATTGTCATTTGTATGTGCAGTTCAACACTTTGGGGCTGAAAGCCCCATGTTAGATTAAAGGAAAATATATTAAAAGATTCCAAAGTTTTGAGTATAATGTTTGAAATGAGATTTCTGGCAGTGTTGAAATTTAAAGGTATCATAAATCTAGACAGGGTTAGATGAACCAACCTTTATACCACCCCCTTTGCAGATGAGCATCGCCAGCTTCAAAGCTAACTGGCATTGATACATATGAGTTACATTAACTCATACGAGTTAGTATTCTAACATTCTGTGGGGGGAAATTACCTAAATTCAAGGGATTCTAGGAAAACCAAAACGAATAAACACAATTCCAAGTGGTTCCAATAGAGAAACATCTTTTGATTAGATTAATTAAATATGAAAGGAAATCTGCATCCCAACAGCACTGCAATTTTATTTTGGAACACTCTTGAGGTGTAAAGTGAAGTGCAGTTTAGAAGGTTATTTTTGAATCATTAGGATGCTATCTAAGATAAAGACTGTGTCGATAAACATACGGGAATTATAACTTGGATACAAATCAATACACATAAGAAAGAGGTCGTTTTAATTTTGATAGTGTAAATCAGAGTTTTTACAAAGTTTAAAATTTAAGGTTTGGTTCCTGATAATTTCTCAAAAGCGAATTTTCATTTTAAAAGTAAAACAGAATTACCTGGAAAAACTCAGCAGGTCTGGCAGCATCGGCGGAGAAGAAAAGAGTTGACGTTTTGAGTCCTCATGACGCTTCAACAGAACTTGAGTTCGAGTCCAAGAAAGAGTTGAAATATAAGCTGGTTTAAGGTGTGTGGGGTGGGGGGGAGCGGAGAGAGAGAGAGACAGAGAAGTGGAGGAGGGGGGGTGTGGTTGTAGGGACAAACAAGCAGTGATAGAAGCAGATCATCAAGATGTCAACAACAATAGATCAAAAGAACACATAGGTGTTAAAGTTGGCGATATTATCTAAACGAATGTGCTAATTAAGAATGGATGGTAGGGCACTCAAGGTATAGCTCTAGTGGGGGTGGGGAGAGCATAAAAGCTTTTAAGATATTTAAAAATAATGGAAATCGGTGGGAAAAGAAAAATCTATATAATTTATTGGAAAAAAAAGGAAGGGGGAAACAGAAAGGGGGAGGGGATGGGGGAGGGAGCTCACGACCTAAAGTTGTTGAATTCAATATTCAGCCCAGAAGCCTGTAAAGTGCCTAGTCGGAAGATGAGGTGTTGTTCCTCCAGTTTGTGTTGGGCTTCACTGGAACAATGCAGCAAGCCAAGGACAGAAATGTGGGCAAGAGAGCAGGGTGGAGTGTTAAAATGGCAAGGAACAGGGAGGTTTCGGTCATTCTTGCGGACAGACCGCAGGTGTACTGCAAAGCGATCGCCCAGTTTACGTTTGGTCTCCCCAATGTAGAGGAGACCACATTGGGAGCAGTGAATGCAGTAGACTAAGTTGGGGGAAATGCAAGTGAAATGCTGCTTCACTTGAAAGGAATGTTTGGGCCCTTGGACGGTGAGGAGAGAGGAAGTGAAGTGGCAGGTGTTGCATCTTTTGCGTGGGCATGGGGTGGTGCCATAGGAGAGGGTTGAGGAGTAGGAAGTGATGGAGGAGTGGACCAGGGTGTCCCGAAGGAAGCAATCCCTACGGAATGCCGATAGGGGGGGTGAAGGGAAGATGTGTATGGTGGTGGCATCATGCTGGAGTTGGCGGAAATGGCGGAGGATGATCCTTTGAATGCGGAGGCTGGTGGAGTGATAAGTGAGGACAAGGGGGACCCTATCATGTTTCTGGGAGGGAGGAGAAGGCATGAGGGCAGATGCGCGGGAGATGGGCCGCACACGGTTGAGGGCCCTGTCAACGACCGTGGGTGGAAAACCTCGGTTAAGGAAGAAGGAGGACATGTCAGAGGAATGGTTTTTGAAGGTGGCATTATCGGAACAGATGCGACGGAGGCGAAGGAACTGAGAGAATGGGATGGAGTCCTTACAGGAAACGGGGTGTGAAAAGCTGTAGTCGAGGTAGCTGTGGGAGTCGGTGGGTTTGTAATGGATATTGGTGGACAGTCTATCACCAGAGATTGAGACAGAGAGGTCAAGGAAGGGAAGGGAAGTGTCAGAGATGGACCACGTGAAAATGATGGAGGGGTGGAGATTGGAAGCAAAATTAATAAATTTTTCCAAGTCCCGACGAGAGCATGAAGCGGCACCGAAGTAATCATCAACGTACCGGAGAAAGAGTTGTGGAAGGGGGCCGGAGTAGGACTGGAACAAGGAATGTTCCACATACCCCCATACAGAGACAGGCATAGCTGGGGCCCATGTGGGTACCCATAGCCACACCTTTTATTTGGAGGAAGTGAGATGAGTTGAAGGAGAAATTGTTCAGCGTGAGAACAAGTTCAGCCAGATGGAGGAGAGTAGTGGTGGATAGGGATTGTTCGGGCCTCTTTTTGAAGAAGAAGCTAAGGGCCCTCAGACCATCCTGGTGGGGGATGGAGGTGTAGAGGGATTGGCCGTCCATGGTGAAGAGGAAGTGGTTGGGGCCAGGGAACTGGAAATTGTTGATGCGACGTAAGGTGTCAGAGGAATCACGGATGTAGGTGGGAAGGGACTGGACAAGGGGAGAGAGAAGGGAATCAAGATAACGAGAAATGAGTTCTGTGGGGCAGGAGCAAGCTGAGACGATCGGTCTACTGGGGCAGTTCTGTTTGTGGATTTTGGGTAGGAGATACAAGCGGGCTGTCCGAGGTTGGGCAACTATCAGGTTGGAAGCTGTGGGAGGAAGATCCCCAGAGGAGATGACGGCCACGTCATCTTCCGACTAGGCACTTTACAACTTTCCGGACTGAATATTGATTTCAACAACTTTAGGTCGTGAACTCCCTCCCCCATCCTCACCCCCTTTCTTTTCCCCCCTTCCTTTTTTTTCCAATAAATTATATAGATTTTTCTTTTCCCACCTATTTCCATTATTTTTAAATATCTTAAAAGCTTTTATGCTCTCCCCACCCCCACTAGAGCTATACCTTGAGTGCCCTGGCATCCATTCTTAATTAGCACATTCATTTAGATAATATCACCAACTTTAACACCTATGTGTTCTTTTGATCTATTGTTGTTGACATCTTTTGATGATTTGCTTCTATCACTGCTTGTTTGTCCCTACAACCACTACCCCCCCCCTCCTCCACTTCTCTCTCTCTCTCTCTGCACGCTCCCCCCCCCCCCCCCCCCCCCCCACACACACACACACACACACACACACACACACACACACCTTAAACCAGCTTATATTTCAACTCTTTCTTGGACTCAAACTCAAATTCTGTCGAAGGATCATGAGGACCCGAAACTTCAACTCTTTTCTTCTCTGCCGATGCTGCCAGACCTGCTGGGTTTTTCCAGGTAATTCTGTTTTTGTTTTGGATTTCCAGTATCCTCAGTTTTTTTGTTTTTATTTCATTTTAAAAGGTTTGACAACAATTGGCACTAATCAAATGCTGCAAGCTGATGTATTTGTAAAGTCTGTTCCAAAACTATGAAGTTAAGCACAAGACCCTGACAAAGTTAGGCAGAAATCCAATTTTTGGCCGAGCTAACGAATCTAGGATAATACAAAAGAAGGTCAGAAATAATTTAGTTCGAAAATAAGATGTTGTTTGAGAATAAGATAAGGAAGCAAAACATGTCAATGCTTGATTTCTGTTTTAACACTTATGAGAATATGTTATTGGACTGCAAAATCTCTCCAGACAAGATAAGATGGTAGCTGTTGCATGTGTAAGATGGCATGTGGAAAGTAGGAGAAGGAGTTAGGGAAAGAGGACATAATGTACAAACTGTTTTAAGGGAAGTGAATTTGATAATCTGGCCATTGACTGAGAGATTGGAAATGCACAGGGGGAGATAACAATGATCTAGAGACAGAGATCCTCATAGACGCGGAATAGTTAATAGGGCCTAAAGAACAAGGAAACATTATAAACAATAAAGACAATAGAGAAACTGAAATCAAGAGAATCTTAGGATGATCATGGGCAGGGAAAAAAAACTTAAAGGTAAAACTAGGTGGAATTTGTAGTTCAGGAATTGAAATGTAAGGAGAAATAATGCTTAACAACAATTTACCATAAGATGGATATAGGTAAAGGGAAAGCTGAAAAAAGACTGAATAGATGTATTAATACTGATTGTATTAATATGCATGCGAGCTACAAAGAGTTAAACCACAGGATCAACACCTTAATGACAGGCAGATTTAAGTGGCTTCCAGAGAGAACTGCCACAGGAAGTGAAGATAGTAAGCCATTGAAAAATAAGATCAGAAGGTGCATTGTAGAGTTGTTTAAGGCATTGAGGTCTGATATGAGACAGCAGCAGGAGAAAGTAAACTGGAAGGAGTGGGGGTGCCTAGCCAGATGGATTCAGATCAGAGAACTCATTTCACAGGAATAAATGTGTAAATTTACATAAAAGCACAAATTCCATATGTCCTATCGGCCATTGCGTTCGGGGATGGTGCAAAGGATGAACTGAACTTTAAAAAAAATCATCAATCACAAAAGCAATTCAAGAGACAGGGAACAGTCCAATAGTCAAAGGCACCTAAGGAGCTACCCCAAATAGGACCGCCGGGTTCACTCCATTTGAAATAATGACAAGGACAGCAATGCAGTAACCCGAGGGAATTATATGGGGAGTGGGAGATGAAGGACCACTAAAAGGAAGGATGCTAGACCATGTGAGGGAAATAAGTAAATGATTGCATGAGTTAAGGAAGGAAGTCACAGACCGACAGATGATTAAGGTTATGGAAACAGGCAAATCCAAAGAGCAACAATGGACCAAGTGGGGAATAAGGTGATGGTCAATGTGAGCCTGGAGCGAACAGGCATGGACCATATGAGTTAATTATGACAAGTGATACATGAGCACTTGTAGATATGAGAACGGGAAATAAATGAAGGCAATACACACGGTTAAAGATACATGACAATTGACCAAGCAGTAACCCAGAGAACGGGAGCCGTTGTTAATGTCTCCACAGATCTACGATCCTGGTTGTGTGCATATCAGTACTGGCAACAAGGTCGGGTATCATCACTGCTCTTCCCGCACGGCAGGAGGAACTTTGGCACAGCATCGACAGTGCCAAATGCGACAAGTAACGGGAAATGATAAATGTAACAATAGGGAAACAAATTCTTCTGAATTGTAGTAAGGGTTTGCTTCAGATCAGGCGTGGGAGGTCCGCCACTATCCAGCCACGTTTGATATCTATTTCCACAGTCCAAGTACAGAAAATTAAAACCCCTAAAACCACACCGACTGACCCACCTTGTCCGACTATGCATCCAGGACCGATGAATGGTTTGGTACTGGTTAATTAGAAAGTTTTGTATGATAATGGTACCCGTATTCTTGAACATATCGGAATTGCACCGTCCCAGTATTGCTCGACCCATATTCGAGCACTATATGCGGCTCGAATAGGCCAATTGATGACTGAAGCATCTCAGTTCAACAGTGAGATGTGACCAGGCTTGTGAGGGAACCACGTCGAGCGCAACCTGATAAATGACACTGTCATGTTATTCAATAAAGAGACATCAGTAGTTAATTTCATCGACCTAGCAACTGTACCCTGAGCTTTAAGCTTAAGGAGATTCTAGAACGAGGACAGGGAATTCATAACACCCAATTAAATACAGAACATGACATGACACGGTTAATCCAAAGCCTGGCTACCGTACCCGAAAGTCATGTGGGGACTATCGACAAATTGAGTGAAATAGGGGAAAATATTTCAGACGAAAGGAGCACCAATGGATCTTGGGCACTGGAACATGCCCGAGAGAATTTAAGACAGATTAAGGAAAGTCCAAATAAACTGCATCCCCTGGCTCCCCTCATCAACTAAGGGTAGTTACATCCTCGAAAAATACCAGTAGATTTGTCAAGCATGATTCCCCTTTCATAAATCCATGCTGACTCTGTCCAATTCTGCAATTGTTTTCTACCTGCTCAGCTATTAAATCTTTTACATTGGACTCTAGAGGTTTCCCCACTACCAACGTCAGGCTGAATGGTTTATAATTCCCTGCCTTCGCTCTGCCTCCCTTTTTAAAGAGTGGGGTTACATTAGCTCCTCTCCAGTCTGTAGGCACTGTTCCAGTGTCTATAAGATCTTGGAAGATGACCACCAATGCATCCATTGTTTCTAGGACCACGCCCTTCAGTACTCTGGGATGTAGATTACCAGGCCCTGGGGACTTATCGGCCTTCCATTCCATCAATTTCCCCAACACCATTTCCCTACTAATACTGATTTATTTCATTTCCTCCCTCTCAATAAACCCTGTATTATGCAACATTTCTGGTATGCTGTTAGTGTCCTCCTTTGTGAAGACAGAACTAAAGCATGTATTTAGTTGGTCAGCCATTTCTATGTTCCCCATGATAAGTTCCCCTATTTCGGATGTTAAGCGACCTACATTTTTCTCCACCAATTTATTTTCTCTTCACCTGCCCATGAAAATTTTTACAGTCAGTTTTTATGTTCCCTGCAACCTTACTCTTGTATTCTATTTTCTCCTTAATCAATCCCTTGGTCCTCTTTTGCTGAATTCTAAACTGCTTCCAATCCTCAGGTCTGTTGTTTTTTTCTGGCCAATTTGTATGCCTCTTCCTTGCATATACTACTATCTCTAATTTCCCTTGTAAGCCATGGTTTGGCCACCTTTCCTATTTTACTTATTGTTTCTGCTACAGAAGGAGTTTGTGAACCCTTGGTCCCCTTTTCCCCAGCACTCAGCAGGAGCTGCTCATATTGATCACATGCTGTATGAAGGGGGGTACCAAGTGTGGCCTCACTGAACCTGAGGACAGATTCACTCCTTCTAGAATGCTTCGCTCCTCGCTCTGATGGCACAGACACCTTTTCATGTAAATGGCAATTAATGCATCACACCACAATGCCAAACGATGGATTTGGAAGCTGCTGCCTCAGGGATAATTTAACTCACGCATTTCGAAAATGAATCCTAAATGTCAGAATACTTCAATGCCCGGAATGGTCGTGCAAAATTGATTCTTATGTTCTCAGGGCAGACTTAAATCCTTCCCAACTTTGTGAGGCCCTTTATCCCGACTTAGGAACTGTAACATATTTCTGGTCGTCCTACTGCACTGGCAGGGCCTCATTTTGAATTTTACATTTAATTATATTATGCTCTCTGAGTCTGTGGCACCAGGTACTTATTGCTTATCAACATTATTGAATTCTAGAATAAATGGTGAGCATGTAGTGTAGAAATATAAAATCCAATCTTGGAAAGGATACGCATAAGCAAAAAATAGGTGCCAAATAGCAAAATTAACTAGTCCTCTATCAACGATGGAAGTCATCCCATGTTTTTGAAGGAAGCTAGGCTGGAGATAGTCGCAGCTCCAATAACCATCTTTAAATCTTCCTTGCTCTTATAGGTTGTGTCCGAGAAATGGGGGGTTGCAAACTAGGGACGAGAGTGAAACTGGGAAATTCTACTAGTCCATCAGTGATGGGAATATTGCTGGAGATGATAGTCAAGGAAAGCTTTCAGTCTTACATAGGAAAGACATGAGTTTATATGCCACGACCAGAATTAGTTTGTTAAAGTCAAATGTTTCCTGTGAAACCTGATTGACTTATTTGTTTAAGCAAAAGAGCGTTGTTAAAGATAGTTCATTAGATAAATGGACATGTAAAAGGCATTTGATATCCACCACATACCAGAATTATTTGACAAATAGAAGTTCGTGGTATCATTCAAATCACAGTTGTGGAGATGCATAAGGTGTTTCATGGCAAAATGTGGTAAATGGACGGCGTCACTCTACGTGGTCAGATTTTTCAGCGATTCAGAATGGACATTTGGATTGAAAGGTATCTTTCTGTGCTAGACTATTCTCCAATTTGATAATTATGCATACGTTACAGGAAATAGTGGTTAATAGGGATGCAGCATAATATATACTTAAGTAACATGCACACAATTGTACACTTGCGCGAAAACAAAAAAACGAAAATTGCTTGCTGGTACAGCTTGATAGAGATAGATCAAGTAGCCTCATGTGGAGCATAAACATGGAGATTTTCTGGATTGCAAATTTCTGTTTAGGAGGTTCTATGCAATTCTAAACAATTCGTGGCAAATCCGGGACTTCATCATTCTAAGTAGGTGGCAAGAAGTTCATGATCATCGTGGAACCTAAGGACGTCCAGAATACACCTCCTAGTGGCTGATTTCTTCCTCCAGTTATCTTCCTTTTTTCTGCCTTTTTCCCAATTTCAGTGCGTTCTAGTAACAACTGAACAATTTGGTCTCGAAAACAGAGCGAACCCAGGTATCTGCCTCAGCATGCATGCAGATCTATCACTATCCTTTCCTAATACCTCTGTCATCCCTGTCTGGCCGCTTGTCACTCATTGTTGCATCTTTTCTCCCACGTTATCCTTATAGGCTACATTCCCTACTACTTTGATGGTTTCTCCGGCAAACACTTAAATGCTTGATGTTTCTTTATTCCCTGCTCAGTGTTATTCATGGTATTGTATATGGCAGGTAAATAATTACGCACTTCTAAAATGTTACTATCATCCCACTTCAGATTTGATATAATCAACCATTCATTTCAATGACGTAAAATTCCTGCTCTTTGTTGTGGTCCTGGAGATTTCCTGCCTAAACCATTGCGAGTTCCATTTTGCATATAACGTGTTGCAAATTCTAATCAGAGCTCTTCGCAATGAAAGCGAAGGGAGAGCACGTTGAATGGAGATTCGGCATTCTATTCTCGTCAATTCAAAAGAGTGGAGATTATTTCTGAAATAACCCGCATTTGAAATTAGATTTACAGAGAAGCATGTGTGATCAAAGTGGAACATGTAAGTATACTGCTGATTACACATTGAGGGGTGGAATCCACTACCTATATGAGAATATACCTTACTCCTGGTGATTCATGCTTTACAGAACTTCGGCATACTTCGGGGGACATGTCTTTTCCAAGCAGCGTGTTCGCTATAGGCAACGACTTTCAGTTCAGTCTGATGCTTGATCCATGAATTCTCAAGGATATGTCAAAGCGGTTCCCATGCTTTGGCGGAGAGTATTGTGGCATTCTAACTACAGATAATTCTCAGAACTGCACTGGAGTTAGCAAATCTGATAGAATTTTGCTTCATGTTTTAAAATCACCACCAGTTACCTTTGCCATTAATGCGAAGTATTTTACTACCGGTTCATTACCTAAAAGGAAACCATTTTGAAGTAGACAATGTTGTCCTCAATATTTTATTCAGTCTCAAAACCGATATCATAACGAATGCATCTTCAATAATATAGTTCAAAGTATTTGTGAAGTTTCAAGTTTAACAGAACATGATACCTTACAAATCAACCTTTTTTCAATGTTAGTTTAAAGCAATTCAATTGAGAGCATAAAAGTTTGCTAAGTTTTGGGAGATGGAAATATTGGAAGGAAAGGTATTCTGAAAGTTGTAACCTTACGCTACTTTGAACCACGCTGCTAGAACATGTTGGGTACATTGAATCATTAGCAATTTAAGTTAATTCATGGTGTAATTATGTAAAACAAAAACACATTTTCCAAGAATGTAATCACGTCGATGAAAAAAAAAACAAAGTTTACATTGACAATTATTTCATAAAGCAACATTGTGTGTTGCTGAAAATGTTCACGGAGTAATAATATTGCCGATATCCCGTGGAAACAAGTTAAAATTAACACCAGGTAAACATTATTTTAGTCACGCTCATGAATTAGATACTAATGTCCGAAAAAAATAACAGCTAAAACACTAAGTATTTTGTGCAATATGTTGTGCAATATGAAAGACTGACAGGGATGTCAGTTTCGCTCAGTGGACTTCTCTTGCTCAACGTACCCGTGAACAGGACGGCATTGGAGTATTCCCAAAGAACACATCAAATGGAGCTTCGGATGAACAACAATATAATAACCGTTACCACTCCATCCAACGATATAGACAATTTCATTTTATGTGGAATCTGTTTTCAGATTAGTTGCATTTTTCCCTGGTGGCAACGCAAATATTTCATTCTTGGCATTTATTCTTCAGTAGGAAATTATATTTCCAGCTTTACCAGTCAATGCAACACTTACTTCTGAAAAAGATCTAAATCAACGAAAACATGGGGAAGTTAAAACCCTTCTATTGGTTTGACTTTTGTTTTAACCACTACTACAGCTGTTGCCTTTTCTGTGCCTAACATCGTTTTTATGGCTAACTTTCGCATTATCTGTCACTAAATCCTACACATTTGCGTCGGCATTTATCAACACAATGTCGTTTTCTTTTTTTGCGAAGGTATGCTTCCGCTGTATAATCCGTTCTAACTTTTCATGTGCATAATATTAGGCTATATAAAGAAAGAGCAGTTGATGTCAATACATATGGTTAAAATAAATTAAGATCTACAAGTTTTGCAGTTAGTAGGAAATAGCTGAACTTTAGTTACATCGAGGCCAGAGCTGTACTTGATGCGTACAATATGTTGATGGATTTAAATTGCGAAGTTACATCAGCAGCGGTACAAACACGGGAAGATGAAAGAATTGTTCTCGGCTCCTTTCTTTATTTGGCTGAGCAAAGCACGCATACCACGTCGCAAAATACGTGTTTTCCTGATTAGGCAGTAACGCATATGTTCTTGGCTGAAAGGCTTGAACTCTTGATTTCTTTCGAGTACAAACCCGTTTCCCTCTGTTTCAGATGAAGTTACATTGTTTCATAGTTTGCCATTGTGAGATTTGAACTCTTGATAATCTTTTAAATGAAAACCAAATCAACAAAATCGGGATAAATCAGGCACAGCCCCTAATTCAGGTCAGCTGTAAAACCAAGAACAAAGTTTAAAGGAAACTTACAAACTTTAAATCAAAATGTGATTAAAGGGGTCAACAAAACACCCCAGTCCCCGCGGTGCCCACCGAGCACGGAAGGCCTCGAGAGTGCCAGCAGACACCGCGTGCTCCCTCTCCAGGGACATCCGGCAGCGAACGTAGCCGCGGAAGAGGGACAAACAATCGGGCGGGACTCCTCCGTCGATCGCCCGCTACCCGGACCTTTTAACGGCCAACTTGGCCAGGCCCAGGAGCAGGTTCACGAGGAGGTCCTCCTCCTTCCCGACACCCTTCCACACCGGGTCCCCATAAAGTAACTCTTTCAAGTACAAACGCATTTCCATCTGTTCCTATTCAGATGAAAATACATTGTTTCATAATTTGCCATGGTGAGATTTGAGCTCTTGATCTTGGGGTTACAAACCCAGTACCATAACCACTTGGCTATTTAGGCCAAGCCCTGAAAGGCTTGAAGCTGAATGAAACTTGTAAAGTGTTTAACTGGATGATTGCCTTAAAAAGATTTCCCGGAAATTTGGAAACAAACAGTGATTTTCACTTATCACATATTTCGACATTGCTGCTCACCACTATTTATTAAAATGTCTATTCTACTATCATGTTTTGAGAAATGCTTCGCATTTAGTAGTAATTCCTTCTTTGAGATAAGCTGAGAGTCTGTATTGTTGAACCAAATTTTGCGTGGAACCTTCCACTTTAATGACTAGCCATAAACAATCTATGAGGATGATTGCATGAAATAGAACTTTAAAGGACCTGTGTTTTATATCATTATGCAACACCATCGCAAAAAGGACTGTTTCTTGGACAAATTGTAACAAAGAAAGGAAAGGTAGATGTATCTCACTATCAAACGCTCTGGGATAAAGGGAGGAAGTGAACACCCAGGGTTTACTGTAATAAATCTAATGCCTCCGGGCACAATGTTAGATGTATTTAAATGTACTAAACAACAATTTTATTTCTAATTTTGAGAATTATTGTTGTTGTCTACCGTTAGCGCCTCAGGCAATATGACATTTGCTGCATGCAAGCTGTAGCCCAGTGAGTTCAGTTGAATGGCGAATACCTTGTCTTACCTTTAAAAGGGCGCCGTTTCAAATGTTCCACAATGATAATTGTCAGAATGAGAATCACGAGGAAACCTAATATAAACCGATGAGTCAGAGAAACTTGGAACCTGCGAACTAAAACATAGAATATGCAAGAACCATCGATTTATTATAGGTGGTATGCAATAAATACAATTATAAGAAACAAACAGATTTAGGATTCAGCAATAGAATTGAAATAAATTGACCCTTAATTATTACTTACAACAGGCCAGACATTCCGAACATGGTTTTTGAACCAATAATTAACTAATTATTACTGTTCTGTGGATCATTCCCATTATACAGAAAGTAGAAGAACTCTGCTAACATATGTGGGTTGAAGGGTGCATCGTGAGAAACCACTCCTCATTGTGTCACCAAATAGATCACAGAAACTGATCTATGCTCCGTGATTTACCAGGCTCAGTAGATCCAAAAAGAATGTAATAGTGTTCTAGAGGAAACATTCCCTTTGATTACATCACTGTGTAGCAGTGGATCTATTTGCTCGTTGCCTAATTGCAAATTCAGTTTTTTCAACATGGAATACTTGCTTATTTTCTCTCAAATAAGATGTGATCCAGTTTAACTTGGGAAATACAGCAGCAGAGTGCCTAATTTCGTATGGGAAAAGAATCGAAAGTGCTTAGAATCAAGGTCTCAATAGACTTGTTGGAATTAACTGATTTTACCTTATTGTGTACAATTAATACATCCATCGTAAAAGGTAATTTGTGGAGGTATTCCATGCTTATCTTATTTTCAGGGTATGGGTCAAGTTGGAGATTTTCACGACTTTTATTCGGATGAAGGGAAATTAGGTCTGGAAAGTGAATTGCCAAAATAATTTCCGGGTGAAGAATACTATTCAGTTAATTATCTATCCCTGTTCATGAAGCAGAGGAATTGCCTGCTACATTGCAGAATGATGGAATATTAAGTGGGAGACTGGGCTGATTAATTTACTTAACATCCAAAAATAATGATATAGTGGTGACCTTGTTGACTTAAGGGACAATAATAAACGCCCTTGCTTCTTATATGAACTCACATTCCAATGTGAAAAAGACAGCTTTGAGGCAACATGCCAGAAAAAAAATGACTTCCTATATTTGTGTATTCTGAGTATAATTGGCAATAAATGTTTACATAAAGAAACAATAAATGGTTGTGGCAGATCATTCGTGGTTAGAAGAGAAACATAGGTTAAGTGACTATTAACAATGATATACAAATAAAACCCTTAATTAAGCCTACTGTTCAGACAATTCGAGAACATTAAGGGAGGACGTCATAATTGGTGACAGCAGCTGTGGATAAAACAAATTCAACGGTTTGCATGAAAAGCCTGTTTTCCATGGCTTCATGAACATTTAGATAATGGGTTATTTCCTGGGACTTGTAACTTTGGTGCAGGCAAAACATTGTCTATGAAGGAGAGCGGTTTTCAAAAGTTCTTTCGAGAGATAATAGGATATAACTTAAAACCAAAACTCCACAGTTCTAGCTAGCTGGGCTTATAGGGAATAATAATGGGTTTATTGCATGCTCCAACCCCAAGATTCTTGTGTAGATTTGAAATGTGTCATTTTGGAGAGGATGTTGACCAACAGTTGAATGTTAAGGAAGTGGACGAAAACTCTGAAGGGTTTTATTAGCAAGGGCATTAATTTAAATTTCGTTGCATCGTAAAATCGCATCTTCTTAATAATCTGCAAAAAAAAAAATCTTAAAACACTTGATTGCTCCATTATTTGGCTCACCTTTCCAATTTGGGACAGTGAAGGTGGCGTTAACTGGAATCATTAGCGTGCGATGAGTTACCTGACAGGTTACAGAAGTGACAGCTCCTGTGACTTCCAAATAGCTGGAAAGTTCATAAAGCCCGTTTGAATTTAGGTCTTTTGTCGACTGTATCCCCGTTTCGATAGAAACGTTATCCTTGTACCAAGTTACGTTGATACTATCCGGGTAAAAAGCAGCCGTTTTACACAAAATAGTTAAAGTTTCCAATACATTATTCGCAGATGATTCGGACTTGATGCTTAACGGAATTGGAGGAACTGCAAAATAAATCAGAGACAGGCGTGTCGCAATGATCGGATGCTGTTCTGTGCAGTCAAAGAAAAGTTTCGTCTAGTCATTAAACTTGTACATGCCCATGAACTCTCCATAGCATTTTGCATTGGACTATGCTGTGATTAGAAAGGTATTTTGTATTGCAACCTCTGCAGGGTAACAGGAAACTGGATGAAGAGGACATTCCACTGCGCATCAGTCGAATGAATAAGGTTAAATAAAAAAGTGAATAATGTCGAACCTAAGCCAGCAAATGTTTGTTTTAGCAATTATTTCAAAATTCAGTCAGGCTCTGGAAGCAATATAATAAGTAAAGAAATATAGCATTAAGGAAAAGTGATGTCACAGACAGAAAAAGAAAATAAGAAGATTTGTATTGTTTTGTTTAACAATAATTAAAACCTGAAGAAAAGCTTCAACGACTATACTTTTCTGTCCAAAAGAGATTGTTTGTTAAAATTCATCATATCAAAAGCAGAGTCCTTACACTGGAATCCTCAAACCCTGATTTTATTAGCGTGACTTTACTACGTAACTTTCAGTTAAGTATAACACATTAACACTCTTCCACATACTTCAGTGCTGAGCATCTCGGAGAGCTACTGCGACACTAAAACCTTTGGAGGAACAGCCCGCTGCGAGAACAAATTCCTGATTCCCTTGGTTAATTGTTCATGTCCGTGGGCTAGAAGTTGTTCCCCGACTTGCAAGGGCAAGACCTGTCATGCACCGCCATCACGTGTTCAGCGAAATCAAGCTGTAAGTGATAAAGTTTCACTGGGGCCCAATCAATTGACTAGCGGTTCCCAGTTAATGCTATACTTCAAGACATTGAAAATATAACTTCCACCAATTGTCCAAATTAATAATGGATGTATCCCAATACAAAATACATAATCGTTTGCTTTTATATGACATTCTATTTGTTCTGAAATAACTTTTCTGCACTGAATGCCGGGAGTATTAGGCAGTGTATAAAGAATCGAGAGTGAATATTCGCTTTGTCCCTCGGCACCGTTAGCTCTTGACGTTGAGCAATAGTGTGAAGTGATGGAAGCGAATGAGTGGCCCCATTATACAACACTTCTCATTGTATTTTATTGACTTCAATGGAAATATAAATCAAAAGACCAGTCAACGTGCTTCCAATTCATTACAACCCACTTTATACTTTGGCGCAAAGTCGCGATCTACAGCAGCTTCTTCGTCAATTGAAAACCAATAAAATTACATTTCAATTCTCAAACACAACTCCGTGTTATCTTAACGATTCTGATCGTTTAAAACGCGTGATATCAGATTAATGATCTGTTGGATATCTCTCCCGTGTGCCCTTTATATCATTATCCATCATAAGCAGTAAGACGTGGAGTATAATTTTCGATTACGATGGAAGAAATGGATTGATTGAATATGTCCCAAACTAGAGCCACTGGGAAGCAAAAGATCAAGGTTCAATGATCATCTTATTTAAAACAAACGCTCGGTATCGTGTGTCAAGAATCACGCACGGAATAATTTAAGATACATTTTTCGCTTACCGTAGATAATAAGCTTTGACCCAGTTCCATTTGTAAATCGGGTAACCAGATGTTTTACTCCGCAGTAATAAACTCCCGAGTCCGCGGCCTTGACATCCAGGAGCTGAAGCGAGGCTTCGCCTTTCCTCAAAAGAAGAAATCGTTTTCTGATGTCCGATCCCGGCTGCAGAAACCCAGCTTCGCCCAGTTTCCACCAATAAATATTCACATTGGCAGTATCTTGAAAAAGAGGAAACGCGCAATAAAAAGTAATGTTTTCACCCGCCAACCGTTGAGCACTTCCGGGGGTTTGGAAAACTTTTATCTGGCCAGCTACAATATCTGTGAGGAGGAAATGCAAATCATAAGGAAATATTTTCTATGGTGTCAGAAGTAAAAAGGATGAAAGAACGAAGAAGAACTTTAGAGGTGGTTGCAGTTTGGGAGAAGGGGAATGCACGAAATACACACCTGCGTAAATAATGATGAGGATATTTGCACATGGGGAAGAAACAACGTTCAAAAACATTTTCAACACTAGAAATTGTCAATATACTGAGCCCAGGTTACTTGGCAACCACATACGGAATTAAACTTCCAAGTTAATTGAATGTGCTGACTGCCTATCGGATGGGCCAAGTCAACCGATGGCGGGACAATCAGCCCTTCGCAACATACGTGGTCAGCACATTTGAATAAGTATCCGTGATTGGCCCCAGAGTTTTGCTGTTGTCATGGTCAACCTAATTTTTGACGCGGAAAATGTGACCAGAATGAACAATTAAACGGATCATCAGAATTAAAATTCTGGTTTTTAAGATTGAAAATAATGTTTCAGCAACTCATTGTATTTTCAATTCATTGAAAGGATTTACCATCCTTGCACAAGGCTGCAGGTGGCGAGGTGTGGGATAAATCAAACCGAATATGCCCCATGAAACAAATCCCAGAAACAAGTAATTGCACAGTACAATTTCAAAACGATGTGTTGGTCTTTGGTCCTAAATACTCTGAAGGTAAAGAGAGTGGGCGCCTCTTCACCGTTTTTGGTCCCTTTTTCATGGAATCGGCGTGCAATTGACTTGTAGCAGCCCATGTCTCCTCTTCATGCAATTTGCACCACACCCACAACCTGGGAAGAACTGCAAATGAAATAAGGATTATTTCCCCTTGATTCTTTTGTGGGGTTTGGGCGTCGCTGGCAAAGGCAGTATTTGTTGCCCGTCCCTAATTGCGCTTGCACTGGCCTTGCTTGGTCATTTCAGAAGGCGGCTGACAAGCAATCACATTGCTGTAGGTTTGGAGTCTCGGCCAAACCATGTAAGGATAACATATATCCTTCCTGAAGGTTTCTGCAATGCTTAATCCTAGATGTTCAATTGTCATGTTTTTTCTTCAACATTATTCGTACACAGCTACTTACCCGACTGCAATCATAAATATCATAACAAAACAATGTGGGTCACAGATTTGAAGGATGTGGTGATACTCCGTTGTCTTTTTCCGTCCTCTGTGTAACAATATGCCACATCGATCAATATCTTTCAAGACAACTGATGCTAGGATTAAGAATTAAATGAAATTGCAAAGCAAGAATGACACAAGTCTCCTTATTCTGAGACAAGCTGTATTAACGCTTCAATATGGGAACAGCATGATCTGGAAGTTCTCGCCAAGCCACTCAGCATTCTGACTTGTTAATACGTCGCCGATCCCAAACTGTTGCTGGATCAAAATCCTGCAAATCCCTTTCTAACAGCCCTGTGAATGTACCTACATCACATGAACTGCAGCAGTTCAAGAAGGCAGCTCACCATCACCTTTTCAGAGGCAATTAGCACTGGGCAACAAATGCTGGCTTAGCTCCGACACTCACATCCCAGTGATGATTTATCTAAAAATGTGGTGTTTGTTCCTGGGTAGTGCGCCATGCTGTTTACCAATACAGTAGAAAATTGTTTTTCCTATTGTTTGTAAACTGTTTGGATTGAGCTAAAGTGGCATTTGCAGATTAGCCACTGTTCCTGTGAGTAGATTGTCCTGTAACAAAGAAGATTAGTTTTGTTTTAATTACACATTTTCGCAAAATGTTAATTCTCCTTTGTGCTTGACAACTTAATTATTTTACTGATGATGTAGATAGTAGGGTAGATGAAGGGGAGCCAAGGAATGCAGAGTATGTGGATTACCAAAAGGCATTAGATAAGTTGTCACTCAAAAGGCTAATATGGAAGATAAAGATGGAAATTGTGTGATAAATTAGCGTGGAGGAAGGCTAGGTTAGGAAAATCATTTTTGTAAGTTTTCAGGCTGAAGCTAATGAAGTGTGGCGAGGATCAATGAAAGGCAATTAGCTATTTAAAATTCACATTAATGATTTAGACAAATAGACCATTAGAAATATAGAAATTTTGCTGATGCATAGCTCGATTTGTGTACAAACTGTGAGGAGGAAACATAGTTCTGAAAATAGATATATACTGGTGAAGTAAATGACCCACAAGGTCATTGATGAATTGTAACGTGGGGAAGTGCATGCTTATTCAGTTTGATAGTAAGAATAGGCAATGAGATAACGCTTTTAAATGTTAATCTTCACAGAGAATACCTGCACTTGAGCATGGAATAGAGAAAGTTATTGTAATGTAGAGACTATTCGCAACATTTTGTAATAGTTGACCCTGATATGAGCTTCAGGCTTCATATTGAGACCACTTAATTTCTCCTGCACAATATCTGCCGACTTCACAACGGCCTCAGGACTATGGATCCTTAAATCTTCATTTCTATGTTTAATACATCTTAAATTGTCTGTTGTAAAGGATTTCACCTGGTCCTCTACATTCTACCTCCGTTAACTTGCTTGCTTGCACCATCTTCTGTTCACATTTCACAGCTGTGTTGGCTGATCTACAATGGTTGCGGCTCATGCAATGCTGACATTTTAAGATTCGCAAATTTCCCTTCAAATCTCCCCATGGCTTCACTACTTCCTATATTTATAATATTTTCCAGTCCCACAACCTTTCGAGGTATCTGCATTTATGTAATTATAATATGAAAGGAAGAAAGAAAAACATGTAAAATAGACAGGAAGAGATTCTACTAGCATATAAAAAGGAAGACAGCGTCTAAAACAAATATAAGGTGCTGATTTGACAGTGGAACTAATAATGGCAAACAAGAAAATGGCAGATACTTGCAACAATTTTTGTAACTATCTTTACGGTAGAAGACAAAAAACGCAGCCCGAGAATAGTGGAATATCAAGGGAGGAAAGGGCGGCAGGAATGTAAGGCAATCACTGCCACTGAACGAAAAAAAATCAGCGTCTCTAATGGATTAAATGTTGATCGGCCCTCTGAACCTGATGGTTTGTATCCTAGTGTCGCAAGTAAGTGGCTGTAGAGATAAAGGAGACATTGTAACTTGCTAAAATTCCCTAGATTCAGGAAAGGAAACAAAAGATTAGAAAACAAGCTTATTTAAGAAAAGAAGCAGCGAGAAACCCGAAAACTGTAGGCCCTTAAGTCAAATATCTGCCATTTGAAAAATGTTTGAATGAGCATTAATGAAGAAGCCGGAGAGCATTTGGAAAATCGGAGAATATTCCAGTAAAGTCAGAATGTTTTTGTGGAAGATAATTGGTACAAATGTATTAGACGTCTTTGAGGATGTATAAACCAGGGGGGACAAGGGGGACCCAGTAGACGCAGTGCATTGGTGTTCCAAAAATACATTTGATATAATGTGCTACGAGAAATGTTACCACACAAGGAAAGACCTCATGGTGCTGAGGGCATTTTCTTTTTTTGCATGGAGAGAGATATAACTAACTAACAGGAAACATTAGCATTGGGATAAATGAGTCATTTCTGGATTGGTAACCTGCAACTACTGGGGGCCACCGGGATCAGTATTGGGGCTTCAACTATTTATAAAATGTATTACTGACGTGCACGAGGGGACCAAGCACGTTATCGCCAAATTTTCTGACTACACAGAGATAGTTATGAAACCAATTTATGAGAAGGGTGCAAACAATCGTCCGAGTAGTACTCAGTAGCATAAAATTTGGTATATGGAGCTTAATGTCGTAACATATGAGATTGTCAACATTAGCAGGAACTATATAAAAGCAGAATATTATTTAAAAGGGGAGAGACTTGAGAATGTTTTGGCCTGGTTGTGTACAAGAAGTTCAAAATGTGAGCACGCAGGCACAGCATGGAATTAGGAAGGAATACAACGTTGGTCTGTATCACAAGGGTGGACTATAAAAGTTGGGGAGTGATGTTATAAATGTGCAGGGCATTGGTAAAAGCACTGCTGGGCTACAGCGTACACTTGTGTCGCCCTTATTTGAGGAGGGATATATTTGTACTGGAGACATTTCAGAGGAGGTTCCCCATGTTGATTCATAACTTGAGCATTTGGTCATATGAGAAACGTTTGAGTGGACTGGACCTAAACTTGTTGGAGTCAAGAGGAAGGGGATATGTTCTTATTGAAATAAATAAGATTCTATGGGGTCCTGAAAGGAAGATACTGATAGGATATTTCCCCATGTGTTGCAATCTAGAACTCCCCGTTCAAACGGAAATGGTGAGGAATGTATTCTCTGAGACGATCTTTAATATTAGGAATTCCCTACCTCATAGAGCAGCGAAGGCTGGGTAGTTGTGTGCATTCAAGGCAATTTCAATGGATTTTTGATCAGCAAAGCAGTTGATTGTAATAGGGGAAAGGCAGGAAATTAGAGCTAAGCCACAACCAGAGCACCCATGATCGCATTTGATGGTAAAGCAGTTTGGATGGTCCAAACGGCCTGCTCCTTCTCCTATTACTTATGCTGTTGTGTTTATCTTCTTTTGAGTATTCGTGATTGTGTTTTATCCACCACTGATTGCCTTACCTTCAGCTTCCTATGCATTAAACGCTTGATATTCCAACCTAAATATCTCCAACTTCCTACCTCGCTTTCATCTTTAAGAACATATCCCCTTCCTCTTGACTCCAACAAGTTTAGGTCCAGTCCACTCAAACGTTTCTCATATGACCAAATGCTCAAGTTATGAATCAACATGGGGAACCTCCTCTGAAATGTCTCCAGTACAAATATATCCCTCCTCAAATAAGGGCGACACAAGTGTACGCTGTAGCCCAGCAGTGCTTTTACCAATGCCCTGCACATTTATAACATCATTCCCCAACTTTTATAGTCCACCCTTGTGATACAGACCAACTGAACTCTTTGGGCAAGCTTTAAATCATCTTTCCGAACATTTCCTGATGTGCCTTGGTGACTAGTGTGGCTGTATTGCTCAACTGTAAAGTACCCTGGGACTTGTTATTACGTCAACAATGCATTACCACTATATATTTCTGGTGATACACTGAATTTCCATTGTTTTTTTAAATAGAAAGTGCTGATGTAAATGTGATACTCGTTTTCTCCATAATAAATCTGTCCAATGCTAAGATTGTCCAATCTTTAGAAATATTTGCTTTGACATCGAGGTGGCAATTCTATGGGTCACCTCGCTGTCAGAGCAATCATTTCCAGAGATCGGGCTTCTAGAATTCGGAAAAGCTATCGACAGCCTTCAAAGTTGTATCATTGACAGTTACTTCAGCTGGGGTGAAGTCAGAATTTGGTGGTGTTTGCTGGAGTATTTCCATCTTCCTAAAGCTGACGGTGATCCCATATTCGTCAACTTATTTTGAAAAACAGTCAATGATCCTTTGAAGGCGATGTTCACAGTGTGGTAGGAGGGCACAGGCAACCACAAAACAGCAATTCTCTATCATAATCCATTTTACCTTATTGGAGGGATTCAGTCATCCCGAATTAAACAGATTACCATCTGCTCTGCATTGTTCCATCAACATTCCCATCAAATGGCACAGAAAGCAAAATAAAAAATGATATGCTGCAGAATGCAGGGGCTGTGACACACCCTCCATCACACCACTTGTTAAATAAAAGTGATTAGCATATTCAGCACAATCAGTGACTCTGGGTGTTACTCCATTTTGAAACTTTGGTGACATAGTTGCATCTCTATCAGGGCATTCAAGTTTAGCTAAGACTGTCCAGAAGGCCACTACGGTAAGATCTACCCACCTTTTTACCTAAGAGATATGATCCACCCACGGGTGTCATATTAAGCAATTGGACAGTTTAAAAATGAGATGTATTCAATATATCATGGACATCAAAATGCCAAACGCCATGCTACTTCAAAGAGTGGATATGTCTGGAATTTAAGCACTGCATTTGTGCGCAGCTCATTCACAGTGGGCACCCAGTATGTGTTACATGTTATAAAATCCCTCGGTTGGCCATGTATTGACACTGTGAACTTGGATACCATTTGAAAGGTAGGCCTAGATGAAGCTTCAAGGGCTTTTGAAGGTGAACTTCAGGAAATGTAACAACTCCACTGCGGATGTGCAAAAAACGTATAAGGAAGAACCACCTGGGGAGCCTACCTCAAATAATGGCATTATGTCCTTCCCGCAGCAAAGGATTCAGGAAGCTAAGAACAAAAGGCAGAGTAAAAAGACTGGGCAGTCCCAAAAAATCAGACAAGACATATTTGCCCTCACTATGGGAAGTAATGTTGGTCTGCAATCGAGCTGCACAGCTATCTTAGCATCCATAATAAATGACAACGCAAGTATTTATGTGGCATCTTCGATAACAAAGGGAGCTGATGCAGTGAAGGATAAAGACTTTTAAAAGCAAAAAATGGAAAAAAATTATTGCATCTCAGGAAACTGTTATTCTGGCGGGGGAGTAAAATAGTATCAACTTTTAGACTGTTAGTGGAAGTAGGAGAAAGGTTATGAGCTATTGGAGCATTGGGTACTCTGCCACTATATTGGATGAAGTGGAGACTCTTGAGAATTCTAAGGAAAATTAGTTTAACGAAATGAGCATGTGATGTGGCGCTATCTGAAGAGAGACAATCATATTGGGCCAAATGCTCTTGTGTAGGCCGTTGGCGTTCCACTGAGACAAATAGAATTGTTACTTCCCTCATTATGCGACAGTTAGCGTAGACAGCAAGATTTGAAGCAGTTTCATTTCCTATGCTACCAGCCCAACCGTTCAATATTTCACAGATGCCTTACTATCTTCAAAGCAGAATGAAATATATGTCTGGTTTTTAAATGTTATTTCAGCAATTTATTTTTGCACATTCATCGACCTAGTTTTTTTTTCACAGCTTAAGCAAGCCCAGGTACACAGTTGAGAGCTAATACTGCTAATTTGAGGGCCATTGTGCAAAGGCTGAGCATGTCAACATTTACTATCTTAAGGTGAAATGAGAGAGGACATAAAATTATGATTTTATTGAGAGGAAAAATCTAGCAATTTAAGAAATCTGATGCAGCTAAATATTCATTTATGTCATCGAAGGAGTTCGACCAGAAGATTAAGTATTTTTATTGCAACCTCTTTTGATCTCTGCTGTTTTACCTGGTGCATTGTATAGGCTGTTATAAGTATCGACATTGTTGATATTAGCTGCCTAATATGTATGCTTACTGTTTCCTCTCTGGCCCTACTTTCTGTCGTACTGTAAACCGGACAAGATGGCCCTTCATTATTTTGTTACATTATTGAGATAAATCATTAAGATTTCACAATCTTTATGTACAGTGAGATCGTAATTACCTGGATTGTACGGATTAAGGTTCTCTCATCTTGACCTTATTGTTGTGGCTCTAAATGTAGTTTTATTTTTAAGAGACCCCATGAGGTGTACAAGGTCCATGCGTTGCAAAGATTGCACATCACATCCTGAACACCTGCACAATCTCATTCTTGATATCCTGTTCAGAAGTTGGCTGATTTCCATTGTGTGAAAGACAATCAAAGGCCAGGGGATTGCAGTGATTGATATCGAGAGCCAGAAAATGTCCGTCATCACAAGCGAACATATATCAGTGAAATAAAAGCAAAATACTGTGGATGCTGGGAATCTGAAACAAAAACAAAAATAGCTGGAAAAACTCAGCATTAGACAGCATCTGCGGAGAGGAACACAGTTCACGTTTCGAGTCCACATGACTCTAAGCTGGGAAATATAGAAATGAGGTGAAATATAAGCTGGTAGAGGGGGTGGGACAGGTAGAGCTGGTCAGTGATAAGTGGAGGCAAAGAAGAGATTGCCAACGATATCATAGATAAAAAGACAAAGGGGTGTGGACAGTGGTGACATTAGCTAAGGAATTTGCTAATGAGGACATTAAGGGTTGCAAGCAGGACAAGCAAGTGGCAGATGGCCCGAGTCGGGGTGGGGTGGGGGGACGAGATCAAAATGGGCTAAACGGTGGAAATAAAACAGTAGATCGAAATACATTTAAGAATGGGTGGGAAAAGAAAAAAATATATGTATTTTTAACAATATAAATCATTGGAAATGGGGGATTGGAAAGGTGGTGAGGGATGGAGGAAAGAGTTCATGATCTGAAGTTGTTGAACTCAATATTAACACCAGAAGGTTGTAAAGTGCCTAGTTGGAAGATCAATTGCTGTTCCTCCAGTTTGCATTGAGCTTCACTGGAACATTGCAGTAAGCCAAGGGCGGACATGTGGGCATGAGAGCAGGGTAGCGTCTTGAAAAGGCAAGCGACAGGGAGGTCTGGGTCATGCTTGTGGCCAAACAAGGTGGTTCTGCAAAGTGGTCACCCAGTCTGCTTATGGTCTCTCCAATGTAGAGACATCAATGAAACTTTGCCAATGATTGATCACATCAAATCCCAGCCTGGCTGTCTCAGTTCCCATTGCAAAAGTTGATATCTTATTGCGTGGTTTGAGCATGAAACCTCCATTGGCCACATTATTGTTAATGCCTAAGCATGGGATAACCCTGCTCTGTCACTGAATGGTTTACTTTTTGGAAATTAAGTTGAAAAAATATCCATCAATTTCACATTCAGTGCAATTCAAGAATGGAGCCCGCAAGGCAGCGAGGAGGGTAGTTTCTGCATCTTAGACTTGTGAGGAATTGCAGCTACGGTTGTAACTTGAGTCATGTTTACTATACCACTTCATTTCTTAATTTCTCTCCATTAGCAGCCCCTAGAATTGGAGTCGTGTCTCTGATCTGAGGTAAAAGTTGTTGCGCCATCGAATCCTATGTAATTATCCTCTAGCTCTTCCCTCCATGTAACTGGTTGAAATGTCTACGTTTAATAAGAAGTAACAGAATAGTTATTAAAACATCCCAAATTATCACTGCACTATTGCCCTAACGACTCCTACTGAAGTTTTTTTTTAACTAAAAGAGTTTTCAGGCTCATATCCATTGCTTCATGAAATCGAAAGGCGCTGGGGGTTTTGTTGAGTTCCTCTGTACATTTGCAAACGTTTATCTACTGTTGACCAATCTTTGTCAATTAACGTCAGTATTGGGGTTGGAGAGGCTAACATTGCTAATATCTTAAATAACTATTGTCTAGTACAGTAAAACACAATTAGTTGTGGAAATCATATGTTGCTGAAGATCAATGGTAAGTGTCGCAAGTCTTTCAGGAAAGCCGTTTGAGTCTAGAGGTGAATTGTAATTATAAAATAAAAAATCTAACTTTCCAAAAATTTGAAAACATTTTAATCTTTCCAATTTGTAGACATTTTCATTTCAGCACAATTTGTTGTTACCAAACATCTAAACAATCATAGAATTACCTGGAAACACTCAGCAGGTCTGGCAGCATCGGCGGAGAAGAAGAGTCGACGTTTCGAGTCCTCATGACCCTTCGACAGAACTTGAAGGGTCATGAGGACTCGAAACGTCGACTCTTTTCTTCTCCGCCGATGCTGCCAGACCTGCTGAGTTTTTCCAGGTAATTCTGTTTTTGTTTTGGATTTCCAGCATCCGCAGTTTTTTTTTTTTTTGTTTTTATCTAAACAATCATGGTCGACTGCAACCAATAAGGTGGATTGTTCTATGCAGGCCCTGTTCAATATCGAGTATAGCAGTTATATAGCAAGAGAATATGTCTGTAACAAACAGCGAACACCGAAGCAGGTCCGACAGGGCAGTTGAGGTGCGTGCATAACTATGTTTTTATTTTTAGTTCAATTCTCTCATCTGTGCCCCAAATGCAAAGTGTTGCAGTGAAGGCTTTCTTGAAAGCTGTCCTCCATGAACTAACTGTTCTGAGGTCTCCCAAAGTCTCTCACTTTGCTTCATTTCCAGAGAAAGGTCAGGAGGAATTATTGGCAATATACGAAAGCCCTGTAAATATTTCCCTAATTACAACATGCCAAATGATCGGCCAATAAAGTAAAATACCCCGAATGTTGCACTAAACATCTGATCTACCTAACTTGCTGCCTTCAGGGACCTGCGCACACGAAGTAAAAGGTCTCTTTGTCCATGTACGTTTTTCAAAACGCTACAGTCCATGGTGTATTCTCTTGCCTTGCTTGTGCTCTCCAAATCTATCGGCTTATGCTTCATCGAATTAAATATATTTGCCTTTTTCCAGCCCATCGACCAGTGCAACGGTATGTTTCTGTAGTCCACGGCTTTCTTCCTCACTGCCAATCAGGCGGCCAAGTTTTGTATCACATGCAAACCTCCCAATCTTCCGCCCCTGCCGCTGAGCAAATTTTAATTCCACTTACCACTTTCTTTTGAATGTCTCAGGAATCTAAACGACTCGTTCTTACACAATTTCTCCCGTGGCACATTCAATGGCAATATCCCCCCATCTCTGTACACATTACAGCGTGGCACCGCAATATTAGGCTGATTATGAAGTTTGAGGCACAATTTGCCGATTTCCCCCTAACTCCCTGAGATTTGGCAACTGCATTTCACCTCGTTTTTCAGTTATATGCCAATGATACAATTATGGGCCGAGACCTCAGCGGTTCTTCACCTTTCACCACCCACTCAACTTAGAAGGTTTTGCAGACACCCAGCAGCACCCTTTGCCAGGGCACAAAGGAGGCAATATACCATCGTGGAGTCACATCGGTGGCTACCGAACAACATTACTATTCCCCCATCCATTGAACCTTATATCGCTATTCCGCAGAGGAACCACCACTTTTACTAATTTTCCAGAATTCAATAAGGATTTGGGAGTGAATTGCACTCACGGGTCCCACAAACTATCTGCTGCATCCTATTGTCTATATGACGGTCATCCTTTCCGTTTCTGGCTGCACAACATTCAACTTCCGAGGGAAGCCTACAGCAATGTATTATACATGTGGCTCTGAGATTCGTAAATAGCCAATAAATATCCTTCCCAATCTAAGGATCCCCATGCAAATAACAACCTTCGTGTAATTCCAGCTGTATATAGATTTAGAGTTCTGAATTTATGATGCTTTTAGTTTCGAGATAAGTGGTCCTGCCATAGCAGTCATCCTGATGGGACCAGGAGTGATCAGCGATACTGTGTATTTTCTCACTAGCGGAGAGTGGATTGTTACTGAATATTTTGAAAATAATTCGGATTGGCTCGGCAGCTTTTTATGTCATTCTTGCCATCTTTAATCTTGCTAGTGTAGACAGCTAATAATCGTCTGGAAATAATGTTGCTTTCACGCTCCAAAGTGGGTAGCATATTGTTAATGTCACGAGGACTTTTTTAAAAAAATTTGTATACTGTTTTTGGGCACGAATATAAAATCCAGCTACAGCGACTATTGGATATCAAATTCAACCAGTTAATCATGCTGGAATTGGAAACTAGTTTCACTAATTGTGATCCATTGTCATGAAAACATATCAGGTTTGGCGGATGACAGACAGCGTGGGACTGGGAATTTCGTGATATCATGAATTTCATGGGGCCGGGGGCGGGTTGGAATATGGCTATGTCAAGAAGGCATCGAACTACTGACATTGAGTATACTTATAGGTTAATTAGCTAGATAACTAGATCTCTCAGTGGGCATTTGCTTAGTTCACGTTAAGGAGCGATTCTCCTTTATAGGATGAAATCATCCCTCCAGCTCGTCTGATCTATAGGTAATTCCAGATTCAGAGCGACGTGGCTGATTCTTTCTTTGCTGCCTCTGAAATGGCGCGGCAAGCCTTTCGGAGCAATTGGAGATGGGCAGCAAATGGCTGGTTTTGCCAGTAATATCCAGATCCCATGTAAGAATAAAAAAATAAATATCCTCCACACTTTTCCTGATCACGCTCATTTGCAATAAACTTTGGGATGACCTTTACCTGGAGCTGTGGGCCACGGTTCGGGCTCAGATTTTCGAGGCAGTAATCGGCGAATTATAATGTTAGTTCATGATGACTAACGTGGGAGCCGGGAATTTGGTGATACAATCAATTTATTTGACAGGCGGAATATGGTTCTCAAATGAACTCGTGAAGCTAAAGAGCTTGAGGATTATTTGATAATTATCTAACTTAAGTATATAGCTAAGTAATAGTTACCTTATGTTGTTTAGTATCTCAGTAGATATTTGCTTAATTAATTTCAAGAAGCCAATGTAAAAAGTCCTTTTTGGCAACATCTACTTCAAACAAAATCTGCACTGTTTCTAAGAAGCTCTTTTTTAAAGTGTTTTAATAAATATGGAGGACTTTCAGGGAACTACAATCTTTAATTCGTGCGGCTCGTGGGAACTTCGGGATGCTTTATGCTCCCAGAAGGCCCATATTTGCACGGCGTGACAGCAACTGTTCAAATCAGGCTGAGGATTTCTGAGCTCAGGTGGCAGATGGATTCACTACCAGCCACATGTTTGGTTGAATATTTCCCGGACTTGGCTTTTCAGGATCCAGACACTTCACATCAAAAAGTAGTTTAGAATTGCAATTGCAAGCCACCAAACAAGTCGTAAATCCCTCTGACCATGTACTTCTGAAATTAAGGAGTTTGCTTTTGGGCAAAGTTTCTGTTTTGATGTGCCTTCGTCCTACATCAAACGAGAAGATGCATTTGCTGAGTCCGGACACCTTTACTCCCAGCTGTCCCTCCAGAATCAGCATCCACTGATGACACTGAATCCTTGAAGACGCGCCTTGCTGATCTAGCGCACGCATATTGCGGGATTCCCAATGACTCATGTGCAAGTCTGGTATGCCTGATCTGGTAGCGCTGAGAAGACTAACGGCTAACCCGAACATACACATCTGTAAACCCAACAAAGGGACTGGTACAGTTACCCTTAACAAGCGTGGCTACATCAACAAATTGCACGCCATTCTTAATGAAGGATCCAAAATCTTATCCATTGGAACTGTCGCCCTGCATGACAGGAAAGCCTTACTCGGAAGCAAGCTAAAAGAATAATTGTTTGTTGAACATGTGCGAGAGCAACGACCTGCCGAGTAATATATATGATAGGATTCGTGCTCACGACTCACCGCATTCACGTATGTATGAGCTAGCCAAGACAAAGAAAAGTGACGCCCCTATAATTCCTATCTTATTTATGACTGGCTCTGCACAACATGAATTGGCCAAATGGCTGGACGTGTTGCTGCCATCACTGTGCAGGATTCCTTCAAATGCAGGACTTGCATACCAATAGCGATTTGGTGTCAAAATACTAATTTGACATTGCTAGCCTATTCACTAATGTATGGTTCAAGGAAGTCAAAGACTTCCAGACACTGCAGCAATATATCGTGAATCTAAACCCCACCGCCATTATATCCTTAGATAGCATCTTCCAAACCGAGGAGCATTGCCTTCAAGAAAGACATGAGAACACAACCACCTGGAAGTTCCCTTCCACGCCACTCACCACGTTGACTTGAAAATATATCGTCGTTCTTTCACTATCGGTGGTTCCTAATCCTGGAAAGCCCTCCCAAATAGCACTACGGGTGTACCTACACCACATGACTGCAGTCGTTCAAAGGCAGTTCACCTCTACCTTCTCAAAAGGAATTGGATATGGGCAATAAATGCCGGCCTGTCCAGCGACACTCACATCCATGAATGGATAAAAATAAATGTATCAGTATTCACTGTACTTATGAAATCAGCAACTCGCGCAGTTGAATTCAATTTTCAGGGCACCATGTGTTTTCAAATAGATGATTTTGCCATGAGATGTCCTTTACATCTAACTCTCACAAGTGCCTTTGTTGGGTCCCACGAGAAACGTGTATTCGACGGAATGACATCCAGCCCCCATCAGCTTGCGTATTTCCGAAATGAAGATGATACGTTTGTTACATTTGAGACCCCAGCTGAATGGAAGTATTTCCTTACACACGTAAATGGGCTCAACCCTGCGCTCATCCAATCGGCACACTATTCTCAGAATTGTTGTTCCCTTTACATTCGGCAGTCTTGCGAATTGTCTTGAAGAGTGCAAGGAGAAAAGCTTCGAAATCGTATCCTTTTTCGGCAGTGCTAGATTCTATTACCAAACGAGAATTAACTTAAATAGGATTACAGGATAGTCGGCACAGAAACAGAACATTTGGCTAAAAGGCTGGTATGGGCGAAGTGGGATCAGGTTCGTGGGGCACCAGCACCAGTACTGGGGAAAGTGAAAGTGTGGGTATACAGTTGGAGCTGTCAACATGTGAACTGTATGGGACGAGTATTCTTGTAAATCGCATAGCTAGGGGAGTAGAGAGAACGTTAAATTAAACAAGTGAGGCGAGGGATCAAGCTTGCATAGATGTAGCAAATCATGGGGTAGGTGCAAGGCAGGAGAGCATAAGAGTAATATGCCAAACGAGAGTCATTGAATAGCAAAAAAGGACAGAGAAAAAAAGCTGAGAATACACCAATAGTTAAGACTAGTTGTTACAAAGATAATAAAAAGACAAAACCACGGGTTAAGTATCTGAATATGCATAGCTGCATAACAAAGTAAATTAATTCATCGCACACTTTGAAGTAAGTAAAGATGATCTGATCACGCTTACAGAAACATGGCTGTAGGATGGCAAGGACTGAGTCTTGCTGAATGAGGGGTAAATGACATTCAAGAAGAAAGGGAAGCTAGGTGGAGGGGTAACGTTATTGCTCAAGGATGGTATGCAATAGTTAGATATGTCCTTGGGTCAGGAGATCAGTATGTAGAATCAGTTTGGGTGGAGTTGAGGAATATTAAGGGAAATAAGTCAACAGTGGGAGTGGTTCACAAGCTCCCTAACAGTAACCTCAATGTAGGACAAAATATCCCAGGAGAAATATTGGGTGCGTGTGATAAAGAGACGGTAATAATCATGGGTGATGTTAATCTATGTATTAGCTGAAAACATCAGATTGGCAGTGGTTGCCTGTATAAGGAGTTCCTAGAATGCTCTTGTGCTAGTTTCTTAGAGCAGCAAATTTGGAACCAACCAGAGCATACGTGATAATAGATTGGTATTGTGTAATGTGACAGGATTAATTAATGACCTCACAGTGAAAGCACCCCCATGTAGTATCAGCCACTATATGATTGAATTCTGCGTCCAGTTTAATGAGGAGAAGAGTGAGTCTAAGACTAGTATTATAAAGTTAAATATGTACAACAACATGGACATGACAGCTGACCTAGCTGAAATGAACAGGGATACTCAACTAGGGGATAGTTCAATGGAGCAGCAGCATCAGGCATTTAAGCAGACATTTCAGAATACTCACAGTAAGTATATTCCCACTCTAAAAAAAAACTCTAAGGGAAGGAACCACCATCCATGGTTGACTAATTGAAATAAGTTAAGGAAGCGATCAAAATTGAGTATTGATGCGAAAAGCGACTTGATGAACCTTTTCATCTTGCATTCATCAGAACACTTCGCAAGAATACAAGTATAAGGTGGAAACAACTTATACTGCATGTGAAGAGAGTGCTGATTGGTTGGCAAGTGGACTCTGATTGGTAGAGGCGTGGCCATGGAGAATGATCCACTGATGATAACTGTCAGTTAACTGCCAAGCACTGTTTGAAATTTAAACCAGGCAACTTAAGCCTGGTTGGTCAAGGCATTGCCTTAAGGAATAAATCATCAAATGGCTGTCACTCATTTCATTTAGCTGAAACAGGCGTAATTTGTCTATCTATATGTCCTTTTTGTCTGCAAATCACATTACAGCCTGCAATATGTAAATAAAACAAATTTATCATGCGATATATCCCATCGAATTTCCGCTTAACAATCGCATATCGATAAACCAATGAAATATATAGTTATTTATAGCTATGAGGAAAATTATTGATTCAGTCATATAGAATTGTTATCATAATTATGAATTCCATCTATGTTACCACAATAAAGTTCATCATGTGTACTTGAGAAAAAAAAGCATAATCGTCAAATTACCAAGATTCCGGGGTCCTATTGTTAGCATTCATTTGTTATTGCGCAACTGAATGTTTTGCAATTTAATATTGCTATGGCAAAAATTTAGTAAAACTCGAGAAATTATGAAACACCAACAGTTAGAAATCTTTGCTGACTTATTGCAAAGTGTGTGCAATCAATAAATAATTGTTCTCAACAGAACCTGATCACGTTGTTATCTTATGCATGCAGAATCATGTATAATTTAATTCCAAGTTACTGGAAAATCTGTTGCAGCACTGGTTGATGTCATGGACATTTCTTGATCTAAACATTACAAAGAGTTTCAAGGTCGCTTGGCAGTGTCAGATCAGAGCGCGTCAATGTGACACATGACAAATATTTTGTCATGTTTGCATTAAACTAAACAAAAAACCTTATTTAGACCTCCTTATGAAGCAAATAAAGTTACTAGCCACAAAGGAACATTGTTATGAACCTGTAGACATCAAGTGCAACTGCAAAGCTGTGAATAGATAAAATTGTTTGACATGGCCTGGTGCTATTCTTTTGAAGCCACTCTCAAACGGCAGTCCATAAGTGCCTGTAGATCATAGTTTTAAATACTGATCATTCAGGCAGAATTACAGTGCTCTTGGGAAAGGAATTCCTGAATTTCTACCCAGTGAAAGTGAAAGAACATCGGTATAGTTCCAAGTCAGGATGACCTGCGATTGAAGGGGTACTTGCTAGTACTGGCCCTCCCGTGTGTCTGCTGTCCTTGTCTTTCTAAGTGGTAGAGTTCTACGGTATGGAAAGCTCTGTCAAAGGAGACTTGGCAATTTGCTGCCACTCTGGATTGTCTGTGGAGCGAGTAAATGGTTCAAATGAAGGATGGGTTGCTGATCAAGAGTCCTGCTTTGTTCTGGTTAGTTTGGAGCTTCATGAGTGTTGTTAACTCCTGACTGCTACCTTGTAGATGGTGGACAAGCCTTTGGGAGTCAGCAGGTAAGTTATTTGCTGCAGTATTCCAAGCCTTTGATCCGCTCTTGTAGCCACAGTATTTCTATGGCTAGAACAATTAGTATCTGGTCAAAGGCAACCCCCAGGATTCTGACTGTGGCATAAAAGGATGGCAATGCCAATTGATGTTTAATGAAAAATTTTAGATTCTCTCTTGTTGGAGATGGTCATCGCTTAGCACTTGTGTTGCTGAAATGCTACTTGCCACTTATGAGCACAAGCCTGAATGCTGTCCAGGTCTTGCTGCGTATGAACAAAACCTGTTTCAGTATCTGAGGCGTCACAAATGATACAGGGCACTGTGCAATCATGAGCGAACACCTTTCCTTCTGACCTTGTAATAGAAGGAAGGTCATTATAAAGGATATGAGGATGTTTCGACCTAGGAGACTACACAATGGAAATTCAGCAGGGTGTCCTGGGATTTAGATGAATGGCCTCCAACAACCACAGCTGTCTTGCACTGTGCTAGGCCTGACTCCCTCCAATAAAGAGTGTTTTTTTTCTCCCCTGATTTCCATTGAATTCAATTTTGCTAGGGCTCCTGATCCACTTTTGGGGAAATACTGCCTTGGTATCAATGACAGTCAGACTCAGCTCACCTCTTGAGTTGAGCTATTTTGTCCATGTTAGGACAAAAGGTAGAATGAAGCCACTATCCGAGTGGCACTGGTGGAATCCAAACTGAGCATTGGAAGCAGCTTATTGTCGTGAAAGTGCCCCTTGATAGTACTATTGATGATGATGGAGAATAGACTGATTGTACGCTGATTGATCAAATTGAATTTCATAGGTTCATAGAATCATGGAATAGCTGCAATACAACTCAGGGCCCTTCAATGTGAAGTGGTTGTGCTGGCTCTCGGAGGGAGCCATTCATCTAATGCTATTATCCTGCCTTTACTCGTAACACTGCACATTTTCCGTTTCAAATAATAGTCAAGATCCCCTATGAATGCCTCGATTGGATATGCCTCCATCACATTCTCAGGCAGTGACTTCCAGATGCTAAACACTCATTGTGGGAATTTCTATTTTCACATGTCGCCATTGCTGGATTTGCTCATTAACTTAACTCTGTGCCTTCTGATGCTCGAGCCTTCCACCAATGGAACAGTTTCTCCCCGTCTGTTCCGCCCAAAGCCTTCGTGATTTTGAATAAATTTATCAAATCTTCTCTCAATCTTCCCTTACCCAAGGATACAATCCCAACTTCTCAAAACTATACATTTAATTCAGGTTCCTCATCTCTTGCTTCAAGTAAATCTTTTCTGCACCCTTTCTAGTACCTCTCCTAAAAAGTGGTGCCCAGGAGTGGCCAGAATACACCAGCCAATGCCAAACTAGTGTTTTAAATTGTTTAGCATAACTAATTTGCTATTATACTGAATGGTCCAATCCATAAAACTATGCTAATTGTGTACAGGATGTAGCTGAGCATTTTTGTCACATTGCTGGTTAGATGTCAGTGATGTAACTGCACTGTAACAGCTTAATCAGAGACAAGGCTAGTTTTGGAGCACCAATCATTAATACAGCTGCCGACGTGTTGCTGGGGCCTTTAGCCTTGGTTATATCCAATGCCTTCAACCATGTCTTTATATCACACGGAGTGAATCGAATTGCTTGACAACTGGCACCTGCGATACTGCAGAATTCAGGAAGAGATCGAGTTAGACTACCTGCTGAGAACTGCTGGCTGAAAGTGGTTTTAAATGCTTCAGCCTTCCCCTTTAAATGATGTGCTGGGTTCCTCATCATTCACGGTGAGGATATTTGTGGAGCGTCCTCATCCAGTTAGTTCTTTAAGTTTCATGCACCGCTGTATGTCCCTGAACTGACAGCAGAGCTTTGATCACATCTGTTGGTGTCTGATATTTAGCTCTGACTATCGCTTACTGTTTCCGTTGTATTGAGTCCTGTGCTGCAGCCGCACCAGCTTGGTAACTCATTTCAGCAATGCATGGTGCTTCTCCTGGCATTCCTTCCTGCACATCCTCTGGCTTAATGGCAGAGTACAATAAGGGTTAAGCCGGTCCACGGAGTTAGAGGTTATGGTTGAATACAATTTCATTGCTGCTGACAGCCCACAGCACCTCATGCATGGCTAGTTTTCAGCTAATAACTCTGGTCTGAATCTATCCCGTTAAGCAAGTTGGAAGTGCCCTTCAAGAAAATGCAGGGCATCCTTTGTGGAAAGAAGGGTTTTCTTCTCTACCAATCCTGGGAGTTGATCATCCCTAACAATACCATCACCGACGGATGCAACAGCAATAGGCAGATTAGTGAGAGCGAGTTCTTGTAGGGTTTTCCCACTGGTTGGTTCCCCCACCACCTGTCGCAGGCACAATCTGGTAGATATGTCCTTCAGGGCTCGGCCAGTTCGTTCTGTACTCGTGCTATTGAACCACAGTTTGTGATGGGCAATGAGGGTCCCCACTCAGCGTGCATTCTGTGTCCTTTTTACCTACATTGCTTCTTCCAAGTCGTGTTCAGCATGCATATCTAATAATTCATAATTGAGGGCAGGTAGTATGCCATAATCAGCAGGACATTTCCTATTCGATGTTTGACCTGATTGCATGAGACATTATGGGGTCCAGAGCCAGTGTTGATGCCCGGCAATTACCTCCAAACTGTTTAAAACTGTGGTGCCACTTCTGGAGAGTCTGCCCTGCCGATGAGACAGGACTTACCCAGGGATTCTCACGGATGTTTCTGCGACATTGAGTGTAAAATATGATTGCGTAGACATGTCAGGCTGTTATTTGCCTAGTCTGCGAGACAGCTCTCCAAAATTTGGCACATGCCTCGTCACAAGGGCTTCTGGGGATGACTTGATATGGCTGCTGCCGATGCCGGTGCTTAGGCTGATGTCAGGTGTTCTGTCCAGTTTTTTTTTTTACTTTTCTCTAGCAGTTTGTTTACAACTAAGTTACTTGCAAGGCCAATTCAGAGGACAGTTACGTGTCAATCATACATAAGAGTCTCTCTGGAGTCAGATATAGATCAGGTAAGGTAGGCAAATTTCCTTTGCTAAAGGACATTTATGCTCGGGTCATAGATTTCTAATCTACCCCAATATTTAGATTTGATACCAAGCATCTCCACCTGCTTGCAATATGTGTATCTTGCGTCCTGTTTTATTTAAGGGTGATCCACCTAGTCCCTCTCTACCAGCTTCTCCGTCGACTGTTGCGTTGAAGTTGATATAACATAAGTCAACTTCCTTAATGACCTCACTTTCATATTTTGTGAATTTCCTGTGTTTAGCTACTTGAATGTTAGCAATGCTGGCATTTGTGTTGGTTATACAGAATGTATACCTTGTTCAGTAAGACATATGTCACCTCCGAGGCTCTAACATAATTCTAGTACAGTATGTGTTTTATCTGTGGTTGATTTCTGATTCCTTTCTTACTTCCACGAATTGCAAATCCATTGAGGCTAAAAACTATGAGAATTATCCCTTTCTTTCTGGACTTCAATCGTTATTTATTCACGAGATGAGCGTGCCCATGCAAGACCAGCATTTATTGCCCATTTCTAATAGCTACAACCAAACTGATTCCACATCAAGATTTTCTGAGCTAATATTTTCTCTCATTATTGCACTGATTAAGTTCTTAACATCTCCACGCCACCTTTTTGCCTGTCCTTCAAAAATATTGAGTACCCTTGGATAGTAAGTTCCCAATCTTGGATAGCCTGTAGACATGTTTCCATAATCGCAATCATATCATACCCATTTACATGTATTTGCACTGTTAATTTGTCTACTTTTTTTGCAAATATTCCATGTATTCAGATATGGTGCCTTTAGACTTGTCTTTTTTAAATATATTACACATGTTTTGTACTTTGGCCCTATTTGCTTCTAACACTTGTTTCCTCGGCCTTCCACTTTTGCTTTTGACTTTTCCGTCTTCTATTCCTATCTTTGTGTCTCTCCATTCAGGATCCCTTCAGCCTGCCACTCTCATTTGAATTTTCCACAACTAAACTATTGACTACCACTGTGAGGACATGGGTCCTGTCTTAATGGGGTGCTACCCGTCCAACTCGTACAAGTCCGATCTTCCGCGGAATCAGACCCAATGCCTCAGGAATGTAAATCCCTCCTTCCTACACCATCTCTCCAGCCACACATTCATCTGGCCTATTCTCCTATTCGTGATCTCGCTAGCACGTGGCACTGGGAGTAATCCTGAGATTACTACCATTGAGGCCCTGCTTTTTAATTCATTTAGTAAATCCCTATATACTGCTTTCAAGACTGCAAAACGGAAAATCTGTTAGAGAGGGAGTCGGACTCAGGGGTCGCTTGCACTATCTGCCTAGTGCTTTTAGTCTGGCGGTCACCCATTCCATGTATGTCTGTTAATTATTTGCCTATGATGTGATCATCTCACTGTACATGCTATTCACGAATATCTAATGGTTTTGGATGCTCCATAGTGACTCCAGGCGCAGCTGCATCTTTGAAAAATGGATTTCGAATAGCTGCCGCTGGAGACACATCCTGCACATGTAGTAGCCCTGGACACTGGAAGTGTCCTTGACTCCCACATTGGACAGTTGGAGCATTCAACGTGGCCTATCTGCCTGCTCTGGCAGGACTTACGCTTAAATTAATGGCTTTACTTTTACTTCCTTTATTTCAGGGAATATTAAGTACAGTAGAAATACTCAACAGGTCCTGCAGACTAAGGCCGCTGTTCCTCTTTCTAGGGAAACGTAGAAAATGAATGTATCAGCTCCTTCCCTCTTCAACAAACGCTCCCAATCAGAAAACTCAAATTCAAGTACTCTAATGCAGCCCAAAGCATCACTGCAGTACTGAAACGGCAACACTGCAGATAGTCTGCTTTTATGGCCTCTTAATCTAGCTTTTGAGAATCTGTATAAGCCAGTTATCTAATTAGCTAGCTGCAGCTGCAAGCAGGTCCTGTATGGCCCCTTTTTTAAAGCTGGACTAAAACTTGTTTTTTCGCAACCCAAAGAGAACCTTTTGGTTAAATGCTAAATTAAAGAAAGACTGGACTTTAGATAGAAATCAATCCTTAAATTTACCCTTAGAAGTCCCTCACTCACCAAACTCCAATTTAGGCACTCGAATGCATCTCAAAGCAGCATTCCAGTGCAGTGCCGGGTGAACGTCTGTTGTTTTAGCCAATGACTGACTGGTCCAGTTTATGCTCGGCTGTCTGTGTCTCCTCAAATTGAAGTCAGCCTTAGGTAAATTTGTAATCTTGTTTTTTTTTAAACATTGCTGTTTATCAAACACGATGTCAACTTCTTTCATGTACTTAAAGGATGTTTGTGGCAATTCCGGGTTCCGTGTTTACTTTTTCCAGTTTTATAATAAAGATATAAATTACCCAGTTGCTGTAATTATGGACTCTGATGTCCTTTGAAATCTCCCTATTGCCTGAATTATGCCTCATGCCATGTACCAGTTTTCTTTACAGACACTTAATAGAGAGTATTTGTCTCTGTTTTAGCTATTCTGCATGCACATTTGACTTGCATACCTTTCTGTCTGTATTAATTAAGCATAAGACACGACCTGTTCATATTCAATCTTCCTTTTGAACGAAGAAGTATTCATCCAGAAAACCTTGAACTGTATTTTGTATTCTCCAGAGACGCTGCCTGCTTTGAAGCTTCACTAATTTTCGTGATCATTACTGATTTCAAACTTGAGCCCATCTTTATTTACTTCTCTACAGGAACGTCTGGTCAGGAGCATTTGTAACCAAATGCCACGGGTGAGGTGCTGGAAGATTGGAGGGTAGCTCACATTGTTCCGTTAGTGTAGAAATGGCAGGGGCCCTGACAGGAATATTTAAAAATATAAATAAGAGCGAATTATTTATTGGAACGAGGATAAAACCATGCTTGACAGAGTTATTGCTTACAGGGATATCATCCATTGTTTTGTGTGGCACTACCAGCGTGCTAAATGGGTAGATTTCCAAATCGGATAGATAAACTGGCCTAGCAACTCAAAACTAGGCTTCCATGAGCCGCTGTGGGCCATCAGCAGAAATCAACCACAAGTTGTAACCTCATTGACCTGCAGATCCCATACTCTGCCATCCCCACAAAAACGAGAGATCAACCCTGCTTCAAGAAAGATTCTGGGGGACATCCCAGGAGCAGCACTTGGCATACATAAAAAGCAGGTGTCAACCTAGCGAAGGTACAGGCAAAGCAGCGAAAGCAGCATGCAATAGACAAAGCTTAAGTTATACCACAACCAATCAATCAGATTTAAGCCGCCGCATCCAGCTGAAAATGATGGTCGATAGTTACACAACTCACTGGAGGAGGAGGCTCCACAAATATCTGATCCTCATTAATATTCGAACCTAGCAATTTAATGCAAAAGACAACCCATAAGAATTTGCAAAAATCTTCAGCCAGAAGTTACGAGTGTGTGATCCGTCGTGGCCTGCTCCAGCGGCCCCCAGCATCACAAATCTCAGTCTTCAGACAATTCAGTTTACTCCAAGTGATATCGAGAAATGGCAGAAGGCACTGGATTCTTCAAAGGCTTTGGGCCCTGACAACATTCCAGCAATAGTGCTGAAGACTTGTGCTCCAAAACTAGCTGCGCTCTTATCCAAGTTGCTCCAGAACAGACACAATGCAGGAATCTGCCAGGCTATGTGGAAAACTGCCCAGGTAGTTTCTATTCACAAAAAGCAGAACAAATCCAACCAGGCCAATTACTTCTGGATCAGTCTACCCTCGATCATCAGTAAAGTGATGGAAGAGGTCATCAACAATGCTGCCAAATGGCACTTACTCAGCAATAACCTGCTTGCTGACACTAAGGTTGAGTTGTGCCAGGGCCAATCATCTCCTGACCTTCATGACCTCACTGTCCAAACTGACAAAAGAGCTGAACTCAAGAGGTGAAGTGAGAACAACTGCCCTTGACATCAAGGATGCATTTGACCGAGTGTGGAGCCCCAGGAAAACTGCAGCCAATGGGAATGAGGGGGGAAACACTCCACTGATTGGATTCATACTCAGCAAAATAAAGGGCATTGTGGTTGTTGAAGGTCCATCATCTTAGCCCCAGGACATCAGTGCAGGAGCTCCGCAGGGTAATTTCCTTATTTACAACTGGCGCAACTTTCCAAATTGGGTGGATGTGTGGCAAATAAAATTCGAAACACACGAGTGCAAAGCAATGAGCATTTCCAACAAGAGGGAATCCAAAGATCTTCCCATGAGAATCAATGGCATTACAATCGCCGAAACCCCAATGCCAACATCCTGGGGTTTACCATTGACATGGAAACGAAATTGGACTGGGTCAGCCATATAAATAGTGCGAATACAAGAGCAGTCAAAGGCTTGCAATTCTGCGGACATTAACTCACCTCTCGACTCTGCAAAGCCTGTCCACAATCTAGAAGACACAAGACAGGAGTGTGATGGAACAATCTTCACATGCCTGCATGAGTGCAGCTCCAACAACACTCAAGAAGCTTGACACTGTCGAGGGCAAAACAGCCCGCTCGATTGGCACCAAATTCAAAAACATTCACTCCCTCCACCACTGACGCACAGCAGCAGCAGGTTGTACCATCTACATGATGCACTGCAGGAACTCACCAAGCCTCCTTATACAGCACCTTCCAAACCACAACCACTACGATTTGAAGGACAAGATCAACAGATACATGGGAACACCACCACCTGGAAATTCCCCTCCAAGCCATTCATCATCCTGAAATGGAAATATCTCGCCATTCCTTCACTGCGGCTGAACCATAAACCCTGGATCTCCCTCTCTAACAGCACTGTGGGTGCACCTGCATCAAATGGACTACAGCGCTTCAAGAAGACTGCTCACCACTACTTCTCAAAGGCAATTAAGGGTGGAACATAAATTCTGGACTAACCAGCGACCCCCAGAGCCCACGAATGAATACAAAATCACCACCTCCAGCAGCCACTCCCTCCACCATCAATGACCAGTTACAGCAGTGTGTACCATCCACAAAATGGACAGCAGCACATGGGATTTCTCCTCGACACAACCCACCATCTTGGCTTGGAAATATCACGCCATTCCGTCATTGTCGTTTGGTCAAAATCCGGCACCTCCCTCCCTAACAGCACTGTGGGTGCACCTACCTCACAGAGACTGCTGCAGTTAAAGAAGGCGGCTCACCACCACGTTCTCAAGTGCAATTCGGGGTGGGCCCATCCAGCGTCGCCAACGTCCCTTGAAAGAATGGCAGAGCAGTCTACATGCATGCTTCAAAACTATAACTCAAAAATATCAATAACAGTGTTTTTTTTAATTAGTTTGTGTTAACGAAGGAACTGTGGACAAAAGACCTACGGACATGATTGCACATGTTTCATTTCACTAAACCGAGCTGCATGAAAGTCTACCAAATTGTGTGCGTTTTCCATCACATTTAATGTAGAACTTTAAAGGAGTATGTCCGTGAGATCGCATTGTTCCCACATCTTACCCGCGTTCCAGTTGGATACAAGATGAACATCTATTTTCGGAGCCTGGAGCGTGGGATGAGATATCACGCAGATGCAATATGTCCCTTTCTGGATTGGCAGTGCCTCTTCCAATGTACTGGAAGCCTCGTCCCGCTGAGTCAAGCTGTGTTGTTGTTTTAATTCCGGTTACAACATTGCTATTATTTCTGTACCAACTAAGGGTAAGTATTTCCGGGTAAACGCCAGCCGTTTCACATACGAAACGAAAAGCACATGCGTGGTGAAATTCCGCTAGAAATTTTGGAGACAATAGTCGGGGAAGCAGGCGGAGCTAAATCGAGGCGCAGAGGAAAACAAAAATAAATACGGTGTTCCGCATTTAGAAGATTATTTACTCTTACATCCCTTTGTACGAAAGTAAATCAAGTAGCATCATTTCATGATCGGTATTTTCTCTTTCTGCTTCACTTAAATTGTACATTTGCTTATTGCATTTATGTTGCAGCCATCTGTTGCATACATGATCAAGGCACATAATCATCGGTAGACTGGAATCTCGCGCCATTTAAAAATACCTCAAAATTCACACTCACAGGAAATTAACTTCCAGCGGAAGTCTATTTGTAATGCTCACAAAAACAAGGCCTATGCTTCTTCAATCAGAATGCCCAACAAGTAGGAATGGTAGTTAATTTTAATTATGCTTATGGATTAACAGAGGCATTAAAGATAAAATATAGGGACAACAGCCTCCATGTATTAGAACAATTCTGTAGGTTAATTTTCTTCCACAGAAAATCACGCAAACCTGGTTGGATATCCAACCCAAATACAAGAGGCCTAACGGAGGTTGATACCTCACTAACAAGTCCAAGTATTAGCCTAACTTACTTCCATATACCTTGAAATTTCAGTGGAAGGTAATGAAAAACATGCACTGACAAAAACACTGCCAAGGGAAAGGGCTGGGTGAGGCATCAGTGGACAATGAGCCATGGACCTACCTTTGTTCACAATACACACAAATGAATGCATGGATTCAAAATCTAGTTGAAGTGCAAGTTCTTGAATTTGCACAAAGCAGCAGTGATCTGTGCTACCACCAACAGCCAAACCCCACCCACCTTTCCCTACATCACCCCACCCAGTCACCCGGACTGGTCATCTTCAGCCTGCGAAATGTCTACACAAAACGTGGCTTCATCGCCGCTTCCACAGGTATTCCGCCGAATTAAGCGAAAAATTGGGGCAGATTGACGAAGTGCAAAGAACTATAGGCATTCACTTTATGTTGTACTAATAAATACTTTACCATTTTTCTAAAATATTAATTTAAGTTTCGGGATAATTTAATTATTTTTGTTCTAAAACCAAGAATATCGTGCTTTGTGAGTTGCAATGCGTTAAACAGTGGAATAAGGTACAACTGACTGAGTATGGACCAGCTCCCGCTGAAGCACCTTCGCTTATATACATGACGTGACTTATAGGCAGTTCCTTCAATATCAATGTCTGTCATTAGCTTCAACTAATGAAGCTATTAGGTCATTATACTCGATAATAGATTTTACAGTTGTCAAATTTTCTCTTTTTGGGTCGTGAGGATATGCACAATCTGAAACACAGTTTCAAAAACATGGACAGCCAATCAGAATGTATTGTAACAAATCCAGCCGAAAAGTTATAAAAACATTTTCAGATAATTTCACAATCTCCAAAATTTGGCTTCAACAGTGCGTTGCTTGCCCTGCTTACGATTAAAATCATCGTGCTAAAAACACTGTATTTGGTTTCCTATTGTGAATGCGAAGCGATAATATACAACATGTAAAGCCAATCGACCAAGATAATTGTTAAAAGCGGAATAAGCCATTAGATTGTGTTTATTGAAATTTTCTTTTTTTTTTTGAATTATCAGCATGAAAATGTCCTGCCGTCTTACCTATCGTGAACTATAATCTTAGATGCAGTTCCGTTTTGGATCATGTTCCGCCGGTGTTTGACTCCGCAGTAATAAACACCAGCATCTTGGAAACCGACATCAAGAAGCTGAAAAGAACACTGATCTTTCCTCAAAAAATATCGCTTCCGCCTGTCTGAGCTTGGTTGCATAAATATATTTTCGCCGAGTCTCCACCAGTAAATATTTACATCTGAATTATTGGAAAAAAGAGGGAACGTGTAGGCGAAAGTAACATTTTCACCGATCATCACAATCTTGGTTGGGGGCTTTGTAAAACCTAGAACAGAACATCACCAACTAATGTAAAAGATAAAAGAAAGCATTGTCCCAAAACGTTAAACGTATCAAACCTGATGGCAAATTGATGCAAGTCTGAGAACCGAATATACAGAAACTTAGATTTAAGAGGCGATTACAAAAAATACCTGCAGCAACCAATCCCAGGATCACGAAACAATGAAGCAGTCAAGCTCAATAAAGGAAGTTGCTATTTGTTGCCAATCAACAAGAAACGTTTTTTTCTCCGCCCCTTCACGGAGAATCTATTTCGTCCAAAGGGCTGTTAATTGAGAAACAAAGTCGGGAGCACCTGGCCTTAAAGCAGTGTCGTGCAATGAGAAAGATGAAGAGATACGCTTCACACGTATAGCCAAGAGCATTGCATCATTAGAATATCACACAATGCAGGTTTTAGCTGAGATGAAATGAAGACCACACCTTTCAGCGTGGTGATCAAGGCATATTAAACCGCATAAATTGGCTTAGAAGACAGTTTTATGTATCACACCAATGCTCAAACGAATTGTTTTAGAACAATGAAAATGTTGTGACATTGACAACGAATGCAACAAGATCTTGTGATTAATGACATTATATCATTTTAAATTTATTTTTAAAGTGATTTGATTTAGCCTGAAGCTAGCATTTCAATGCTAGGCAAAGCAAACTACCCAGATATGAGTCTCGAGTCGACTAAGATAGATTTAGAAACTCGATTTAAAGGTAAGATGGCAGATAATCAATGGCAAATATTTGATGAAGTAATGCTTAATTAACGGCGGGTAAACATCACCTTACACATCACACGCAGGTGGACAATGAAAGCAGAACTTGCCAGCGATATCCACATCCTAAGCCTGATTTGTTTTTTAAAATATCAGTAGATTTTGCATGCATTTCATGATCATGATTTTTTTGCTTTAGAGTCACAACTTCAAAATGTGCTGAAATAAAATTTAGCACATATGTTTAACAGCTGAGCGAGATGGAACGCAATCTTTTTTGGGATTGTTGGAATTCTGTTTAAATATTCAATGTGTCTATAGAAACAAGCATCATGTGATCATTTCAGAAAATATTTTGTAGTAAATCTCATTCTGCATTTTATCTTGTGAAACAACCTTTCCATCTGCAGGCAAGTAGTAAGAGTGCACAGAGAAAATCATCATAAGATTGGAGCGAGTCAAAACAACTTTATTAATGAGTACAGTGTTTCACAAATCTTTCGGAGATTTTGAGGGGCTTTTTTTCAAATAGTTGAGGACATCATAATGATATATGATGTATACACATTGCATACTTTATAAGCAGCTTTGTTCATGACGCCGACTGCAAGCTAAGGGCAAGTGTTGGCCAGATCATTGATAATCCAGTTCACCTGATCAAAAACTACACCGATTAGCCGTCAAAGACCATGTACCATTCTGCTTCTGATAACGCCACTCGCCTTATCAATAAAAGCGCAAAGGCAAATTAGCATATTGAATTTCGGAAAAAACAGTTTGGAAGCTGCTGTTTAGAAGTTTGTACACAATTAAAAACAGTGGAAAGCAAAATGCGGAATTATTTATTCACATCCATATTTTAATTTATTTTTTAGCCTCAATCTTTGAACAATACCACATTATTTATCACAAAACCATAGAACAGCTGGGCCCTCAACTACTTACGATCTATATCAATGACTTGGTTGAAGCGAGAGAATGTATGGTAGCTAAATTTGCCGATCACACCAAAATCGATGGGAAAGTAAATTCTCAAGTTGAGGTAGAGCGTCGGCAAACGAATGTACACAAGTTAAGTGAGTCGGCAAAAAATTGGCACATGGGTAACGTGAGTAAATGTGAACCCGTTCACTTTTGCAGAAAGGATAGAAAAGCACTATAAAATTTAAATGGAGAAAGACTGCAGAAGTCTGAGTTACAGAGTTGTGTCCTGGTTCATGAATCACAAAACGTTAGTATCCAGGTACAGCAAATGAAATATTGCCTTTTATTAAAAGACGAATGAAATATAAAAGTAATGAAGTTTTACTGCAGCTGTACAGAGCCCTGCTGAGATCATTTCTGGAGAACTGTGTGTAGTTTCGATCTCCCTATTTTAATAAAAGGTAAAATTGCATTGGAAGCAATTCAGAGAAGGTTCACTGGACTCATTGCTGGGGTGAATGGGTTGTATTATTGTCAAAAAGAGATAATAACTTACATAATGTTATTGGAATTTATTGTAAAGCAGAGGCCTGTGTCTATGAGTTTTTGTGTACGGAGGAGAGGACTTAATTGAATTAGAAGCAGCCGGCCTGAAGGTTTTGATGTAACAGAACGTAAGCCATGTTTGAAATGTTTATTAAGTAAACATATGTTTAAAGGGAACATTAGCAGTTTTAAATAAACCAGACTATGTTGAATTCAAAAGTGGGGCTGAAATGTTTCAACGAGCCAGGAGGAGTTATGAAGCAGTGTGCATTTTGTACCCAAGAATTACTGGTAAAATTGGTACTTTGATGTATTTTTAACGTTATATTATGGATTTCTACTGTCCATGAGAATATCGGCATGAGTGACCACCTCACATTCTTTGTTGAGACGAAGTCCCATCTTCGCCTTGAGGATACACTCCATCATGTTGTGTGGCACTACCATCGTGCTAAATGGGATAGATTTCGAACTGATCTAGCAACTCAGGACTGGGTATCCATGAGGCGCTGTGGGCCATCAGCAGCAGCAGAATTGTACTCGAACACAATCTGTAACCTTATTGGCCAGCATATCGCCCACTCTGTCATTGCTATCAAGGCAAGGGATCAACCCTGGTTCAGTGAAGAGTGCAAGTGGGTATGCCAGGATCAGCACCATACATGCCTAAAAATGAAGTGTCACCTGGTGACGCTATGATACAGGACCACTTGTGCGCCAAACAACATTAGCAGCAAGTGATAGACAGAGCTAAGCTATTCCACAACCAATGCATCAGACCAAAGCTCTGCAGTCCTGCCACATCCAGTCATGAATGGTGGTGGGCAATTAAACAACTCACTGGAGGAGGAAGCTACACAAATATCCCTAACCTTAATTATTGAAGAGACCAGCATATCAGTGAAAAAAATAAGGCTGAAGCATTTGCTGCAATCTCCAGACAGAAGTGCCAAGTGGATGATTCACCTCGGCCTGCTCCGGAGGTTTCCAGCATCACAGGTGCCACTCTTCATCCAATTCGGTTCACTATACATGATATCAATAAATGGCTGAAGGCACTGGACACTGCAAAGGCTACAAGCCCTGACAATACTTCGGCAATAGTACTGAAGATCAGTGCTCCAGAACTTGCTGCGTACCTAGCCAAGCTGTTCCAATACACCTGGCATCTACCCGGCTATAAAATTTCCAAGCTATGTCCTGTTCACAAAAAGCAGGACAAATCCAACCCAGCCAATTATCGACCCATCCGTTTCCCCTCCATCATCAGCGAAATAATGGAAGGGGCCATCAACAGTGCTGTCATGAAGCATTTGTTTAGCAACAACTTGAACATTGACGCCCAGTTTGGGTTCTGCCAGAGCCACTCAGCTCTTGACTTCATTACAGCTTTGGTTCAAACATGGACGAAAGAGCTGAACTCCCGAGGTGAGGTGAGAGTGACTGCCCGTGACATCATGGCCACATTTGACTAAATGCGGCATCAAAGAGCCCTAGAAAAAGTGGAAGGAATGTGAATCGGGGGAAAAATCTACTGGTTAGATTCATACCTAGCACGAAGGGAGGTTGTTACAGTTGTTGGGGGGTCAGTCATCTCAGATCCAGGACATCACTGTAGGGGCTCCTCAGGGTAGTGCCTTCGGTGCAACAATCTCCAGCTACTTCATCAATGACGTCCCTTCCATCATAAGGTCAGAAGTAGGGATACTCGCCGATAATTGCACAATGTTCAGCACCATTCATGACCCCACAGATAATGTAGTCATTCATGTCCAAATGCAGGAAAACCTGGACAAAATCCAGGCCTGGGCTGACAAGTGGCAAGTAACATTTGCACCACGCAAGTGTCAGACAATGACCATCTCCAATAAGAGAGAATGTAACCATTACCCTTTTATGTTCAATGGCATTACCATCACTGAATCTGCCATTATCAACATCCTGGGGCTTACCATTGACTAGAAACTGAACTGGACTAGCCATATAAATACTGTGTCTACAAGAGCAGGACAGAAGCTAGGAATTGTGCAACGAATAACCCACCTTCTAACTCCCCAAAGCCTGTCCACCATTTACAAGGCACAAGTCAGAAGTGTGATGCAATACTCTCCTCTTGCCTGTATGGGTGAAGCTCCCAAAAGACTCAAGAAGCTTGACACCATCCAGGACAAATCAGCCAGCTTAATTGGCACTATATCCACAAGCTTTGAATCCCTCCACCACTGATGCGCAGTAGTAGCAGTGTGTGTCATCTACAGGATGAACTGCAGAAATTTACCAAGGCTCCATTGACAGCACCTTCCATACCCAAAACGACTACCATCTAGATGGACAAGGGCAGCAGATAGATGGGAACACCACCCTCCAGGTCACTCACCATCCTGACTTGGAAATACATTGCTGTTCATTCTCTGTCGCTGGGTCAAAATCCTGGCACTCCCCTCCTAACACCACTGTGAGTGTACCTACACCATATTGACTGCAGCGGTTCAAGAAGGAAGTTCACCACCACCTTCTCAAGGGCAATTAGGGATGGGCAATAAATTCTGGCCCAGCCAGCGACGCCCACATCCCCTGAATGAATAAAAACGTTTGAGAGGTACACGTCCTAAGACATGGAGAAACAATGGGAATTTTCTTTCAAAGGGGAAAATATGTATAAACCAGTGAAGGTTGTCTGTAGGGGCAGGAATGCTAAGGTCTAACAAAAGTGTGAAAAGCCTCCAACGTCTAAACCTCAAGCTGTTGTTTACAAGCAACTGAAGCTGAGAAAAACTCACTTTGAATTCGACTGCTCAGGGTATTGTGTTTTACTTTGCCTGGGTCTTTTGAAATCTGTGTCTCTCACTGCTGCCTTAGCAAAGGCATAACTGGGGTTTAGATTAATTAGGGAACTGAGAAGTTACCATAGTATTAAATTGTTGATCTATGTATGTGCTTAGCTTAACTCTTCTATTAATAAATATTTAAGTTAGTTTTGTAAGAAACTGATAAGACTTGGTAGCATTTTTTAACTGAATCCAAAGCCCACATCTCGATATAAGTACAAATTGCAAATAGTTGTTGCAGCTGCTTCAAGTTTCCCTCTGGGACTTGGGCAGCATTACATTCACTGTCCGCTTGCCATAACGCTTATGAGGAAAGGTTGAACAGTGTACCCTATACCCAGTGGAATTTAGAAGTATAAGAGGTGATCTTATTGAAACATATAAGATCCTGATGGGACTTGATAACCAGAAAATGTTTCGTCGTGTAGGGAAGACTAAAGCTAGGAGAGAGGATGTACCAAAATAATCAAAGGTCTCCCTATCAAGGCAAAGCTGAGAGAAGCGTTTTCTCCCAAAGGGGCGTTGGTGTGTGGAATTATGTTCCCTAGAAATCAGTGGAGACCGGGCCTTTGAATTTACTTAAGGTAGAGTTTGACAAATTTAAATTAGGCAAGGAAGTCAATGGTATTGGGTAGGTAGAGGCGGGCAGTCAGGCACAAAAGTCGATCTGAGACGAGAACCAGATCAACCATGACCTCATTGAATCTTGGAGCAGGCTTGATGGGCAAAATAGCCCACTCCTGACCTAAGTCATTTTGTTCCTTCTACTGTTTGAAGCCATTTGGTGCATAGTGTCTGCAAATGCTCTGTAGAAGAGCAATCCACATAGTTCTACTCCTCCATTTTTCCCAATATACTGATAACTTTGTCTAATTCAGTTTTTATCTAATGTGCTTTTGAAGTCATCTTCTCAGGCAGTGTATTCCAAACCCGGGTTACTCGAAGCATAAAAGCACTTTTTCCATGTTGTTTCTGTTTTTTTAAATACTTGTTTTCAAAATTTACCTTTAATCAATGTCATCTCATTATAAACCCTTCTGTTGCTGGAAACAAATTCTCTTTGCGTACTCTATTTATATAGTTCATAATTTAGGACACCTCTATAAATTATTTTCTTAGCCTCCTCAGCTCTAAGAGGAACAGCTGCACATTCTCTGTTTGGTGGTTTGCATAAAATAAATTATACAAGGCAAATATTGTTGTGATTGATAATTTTGCCATATGGCATCATGAAGCAGTGCGAGAGACCATTCGGGCCATTGTACGTATAGCAGATCTTTGGGAAAAAACACAATTAATTAGTTCCAATTTCCTACTTTTCCCCATAACACTGCATGTAAATAACTGTGTTTTTTTATTGTACTATTAAATCTACCCCCAGGACCGTTTCAAGCAGTGTTTTCCACACCATAACAATCCAGAGCATATGACATGCAACTTAATATTCCTTCTGGTACGTTTGACAATTATTGTACTTCTATATTCTCTGTTTGATCATATTGCCTTCAAGGATTATTCAAAAGCATAATGTTGCGGATGCTGTCAATCTAAAAGAATGGGCATATTCAGCATATCTTGTAGCAGCTGCGCAGGGAGAAATTGAGTTAACATTCAAGTTGGTACATTTCATCAGAACCAGGAAAAGTTACCAATGTAATCGGCGTTAAAGAGGTGAAATTAGGAGTGCAGAAATACAAAAAGAAAGTGAAAAGTCAGTGATAGGACGAAAGGCAGATGGTATCAAATGTCAAAAGTGCTGCTGGAGCTGAGACAAAGGAACTAGAAATGGGACAAGTAATGCACCAAAGATGGCCCAGAGAAGGTGTAAATGGCAGAATCATAAACAACTGCTGTATGCACGAAAAAAACGAGGAAAAAAAATAAACAAAGTTACTATTGATCCATGCATGGGAAAGCAGACAGAATGCGGAGTTGGAGTCTTGTGTGGGGCTGGGGTAGAGAGACTACTGCCTGAAAAAGTCCAGCACAATGGTAGTTCAGGAAGCTGTAAAGTACCTAATCGAAAGATGAGGTTCTGTTCCACGGGCTTGTGTTGAGTTTCAATGGAATACTGCTGTAGACCGAGGACACAGGTGGCACTCTGAGAGCAAGCTCAAGAAATATTAGGGAAGCAACCAGATGCGCTGGTACATTCCTGCAAGCTGAATATAGGTGTTAAGCAAAGTGGTCACGCAATCTGTTTTTGCTTTCCCCTATGTGGATCATTGGGAGCAGTAAATACAGTATGAAAATACATGAACGAAGTACGAGTAAGTCGTTGATCCTGCCAAAAGGATTAATTCAGTAGGTCTTGAGGACAGCGCGGTTAAAATGGGTGGTTTCATATCTTCTGCATTTGCATGAAAGATGCAGTGGGAAGGGGATGGGGTGTTGAGGTTGATGGAGATGTGGACCTGGCTGTCGCAGAGGGAACTATCCCTTCGGAAGACTGAAAGAGGAGGGGAGAAAAAGATGTGCCTGACGGTGGCATCATGCTGCAGGTGGAGAAAATGGTGGAGGATGGTGGGGTGCAAGCTGAGCATGATGGGGACATAATTGTGGCTCAGGTAGCTAGGGAAAAGGGTAAGAGCAGAAGTTTCGCTAATATGTTGGAAATGTCAGCTAGGACAGTACTGTTTGTGCATTTTGGGAATGACGTAAAAAATTGTATTTGAAATTGTGTTTTTTTCAACATTTCCAGCACGGTCTCTGACCTCATCTTCCCCTCATGGCTTCGCAACTCATTGTCTATCAACTGTGAAGAGCCTGTTTCTACCTCTTCCAAAGATACACAAGCACGACTGCTTTGGTAGGGATATGATCTCAGCCAGTTGCTGTCAAAGGAAATGATTTCGACGTAAACTTTTTATATGTTTTCTCCCTCTGTACAATCTCTCCTCACCGCCAACTGTGATGGTTCTGATGCACTCCATCACATTAACAATTTGCAATTTCCTTGCCCTATGAGTCCCATATTCACCTTTCTACACCTCTATCCTGCACCTGGTCGGACTGAGATATTTCCGCTTCTTCCTTCAAAATTGGGCCAAACATATTCCATCCACCCCAAACCTCTTCCGTCTGGCTGAACGTGTTCTCGCATTGAACAATTTCTCTCTTAACTCATCTCACTTCTTTAAATAATAAACTTTGTTATGGGTACGCACATGGGCCCTAACTATGTTCATATTTCACTGGGACATGTAGAACATGTCTTTTTCAAGCCCTGCTGGAATCCTCCTACCTTAATTTGTTTTCCAGAACATTAATCGCTGTACGGTTGCTGTTTCCTGCCCTACTCTGAGAGTGGAAACTTTCACCAATTTTGTTTCCAATTTTGATTCTTCTCTTACCTTCAGATAGTTCATCTCTGAGTCTTTTCTTGACGTCTCTGTCTCCATTATAATCCCACGGACTCACACAGCTGCCTCAACAAGAGTTTATCACACCCTGCAACCTATAGAGAGCCCATTCAACTCGCAGTTTCTCTGACTCGCTGTCGCACCTGCTCTTGTCACGCAACCTTACATCCTAACACCTCTGATATGTCTTTCTTTTCCTCAAAGTATGAGTCACCTATTCCCCCATCCTCCCCCAACACCCACCACACCCACCACAACTCAGGAGCAAAAGGGAGACTTATGCATAAGGGGGCAGGGGGACATAGCTGAGGGCCGAAATGAGTACTTTACATTTATTTCTACAAAGAGAGAAGCTGTTGCCCGAGTCATGGTGAAAGAGAATATGTTTCAGACAACTTAAGGTTTAAATACATAAGGAGGAGACACTGGATATGTTGCCTCTACATAAAGTTCATAACGAACCAGCACTAGATGACATGCAACCAGGGGCACAGAAGGTTTTGAGAGTGGAAATTATGGAAGCACTTGTCATTTATTTCCAACTTTCCTTAGGCTCAGGCGTGGTGCTGAATGACTGGAGAACAGAAAATGTTACACCCTTATTTAAAGAAGGGACTAGAACTAACTTAAGCAAATGAAAGTCAGATAGTTTATGCTCTCTGATGGAGAAGCTCTTAGAAAACAGAATTCGGAAGAGGTGCGAGTTAATTAGTGAAAGCCAGCATGAATTGGTTAAAGCCAAGTCGCGTTTATCTAACCTGATTGAGCTTCTAGATCAGATAACAGGGAGGGTTGATTAGAGTAATACTGCTGATGTGGTGTCTGTGGACTTCCACAAGCATATAATAGTGTTGCACAAAAGATTTGTGAGTAAAGTTAGAAGTCATAGAATAAACGTGTCAGCAACAACATGAATGGGGAAATTGGCTGAGTGACAGGGGACAGAGAGTCATCGTGAATGGCTGCCTTTCAGACGGAGGCACGTTGATGGCGGAATTCCTCAGGGGTCGGTGTTTGGACCCATTCCCCTCCTGACTAAAGACCTAAACCTTGTTGTTCAGGGCACAGTTTCACAATTTGCAGGCAACGAAGCACTTGGCAGCGCCTGGAAAATGAGGAGGATATTATAAGACGTCAAAATGACATAGACAGTTTGGGGAATGGGGGAGAAGTGGCAGATGAAATCTAATGAAAAGTAGTGTAATGTGATTCATTTTGGTTGGAAGAACGTAGAGAGACAATATGAAAGAAAGGATGCAATTCTAAAGGGGTTTCTGCATATGTGCACAAATTATCAAATTCGGCAAGACAGTTTGAGAAAGTGGCCAATAAAAAATAAAGAACCCTTGGCTTTGGAAATGGTGACATGGGTTACAAAGACAATAACGTTTTGTTCAACTTGTATAAAACAATGATTCGCTCTCAACTGTGTCAAGTTCAGGGCAACACTTTTCAGAAAGGATCTGATGGCACTTAAAAAGGTGCGGAGAAAGATTCACTAGAATGGCTCCAGTGATGAGGAACTTCAGTTTCGTAGATAGTTTGGAAACGTTTGGACTGTTCTCTTTGCAGGACAGAGGTTCGGGAGCAGATTTGTTAGGGGCCTTGAAAATCATGAGGGATGTGGACAGAGTAGATGGGGAGAGGATATTTCCTTCTATGGACGGGCCAAGAATCAGAAGGCACAACTTTAAGGTAATAGACAAAAGAAGAAACAACGCAAAAGAAAAATCTTTTTTTACACAGCAAATCATTAGGATCTGGCATGTCTAGCCCGAGGCTCTGGCGCAGGTGGGTTCAAACCAGACATTGAAAATGGAACTGGATCATTATTTGAAAAGGAAAACTGTGTGGGGTTCTGGGCAGAAGGCTGGGGACTGGCACAAAGTGAATTGCTCCTGAAGACATTGTCAACGACACCATAAGCCGACCAAATTCTTTCTGTGCTGTAACCATTCCAGGATTCTATATTTTGCCTATTTCTTGCACTTGTGCCCTCACCCCTTCCCCTTCCGTATAGAACCATGGTAGTGTGCCCACTTTCACCCATCTTTAACCCATGAGCCTCCGTGTTCAACAGATCATTCTCCACCATGTCTGCTACCGGCAGCATGATGCCAACGCGATACACTATCTTCCAACCCCCTTCACTTTCAGCATGACAATAGGACAATTCCTGCCAGTACCACCCGGTCCCCTCTTTGATCACACTAAATGCTCCATCCCCTCTCAATAGCACCTTTCCATACATGCCCGTGAAATACAACGCTTACATTTTTACTTTCTCGTCTAAGACTCCAAACACTTCCTTCAAATGAAGCAGCGATTTGTGTGCCCTTCTCTCAATTTAGCATAAGGTATTCACTGTTCTTGACGTGGTCTCCTCTACACTGGGGAGATATTTGGTGCCGTCTTGGCAGAACATCTATATTCAGTAGAGAAGAACGACCCTGCGTTCCCGTGACTTGCCATGTTAATCCACTCCACACACCCACACCCGCCTCTGCCCCTCGCACCTTGCTTTCACCCTGATATTTCTATCCTTTACAGTGTCCTAGTGAAGCTCAATACAATCTCTAGGACCTGCATCTCATCTCTCCGTTCGGATATTTACTCATCCGGACTCGAAATTAATTTCACCAATATCAGACTGTAATTTCTGCACCCACCCATCATCCCCCACATCCACTCCACCCCGATTTTGTCTACTTTTCATTGTAGTCTTAACCTTGTTTTCTCGTTTTTACTTTCAGAGGGCAGCAATTCATTATTCTGTCATGGGAACATCTTCTGCACACATATTTTGTATTTGTCACGCATTATTTCTCCCTTTTGGGGTCAGTAAAACCATTTGGCGAACTAGGCGGTCGAAAACTGAATGCGCTAGTCATGAAACTAAATAAGGAAGCAAACAGGCGTCAGTAGTGAGAATTAAAAGTCTAGATCTACTGGTACACATCCACACAGACTGATATATATATAGTTTTCCATGTGCTTACATTGCAGTCTTCCCCAAAATTTCATATTGTAGTCCTCATCCTGTTTGTGCGACAGTTTTGCAAACTTTTATTTCTGCATGACTATTCCAAAACTATGAACCAGTAACTAATATCAAAGAACATGAGTTAATCGAACCCACTTTATCGTAATGATTATTGATTGTGTAAATTATGTATACAACCATCTAGTAGCTCTTCCAGGAGCACACTTTATTACATCATTTGAGCCATATTGCACATAATGTGCTTTTCTTCTAAATTCTATATATTCCTTCATATTCTGTGATAAATGCGGAGCAATGAGATGGTACAATCAATATCAAACTATTATCCTTTGTTCATGTAAAATAAACGTAATAATAAATGCAGAATTTTAATTCCCATGAATACACAAGATTCATTTCAGAATGTTAATTGTGGGGTTTGGCGTGATGCAGTGCTGAAGGTTCACCTCGGGCTCTTGAAACTCTTGCACCGGCCCTGCTCCCTTTGGCTTTCTTCCACCAAGCTGCTTGTCATTTGATGTCCCCCGACTTCAGCCTCATCACAGATCTGCCATTTTGTTCCTATTTTCACGCAACCCCATTTCACCCCTTAGATTGGATGTATTACGCATATACAAAAATGATTTCGATTCGTCTATCTTAATATGAGTTTAGAGACGCAAGTTAGTGGACACTGTTATCCAGGCAACAGACAAACTTGCCTTGTCAGTATCGCCAATATAATACAGCTTTCCGCAGGGCTTTTACTTTTAAAAATGCAGGACTCAGCGTTTCGTTGTGAGACTATTGAGTCACATTATATCACTAAACATTGAATTCGCCTCATTCATGCCTGATAAACGAAATTATAAGCCCAAATAAAGTGAGCTAAAATAATGCCATGAAATATCAAGAGTGATAAGGACAACGTCGACTGCAAAAAAAAGTATCAAAGTGCCATAATCTCGTTTTAATGAAATGATAATATAGCTTTATTAAACTTTAAGCTATTGGTTACAAAACGAAGAAATTATATTCATACTGATGTTTTCAAGAAGTCGTCTGTGTCAGTATCATGGCGAGATAACGTTTTACAAAACAGACCGATACCAGTTGATGCATTTGCCTGTTAAAGCAAGTTGCCCCTAAAAGTTTGATGGCAGAATCACAATAAAGATGCAAACTAATGTATTGGCTATCACGGGTAACCACGACATAGTTCGAAACATTAGGTGATTTCCCTTTCGTAGCAGGTGGTATCTGCTGTTGTCATGGAGTTTTCTCCCGTAACTGTGCATATTCTGATTTTTGGTCATTCCGATTAGCCTTTTCTGTTTTCCTGGAGCCAAACAACGCTGGAGCGGGGTGTGTCGGATTGGTGTCTACTGCGGCTTGCATTATCTATACAGCAAGTTTTGTAAAAGTATAATTAGCACGTGTCCATTTTCAGTTTTCTCACCAGTCAAAACAACCACGATTCAGAATGTTAACACCTCAAGCGAAATTTACCCTGCCCTCAAGATTTGCGGGGTTTTTTTGTTTCTAAACGTACCTGGGCATAATCAGTCATCTCCACTTGATCCGTTGCACTTTCCGTTTTAATTGACCTGGTGAAAGTCAATGCAGCGTAAGGCACCATCTCATTTTCTGAACTCTGAATTAATTGCAAAGTAATGCATGTTATATGGTTTACTTGTTAGATTATGCATATTGTTGTTTATGGATTCCACATCGAACAGAACGCACTATAAGGCCGAATACAGAGTTGCAACTCGAAGATTAAAATAAGATTAGTTGTCTTCCCTCTTGCTCACAAATGTCATTGTGTGTAATTCGGGCAGAATGTGTCATATTTATCTTCCCCAATGCGGGCCATAAATTGGGGGATAAATTATGGTTATTATGCAAGCTACTGCTTCTCTGTAGGTGGATAACAAAATTTTGCATTTATATAGCACCTTCAACGCAATGAACTATCAGCAGGCGCTTCACTGAAACATTATAAGGCATGGTATGAGACCAAGCATAAGGAGATATTAGGGCAGATGTCAAAAAGCAGAGTGGAAAAAGTAGGCTTAAGGACGAAACCGAGTTGGAGAAACGGAGAGGTTTAGGGAAGGACTCCAGAATAAATGGACTTAGCTGCTGCAGAGTGGCCACGAATGGCTGACCGAATAAACTTAAGGATGTTCAAAGGCTAGATTTAGGAGAGAGCAGATAACTTGGAGCTGGAGAAGGTTACAAAGATAGACAGCCGCAGGACAGAGAGGGGATGAAAACAAGTATGATAACATTTAAATCGAAATATTGCTTAATTGAGAGGCATTGCAAGTCGGTTAGCATAGGTGATGGCTGATTGTGACTTGGTGAGAGTAAGGCGACTGGTGCCAGAGTTTTGGATGCCTTCAAGTTTATCAGGGTTAGAATGTGGGAGGCAGGTCACAGATATATTTGAAGTCTAGTGGTAACAAATATATGGGTGAGTGCTTCAGCAGCAGATGAGCCAAGGCAGGAATGGAACCAACTGATTTTGTGAAGCAGAAATAGATGGTATTACTGAATATGTGGTTAGAAGTTCATCTGAGTGGAAAATATAACACCACGTTTACAAACAATCTGATTCAACCACAGACAGTTGCCAGGTAGACAGATGGATTTGATTGTTCGGGACCAGAATGTGGAGCTTAGAAGAAGACATTGACTTCATTATTTCCAATATTTAATGGGATGAATATTCTTTAAATCCTGTACATAAATTCGGAAAGACAGCCTGATACTTAAGATCAATGGCGGAGTCGAGAGTGATAAACTAGAACAGGCTGTCGCCAGTGTACAGGACAGAGGTGACGCTATATTTTGCTGGGGTCACCAACAAGCAGATGAGAAGTGGGTGGGGCTGGGGGGGGGGAAGACAGAATCGTGATTCACCAGAGGCAATGATGCAGGAGTATTAAGATAATACACATCAGCTGATTATATGGTTCTGATTAAATCAAAACAAATGGTACCAGACGAGTGCAGCACCAACATGCCAGACCATTGAATCGTTGGACATAATGGTGTCATCAGGCATATCCAATTCTGCATACAGGTCGAGCAGGATGGGAAGAAATAGTTTAACTTTGTGTCAGTCACATGGGATATCGTATGTCATTTGTCTAACAATCAATTTCATATAGGGTGGGGAAGAAACCTGACTGAGGAGACTTAAATGTCGAGTTCTGAGAAAGATGCACGGTTTTCCCTTCGCAGAAAAAAACAAACAGTACCTGAAGGGATCAATGTGTTCTGCCAGTACATGCACATGCATGTATGTACCTTAAAGTTTATGCTGTTGTGACTGACTGCATCAAAATTATTCTACGTGTGTTATATCTGAGGGAAACATTTGCAATGATATTTAAAGACCACAATGAATTTCTGCAGGAAAAAACATGGAATTTAGAATTTTCTCGTTCAAATCTGAAGTAGATACTTTAGGAAAAATGTGTTTTCCCTTAAATGGTTAAGTGACATGTTTCATCCTCATAGCATCTACCAAAGCATGTCATCACCAATTTTCTGTTTGTACAGAAACATATCAGAATGAATAATAAGACCTACCTGATCTTCAGAGTGTTCTGCCCGCTCCATGGAACTCTCTGTCCCTGGTAATTTGGATAATTAAATAGTCCCAATTAATTATTTGTTGATAAGCTTCTCCATAATACAAACCCATTTCTGGTACGTTTAATGCACAGTACAACATATTGTTCAGTCACTAAAACAAGACCTTGTTAGATATTTCCAATGTTCAAATTCCCATCTCAGGCCTTTGTGGAATTACTGATTCTGATTTTGGTGAAGTTCCATTAGGTGAAGAGTATGTTACCAGTGATTAATATCATGCTTGAACTTAGATAATGAATCTTAGCTTGCTCCATGGTTGGAAGCACCTCGCATGAGATACAGCCCTCAAATGACTTCCACACAAGTACAGCACAGGGGCAATTCTGTTAGCTCAAAACCTTTGCCTATCAGCTCCAGGGAAGTGGAGCAAAACTCTGCCGCCTCACTGCAGCAAAACAAACTCAGCGCATAGATTCGAGCCTGACTTCGCTGCCAGAGGAGGTGGTGGAAGCAAGTACGATAGTGGTGCTAAGATGCAGCTTGACATGAATAACATTGGAATAGAGGGATATGGACCCCGGAAGTGCAAATGTTTTAGTTTGACAGGCAATACGATCGGCGCAGACTTGTAGGGCCGAAGGACCTGTTCCTGTGCGGTACTTTCCTTGGTTTGCTCTTTGTTCTATCATCAGCCGAAATAAATGACATCCGTTTACACGGGAGCAGAAATAACTTATATTTTGACATCGGTATCCACGGTGTTTAGACGTCCTCATGTGCTTCACAGCCGAGTAAATACTTTGGAACTTTAATCTTTGTTTTAATATAAGAAATGCAGCCGCTAATTGGGCACGGTAGCTCTCATGTGCAGCGATGGGATAAATAAGCAATTCAAATGTTTTATCCATGTGCATTGGGAAATAAATGTTTGACCGGCGGCCGAGAGACCATTCCAGCTATTCCTTAAACAACACCATGGGATATTTTTTTAAAATCCAGCTCATCCTGTAGAGGAAATCTCAGTTTAGGATATCAGCTAAAGGAGCTTTCCCTGTTCTGCACCTGTTTATATGTTTAGCTCTCCTATCAATTAATATGAGTTTAGAGTGCTGCCACTTAGTCAAGTTTATCATCAGCATACCTCAATGCTTCCTGAAATGTCTTCACCTCATCATAGAAATAGAAGAAAGTTACAGCGGAACTGAAGTCAACAGGACTATTTCCTACCTTTACATGTTATCATCGGATATCTCTTCCTCATGACGACCACGAAAACTAGAATCAAGATTCCACCTCCTGTGCATCCATAGACATGTATATACCGCAATATAATCTCATTTTCCGTAAAATGAATATTAAAAATAAAATTTGAGGTTGTGCACGTGTGTCTTCCATTCCCACTTCGCCTACAATCTATTTGAAGTTTCGATTTTCTGGACTTCCATAATATTAAAGGACTACTAAGCATGTTATGAGCCATCAGTTTTTTTTCTTCCACATTTCAAGTCTTGGTTAAATATGCGTCAGACAATTTTAGTATTGTAATTTTAAAACGTGCCATATATTTTAGTTCATCCCCCATAACAATATTCAAAGAAGCCATGTTCGGGCTTTTGCGTTATAATGCATGTCACAATTGTGCAGCTAACTAAGAGTTAAGTGTGAAACATGATTCCTGGATACGTTGGCATTGTGGTGGCCTGGCGTTGCTGCTTCTACAATGAAATACCTCCATGGTTACTTTTACTGCAGCCAGAATTTTATTTCCAGCATTTTGTAACTGAAGTCAAATTCTCAAACTAGCATTGCCAGATCAGTATTCCGCCCTTTGGTTTCTATTCTTAGCCAAAGCAAACACACTACCGTAGCTCAGCCTTCTAATTAGAAAAGTTTAATACAAACACACATGCAGGTAGACCTAGCAATGTTTAATTACTCCACATTATTGTTCCAATACATATCGAAAACTTATTTATGTGTTTTTAAAGGAATATCAAAAAATGCCGAGGAATTTCCATGATATGAGGGATCAAGTCTGGATCAATGATAACATTTTCCCGTCTCAGTCAGAATTTGAAATTCTCCTCCTGAGTATCTACCAATAATTGGACATACAACTGTACTCCTTCATCACTGCAGGATCAAAATTCAAAGCATCACAGTTTACTAAGTGCAGAAAGAGGACATTCAGCCCACTGAATCTGCGCTGGTTCTTTGAAAGAGCATTCCTTCTAATCCCACTCTCCTGCCTTATCACCATAAGCTTGCACATTCTTCATTTTCAGGAAGCAATCCAGTTCCCTTTTAAGTATCTCGATCGAGCATGTCCCAAACACTCTTTCAGAAATTTGTTCCAGGCTCCAACCACCCTCTGGGTGAAAAAAAGTTTTCCTCACATAAATCAATTTGGCAAATATTTTGAATCTCTGTCCTCTAGTTTTTGGATTTCTGTTGAGTGGGACCACTTTCTCACTACTTACCCACAAGATTACGAAGACTCTTCTCCAAGTCTCCTCTCAGCGTTCTTTTCTCCAAGGAAAGCATTCACAACCTCCCCAATCGATCCTCATAGCTACAGTTCTTCATCCCAGAAATCATTATTGTGAATTCCCTCTGTACTGTCTCCCATGCCTTCACATCCTTCGCAAAGTATGGCGCCCAGAACTGGATGCAGTACTCCAGATGAAACCTAACTACTGCCTTATCCAAGGTCATCACGACTTCCTTACTCTTGTATTCAATGCTACTATTAATAAAGCCTAAGCGACTATATGATTTATTTATTGCTCACTCCACATGCCCTGCCATCATCAGTGACCATATAAACAGAGGTCCATATATTCCTGCAACTCCTTTAGAGGATCTCCCTGTATTTTAAACTATCCCAGCACATCTTTCCTGCCAGAACGAATCACCTCACAATTATCACATTGAACTTAACCAGCCATTTATCTGCCCAATCCACTTGCATGTCTATGCACTTATGAAGTTCGAGGCTATCCCCATCACAATTGACAACGTTTCCAATCTTACTGTCATCTTCAAAATTTGAAATCATGTTCGGCACACAACAGCCTAGGTCAATAATATAATGCAGAAGAGCAAGCGTCCCAACACTGACCCCTGAGGCGCTCTGCTTCAAACCCTCTTCCAATTTGAAAAACAACCATTTATCACTACTCTCTGTTTCATCTCACTCATGCCGATTTCTTATCCAAATGCCGACTTTCCCTTTTAGTCTATGACCTAGAATATGCTCACAGGCCTGTTTTGTGTCATTGTATCAAATGCCTATTCAAAATCCATATACACCACATCAACAGCTTTCCCCCTACCAGCCTTCTCTTTTATCTCTTTAAAAAACTCCAGAAAGTTAGTTAAAAATAATTTTCCCTTGATGAATCCATGCTGGCTTTCCTTACTTAACGTGCACTTGACTAAGCGATTTTGATTTTGTCCCATATTATAGTTTCCAGAAGTTTACCGACCATTAAGGTCAAGCTGACTGGCCAGTGATTGCCAGTTATATCCTTGCACAATTTTTTGAACAAGGGTGTAACTTACAGAATTCCCTGATCCTCTGGCACACCCACTGTGCCTAAGGAAGACTGCATGATTATCACTGCTGCCTCTGCATTTTCCACCCTCAGGACCATTGGATGCATCTCATTTGGTCCCGGTGGTTTATCTATTTTAAATCAAGATAGTCGTTCCAACACCTCCTTCCATTCAATTGTAAGTTCTTCTGGTATAGCAGTTATCTCTTCTTTCAAATCCATATGGGTAGCCAGCTTTTTCTTTATAAAGGCAGAAAAAAAAAAGTGTTCAACTCCTCCGCTATTTCTACAGCCTTCACATGCAAGTTCCCTTTTGCCCCTAATCGACCCTACTCTTGCTTTTACCATCCTTTTATTATTAACATGCATAGAGAAGGCATTGAGGTTTCCTTTTATGTTCGCTGCCAATACATTTCATTCTCTATCCTCGCTTTTCTTATTAGTTTCTTCACTTCCCCTCTTTTCTTTCTATATTCAGCCTGATTCTCCATTGCATTTTCTACCAGACATCTGTTGTATGCGTACTTCTTCCTTTTCATCTTTACCTCTATCTCTTTCGTCATCCAGGGCACTGTGGGTTTACTTGTCCTACCTTTCCCCTTCAAGGGAATATATTTTAAATTTGCCTACAATACTTTTCCTTTGAAGTTGGTCCATTGTTCAGCTATTTTTTTTTGCCAACATTTGATCCCAACTCACTTGGTTCAGAAACATCTTATCCCATCGAAGTTGGCTTTCCCCAATTAATTATTTCTGCTCTGGATTGTTCTCTGTCCTTTCCCTGATTAACCTAAACCCTATGATAAAATGGCCACTGCCCTCTAGATGCTTCCTCACTGATATTTGATCTACATGGCCCAGAACCACTTCCAAAATTGTATGTCCTCTTGTCGGACTGTAGAAAATTGTCTTGAACACATTCCAGAAACGCTCGCCCCTCTTGTCCTTTTGTATTTTTTATATCTCAATCTATATTTGAATATTTGAGTCCCTTATTGATTACTTTATAACGTTTGAACCTCTCCGTAATACCTTTGCAAGCTTGTTTGTCCACATCCCTTCCACTAGTAAGTGGCCTATATACTACACCAGTCAACGTTAGTCCACCTCTCTCATTCCTTATCTCTTGCCAGAGAGATTCTGCCCTTGACCCTTCTGGAACACCCTCTCCTTCCACTGCTGTAATACCATCTTTAACCAATATTACCACTCGACCACGCCCACTCCCCACTTTTCTTTCTTTCCTGTCTCTCCTAAACACCTTATGCCCAGGAATGTTTAACGCCCAGTCCTGTCCTTGCTGAGCCACGTCTCTGTTACAGCAATAACATCATAATTCCATTTGTCAACCTGTGCCCGCAGTTCACCAATCTAATTAATCACACTCCATACGTGCATACACATTAGCCCTGATTTAGGCTTTTAAAAATTTTCTTGTTTATCTTGACCCCATTTAATGACTTATTGTTGGCTACTCTAATTCCATCAAACACTCCGAGTATTCTAACTACCTGATGCAACGCTCTAATATATCCTCGTTATCAGTTGACACTTCACCATTTCCCACTGCTAATTTTTCTCCTCTGCATGTGCCTTCACAGCATTGCGGGTGCATATTCATTACCAAAATTACATCACTTTAAAAAGTATGTGCGCAAAACCTTTTGTGGCAAACAAACATGGGCATTAATTGTTGGCCTTGCCAATGATGCCCATATACACGAGTTGAAGCAAAACCTAGGTTTGGATTCAACATAAAAATTGTATTCATAATATCTTTACATGTATTAGTGTTAAGATAAATACTCCTGAATTACGAATATATATTTATCAGATGTCCTTTTCAATGGTTCGAAATGTTACTTGTACCTCCAGTGCTAGTTGAAATAAATTGATAGGCAATGGAATTTTGGACGTTGAGATGAGATGACTGGCAGGTATACATAGTCCCGTTTTTGACAGGTTGCGTTTCTTCCAAAGTGCTGGAAAGTTCGTACAGACCTTTTGCATTTAGCTGCAGAATTGTGTTTATCCCGATCCCAACATTCACGCCATTCTTGTACCAAGTAATTGTTGTAGTCCCTGGGTAAAATTCAGAGGTTTTACACACAACCATCAGATAAGCTGATGCATTACGTTTAATCATATGGCGGTGAATGTGCAGTGGGGTTGGGGGAACTGTAAAACAATTTCAGAATGTTGTAAGTTATTACATTTTCTGCTAGGTCAAATCCAGTACAAAAGTAAAACTGTATATACAGCAAATAGCAGTTTCATTTTTAAAGAGATTGATGTTTTTTTTATTTTCTGTGTGACAAACAAGCGATGCTGATCTAACATTCCACAACAAATTAAAATACGTCCCATCGATTAACGGATTACAATGTCTAAAGTGACACTGGTGAAATAAATAATAACATCATCAATAGTCATGATGGAAAATGTATAAATGCAAGATAGAAAAGGTTGGAGGAATTTAAAATCAAATAAATATTTCAACATTAAACATAGAGCATATAAAATAATCAGTCATAAATGTGGTTTGAAATTCGTCATATTTTACATGTCAAAGTTTTTGACTAATTCATGATTAATTTGTTTACAAGTAGTTTAAAATAGCATTTCGAACAACATCCACCTAAATTGGATACTTAAAGACATGCTGACTGAAGATGTCATAACTCCGAAGATAGGGATGGATTTTAAGTAATTACTCAGAAGGGTATAGGGAAAGCTAATTTGAAAATACAGTAAGTTTAGTAATTCACCCGAATGCAAAGGAAAGCAGGAGAAAATGAATAACAGGGGAAATGCAGAAGACTTTGAAGTTAAATCCAGAATTCTGCTGACACCGAGATGGCCCTGCAGTCAGAATTTAGAGAGCTGAGTAGGAGGTTAGCAAGCCAAACATCAAAAGTAGTAATATCCGACTTACTCTCAGAGACATACTAAAGTGAAAATAAAAGTAGGAGTTGAAATCAAATTAATTCGTGCTGGAGGAATGGTGCAGGAGGTAGGACTTTAGATTTTTAGATTCCTGGGCTATTGGGATCGGCTCTGGGGGAAATGAAACCTGTACACACCGGACAGAATGCACCTATGCAGAGCCTGACCGAAGTTAAAGTAACTTGGCATGGGCATGGGAAGCAAGATGATTGTCAGAGAGGAATACCAAGGGTGTACAGAAACCTAGGAGAGATAGATAGCACTAGAGAAGGAATGTATGTAAGAATAGTATGTTGTTAGTTGGGGACAGAGTAAGGGAGAAAGGAATGATGTCTAAATCAGGATTACCATGCATGTATGTCAATGCGTGGAGCGAGGTCACTAAAATTGTTGAGTTACAGGCTCAGATTCCCTGTGATGATTTGGGTATAACAGAGACCTGGTTCAAAGAAGGACAGAACTGAATGTTAAATGTTCCTGGATAAGAAGTGTTCAGGAAAGATAGGAAAGGAAGAAAAATGGGGGTGGGGTGATGGTATTGATTGAGGCGAGAATTGTAGCGCTGGAGAGAGAGGGTGTCCCAGAGTGGTCAAGGGCTGAATCTTTTTGGCTAGGGCTGAATAACAAGAAATGTGCAATTGAATTTCTGGGTGCTGTCTAGAGGCCAACAACAAGTGGACGGGACATCAGGAACAAATCTGCAAATAAGTTGAAGATATCGATAAGAATTATTAAGTAGTGACAATGGGGTCTTCGGTTATCAGAATATAGACTGGGATGGTAGTAGCATAAAGGGCAGAGAGGGGCAAGTGTTTCTCGAGCCTATCCATGAAAACTTCCTACAGTAGTATATTCTCAGTCCAATGACAGGGGAGGCACTGCTGGACCTGATCTTTGGGAAATATTTCGGCCAAGTGGATCAGCAGGAGAACATTAGGGTGCCGTGATCATTGAATCAAAAGGTTTGGATTGGCCATGGCAAAGGACAAAGAATAATCTGGAGTAATAATTATTAACTTGGGGTAAGCCAACTACAACTGGAGTAAAAATGGATCTGGACCAAATAAATTGGAATCAACAGTTCACATGAAGAGAAGTAGCTAACAATGAGCTAACTCCAATGAAGAGGTAGATCAAGCACAGTATATGCCCTCGAATAGGAAGGATATGGCAAACAAATCCAGAGCTCCCTGGATGACAAAAGAGATAGATATTAACATGAAGGAAAAAAAGTGGGCTTATGACAGATGCCAAGTAGACAATATAACGAAGAACCAGGCTGCATATAGAAGGTTCAGAGCAAAACTGAAAAAGCAAATAAGGGAAGCAAAAAGGGGCTAAGAAAAGAGATAGGCAGTTAAAATCACAGTGAATACATAAATCTTCAATATGCATATAAATGGTAATATCATGGTATAAGGGGGAGTTGCGCTGAATAGAGACCAAAAAGAGGATTTACACATGGAAGCAGGGAGGGTTAGCTGACGTATCACAGAGGGGAACTGGACAGTATTTAATACGCTAGAGAGATTTTAAATTGAAATGGAGGTGCAGTTGCAGAGGATTTCCATATTTAATGTTGATAAAGCACCAGGGCAGGATGAGATTTGTCCAAATATACCGAGGGAAGTGTGAATGGAAATTGCAGCCGCATTGGTCATAATTTTCCAGACTTCCATATACTCTGGTGGCTCCAGGGGACTGGAAATTGAAAATGTTATACCTTGTTTAAAAGGTGTTTTAAAGATTACCCTAGAGACTCCGGGCGAGTTAGGTTAACTTCCATGGCTGTGGGGGAGGGGCTGAATGGTGGGGGAGAACGTTGAGAAAGTAAAAGCCTGGGCAAATGCGTGTTAAGTAAGGAAATCCAGCATGGATTTGTTCAGGGAAAACCGTGTATAACAAATTTTCTGGAGTTTATATTTTTTGAAGAAGCTACAGATAAGGTTGATGAGGATGATGTTGTTGTGGTGCACATGGACATTGAAAAGGCATTTGATATAATGCTGCACAACAGACTTTTGTGCAAAGTTATAACTTATGGAATAAAGTGGAAAGGAGAAACATGGGTACAGAATTGGCTGTATGACAGGAAACAGGCAATACTGGTTAATGGATGTCTTTTAGGCTGGAAGAAGGTTTGTAGTGGAATTCCCCGGGTGTCAATTTTGGGACACTTGCTTGTCCTAATGGATATTACTGACCTAGGCCTTGGTATGCAGAGCACAACTTCAATGTTTTTGTATAATGCACAAACTTGAAAGCACTCTGAAGTGTGAGGAGGATAGTGCAGAACTTCAAAAGGACAGAGCACGTTGGTGAATGGGTGGACAGAGGGCAAATGAAGTTCAAAGCAGAGAAATGTCAGGTAATTGGTTTTGGTTCGAAGAATATGGAAATACAATAGAAAATAAAGGGTACAACTCTGAAGGGGGTGCAGGAGCAAAGGGTCCTGGGAGTATCTGTGCATAAGTCATTGAAGGTGGCAGAGCGAGTTACGAGAGTGGTGGTGAAGAACAGCATCCTGGGCTTTATTAATGGGGCCATAGCATGCACGAACAAGGAGGTTGTGCTGAACTTACACAGGACACCAGTTAGGCCTCAGCTGGAGTACTGTGTCCAGTTTTGGGTGCCGCACTTTAGGAAAGACATGAAGGCATGGCAGAGACTGCAGTAAAGACTCAGAAGAATGTTTCCAGTGATAAGGAACCTCGGTTAAGAAGATACACTGGAGAAGTTGGGACTGTTTTCTTTGGAGAGGAGAAGGCTGAGGGGAGATTTTATAGAGCTATTGAAACCTATAAGGCATTGATCAGAGTAAATAGGAATAAACTGTTCCCACTCATGAAAGCTCGAGAACAAGGGTGCGCAGTATTAAAATGTTTGACAAAATAAGCAAAAACACCATGAGGAAAAACCTATCCTGCAGGGACTGGTTACGTTTTAGAATGAACCCCCCACCCCCCACCCACCGGACCCCCCCCCCCCCCCACCACCCCCACCACCCCCCGAGACTTTGGTAGAGGCAGGTTCAATCGAAGCATTCGGAGTGGAATTAGACTATCTGAAACGAAGAATGTGCAGGGTTACTGGGAGGAGGCGGGAGAGTGGCACTCAGTGAATTGCTTATTAGGAGAGCGGTGCAGACAGGATGGGTTGAATGGCTTGCTTCTGCGCTGTAACAATTCTGTGATTTCTGTGATTCTGAGATTAACATAGAGATTTTATTCCCACAATTAACTTGCTACAAAAGGGAAAAGATTATCCATCATGTTCTGATTCAAATATCAGATTTACCATTGAAAATCGGACACTCGCCCTCGCTAAAATGGAGTTAAATACAGAAAATAATGCGACAAAATGGCATTTGTCGAGCATTATTTTTAGTTCCCGTCTGTTTCAAATGTAAATTGAGCCAGAGTATGCCGAAGTAAGAATAGGTATTGGATAAGAATTTAGCCTAAATTCTAAAATATATGAAATATACTCTTTAATGTCCAAGTTATGAATCACGATATAATCTTAAATCGGTCAGCAGGTGTTTGGCCGTGTTTGCTCTCTCTTTGTGTGTGTGTGTGTGTCTGTGCGTTCGTGTCTGTCTGTGTGTGAATGAGTACATGTAGACATTCCACTTACCATTGATAACAAGCTTGGATCCAGTTCCATTTATAATCCGACTATGGGAACGTCTCACTCCGCAGAAGTAAACTCCTGAGTCACCACCGCTAACATTCTGGAGCTGTAAAGAGGCCACGCCTTTCCTCAAAGAAAGGAATCGTATTTTTTTGTCTTCACATGAGTGCAGATATTGATTTTCTCCTAGTTTCCACCAGTAGATACTCACATCGGAATTATCATGGTAAAGGGGGATAGCGCAATAGAAAGTACTGCTACCACCTTGGCCCTTACAGGGGTTTGGGACACTCTTTTCCGCGCATCTGTAACAATCATGAACAAATAAATGCAGCAGCAATTGAATATACCACGAACATATGGTTTGCTGGCAATAATCATTGATTTGCTAAGTAGGAATATTTCCTGATGAATAAATGCAAGCTGTAAGCCAACAATATGGAATACTACAGGAGCTAACTGTAGCACTTTCACTTTAATCTGTGAGATCTGACGGTGTTCTTGTGGAATTGCTCTGCCTTAATACCTCATTAACGAACATATGAACATACGAACTTACGAACAAGGACCAACGGTAGACCATTAAATCCCTCGAGCCTGTTCTGCGAACTAATAAGATCATGGCTGACCTGAGAGTATCCAGAAATCTGCATTCCATCACCTCCTTGCTTATCGAAATTCTATCCACCTCTGCCTTAAAAATATTAAAATACCCTGCTTCCACCAAATTTTAAGGAGGACAGTTCCAAAGACTCATGACTTTCTGCGAGAAAAACATTCTCCTCATCTCTGTTTTAAATTGGGGATCGCTTATTTTTAAATAGTGACCCCTATTTCTAAATTCTTACACAAGAGGAAACATCCTCTCCGTATCCATTCTGTTAAGACCCCTCAGGATCATATGTATTTCAATCAAGTCACCTTTTACTCTTCCAAACTCCAGCAGATATAAGCCTAGTCTGTCCAACATAAGCCAACATACCCATTCCAGGTATTAGTCTGGTAAGCCTTCTGTCAAATCTTCGAAACACATTCACATCCTTCCTTAAATAAGGTGATCTATACTGTACATAGCACGTTAAATGTTGCCTCACTAGTGCCCTGTACAACTGAAGCATAACATCCCTACTTTTACATTCAATTCGCCTCACAATAAATGGTAACATTCTACTGGCTTTCCAAATTACTTGCTGTGCTTGCATACTAGACATCTGTGATTCATGCACTAGAACACCCAGATTCCTCTGCACATCAGAGCTCTGCAATCTCTTACCATTTGGATAATATGCTTCTCTTTTAATCTTCCTGCCAAAATGAACAATTTCACATTTTCCCGCATTATAATCCATTTGCCAGATCTTCACCCGCTCACTTAACCTATTTATTACTTTTTGTAGCCTCCGTATGTCCACTTCACAACTTACTTTCCTACCTATATTTGTGTTATCAGCAAAGCTGGCAACGATCCTTTCGATACCTTCATCCAAATCATTTATAAAAAGTGTAAAAAAAAGAGAGAGCTCCTAAATTAAAAGCTCCTCCTTGAAATATCTCTGTGGCACATCATTCAATGCCAACCTGAAAAAAGACCCATTTAAGCCTTCTCTCTGCTTCCTATTAGCCAGTCAATCTTCTATCTATGACAAAATGTTACCCACTATACAATGAGCTTTTATTTTCCACAATAACCTTTGATGTAACACTTTATCAAATGCCTTCTGGAAATCTAAGTACAGTACATCCACCGTTCCCCTTTATACACAGCATGTTACTTCCTCAAAGAACTGCCTTAAGTTGGTGAAGCACCATTTCCCTTGCACAAAACCCTGTTGGCTCTGCCAGATGACCGTGAGCTTATCCAGGTGCCCTGCTATAACTTCTTTAATAATAGTTCTAACATTTTCTGGCCGACAGATGTTAGGCTAACTGGCCTGTAGATTTTCGCTTTCTGCCTCCCTCTCTTTTTGAATTATGGAGTTACATTTTCTATCTTCCAATCTAATGAGACCTTCCCTGAATCCAGGGAGATTCAGGAAAGTAAAACCAATGCATCAACTATCTCAATAGACACTTCCTTTAAGGCCCTAGGATGAATTCCAGCTGGGCCTGGGCTCTTGTCAGACCTTAGTTCCAACAGTTTACTTAGTATCACTTAACTGGAGAATGTAGTTTTCCTGACTTCCTTCCCCACTTCCAATCTGTGGTTTATAGCGTATGCTGGGATGTTACTTGTATTCTGTATATTGAAAACTGATACAAAATACCTGCTCAATTCATCTGTGATCTATTTTTATTCCAGTCTCAATTCTCCATTCTCATTTTCTATAGGACCAACGCTCACTTTGTTTATTCTTTTCTTTTTAAAAATATTTATAAAAACTTTTACTATCTATTTTTATATTCCTGGCTAGCTTTCTCTCATACCCAAATGTTTCCCTCCTTATTAGTTTTTTAGTCATTATTTTCTGTTTATTATATTGTATCCCATCTTCTGACCTGCCACTTATCTTTGCATAGTTATATGCTTTTTCTTTAAGTTTGATACTATCCTTAACCTTTCTAGTTAGCCACGGTTAATGTGTCCGCCCCTTGGACGTTTTCGTATTCGTTGGAATGTATCTCTTCTGAGCATTCTGAAACATACCCTTAAATATTAGCCACTGCATCTCTATTGAGCTGTCCCTGAACCTAATTTGCCAATTCACTTCAGCTTGCTCTTACAAAAACTGATCTGATGTGAAGCGCAAGCTGCACGGGTACATTTTGAATTGCCCATGCCTTCACGAACAGAACTTGAAGGTTTCATGAATCAGACAAGGAGCACTTCAAACGATACTTGATTGGCGCGACGCGTGGTTTAAGTCCTTGAAGTCACTCTGAGACGAAGGGACATTGACCGGTCTGTTTTCAACTGTAGCATTTAATTGCCCTGTTGATACATTGTAACACCACTTTCAAGTTGGAAATAGTTTTATTTTGCTGGTCATGGTCAGATCATGTATATCTCACATCTTCCTGCAACTCACCATCGTTGACCATACGGACCGTCATCACGGGCGATATGCTGCTACATATGATCCAAGTACATCACACTGTATTTGCCTCTATTAAATTATGTTTAGCAGACACGGTTAATTTCTCCTTGGAATCCGGAATTGTCTGTTGTCTTACTTCATTTTATCCATGCGGTTTATAACCAATAATATGCTCGCACACGCATTTGAAGATAATTCCTTGTGCATTTAACGAGGTTGTTCATAAATAATATAATCGCCCTGTTTCAATACCGGTGTCCAAGTCAGTGTTAGGAACATTAACTGCAGCAAGGACTGCATGCGTAAAACGTTTAATAGCCTTACTTTTAATACATGGTTTATGTATTAATATTGGTAACCCAACCTTTTTGAACGTAGTGCAGGGAAATGCGAAATTGGATTTTTTAAGTTCCACAATATCCTGAGACTTAAACTGAATAATTCCAGAGAATCTACCAAGTTGAAAAAGATGTTGTTATTGCCATAATCCAATTGCACCAATATCATTGATGTTAATCAGACACCCTCGTGCATTAAATCCAACGTTTTAACTTCGAAATGTGCACAACAATAAACCGTTCAGAGAAAATTCGTTCAGCATTAACAAAAAATAATTGAAGCACATAAAATTAGAAACAAATACTACATTTCCAGCGGCTGCTGCATTTTTGCGCTACGTCAAAGAACAAGAAAATATACCTGTACATTTAATCTCCAACACCAATAGCCAGGGAAGTAAAAACATGTTCGCAGCTGAATCTGGCAATATACTACACGTACGTACCGCCCTGTGATGAATTAGAAACACTAACTTAGAAGATACGTGAAAGTGATGAATGCTGATGCAGAAAGCTAGAAATGCTTTCACTGACGGCATTTGTTTTTTGAGATAAGATCTTCGCCTATAATTGTGTGTGAAAAGCGTCAATAAAACCACGAATTAATCACAACTGCTGTCGTAGAAGAAAATACTGAAGGGCTAAATCACGCTTCTGAAGATAATTATTTATCTCCCCTGCTGCAATTGCGGGAATAATTTAGAGACTTCAGCAAAGTCAGCACAATTAATCGAGCCCATGCGCTATCGCACATTCACCGAGTGTACAAGAGAAAATGCCAATAAACCATAATAGCCATAACCCACGGTAGCCTCTGACTACGAACTTCATTGCCCTAGCAATTACCCAACAGGGTCGAGGTTCTTGGAGCCTGTAAAGATAAAACCGAAAAATCCAAGGTGGGTGAGTAAACTGACCACGGGTACAGGAAGTCATTCAAGCAGGGGCAGTTAATCAGAATATAGTCGTAGTATGGAAATGTATAGTCAGGGGGGTAGGCACAGTTCACGACAATCGAGAGCGTGAGTCTAAACCTCTGTGCTGCCTGCCCTTTGCCAAGATTTGAGACATTTGCTCGGGGTTGGAGTGGAACCTGCAGTGGGAGGGGAAAAATCCAGTTATAGTGGTCCGTGTAGGTGCTAATGACAAATGGAGTATGAGACAATCTATGGATTATTAGTGGGCCACGAGCAAATTGGCGCAGGGTAAATGAGATTAGAAATATGAAAACGCGGCTCAAAGACTAACGTGGTAGAAATGGGGCACTGGCAATAGTACTGAGGAAAATGTCAGCTGTTTCTTTGGGATGGTCGACACCTGAACCGTACTGGGACCAGTGTTCTGGTGAATCATATAACGAGGATGGTAGAGAGGGCTGTAAACGAAATAGTGTATGGCGGGCGTGGGGGTGATGAGGGGGCAGGGAGCATGCGAGAGCAGATGTAGTAAAGCAAAGAGAAACAACCAGGTAACACAGCAGAGTCTTGATTTGGGTAATAGCAATGTGTGGCAGGAAGGGACTGGCAGTGCAAACTTAAGAGTGCATCAGCAGATAAGGCCAGAGAAAGTAAAAATGATTTAAAAAAACAGTTAAAGGCTCTAGATCTGAATGCACACAACACTGGTAAGAAAATGGCTGAATTGTTAACACAGATAGATATAAATATGTATAACTTGCTAACTGTTACAGAGCCATGGTTGCAGGGTGACCAAGCCTGGGACTAAATATTGAAGGATATTTGACATTTCAAAATGATATGAAGCTAGGAAAAGGTGGAGGGGTAGCTAATTAAGGCTGCAATTAATACAGCAGTCAGAGATTACCATGGCCTGAAAGAGCATCATGTAGAATCAGTTTTGGTACAGATGAGAAATAATGAATGAAAGTAGAAACTTGTGGAAGTATTTTATAAGCCCCTAACAGTAGTAGAACGGTAGGACAGTGTATACAACAAGAAATAAAAGGGCGCATAAGAAAGGTACTGCAATAATCATGGGTGACTTTAATCTACATGTTGATTTGGCGAAACAGATTGGCCAAACTAGCCTGGAACCAGAGTTCATAGAGTTAATTCTGGACAATTTCTTGGGGCAGACGTTCTAGAGACACGAGGGAGCAGACTTTCCTGGACCTAGCAATGAGTAATGAGACAAGATTAATCAAAACCTTAAAGGGAAGAATTTCAAGGTGACAGCAATCATAACGTGAAACAATTTTATGTTCAGTTTGAAGGGGAGGCAGGTGAATCAAAGACCAGTATATTAAACCTGAATAAAGGTAATTATAAGGCTTTGAAAGCAGACATGTGGATGCAAAATAAAGCAAAACACTATGGATGCTGGAAACCTGAAGCAAAATATTGAATAAAATGGAAAAACTCGGCAGGTCTAGCAGCATTCTTCAGAGCTCCAAAGAGGAATCATGCAGACTCAAAACATAAATTCTATTTCTTTGTCTACATATGAGACCGGAATTGCTGAGTCTTTCCAGAATTTCCCATTTTTATTATCTAGCTGAAGTGAAATGCGAAGCTACCTTAAAAGATAAGAGAGTGGAGATGCAGTGGCAGAATGTTAAGGAGGTATTTAATAACTCTGGGAAGAATATCCTGCAGTCAGGATCGCGATGAAGCAGTCTGGGAAGAGTGTCCTACAGTCAGCATCATGGTGAAGCAGTCTGGAAAGAGTGTCCAGCAGTCAGAATCGCAGTGAAGCAGTCTGGGAAGAGTGTCTGGTAGTCAGATTGTGTTGAAAATAAAAAGAGTGGCATTACAAGACAGCTTGAGAGAGCAATGGAGTGATCAAAACGAGTGTGAGGGCAGGGAAGCTTCAAAAGGTTATGGCAGTATAAAGGTGATAGCGGATTGGTGACTAGTGGGTAAGTGATTTTCTCGAGCTTGTTTTCACCAGTTTTTCTCCAGGATAGAATAGATTAAGCTAAGGAAATGTAAGAGTTCTAGTTTTTATATAAGGTGCATAAATAATTTAACGTTTGCTTACTGTATTTATCTTAAAATAAGGTTTTTGTTTCAAACAGAGGCATGACAGGGCAGCTCAGCCCCGTGTAATGTACTGCATACAATATGTGGGAAGTCCTAAATGCATCTTCTGTTCAGACCGACCATGTGTACAGGAAGTGTCTCCAGCTGCAGCTACTTGAGTTCCGGGCTTAGGATCTTGAGCAGCAATTGGGAGGCAGTGAGGTGCTTCCGTGAGGCTTAGAGTTTCGTGGATAGCATGTTTTTAGACGTGGTCACCCCACAGCTTACATAAATGCAGACAGAGAGGGAATGGGTGACCGTCAGTCAGAAGAATGGTGTCAAGCAGGTAGCTAGGAAATCCCTAGGGTTCACCATGATCGAGAACCATTTCTCTGTTTTGGAAAGTGGTGAGAGTGATGGTTTCTTTGGGAAGTGCAGCCACACTCTTGGCACTGTGAGTGGCTCAGCTGCACGGGGTGGGGGGGGGGGGGGGTGGTGGGAGGGAAAAGAGGGGAAGAGCAATAGTGGTAGGAGACTCAATAGTAAGGAGAACAGACAGTGATTTCTGAGGCCATAGCCGTGATTCCAGGATGGTATGTTGCCTCCCTATTGAGGGAGCCAAGGATGTCACTGAACAGTTGCACCACATTATAAAGGGGGAGGGCAAACAGACAGAGATCGTGGTACATATTGGTACCAACGACATAGGTAGAAAGAGGGATGAAGTGATGCAAGCATAATTTAGGGAGTTAGGAAACAGATTAAAAAGCAGGACCTCAAAGGTAGGAATCTCTGAATTATTTCTGGTGCCACACGCTAGTGAATATAGAAATAGAAAGTTAGCCCAGCTGAATGCATGGCTGGAGAAATGGTGCAGTAGGGAGGTTTCTAGATTATTGGGACATTGGGACCGTTTCTGGGGGCAGTGGGACCAGTGCAACGTGGACGGGTTGCACCTGAACCGGAAAGGGACTGACTTCCTTATGGGGAGGTATGCTCCTGCTGTTGGGGCGTGTTTAAACTACTTGGCACGGTGTTGGGATCCTGAGAGGAGATTCCACAGGGGGACATGTACAGCCAAAATTAGAAGAGACCGAGTGAGGCAAATAAGTTATAGGTCAGTGAAGGCAAAAGTGAGCTTGGCAACATTGGAAGGTATTTGATGTAATGTAAGGAGCTTGATGAATAAGGCAGATGAGTTAAGGGCACAAATTCACACATGGAAGTATGATGGCATTGCTGTCACAGAGACATGGTTTAGAGAAGGGAAGGATTGACAGCTCAATATTCAGACGAGACAGGGAAGGAAGTTAAAGAGGAGGGGGTGTCGCAATATTGATTAAGGAATCAATTACAGCAGTAAGCAGGGATGACATCTTAAAAGGCTCCTCAAATGAAGCCATATGGGTAGAACTGAAAAATAAAAAAGGAAAAATCACATTGCTGGGAGTGTCCTGTAGGCACCCAAACAGTCGGGGAGAAACAGAAGAGCAGATGAGTAGGCAAATTTCAGAGAAATGAAAAAATAATAGGGGAGTAATAGTGGAGGATTTCAACCTCCCGAACATTAACTGGGATAGTCATAGTGTGATAGTTTAAAGGGAGTGGAATTCTTCAAATGCATTTGAGAGGGTTTTTTAAGCCAGTACGAAGAAGTTACTGCAAGAGCGGTGCGGTCCTGGACTTAATTTTAAGGAATGAAGCCAGGCATGTGGTAGAGGATTCAATGGGGGAGCATTTTGCAGATAGTGATTGTAACTTTGTTAGATTTCAAGGTTGTTTTGGAAAAGGACAATACTGAGCCATAAATAACAGTTCTAAATTGGGGGAAGGCCAATTTTAATAAGATCAGTTATGATTTGGCCAGAGTTGATTTGGAGCAGCTACTTTTATGTAAATCTTTGTCAGAGCAGTGGGACTCATTCAAGAAGGAAAAGTGGAGAGTATAGCACCAACATATTCCAGTGAAGATAAAGGGTGGGCCCAACAAATCCAGGGAACACTGGATGTCGAGGGATATGCAGGATTGGATAAAGAGAAAAAGGAAGACTTATGGCAGATACCAAGGGCTCAAAGCAGCAGAAGCCGTCGATGAGTTTATATTGTGTAGCGGGGAACTTAAAAATGAAATTAGGAGAACAAAATCGGAACATAAGCAAACATTGGCAGCTAAAATAAAGGAAAATACATTGTTATTTTACAAGTACATTAACAGTAAGGTCATAACTCGGGAGGATTCGGGCCCATTAGGGATCATAGTGGTAATTTGTGTTTAGAACCTGAAGAGGTAGATAGGGTTCTAAATTAATACAGTATGTCACTGATCACAAATAGGAGGGATGACGCTGTTGTGAAAATGAGACAAAAGGACGGTGATATAAGCCAGAATATTCCAGATGACATGCGGATGGCGTAACCCACAGGTCGGCATGTAAAATGACACGTGTTGATGTCGCGCGAGCATGCCGATGTCAGCGCGTGCCATCGCGTTATTTTGGTGAGCGGGCTCGGTCAGTTCCCCTGCCATTAATTGAAGAGCTTGTTAAGTCCCTTAACTTGCAAATTGTGTACGATTTTGAGGGGCCTGTGCAAACTTCAATTTGGGGCACAGACCCAGCGGGAAGGCGGGTAGGTGATTAATTAAGAAAACTTTTGCAATGTCAGGATATGTGCACTCAAAGGGGTTGTTCATGTTTTCTACGAAGCTATAATTGATGAAAGTGTTTAAAAGTTTCCTGTGTAATTGTTAGTAGTTCTCATTGATTTTCAATAGCTTCTTGTGTACGTTGAAAACAGTCTGCAGACAATAATCTTTCTCGGGTCTGCAGCTTTCTGGAGGTCTCCATTTAGCCTGGGGATCTGGGTCCTGGCGTCTCCACTGGAGGCGGTTCCCTGAGGAGGAAGGGAGGGATAGAAAAAGAAGGAGGTCAGGACTGGACAATTAGCCTCCAGGGGAGCCACCTTTGGGAGGCCAGGCGCAGGCACAAGGGGCACAGGGCCAAGAGGTTGTCCAAGGTGCAAGGGTCCACAGAAGACGCCACTATCCTGCTGCCAGGGTATGCAGCGGGCGAAGCAGCTACCACAATTTGACTGAGGTGCAGTGCCAAAGGAGTATCCAACTCTGGAGGGAGACAGTCAACTATATCTGTCAGATGAATGGCCCTGAGATCTCAACTAACTGTGGGTGGACAACCCATGCAAGCAACTCTGAAGCTCACAGTTGCCCTCCACTTCTAGGCCATTGGCTCCTTCCAGGGCTCGGTGGGTTATATTTGCATTGTCTCCCAATCAGCTGTCAATACTTGTGCCAAGCAGGTTACAGATACTCTGTTCAGACAGATATCTACCTTCATGCAATTCTGCTGTGACCAGGCAATTCAGGCACAACGAGCCAGAGGTTTTACAGCCATTGCTGGCTTCCCCCGCGTCCAGGGTGCAATAGACTGCACAATTGTGGCCATCAAAGCGCCAGCAGGTGAACCTGGTGCCTTCGTCAACAGGAAGGGCTTCCACTCCATGAATGTGCAGATAGTTTCTGATCGCAAGATGCAGGTTTTATAAATCTGTGCAAGGTTCCCAGGCAGCTCCCACGATGCCTACATCCTCAGACAATCTCAGGTACTGTGGCTCTTCAGTGCTCTGGCTCGGCTAGATATTTGACTAATGGGTGACAACGGCTATCCCCTGTGAAGGTGGCTCATGATGCCAATACGACATCCAGGAACGGAAGCTGAGCATCGGTACAATAGGACCCAGGGCACCACAAGGGCTGTGGTGGAGAGAGCCATCGGACTTCTCAAGATGAACTTCCATTGCCTGGATCGCTCAGGGGGCACACTCTAGTACCCCCCAGATCATGTCCCTCTGATCGTGGTTGCCTACTGTGCCCTGCAAAATCTTGCACTGGAAAGGGAGGATGCAATTGACAGTGAAAACCTTGACGCCCTGGATGAGGCTGCACATGATAAATCCAGCAGTGCCTCAGAGGCTGAGGAAGCACAGGGTGATGATGAGGGCCACAATGACTACTCGTGTTTACAACAAGGAGGCAGGGACACCCGGGACAATTTAATCCAAAGAACATTCAGCTAGCTCCTCACACATGGATCAGCAGGAGCAACACTGCCTGGAACTTTCTTACGTGGCACTTAGGTGCTACCTCTTCCACCTGATCAGCTGCAAATAAGGCCTTAGTACAGAAACATCAATCTCCACTCAAGCACTCATGATAATTATGTGAAACTGAAAAAGGCACCACAATGAAAAGACGCTCATCTATGGTAACAAAGGTGGACATTGTTTGGTCCACAATTGAAGCTCACATTATTATTCGACAATGTTACAAAAAGGGGTCCCTATTCTAAATGCCAACACAAAATCACCAGTGACATACCCGTGGAGTGCCTAAGTTGCATTTTGCTTACGTTTTTGGGTGTTATGTCTAGGTGCCGCCCCATTACTTGGAGTGGCTTGACAAACAGCCTGTTGACTCTGGTGTCCTATTGGGCTCGATGACCATGGTGGGCGTCCTCTAGCCTGTGGAGACTGTGATCGCCCCGTCTGGGAGCGAGTGGCCAGTTCCAGAACTGGCACCACCCCAGCTACGGAGCGTCAACAGAAGAAACATTGATTTGTAGAGGGGTGGAGGAGCTGCTCCTCATCCAGAGTGCCCTGAGAGCAGCTCACAGGGATGACAGGCTGCAGCTGCGCCGACATGAGTTCCCTTTCAACCTCCTTGCTCACCGCAGATGCATGGGCACCGATTTCCAAAGCTTGGTGTCCACAAAATGTCCCACATTGGAAATGAACACGTGTGCCCAGTATCACTGTGAGAGCTTGCAGGTCAGAGCATATCCCAATCATGAATTATTCCATTCAATTGAAGCCCCTCTCAATGAGAGTCGACAATTTCACATTAGAGGAAGCCTGAAGCTCTGCTCTGAGGGCCAAACCTTCACGTGCATTCTGCCTGGTCTCCTCCATCACAGAGAGCAACTGAAGCATCCCTCATGCAACTGGCCAGATGCTAGCGCACTTCCTGCTGCCTGTCCTGCAGCTGCTGCATTGGGGACAACTCCAGAGGCACATCATCAGTGCGGGACTCAGCATATGCCTCAGCCCCTGCAGCACTCCGGCTGCTGGCGGCATTGGCATTCTCTGCCCCTACCATCTGCTCCAGTGATCGTGATGTGCCAATGTGACAGTAGCCGATGGTAAAGTCCCCACCGAGGTGTGGATATGCACTGGTGCATGGTTGGGTGAAATGATGACCCGCAAGTTTCCCTTCTTGGCCTTCAGGTGTGTGGGTGGCGGGGGGGGCGGTGGTGGTGGTGTGGGTGGTGGGGTGGGGGCTGGTGCGGCGCAGGGTCGAGGTGCAGGTCAGTCCGGTGTTGATGCTGAAACTAACAACAAGGACAATGCATCAGTTAACGTAGACTCAGTTCAACCTTTCATTCCTTCCCCCCCTCCCGCCCCAGCCTCATAAGTCACTCACCCTTGAAGACCCTAAGGAGAAGAACATTAGTGAGGCAGAAAAGAGTCAAGGCGAGCCCCAAACATAAAATGCACATGCAAACAGGCTGGTCAGATGGCCTCTGGACTGCCACATTGCATGTTTTAAACCTTAGGAGTGGGGAGAGTGCAGAGATACCTAACCAGGATGCATTGTGGCCTGGATAGTTGTGGGGCTGAGGATACATCACAAACAGTAGCAACATTTGCTGTCGACACCAGGAGATTGAGAGGTCACATTGCTGACCTTCATTCCATAAGATCATAGACCTGGTGGGCAGAAGGCAACATTTCCAATTGGAGCAGGTATGAATAACGGGGTGGCATTCATCTAAGTTGGATGCCAGGTTGTTCGCAGCTGAGGTGGTGATGACCTTTTGGATGAAGTAATGCAGGGCAAATGACTGAAAGGGTGCCAGAAGTCCTAAACCCCCTCAGATGAAATAGGTCTTTGGCTGTGAAGCAGCGATCCAATGGCAGGAGAGACCATGGTGATAGTGGTCACCAATGGGATAAATTGACTTTGGAAGGTGGTGGAGACGCGATTCCTCAAGGGGATGAGATCCCTTCTGTATGAGCCACACGTCACAGTGTCTCAGTTTGAGAATGAGCATTGTTTCAGCACTAACCATTGCAGCAACCATCCGTGGTTTGGATGGTGTGCAGACAGATTGGATAGGACTGTGGACTTCAAATACCTGGCTGCTGGGCACCAGCCTCACCGTCCCCAGCAATCCTGACCCCTGACTCCTGCCCAGCTTTATGGCCTGCTCTTCAAAATGTGTGAGGCACTGCAGGAGCGAGCACCCACCTCCAGTCCTCTTGTGCTCCCCAGCATTGTGGTGAGTTTTTGCCTGTAAAACAGAGAAGAGTATTTATTGGGCTGCTCACTCATGTAGTCTGCATGCGCAGGCCACAGCCCAACCACAATGGCCCATCTGAGGCCTCCACTGGCTCCTGTCCACAATACTGGTGATCAGTCCTCAGAGGATTGCATGGTTGGTCTCAATCCCCTCCCTCAACTGCCACCTTGAACACATTTGGCATCCATCACTTTGAATATCACACAGCTCTTAGCCCCCATGGCAAGGAGGTGCAACTAGATGCAGCGACGATGCCAACAGATGACACTTGCCCAAAACACCTTAAGGCACCCCTTGCGCTATCTCATTACCATCAATGTGACATGTGTTGTAGTTCTGAGTATGTGCCCAGCGGCCTCCCCTGCAGGTTAACCCTGACTCCTCAAATGCCACAAAAACCAACATATGCTGTGGGGAGAACCCTTCTTTTCAACCACTAAGGCTGGTGTAAGCATGGTCCGTACCCATTTGCCCATCCAGCATGTGACACATGCCCAATGCTGCAATGACAGCAAGACATGATGGAGGGTGTGGGGGGGTCAAAGGCTAAGGCTGCCTTCTGGGTCAAGTGGCCAAGGCAGACATGGTACTCAACCTTCCAGATCACAGAAAATTATTGAATAGTTTCATGTACTGTGTGCCAGTGTGCCGCACATCATCATGGGTGCTTACAGCATCATCCAACTCCTCCCACATTTGGCTGGTGACATGGGGGGCCTTCCTCCATCCATCCTCCGGTTACAGAATGTTCTGATGGATGCCCACCTCTTGCAGGAAGACAGCAAGGCATGCGTCAGTAAATTGGGGGCACATTGGCACCCCACTGGCCTTTCCTACAGCCTGCCCCCTCCTCCTGCTCATGCTGCTGTCCACTCAGACCTCCCACCCTCTTTCCACGAGTGGCCAGGGTGCATTGCCTCAAGCAGGCTGCCTGGGCACTCTTTATGCAGGCTCCAAGTTCCCCATTGGAACCAGCAGTCTTAGGCCGCCCGCCTCAGCGTCCAGTTTCCTGTTCTCCACGGGAGTCACTTAGCCACAGGGCGGGCCTTAATTGACCCCACCCGCAGAAAATAGCGGCACGGCCCATTTTTTCAGCTGCAATCAGCCGACCGCCCGACCAACGAACGTAAAATACTGCCACAACAAAAACAAAAACAGAATTACTTGGAAAAACTCAGCAGGTCTGGGAGCATCAGCGGAGAAGAAAAGAGTTGACGTTTCGAGTCCTCATGACCCTGCGACAGAACATGAGTTCGAGTCCAATAAAGAGTTGAAATATAAGTTGGTTTAAGGTGTGTGTGTGGGGGGCGGAGAGAGAGAGAGAGAGAGATGGAGGGGGGTGTGGTTGTAGGGATAAACAAGCAGTGATAGAAGCAGATCATCAAAAGATGTCAACAACAATAGTACAAAAGAACACACAGGTGTTAAAGTTAAAGTTGGTGATATTATCTAAACGAATGTGCTAATTAAGAATGGATGGTAGGGCACTCAAGGTACAGCTCTAGTGGGGGTAGGGTGGAAAGACTAGCAGGGCATAAAAGATGTAAAAATAATGGAAATAGGAGGGATAAGAGAAATCTATATAAATTATTGGAAAATACAAAAGGAAGGGGGAAGAAACAGAAAGGGGGTGGGGATGGAGGAGGGAGTTCTAGATCTAAAGTTGTTGAATTCAATATTCAGTCCGGAAGGCTGTAAAGTGCCTAGTTCAAAGATGAGGTGCTGTTCCTCCAGTTTGCGTTGGGCTTCACTGGAACAACGCAGCAAGCCAAGGACAGACATGTGGGCAAGAGAGCAGGGTGGAGTGTTAAAATTGCAAGCGACAGGGAGGTTTGGGTCATTCTTGCGGACAGACCGCAGGTGTTCTGCAAAGCGGTCGCCCAGTTTATGTTTGGTCTCTCCAATGTAGAGGAGACCACATTGGGAGCAACGAATGCAGTAGACTAAGTTGGGGGAAATGCAAGTGAAATGCTGCTTTACTTGAAAGGAGTGTTTGGGTTCTTGGACGGTGAGGAGAGAGGAAGTGAAGGGGCAGGTGTTGCATCTTTTGCGTGGGCATGGGGTGGTGCCATAGGAGGGGGTTGAGGAGTAGGGGGTGATGGAGGAGTGGACCAGGGGGTCCCGGAGGGGGCGATTCCTATGGAATGCCGATAGGGGGGGGTGAAGGGAAGATGTGTTTGGTGGTGGCATCATTTTGGAGTTGGCGGAAATGGCGGAGGATGATCCTTTGAATGCGGAGGCTGGTGGGGTGATAAGTGAGGACAAGGGGGACCCTACCATGTTTCTGGGAGGGAGGAGAAGGCGTGAGGGCAGATGCACGGGAGATGGGCTGGACACGGTTGAGGGCCCTGTCAACGACCGTGGGTGGAAAACCTCGGTTAAGGAAGAAGGAGGACAAGTCAGAGGAACTGTTTTTGAAGGTAGCATCATCGGAATAGATGCGACGGAGGCGAAGGAGCAGAGAGAATGGGATGGAGTCCTTACAGGAAGCGGGGTGTGAGGAGCTGTAGTCGAGATAGCTGTGGGAGTCGGTGGGTTTGTAATTGATATTGGTGGACAGTCTATCACCAGAGATTGAGACAGAGATGTCAAGGAAGGGAAGGGAAGTGGTAGAGATGGACCATGTGAAAATGATGGAGGGGTGGAGATTGGAAGCAAAATTAATAAATTTTTCCAAGTCCCGACGAGAGCATGAAGCGGTACCGAAGTAATCATCGATGTACCGGAGAAAGAGTTGTGGAAGAGGGCCGGAATAGGACTGGAACAAGGAATGTTCCACATACTCCATAAAGAGACAGGCATAGCTGGGGCCCATGTGGGTACCCATAGCCACACCTTTTATTTGGAGGAAGTGAGAGGAGTTGAAGAAGAAATTGTTCAGCGTGAGAACAAGTTCAGCCAGACGGAGGAGAGTAGTGGTGGATGGGGATTGTTCGGGCCTCTGTTCGTGGAAGAAGCTAAGGGCCCTCAGACCATCCTGGTGGGGGATGGAGATGTAGAGGGATTGGACGTCCATGGTGAAGAGGAAGCAGTTGGGGCCAGGGAACTGGAAATTGTTGATGTGACGTAAGGTGTCAGAGGAATCACGGATGTAGGTGGGAAGGGACTGGACAAGGGGAGAGAGAAGGGAGTCAAGACAACAAGAAATGAGTTCTGTGGGGCAGCAGCAAGCTGAGATGATCGGTCTACCGGAGCAGTTCTGTTTGTGAATTTTGGGTAGGAGATAGAAGCAGGCCGTCCGAGGTTGGGCGACTATCAGGTTGGAAATTGTGGGAGGGAGATCCCCAGAGGAGATGAGGTCAGTGACAGTCCTGGAAACAATGGCTTGATGTTCAGTGGTGGGGTCATGATCCAGGGAGAGGTAGGAGGAAGTGTCTGCGATTTGACGCTCAACCTCCGTGAGGTAGAGGTCAGTGCACCAGACAACAACAGCACCACCCTTGTCAGCGGGTTTGATGACAATGTCAGGGTTGGACCTGAGAGAATGGAGTGCAGTAAGTTCAGAGAGAGACAGGTTAGAATGGGTGAGAGGAGCAGAGAAATTGAGACGACTAATGTCGCGGCGACAGTTCTCAATGAAAAGATCAAGAGAAGGTAAGAATCCAGAGGGAGGGGTCCAGGTGGAGGGAGAATATTGGAGATGGGTAAAAGGATCCGTTGAACTGGGAGAGGACTCCTGCCCGAAGAAGTGAGCCCGGAGATGAAGACAGCGGAAGAAGAGTACAGCATCGTGCCGAGCATGAAATTCATTGAGGTGAGGGCGTAAGGGTATGAAACTAAGTGCTTTGCTGAGCACTGAACGTTCAGCATCGGAGAGTGGAAGGTCAGGGGGTATAGTGAATACACGGCTGGGGTTGGAATTGGATGAAAGGGTGGGGACGGAGGGACAGGCAGGGGTGGAGGGTCCTAGATGGGTGTTGGTGTCGATGAGTTGCTGGAGCTTACGTTCCTTAGCACTTGAGAGAAAGAGAAAAAGTTTCTTGTTGAGGCGTCAGATGAGCCGAAGGATAAAATGAAACTGGGGGCACGTGCAGCTTTGAAAAAGGGTACGAAGATGCTGCTGGAGGGAGAGGTCGAGTGTGTTCATATGGCGGCGCATGGCACTGATGTGGAATTCAGAATGTGACCGGAACAGCAGTCCGAGAAACGTTTTATGTCCCAGAGATACCTGTAATCCTGGGTGGGTTTGAAACATCAGGGGTGGAATTTCAGTTGAAATCCACGTGGGGTAAGTCGGAGATGGAGACAGTCACTGAGAAAGGAGATATGGCTGTGAAAGCGGGTTTTAGTAAACACCTTGTCAAATACCAGGAGGGAAAAGGAAAGCAAGCAAGGTGAGCAGGGCAAAAGAGAGGAACGGAAATCTTGTCGCAGAAAAGAACAGAACTTCTTCAAGGAGGTAGGCATTTCTTGAAGAGCAGTGGCAGTCAATTAAACACAGAGATAAAAACAAAAAAACAGCGGATGCTGGAAATCCAAAACAAATACAAAAACAGAATTACCTGGAAAAACTCAGCAGGTCTGGCAACATCGGCGGAGAAGAAAAGAGTTGACGTTTCGAGTCCTCATGACCCTTCGACAGAACTTGAGTTTGAGTCCAAGAAAGAGTTGAAATATAAGTTGGTTTAAGGTGTGTGTGTGGGGGTCGGAGAGAGAGAGAGAGAGAGGTGGAGGGGGGGGGGTGTGGTTGTAGGGACAAACAAGCAGTGATAGAAGCAGATCATCAAAAGATGTCAACAGCAATAGTACAAAAGAACACATAGGTGTTAAAGTTAAAGTTGGTGATATTATCTAAACAAATGTGCTAATTAAGAATGGATGGTAGGGCACTCAAGGTAAAGCTGTAGTGGGGGTGTTTTTTTTTAAATAAAAAGGATCATCCTCCGCCATTTCCGCCAACTCCAGCATGATGCCACCACCAAACACATCTTCCCTTCACCCCCCCTATCGGCATTCCGTTGGGATCGCTCCCTCCGGGACCCCCTGGTCCACTCCTCCATCACCCCCTACTCCTCAACCCCCTCCTATGGCATCACCCCATGCCCACGCAAAAGATGCAACATCTGCCCCTTCACTTCCTCTCTCCTCACCGTCCAAGGACCCAAACACTCCTTTCAAGTGAAGCAGCATTTCACTTGCATTTCCCCCAACTTAGTCTACTGCATTCGTTGCTCCCAATGTGGTCTCCTCTACATTGGAGAGACCAAACGTAAACTGGGCGACCGCTTTGCAGAACACCTGTGGTCTGTCCGCAAGAATGACCCAAACCTCCCTGTCGCTTGCCATTTTAACACTCCACCCTGCTCTCTTGCCCACATGTCTGTCCTTGGCTTGCTGCATTATTCCAGTGAAACCCAACGCAAACTGGAGGAACATCACGTCATCTTCCAACTAGGCAATTTAGAGCCTTCCGGACAGAATATTGAATTCAACAACTTTAGGTCGTGAGCTCCCTCCCCCATCCCCACCCCCTTTCTGTTTCCTCCTTCCTTTTTTTTCCAATAAATAATAAAGATTTTCCTTTCCCACCTATTTCCATTATTTTTAAAAAAAAATTAAAAAGAAACAAAAAAAACCACCCCCACTAGAGCTATACATTGAGTGCCCTACCATCCTTTCTTAATTAGCACATTCGTTTAGATAATATCACCAACTTTAACTTTAACACCCATGTGTTCTTTTGTACTATTCTTGTTGACATCTTTTGATGATCTGCTTCTATCACTGCTTGTTTGTCCCTATAACCACACCCCCCTCCACCTCTCTCTCTCTCTCTCTCTCTCCGCCCCCCCCACACACACACCTTAAACCAGCTTATATTTCAACTCTTTCTTGGACTCAAACTCAAGTTCTGTCGAAGGATCATGAGGACGCGAAAAGTCAACTCTTTTCTTCTCCGCCGATGCTGCCAGACCTGCTGAGTTTTTCCAGGTAATTCTGTTTTTGTTTTTGTTTTGGATTTCCAGCACCCACAGTTTTTTTGTTTTTATCTCTGTGTAAAATTCTGCCCATTGTTAAAGAAATTAGCATAGAAAGGGAGGAGCTTCTAAGTTGTCTGGCAGGCTTAAAAGTAGTTAAATCTCCAGGTCCGGTTGAAATGTATCCCAGGGATTGAGTGAGGTAAGGAACGAGATAGCAAGGGCGCTGGCAATAATTTTCAATACCTCTCTGCCACAGGAGAGGTGCCAGAGGACTGGTGGTCAGCCAATATGGCACTGTTATTCAGGAAGGGCCAGGGATAAAGCAGGGAACTACAGGCCACTCAGTCTAACCTTAGTGGTGGGGAAGTTATTAGAAGGAATTCTGACGGACAGGATTAATCTACACTTGGAGAGGCAGGGATTAATCAAGAGCAGTCAGCATGGTTTTGTTTAGGGGAGGTCATTTCTGAACAATTTGATTTAATTTTTTCAAAGAGGCAGCCAGTTATTAAGATAAGGGCAATGTATTTGACATATCTACTTGGACTTCAGCAAGGCTTTTGATTAGGCTCCTCATGGGAGACTGATAATGAAGATAAGTGCCCATGGGATCCAAGGCAGTTTGACAATTGGATCAAGAATTGGCTGAGTGGCAGGAAACAGAGGGTGATGGTGAAGGCATGTTTTTGCGAATGCATGCCTATGTCCAGTGGGGTTCCACAGGGATTGGTGTTGAGTCCCTTGCTGTTTGTGGTATACGCAAACAATTTAGGCTAGAATGTTGTGCGGTTGATCAGTACATTCGCGGATGACATGAAAATGTGTGGATGTTATGTGGTGAGTTGGTAGCCTTAGATTACAGCAGTCTATAGGCAAGCTGGTCAGATGCGCTGAGCAGTGTCAAATGGAATTTAATCCACATAAGTGTGAGGTGGTGCACTTGGGCAGGACAAACAAGGCACAGGAATACATGATGAATGGTAGGACCCTGGGAAGTACCGAGGATCAGAAGAACCTTGATGTGTATGTCCACTGGTCCCTTAAGGTAGCAAGACAGGTGGGTAAGGTAGTTAAGAAGGCATATGGGATACTCACCTCTATTAGCCAAGGCATAGTATATAAGAGTAGGGAGTTTATTCTGGAACTGTATAAAATGCTGGTTCAGCCACTGCTAGAGTAGTGCGTGCAGATCTGGAATATGCATTACATGAAGGATGTGATTGCGCTGGAGATAGTGCAGAGGGGATTTAACAGCATTGTGCCTGGGCTGGAGAGTTTTCATTATGAGGAGAGATTGGATAGCCTGGGGTTATTTTCCCTGCAGCAGATGAGACTGACGGGGCCATGATTGAATTGTATAAAATTATGAGGGGGATTGATAGCGTAGACAGCAAGGAACTTTTCCCCTTGGTGGAATGATCAATAACCAGGGGCCATAGATTTAGGTAAGAGACAAAAGGTTTAGAGGGGATGTGAGGAAGAGTTTTTTCACCTAGAGGGAGGTGGGAATCTGGAACTCACTGCCTGAAAGTGTGGTCGAGGCAGATATCCTCATAACATTTAGGAAGAATTTGGATGTGCAGTTGCAACGCCATGGAATTCATGGTTACACGCTTAGTGCTGGAAAATAGGATTAGAATAGTTGGGTACTTGTTTGACCAGCACAGACTCAATTGGCCGAAAGGCCTTTTTCTGTGTGACAGACCTATATGACTCTATGACTCTCAGAAACGTTTTATCCCAGTGAGAAAGAAATATTATTTGAGAAGGATACATCATCTATCCCGAATAAGAAGTTAAGAATTGTAGCAAATGGAAGGAAACATGACACAAATCTGCAAATACTTAGTTGTAGCTCAAAACATTAGTCAAATTTTGAGAACCAGCAAACAATGGCAAACACATATAAAAATTCAGAAAGGAGCATATGGAAGAAAGCTATCTGGTAATGTAAAATATATAATATAAGAATTTCTACAAGTATTTAAATAAAAATGAGGAAATACAGCGAATCCAGGGAGTGTGTCTGGGAATTAATAATGGAAAACAGGGAAATGGCAATGGTGTTGAACACTATGTTGTGTTTGACATCTCTGTAGAAGTCATAGAAAATTTCCCAAATGTGCTTGAAAATCAAGAGGTCATTAGGAGGGAGAAACTTAAAACAATTACCATCATTTGAGAAAATGTGCTGTGAAAACTTTTAGACCTAAAGTCTCACAAGACCCCAGTGCCAAATGACTTGCATCCTATTGTCTTAAAGACGTGTCTGCAGAATTGTAGATGCATTGTTTATAATCGTCTTCAATTCCTTAGTTTCTGAAAGGGTCCCAATGGATTTGAAAATAGCTAATATAACATCTTTATTCAAGAAAGGAGGGAGATAGAAAGGAGGAAACCATAGGCCAGTTACCCTAACACCTGTCAAAGGGAAATTGTTAGAATCAATGATCAAAGAGATTATGGCAGGATACTTAAAAAAAACCTAATTAGATCAGGCAGAGTCAACATGGGTTTGTGAAGGGAAAGTTGTGTTTAACTAACTTATTACAGTTTTTGAGGAAGTAACCAGAAAGGTGAATAAAGATGCATCTTTAGGTGCGATGCACTTGTATTTCTAGAAGGCATTTGATAAGATGCCACATCAAAGGTCAGTTCACAGGATCAGATTACATGGGTTAGGTGTAGCATTTTAGTATGTATAAAGGATTGATTAGCTAACAGGAAGCAGAGAGTAGGGATAAATAGTTCTTTTTTCAGGATGGCAAGCTGTAACAGGCCGCAGGGATCGGTGCTGGGGCCTCAGCTGTTTACAATCTAAATCAATAATTTGGATGAAGGGACCGAATGTATGGCAGCTAATTTTGCCAATGATACCAAATATATAGGAAAGTAAATTGCCAAACGAGGGAGAGATTATGCAAAGAGATATAAACTGGCTAAGTAATTGGGCAAAAACTTGGTAGCTGAGGCTTAAGAAAAATGTGAACTTGTTTATTTTAGCAGGAAGAACAGAAAGCAGTATATTATTTAAATGGAGAGAGATTCCAGGACTCCAGAGCTCTTGGTGTCCTGGTGCATAAATCACAAAAAGTTGATATGCAGGCACAGCGAGTAATTGGGAAGACAAATGGAATGTCAGGCCAGAATTTTCCCGTTGGCCATATGGCACCAGGTCCCGTTTCTGTGGCGGTGGTCAGTTGTCCGCCCGCCGCCAAGCCAATGGGGCCCGCATGCCCACCACGGGCAACATTCCGCCCCGAGGTGTTTATTGCAAAGGGTGGAAAATAAAAATAGGGGCGTTTTGCAGCAGCTGTAGAGGACATTTGTGAGACCACATCAGTTGTATTGTGTACAATTTAAGTCTCCATGTTTTAAGAACAGATAATTGCATTAGAAGCAGTTCAGAGAAGGTTCACGCCACTCATTCCTGGGATGAGGGGCTTATCTTTTGAAGAATAGTTCAATAGGTTTGGCCTATACCCAATGGAGTTTAGATTAATGAGAGGTAATCTTATTGAAATATATAAGATCCTGGTGGAACATGATAGCGTGGATACCCGGAGCATGGTTCCTCTTGCTGGTGAGACGAGAACCAGGGAATAAGAGGTTTACCCTTTAAGACTGACATGAGAAGATTTTTTTCTCTCTCAAAGGGTCGTAAGTATGTGGAATTCTCTTCCCCAGAAAGCAGTGGGGGCTAGATCATTGAATTTATTCAAAGCTGAGTTAGACAAATTTTTCATAGACAGAGGAGTCAGTGGTTATCGGGGTTGCAGACGTCAAAGTGGTGTTGAGACCAATACCATATCAGCCGTAATCTTATTGAATGGCGGAGCAGACTCAAAGGGCGGAAAAGCCTTCTCCTGTTCCTAAGCCCTATATTCTAATCTTCCTAAGTAGTTAAAAAAAATCCCCGACTATGTCCAGCACTGCGTAGAAGTACAGTTTTAAAAAATTGAGTTAATGTTTGACATTGATTTAACAGTTGGGAAATCAATTGCGGGCCATCACTGATGGTGTTAACAATATGTTAACAAATCAATTTTATAATACAACCACTGAGGTATTTCAGTGAACAAATCAGGAATATTAAACTTTAAACAATCAGACATTTATGAATAAGATCCAGTGTACTTTCAGCAAATAGAGCATCAAACTGAAATTATGTACATTTTAACTGAAAATGTGTATGTAATTTTGCATTGATATTGAGGGATTATGTAACATCATTCCAGCCAATAACCCCACGTGTGTTATTAGATCATTATGTTGCAATCGAAATGTGTGCGTTTAATTTTAGACTTGCCTACACGGAAACAGACTAATAAGCCATTTCCTTTCTTTTTACCGAGACAGCGATACGATTATGATAAAAACATAATTCAGCAAGGCTGCCAAATGCAGAAGAAGCCTCATTTCAGTTGGCTTGAAAAGAGTGTCAATGCGTGAACAAAAGCCTAGAAGTATTTTACTAATATACGTGCAAAGACCACACTTTCACACTAAGACTGTCGATGAATTGTTTCACTTAATTAGTCAGTTAAGTTCTTAACCTGCATTACAGTTTGCAACATCCTGTCATTGCTTGTAGGAATTCAGAGATTAAAGTACATCAAAAGCCAGCATACAATCAGCTACTGCATTCCCATTTGTGTAATTAAATTTTGATGATTGGATGTTCCAATGATATACAGCAAAGAGCACTCAAGGCATCACATCTTTAGGATCTATTTTTTTATAGGTTACTGCACTCTGATGTGCTTCTCGTGGATTCAAGGAACCTAATGTGACCCTCATCCCTTGTTCTATGCAAAGGTAATAAGCTGGACCCAATCAAATATAAACCATTAATTTGATATCAGTGCTCGTAACGATGCTTAAAGGAATCATTAGGGATAGAACATATGATTCCTTGGAAAAGTCACCTCGTTTTAGAGCCGCAAAACATACGTTTATAAACGGGAAGATAGAATATGTCTTAAAAGTATAATTGTATACTTGAAGAAATTCTGAAATTCGTGTATGATTCAAGCCCAGCTGTCATTGTCTACTTAGACTTCCAAAAAGCATTTGATATGGCAGTGCCATATGATGAATTCGATTGGGAGTTGGCTGCAAGTCGCAGACAATGATAGTTATTGACGGCTTATGATCCATTTGGAGACTTGCACCCTATAATGCCCGCAATGGCCAATATCAGTGAAGGCCTTCTTGATTTATATTAATCATTTGGATATTGGTGCTGTGGGCACATGCTGCAAACTTTACCAAGATGTGTGTATGAGTCTTAACTGCAGACAATTTTCTTCTGCTTCGGTAGATCTTAATATGTTGAGAGATTGACCTCATGAACAAAAAGTTATATGAAACCAATGTAATTCCACTGTTGTGTATGTGGGCAGTGTGAATGCTGACCACTTACCCAGCCTTCTGGGTAAAGAACAACATAGACGCAAATATCTAGTATTCTTGTTTCTTATTTTTTTCATGGTATGTGGGTGTCGCTGGCTAGGCTAGCAGTTAATGCCGATCCCTAATTGCCCTTGAGAAGGTGGTGGTGAGCTGCCTTCTTGAACTGCTGCAGTCCATGTTGTGTATGTACACCCATGGTGCTGATAGGAACAGAGTTTCTGAATTTTGACCTAAGGACAGTGAAGGAATGGGGACCTATTTCCAAGTCAGTTTGCTGAGTGGCTTGGAGGGAAGTTGCAGGTGGCGGTGTTCCCATCGAGCCACTGCACTTGTTCTTCTAGTTGGGAGGGTTTGCGGGTTTTGAAGGTGCTGTCTAAGGTACCTTGGTGAGATCCTGCAGTGCATCTTATAGATGGTACACGACTGCTGCTACTGTGCGTCGGTGGTAGATGGAGTGAATGTTTATGGATGTGGTGCCAATCAAGCGGGCTGCTTTGTCTTGGATGGTTTGAAGCTCCTTGAGTGTTGTTGGAGCTGCACTATCCAGGCACGTGGAGAGTACATACGTCTCGAATAGTACATTAGCATCGCCATGAATGGATGCCTCAAATCAATTTGGATTTTGGTGGACATGCATACGGGAATTGATTATAAGAGGAGTTATGCTGTCTCGTCCTTTTACCTGCCATTAGCGCTAAGTTGCTCAGATTCATTATCATCACAATGCTGATTTCAAGACACTTCTCTCTGTCAAAGAGAATTCCAAAGACTAACAACCATCTGAAAGAAGATGTTTTTATTATTCTTGCATAGGATGTGAATTTAGCTGGCTTGGCAGCATTTATTGCCCATGCGTAAATGCAGAGAGCACAGCAAATAAAGCCAATGAACTTCAGGCACAGATAGACGTGTGGTAGCATGATATCCTTACTGTAACAAAAACCCAGCTTAAAGACAGCAAAAATGGCAGCTCAACTTCCCTGGTTATAGAGCTTTCAAGCAGAATAGGGAAGGGGATAAAAATGGTGGAAGGTGTAGCATTGTTGGTTAAGGGAGCAATTATATCTCTGAGGAAGGATGATATGCTAAATGAGGCATCAAATGAGGCCATATGGGTTGAGCTCAGAAATAAATAAGGCACAGCCACACCGCTAATGTCCTATCGACCTCCAAATTGTGGATGGGAGTTAGAAGCGCAAATATGTAGGCAAATTCCTGAGTACAAAAACAACAGGACAGTAATAGTTGGGGACTTCAAATACCCTAATATCAGTTAGGATACTAACAGTGTGAAGGGCACTGAGGACACAGAATTCTTGAACTGTGATCAAGAGAATGTTTTTAGCCAGCACATAACAAGCCCAATGGGAGGGCATGCAATTATAGATTTTGTCTTAGGAAATCAGGCTGGGCAAGTGGATGAAGTAGCAATCTCTAATTTGGAATTGTCGCCATGATACATTTAGATTTAGCATCATGAGGGAGAAAGACAAAGATAGAGCAGGAGGAAAATTTCTAAATTTGAGGAAGACAAGCTTTACAAAGCTGAGAGGTGAACTGGCAAAATTGGACTAGGTACAGCTATTAGAAGGGGAAACAGTGTCAAATCAGTGAGACATTCAAAAGCGACATTCAACAGGCACTGTGTAGGCATGACCCCACAAAGGAAAAGGATGCTACTGCCAAATCTGGAGTCCTCTGGTTTTCCAGAAACATACAAGGTAAGACAAAGCAGAAAAAGAAAGCTAATGACAGTCACTACAAGTTTAATACTGCAAGACGCCTAGAGGAATATAGAAAGCACAGAGATGAAGTAAAAAAATTAAATTAGGAATGAAAAGAGAGGAAATGAAAACACATTAGCAGGTAAAATCAAAGGAAACCCGAAGATGTTTTACCAGTATATTAAGGGCAAGAGAAGAGCTAAGGAGAGTATTGGCCCTATCAGAGATGTACATGGCAATTTGGGCGTTGATGCTGAAGGTGCGGGCAGGGTTTTCAATGATTGCTTTGCCTCTGTCTTCACTAAGGACAGTCTAGTCAAAGAGGCAGAGTGTAAAATATTGGATAAGCATAGTGATAGAGGAAGTACTGAAGGGACTGGCATCCTTGAAGGTGGATAAATCACCAGGGCCAAATAAATTGTTTGGCAGGCTGTTAGAGGAAGCCAGGGAGGGAATAACGGATGCTCTTATTAGGAATTTCAAATCCATACTAAATACAAGCGAGACATCAGGGGAGTAGATTTCTGTGAACGTAGCACTATTATTTAAAGTTGTGCAAAAGATGAGCCAGAAAATTATAGTCTCGTCAGTCTCAATTCTCTGGTGAACTAATTATTGGAATCAATTATGAAAGACAGAATAAACTGACATTTAGAAAGGCACAGATTAAGCGGGGATGGTCAGCATGGTTTTGTTCGGGGAAGATCGTGTCTTACCAATTTAATCGAATTTTTTGAGGAAGTAACAAAGAGGATTGCTGAGGCTCATGCCATGGGTATTGTATGGATATGTTTTAGTAAGGCATTTGACAAGGTCCCAAATGGCAGACTCATCAGAAATGTACAATCCAATGGGATATAAGCTAGGGTGACGAGTTGGATCCAAGGTTGGTTCAACGACAAGAAACAAAAAATAATGGGCGATTGATGTTTTTTTTTTGCGAATGGACAGCGGTTGCCAGTGGTGTTCCAGAGGGCTGTGTTGGGCTTTTTGCTGTTTGTTGTATATATGATTGATTTGGAATTCAATGTGGGAAGCATGAATGGGAAATTTTCAGATGACACAAAAATTGGTCATGTAATTAATAATGAAGAGGAAAGCTGTTGACTTCAAAATTATATCAATGGTTTGGTTGTGTGGGCGGAAAAGTGGAAAATGGAATTCAATCCTGAAAAGCATGACATAATGCATTTGGGAACGGTAATCAAAGCAAAGGAATACTCAATAAACAGGAGTATATTGAGAGGGTAAGAGGAAATGAGATATGTTGCAGTGCATGTCGACAGATCCCTGAAGGTGAGAGGACAGGTGGATAAAGTGGTAAAAAGCATATAGAATGTTTTCCTTTACTGGATGAGGTATTGAATGATAGAAAAGTTTAAAATGGTGGTGAGGACACAGCTGGAATCTTTCACACAGTTCTGGTTACATTACAGGAAGAACATAATTGCTCTGAAGACAGTACAGAGGAGATTTACAAGAATGTTGCTATGGCTTGAAAACTGCAGCTGTGAAGAAAGATTTGATAGAATAGGGTTGTTTTCCCTAGAACATCGACGGCTGATGGGAGAATAACTGAGGTGTACAAAGTTTAGAAGGGCCTAGGCTGGGTAGAAAGAAAGACATGCTTTCCTTACCTGTGGGGTAATTTGCTTGGGGACATTGAGTTAAGGTGTTTAGTAGAAGGATGAGAGGGGATATGAGAAAACGTTTTTTCATCCAGAGGGCAGTGGGCATCTAGAGTTCATTGCCTGAATTGGTGGTTGAGTCTGAAACACTCAACCATTTAAAAAAAAAACTCCTGGATCTACACCTAAAGTGCTTTAACCTGCAAGGCTATGGGTCAGGTGCTGGAATGTGGAATTAAAATGAGTGACTCGATTCTATTTGTCTCTTTTTTGGCCAGTGCAGACACATTGGGCTGAATGACCTCTTTCTGCACCATAATATTTCTAATGTTACATGGCTCTATGGCAGTAAACCTCCTGTGATTACTACATAACGCCATCCCCAACTCTGCTACCCACACCACCACCACCCCCCAACCCGCTGCGGCCCTCAGCTGATGAACCAGTACTCCCCCATGTTGGAAATAATTTAGTGGGAACACTGAGGGTAGGAAGGGAGCAGAATTTATTCTGGGTGAGGGACTTCAATGCCCAGCACCAACAGTGATTTGGTAGCACCACTACTGACCGAGCTGGCTGAGACTAAATGGCATAGGGGAAAATATACCTGACTTCATCCTGAACAAGCTGTCTGCCACAGATGCGCCTGTCCATGTATGGATAAAAGTGACTACCTGGTTGTCAAGAGTCCTTGTGAAGATGAAGTCGCGTATTCACATTGAGGATACCATCCAGCATGTTGCGTAGCACTACCATGACACTAAATGGGATAGATTTCGAACAGAGCTAGTAACTCAAGACTGGACCTAGAAGAGGTGCTATGGGCCATCAGCAGCAACAGAATTGCATTTAACCACAATATTAACCTCATTGCCCTGCATATCTCCCATTCTACTATTATTATCAAGCCAGGGGATGAACATGCCAGGAACAGCAGCAGGAAGAACTAAGAATGAGGCTGCAGCCTGCTGAAGCTACAACTCAGGGCTACTTCCATGACAAACAGCATAAGCCACAAGTGATAGACAGAGCTAAGTGATTCTAAAACCAACGGATCAGATCTAAGCTCTGCAGTCCTGCCGTATCCAATTGTGACTGCAGGAGGAGGCTCCACAAATATCCCCATTGTCAGTGATGGGGGAGTCCAGCACATCAGTGTAAAAGGCTTGGCTGAAACATTTGCAACAATCTTCAGCCAGATGTAACGAGTAGATGATCCATCTCGGCCTCTTTCAGAAGTCCCCAGCATCACAGATGCCAGTCTTCAGACAATTTGATTAAATCCACGTGATATCAGGAAACGGCTGAAGGCATTAGATACTGCAAATTCTATGGGCCTTGACAATATTCCGAGAGTTTTCCATGTTCCATTACAGCTACAACACTGGTATCTCTCCGGCAATGTGGGAAATTACCCAGGTATGTTCTGTTTGCATAAAGCATAGAAAATCCAACCCGGCCTACCAGTCTACTCTCGATCATCAGTAAACTCATGGAAGGGTTCCACAACAGTGATGTCAAGCAGCATTTACTTGGCAATAATCTGCACACTGACGCTCAGTTTGAATTCCACAAGGATTAATCAATTCGTGACATCATTACATCTTTATTTCAAACATGGACAGAAGAGCTGAACAACTGAGGTGAGGCGAGGGTGAGTGCTCTTGACATCAAGGCAGCACTTGGCTGAGTGATCAAGGATCCCCAACAAAACTGGGGTCAGTGGGAATCAGGGGAAAACACTCCACTGGTTGGAGTCATACCTTGCACAAAGGAAGATGGTTGTGGTTGTTGGACTTCAATCATCTCAGTTCTGGGATATCACTGTAGGATTTTGTCAGGGTTGTGTCCTAGATCCAAACATCTTCAGTTGTGGCTGCAACAGCAGATCAGAGGCTAGGAATCCTGTAGCGAGTAACTCACCTCCTGACTTCCTGAAGTTTGTCCACCATCTGCAAGGCACAAGTCAAGAGTGTGATGGAATATTCTCCAATTTCCTGGCTGAGGGCAGCTCCAACAACACTCAAGAAGCAGGACTTCATCCAGGGCGAAGCAGCCCTCTTCATTGAGACCACATCCACAAATATTCACTTCCTCCACCACCAACACACAATAGCAACAGTGGGTACCATCTACAAGATGCACTGCAGGAACTCACCTTGCCTCCTTAGACAGTGCCTTCCAACCCCACGACTGCAACCAAGACAAGGACAGCAGACACATGGGGACAATACCAGTTGGAAGTTCCCCTGGAAGTCATTCACCAACCTGACTTGGAAATATATCACCGTTCCTTCACTGTTGTTGGGTCAAAATCATGGAACTCCTTTCCCAACACACTGTGCGTGTAGTTACACCACATGGACTGCAGAGGTTCAAGAAAGCAGCTCACAACCAACTTCACAAGGGCAATTAGGGATGGGCAATAAATACTGAACTAGCCCACGATGCCCACATCCCATGAATGAATGAAAAAATTCCTGACTCTCTGTTTCCTATTGTTAGCTGATGCTCTATCCATGCTATTATATTACCCCAACACCTTGAGCTCTTGCCCTCTTTAGTAACCTTTTCTCTTGCACCTTATGGAATAGAAACATAGAAACTAGGAGCAGGAGTAGGGCATTCAGCCCTTCGAGCCTGCTCTGCCATTCAATATGACCATGGCTGATCATCTATCCCAACGCTATATCCCTCTCAATATATTCTCTCAATATCTCTTTATGCCCTTAATATCCAAAAATGCATCAAAATATTTCTAGAATATACTCAGTGACCCAGCCTCTACAGCCTTCTGTGGTAGGGAATTCCACAGGTTAACTACCCTCTGAGTGAAGAAACCTTTCCTCATCTCAGCCTAAAATGGCATGCCCCATATCTTGAGACTGGGTCCCCGGTTCTAGACTCCCGACTAGGGGAAATATCCTCCCTGCATCCAGTCTGCCTAGCCCTGTTAGAATTTTATAAGTTTTAATTAGATCCCCTCGAAACAATCTCTCCTCATACGATAGTCCTGCCAGCCCCAGTATCAGCCTTGTGAACTCTCATCGCACTGCCTCTATGGCATTTCTTAGGTTTATACTTTTCTTAGTGATAGAGGCCAAAATTTCACGTATTACTCCAGGTGTGGTCTCACGAAGGCCCTGTATAACTGCAATAAGACATCCCTATTTCTGAACTCAAATCATCTTGGAATGAAGACCAACATACCATTTGCCTTCTGAATTGCTTTTGGATGCTGCCTATTTACTTTCATTGACTGGTGTACAAGGACACCCAAATCCCTTTGTGCATACACATTTCCCAATATATCACCATGTAAATAATGCCATGCCTTTCTGGGTTTTTTTTTCACACCAAAGCATAGAACTTCACATTTATCCACGTTTTACCGCATCTGCCATGCGTTGCCCACACACGCAACCTGTCTAAATCGCCCTGAAGCCTCCTTGCATCCTCCTCACAACTCACAGCCCCGCCCAGTTTTGAGTCATTGGCAAACTTGGAAATATTGTATTTGGTTCCCTCATCCAAGTCATTTGTAGATATCGTGAATAGCCGGGGCCCAAGCACTGACCCCTGCGGTACACGACTAGTCACCGCCTCCCACCCAGAAAAAGACCCATTTATTCCCATTCCCTGTTTCCGCTCTGTCAACCAATTCTCAATCAATGCCGGTATACTACACCTGATCCCATGTGCTTTAATTTTTCCCACTAGCCTCTTATGTGGAACCTTATCAAAAGCCTTCTTCAAATTCAATTGCACCACATCCACTGGTTCTCCCTTATCTATTCTATTTACATCTTCAAAAAACTCCAACAGATTAGGTAAGCATGATTTTCCTTTCATAAACCAATGCTGACTTTTTCTAATCCTGTTAATGCTTTCCAAGTGTTCTGTTACCACATCTTTTATAACAGGCTCTAGCATTTTCCCCACAACTGATGTTAGACTATTTGGTCTGTAATTCTCTGTTTTTTTCTTTTCTTTCTGTCCTTTCTTAAATAGTGGGGTTACATTTGCCACACTCCAATCTGTAGGAACTGCTACAGAGTCTGTAGAATTTTGGAAGATGACCAACAATGCATCCAATATTTCCAGGGCCACTACCTTTAGTAATCTGGGGTGTAGATTATCAGGCCCTGGGGATTTTTAGCCTTTAACCCCATTAATTTCCATAGCACCATTTGTTTTACTAATACTGATTTTCCTCAATTCCTCCCTCTCAACCAACCTTTGCTTCCTTATATATAATGGGAAATTATCTGTGTCTTCTTTTGTGAACCAAAATCTGTGTTCAATCCTTCTGCCATTCCTTTGTTTCCCATTATAATTTCCCCCGTTTCTGTTTGTAAGGGACCTACACTTGTCTTTGCTAATCTTTTTATCTTCACATATTTATAAAAGATTTTACAGTCAGTTTGTATGATCTTTGCTAATTTATTTTCATATTCAATTTTCCACTTCTTGATCAGTCTTTTCGTCACTTTTGCTGAATTCTAAACTGCTCTCAATCTTCAGACTTGCTGTTTTTTCTGCCAATTTGACATGTCTACTCCTTGGACCTGCTGCAATTCCTAATTTATTTTGTAAGCCATGGTTGAGCAACCTTTCCTGTTTTATTTTTACGTGACACGGGAATGAATAGTTGCTTTAGTTCATGCATGCATTCCTTAATGTATTTTGAAAATGCAAATCCACTATACCTATTGGTTCTTTTTTTTCCACCCTGTTTGTTACATCCTCAAAGATCCCTAACAAATTTGTCCAGTATGGTTTCCCTTTCACTAAATCATGTTGACTCTGCCTAATATTATTATGATTTTTTAAGTGTGATGCTGCTAACTCCTTATTAATGAATTCTGGCATTTTAGCTATAACAGATATTAGACTAACCAGCTCAAGAGACCTGCCTTCTGTCTCCGTCCTTTCTTACACATCAGTGTTACTTTTTCCAATCCACAACACTTTGTGTTATTATGTAAAAGAATGCACCTAGCTCAGATGTCAGAATGTGGCTCCTTTCAAAAAGGAATAGGAGCAGGAATAGACAATGTGGGCCATCAAACTTGCTCCTCTATTCAATACCACCTTGCCTGACCTTCAGCTTCAACTTCACTTTCTCATCCATTTCACACTTTATCTGCCAATCTCAGTCATAAATGCATTCAAGGATAGAACATCTACCAATATCTGGGGCGCAGAATTCAAAAGATTCCCAAACCTTTCAGTGAAGAAATTTCTCCTCATTCCAAACCTAAATGACTGTCCCCTTATCCAAGGACTGTGCTGCAGGATTTAGATTCCCCAGCCAGGTTAAACAACCTCTTAGTGCCTAATTGTTAAGCCCTTCAGAACTTTGCATGTTTAAATAGGATCACTTCATAGTCTTCTAAATTACAGAGAATGGTAAGCCGAATTTACGCAGCCTCTCACAACACATTCGCCCTGCATCTAATGAACCTTCGTCGCACTGCATTTAATACAAGTATATCCTTCCTTAAATACGGTTACCAAAAGTGCACACAGTATTGCAGGTGTGGTCTAAACAAAGCCTTATACAATTGTACCAATAATTATTTTTTTTTTGTCATCCAATGCCTTGCAATAAAGACCAATATGCAATTTGCCTTCCAAATGACGACAGTACCTGCATACTAACTTTCTGTGTTCCTTGCACAAGCACATCCAACTGTCTTTGAACATCAACCTTAAGGAGTTTAATCCGTTCATATAATGTTCTAGTTTTCTATTCTTACAAGCAATGTGTATAACATTGCATTTCCTCATTCAATACTCTATCTGCTATCTTGTTGTGGACTCACATAACCTGCCTGTATCTCTTTACAGCCTCTCTATGTCCTCACATTTCCATCCTTTGTGTCATCAGAAAACCTTACACATATATAGAATGTGCATGACTCCATTTTCTTCATCTACATAATTAATATAGATTATAAATCGTGCATCCTTGGAACAAGTTTCTGTCTCGTGTGTTAGAGGTTGATACGTTGAGTTTTGTCAAAGGTGACCTTGACCTGGTTCTGGGTGGAGTGGCCATTTCCTCCTATAAACGACAGTGACTTCGGGGATTCGGCGCAAAGGCGATTTCCCGGGCTAGTTTTGATGGTCAAGATGGGCTAGAGAGAAATTTCCTACATATATTTCCCTCACATTTGAACTGAATTCAATCCGTTTGTTTCCCTCCACCAAGGAAGCAGTTCCATTGGGGCGTCAAGTGTATATATTGTCACCCACAATGTTTTACAGTTGTCTGGAGTAGGATGGATAAACCATGATGTCTTTACTCGCCCGACATTATTGACATGTTCGTATAAAACTTCATTGCATTAATCAAGCTGTACTGCATCCAACAACGTTTCTGCTAGAGCTGTGCTTCCTCACCACAGAGCTACTTTTTTTTCAGAGACAGGAATTTATTCACGGGTCCCCAGCATGTTATTTGATAGGTTGTTGAAATTAAGAGCCTTGAATATTTGGCTACATATTTTTTGTTGTAAGAATACACTGTAATTGTACTTATATCCTTTGAAAGTTAGATACATCAAAACAGTTTTAAACTTATAATCTAACAAATAGATGACAGTGGCGCTGAAAAGGGGCATTTTGTCTTGCACTCATCAGGACAACCACAAGAATGCCAAAGCCTATCACACACATGAATAATGTGGTATATGAATGTTTGTGCCAGTATGTTGGTAGGTAGGTAGGACATACGTACAGAGACTGGCAGATTGTATCAAACAACGTGTACCTTCTGCTGTTCGCAATGGGGAAGGTACAGGCTGTACACAACCAGCCCGTGCTTAAAAAGTTCAAAACACAGTGACGAACATTCAGTGTGATTACGCAATTCGACAACAACTGTCAAATTTGTGCCAAGTTTTGTCAAAGGTGTGCCAAGAATTACGCGAACAACCAATTTAAGAATGTGAGTCAGAATTGCAGTGTGGCATATTTGCGTGTACTGGAAGCTGCACATATTAATACACAAGGCCCTGATCATTGCAGAAGGAAATAAGGTATATACACATTGCTGTATGTATAGGCACATTGTCTGTTTCAGCTAAACAAAATAAGTAATAGCCATTCATTCCTCAGGGCAATACCTCGACCAGTCAGAATCAAGCTGCCTGATATAAATTCCAAACAATGCTTGGCCGTTAACTGTCAGTCACCATTAACTGGTGCACTTTCCATGGCATCGCCTCTACCAATCAAAGTCCACTTGTCAACTAATTAGCACTCTCTTCTCATGCACGATAAAGTTGTTGCTTTCCCTGATATTGGAATTCTTGAGATTGATCTGATGACTGCAAGACAAAAAGCTTTGACAAAATATCCTTTTTCAACAATACTCAAGTTCTGTACGACCAGAATGGATAGACTAAAATAAATTGCATGTTACACAATTAAAATGATGATATATTCTGCATTGAAAGTGATGTTTGCATGTGCGGCAACCTTGCATAGTTAGAGGTAATTTCCGAAATTGTGAAAGACTTTATGGATAAGACTGGAGAATCTAACTGACAAAAATGAACTTTTGAGCGAAAATGCAGAGGAAGACAATTACAGCTGATTGCCTCAGCCTGGGGACAGGACAAATGAATGTTAGAAATTAGAACTGTAGACCATTATAGAATCATTGAAGAATAATTCACACAGGAGGAAACAATTATGCACGCCTTGCCTCCGCTAGATCTTTGAAAGCGTTATCTAATTAGGCCCATTCCACTATTTTCCCCATATTGTTCCAAATATTTATTATTAAATTATTCACCTAATTGCCCTTTGAACTTTTCTATTTAATCTCCTTCCCACAGTCTGTCTGATAATTCAATTCCAGGTCATAACAAATCTCAGAATTACTAAAACATACAACAGAGAAATGGGGCATTATGTTCAACTATTCCATGAGTATAACCATCTCCCTCATGGGTATATCCAGTCCCCACATGAGTGCCTCTTAACTATTGGCCGCAACCCTGCTCTTCGTTAGCGAATCTCAGGATCCCACCACCGAAATTGACTTATTGCCGTCTATCTTACATTTATTGTATCAGTTATGTTCTTTCCCGCAATTGAAAACAATGTGTTTATTCTATTAAACCCTTTCACATTAAAAAAAACTATTTGTTCTACACACTGCCTCCCATTGTCGAAAGAAAATACATGCAGCATGATCATTATTCCCGGATAGGTTTAAACTTTCAGTTCAAGTGTGATTCTTGTAAATGTTGTTGCACTCTTTCCACCATATCGCTTTTAATTGTGTCAAAAAATCCCCTTCATTTTAATTTTACTCCCTCTGGCCATTACCAGCATGTTTAATTCTATCCTGATTGTTTCACAGTCAATTTCTGTGTGCAGTATGTGCCACTTTCTTGGTGATTTCTAAGTGTTGTTTTCTTACTCTACTTCACGCTATTTGTGAGTCAGCCGAATATGTCTGGGGCTGTTCTGCAGAGCAGGTTTACTCTGAAGGAAAACTGGAGGGTGTGAAAAGTCCAAGCATATTTTTTTGCTAATAATGTGTTAATGACTTAGAATTAGCAGAACAAAGTTAGAAATACCAACACTGCTGAAAAGAATAGAGAATATCATTGGGTGAGTTGGTCTGCATGTAAGGAGTCAATAATGATCATATAATTCTAGTAACTTTAGTGTTATATATGGCATACAATCAAGAATTAGGGAAACTAGCTCGTAGCTCGGAATTATTTAGGATAGCCAAGCATGTGTTTGGGGGTAGCTGTAAGAAATTACAGCTTTCGAATAGTATAGAATCAGCAGGCATGGAATTGCAAACGCCTAGCAGAAGGTTGCTTTTCCTTCCCTCTCCGTCTCTTCGGGAAGAAAAAACGTCAGTTCCGTGTAGGCAGGGACAGAAGTAAACAAAGATAAGCAGAATGGTGCTAACATGGTTTTCACTACTAATGGTACCAGATCGACTGGTGCGGGCTTCCATGTTGGCATTCATGTGTCGAGAGGATCGAGTCCTGAACCCTTTCATTGAGACAAATATATGGAAGGAGTTGACAAAAGGCGCTTGGCATGAGAAAAGCTGAAATGCGACCTGAAGGAAATGCGATGACCGGGGTTAGTGCTTATCTTCGACGCCTATCCATTGGTAATTAATCAGTTGGGATCAAACAACTGATTGACATGGGAGAAGTTCCCAGCCCCTAAAAATAAAACATTTAAGCTTGATATGGCATAGTTAAATGCATTATAGCTATGTATAGCTAGCTATGTATAGCTATATATGCTATAGTGATAAAGGCGAAATAAACATTATATGTTATATATTTTAAAATATATATGTATCATGATGCACAAAGCAATTCAAGCAGGAAGATGACAAGGGGCAATGGTTGAATTGTCTCTTGTTGGAGATGGTCATTGTCTGGCACTTGTGTGGCACGAATGTTACTTTCCACTTATCAGCCCCAACCTGGATATCGTCCTGGTCTTGCTTAATCTGGGAACCGTTCACTGCAGTATCTGAGGAGTCACGAATGGTGCTGAACATTGTGCAGTTATCAGCGAGCATCCCCACTCCTGCTCTTATAATGGCACGAGGGTCATAAATGAAGCAACTGGAGATGGTTGGCCCTAGGACATTCCCCTGAGTAACTCCTGCAGAGATGTCCCGGAACTGAGATGATTGAGTGATAGGAATGTAATGGTGGTAGGGGACATTATAGTCAGTAGGATGGACATTGTTATCTGCGGCTGAGACCGAGAGCCGAATCGGTTGTATTGTCTGCCCGTTGTCAGAGTTCGGGACACCCGCATATGTCGGAAAGGGACTTGCAGTGGGAGGGGAAGCGTCCAGTTGCCTACGTAAGTACCAATGAACTGGAACCAGGAAAGAAATTCTGCTGAGGGAGCATGAGCAGCTCGGGGCTGAATTAATAAATAGCCTCAAATGTGATAATCACTGGATTATTACCTGAGCAACGATCAGTTTGGCGTAGGATAAACCAAATTAAAGAGCTGAATGCATGGCTCAAAGATTGATGTGGGAGAAATGGGTTTTGATTCGTGAGGCACTGGGGAATGTGGGAGCTGTACCATTGGGAAGGCCTTCACTTGAATCATACTGGGATCAGGATTCTGGCGAGTCATAAAAGTAGGACGGTGAGAACCCCATCAACTAAATAATAGGGGCAGGGGATCAAGTAAGGAAAGATGTGATAGCTAATTAAATAAGACAAGGCAAAAGAGCAAGGTAGCAATGAGCATAATGGTGATCAGATTGTGCCAGGAAGACACAGTGTGCATAAACGTAAAAATGCACCAAGAAATAAAGCTAGAGTTAACAAAAATGCACAGAACATCAAAACGAAAGACTCTATATCTGAATACGCATGCATTCGTAATAAAACAGATGAATTAACAGCACAAATAGATATAATCCTGTATGAGCTAATTGCCATTACAGAGACATGGTTGCATGATTACGAAGATTACAATCTGAGACCTGAATAATCAAGAGTATGTGACATTTTGGAAGGGCAGGAAGCTAGGAAAAGACAGTTGTAGTTCTGTTAATTAAGAATGATATTGGTACGTTAAAGAGAGATGACCTCAGTTCTGGAGATCAAGATATAGAATCAGTTGGGTAGACATGGGAAATATGAAAAGTAAGGAGTCACTTGTGGAAGTAGCTTATAGCCTCCCAGCCTCCCACAGCGCTGTAGAACAGGATAAATAGGCAGAAGTAATGGGAGTTTGTGAAAAGGCTAAAGCAATGTTCATGGGTGATTTCAATCTACATGCAAATTGAACGAATCAGAATGACAAGTGTAGCCTGGATGGTGAGTTCATAGAATATTTTCTAGGCAGGGTCTTAGAGTGCACGTTTTAGCACCAACCAGACAGCAGGCAATAGTATATCTGTTAATATGCAATGAGTCAGAATTAAACAACGACCCAATAGTGAAGGCACCTCTGTGATCATCATTTGTTTGAATTACATATTCAGATTGAGGGAGGCAGGAGTAGATCCTAGACTAGCATTTTAAATTTAAATAAGGGCAATTATGAGGGCATTAATACAGAGCTAGTTAAAGTGACCTTAGAAATTAGATTAAATGATAAATCAGTAGAAGTTCAGCGGCAGACATTTAAGGAGGTGTACCAGAATATGCAGAAAGGTATACTCCAGTGAGAAAGAAAGATGCCAAGAGAACAATGCAACATTCAAGGCTAACTAAGGAAGTTAAAGGTAGTATCATATTGAAATAAAAAGTGTATAATTCCACAAAGATGAGTGGCACATCAGAAGATTGGATAGAATATAAACAATGGCAAAGAATGACTGAAAGCTTAACAAGGAGGGAGAAATTAGAGTTCAAGAGAAAGCTAGCTATACATATAAAACACAGATGTTAGGAGTTGCTACAGGCATTTGTAAAGGAAAAGAGTATGTAACTTGAACGTTGGTCCTCTAGAAAGCTAGTCTGGGGAATTAATAAAGGAAAATAAGAACATGGCACTGAATTAAAGAGATGCATTGTGTTTGCCTTCACTGTAGAGGATACAAGTAACACCCCAAAAATAATTGTGATTCTTGGGTAGAAGGAGAGATGAATGACAACAATTACAATTACCAAGGAAAGGGTACCGAGAAAGTTGATAAAACTAAAGACTGACAAGCCCTCAGGCCCTGATGGACTGCATCCTAAGGCCCTTAAGTAAGTGTTCTGGGATTATGGAAGCATAGATTTAATTTGCCAAAATTCCTTAAATTCTGGGAAAGTCCCAATCAGTTGGAAAATAGCAAACATGAGGCCTATATACAAGAAAGGACGGAGACAGAAAGCAGGAAACGACATGCCAGATAGCTGTCTGTTACAGGGAAATGCTGGAATCTGTTATTAACGAGGCAATAGCATGGCATTTAGAAAATCTTAAATCATTAGGCAGATTCAACGTTTCATTGTGAAAGGGAAATCATGAATGACTAATTTATTGGAGTTATTTGAGAGATTAACAAGCAACGTTGATAAAGGGGAAATTGTGGATCTGCTGCACTTAGATTTCCAGGAGGTATTTGACAAGGTGCCACATCAAAAGCTACTGCACAACATAAGAGCTCATGGTAGAAGAGATATCATATAAGCTTGGATAGAGGATTAGTTAACTAACAGGAAACAGAGGCGGCATGAATGAGTCATTATCTGGTCAGCAAGGTGTGATGAATGGAGTGCCACAGAGACCAATTTTGGGGTCTCAACTATTTAAAATTTATATCAATGACTTGGATGCTAAATGTGCTATTGATAAAAAGATAGGTAGGAAAGTAAGTTGTGAAGAAAATGTTAGGAATTTCAAAATGGTATAGATAGGTTAAGTGAGTAGGCAAAAAAATCGCAGATGGAGTGTAATGTGGGAAAATGTGAACATGTCCACATTGGCAGGAAAAATCAAAAAGCAGCATATTGTTTAAATGTACAGAGGTTACAGAACTCTGAGGTACAGAGGGATCTGGGTGTCTTTGTAGATGAATCACAAAAAATATTAGTATGCTGATAGAGCAAGTGATTAGGGAGGCAAATAGAATTGTCCCTTATTGCAAGTGGAATGGAGAATAAAGGTAAGAAAGTTTTTCTACAATTTTATAGATTGTTGGTGAGACCACATCTTGACTACTGTGCACAGCTTTGGTCTCCGTACTTTAAAAAAAGGACATAAATGGCTTAGAAGCAGTTCAAAGAACATTCACGCCACTGACTCCCGGGGTGCGGAGGAGGGTGTGATTATCTCATGAGGAGAAGTTGGACAGGATTGGGCTGTATCCATTCGCATTTTCCACAATGAGAGGTCATTGTATTGAAACATATAAGATCCAGAGGGGGCTTTGACAGCTTGCATGTGAAAGAATGTTAGGAGAGGCTAGAGCTAGGGCCCACATTTTAACATAAGGTGTCTCCTAGTTAAGAGGGAGATGAGAATAATTTATTTCTCTCAGAAAGTCATTAACCTTTGGAAATCTCTTCCCCAGGAAATGGTGAAAGCAGAGTCATTGAATATTTTTTTTAAGGCAAAGGCGGATAGATTCTTGACTAATAATGGGGTCAAAGGCTATCGGGGATAGACGGGAATGTGGGCTGGGGCCACAATCAGATCAGCCACGATCTTGTTAAATGGCGAAGCAGGATCGAAGGGCTGAATATTCTACTCCTGCTCCGTTTTCTTATTTTCGAATACTCATATGGACAGGTCCATGGGAGGGCAGCTTCTGGCCTTCCTCAGTTGAGAGAGCTTTCTAAAAATTTGGCTGGGGGGCAGAAGGCTGCCAGCCCGAGCTACAGGGATCAAAACTCGTGCCGCATCTACTGTCCGGTCGTACTCGCGGACCAGTAACCCATTATCACTGTCATGAATCATATATTTTTCCTGGCCATTTAGTGGATGCATTATATTTAATGTTGCTCCTTAATAAACTACCTAATAAGATCACTTATGAGCTCGACCCTCTTTTTGCGTTATCTGTAACGCCCGGGCCATAATCTTACAGGGGAGTTACTTGTGTGGGCTGAAAACTGGCATTTGTCAGTATGTAGACTTCAAGAGGGAGGTAGGACAGACCTATCACCCAACATTTCTCTTTAAATATGGTTGCAAGTACAATGACCTTGTATTTTGCACTGGCTTGCTGGGATTCGCCATCACTGATGGGGACGTTCATCTAGCTGTCTCCTCCCGTTAGTGAATTAATTGCCCCTCGCTATTCACACTTGGATGTGGCAAGACTGCAGAACTTTGATCTATTCCGATTCTTGAAGTAGAACTTGCTTACATCCATAGTATAGTACTTCCGCTGCTTAGAATGCACGAACAACTGCGTCATAACTTCCCCAGGTTGCCACCTCATGTTTAGGTATGGCCAGTGCTGCTCTTGGAATGTCTCCAATATTCCTTATTGAACGAGAGGCGGGGGTTTGGGGGTGTGGGGCAGGCATGCCTGCTTGTTATGTTAGAGATAAAAATGCTGGGTCATGCTGTTACGCATTAAGGAAAAATAATAATTTGGTTGCTAAAGGTGGCTCACAGCGCCTCATGGGTCCCCAGATTTGAGCTGCTACACCAGTTCTGAATTTATCCAATTTAGAACGTAGTAAAACCAGACAACGCAATGGAGCATGTCCTCAGGAAGAGGACTGGACTTCATTTACACAAGGACTGTGCAGTTGTCACTTCTACCAATACTCTCATGATTAGATACATCTGTAACATGTAGAATGGTGACGATGCGGCCCATTAGGTTTGTCCATTGTGCAAGTACTCGCGCCACCAGTTCCAGGCTCAGTCTGGTAGATATGGCCCTACAACAGATCTTAGGCCACTTTCATAGTTTCCTGGTTCCATATATCCTTAAATATTGAAGGGTCATGGTATTTTCCAAACTATGTGAACTGTTTCTGAACTGAGGCAACGTTGGACGATCATGTTAAGAGCCTCAGCAATCTTCTCAACTATTTGATTTAAATCCCTGTAATTAGAACAATCTGGTGCTGGCAATCAGCAATTGGCTAGTGTCATAATGCTGTTCAGTATTGTTAATTTGCTAAACAATTATCGTTATCCGTCCAGGTCCCTGATGCAATGTTAATTACCTTGGGATTACCTGAAGGGTATAATTTTCCTAAACTGTGAATGCTGATGCAAGTATATCTTTAATGTGTCTGCAAATTTGTTACTTACATTTCAAATATCATAATTAACTGTTAGTTTTTTAAAAATCAAATTAGTCCTCACTATCCGTTACCCCCGAATATAATTGTACAAGTTTGTTATGTTGCCTCTGGCAAACCTTGCAATTTTTGTTTACATTCCTACTTTGTTACCCTTTGAGATCTTCTATTATCTGCATTCTAAAATGTTGTTATTTTTATATTCTTGTTTATTTTTCACTTACACTATGATGCCGCTTGTCTTTTTTTCAGTTGTGCGTTGTCATTTTTTTGTTTTTCTCGAATTTCAAAATGTCCCACCCTTGTTCCTATTTTTTATGTTCTAATGGTTAATATGTTCAACAAGGTGATTTCATTACTGAAACTGCCGTTATGCACTCATAAAATATTTGCAGCTTCTGTAATTGCTCCTAGGATTTTCCACATAGTGTCGCTGACTTGAAAATTGCCACATCACCTTATTTCTTTTTAACAAAAAATAAATGCAACCACCTCTTTTAACGGTTCCAAATCCGTGAACTTCGAAAACCAGTGGTATGTTGACGGGATATTTGCCTACGCTATAATTTATTTTTAATTCAGTCAAGCCCACAACTCAAACCACAGAGCAGTGACAAATCTTGGGGTAGAAATAAGATTTATAGGGCTCACCATTATTTACATGCGAATGACACAGCCGCTTCCGCCGTCCTAAAATACATAGTTAAATACCGAAATCAAGAAGCCGCTGTCCAGGAGGCCCGACTCTTCCCAAAGTTCCGCAAAAACGTCTCATTGTCATCCTTCCCCACTCATATACCAGTAACAGCGTTACCTTGCTGAGCGCTCTTAATATGCTGGAATTAAATTCAACAGAAGAAAAAAAACAGGAGTGTAAGTATGTTTGAGTGGCATGGTAAATCTCAAACGACAGCCCAAAGCTGCAAATGCATTTTTATAAGTGTGGAAGATTCCCTTACAGATTTAAATTGTTAGTATCGCCACTGACGATGATATCCGGTCCCATATACTACTTCATTCATGTTTAATTTGTACCATATCACTAAATCTCCTTCACTGTCCACAACAGCTACAGCAGCACTAACCACACAGGGACATTAAAGACATGGAAACTGTTCAGCTTCACCGCCTCTGCAAGACATTTGCGAACGGAAATGCAGCAGAAACATCGGTTCATCATCCGTCCATTACGTTAATGCTGGCAAAGCGGCCTCAGTTTATAGTTGAGTTCATCCTCACCAGCGGGCCTGCCGTAGATGCATCTGTCCATGATAATACTGGTAGGAGTAACCACCGCACAGTGATTGTGGAGATGAAGTCCCGTTTTCACACTGAGGATACCCTCCACCGTGTTATGTGGCACTACCACCGTGCTAAATGAGGTAGATTTCGAACAGATCTAGCAACTCAAGGCAGGGCATCTATGAGGCACTGTGGGCCATCAGCAGCAGCACAATTGTACTCGAACACAACTTGTAACCTCATGGCCCGACATATCCTCCACTCTAGCATTATCACCAAGCCAGGGGAAGAACCCTGGTTCAATGAAGAGTGCAGGAGGGCATGCCAGGACCAGCACCAGGCATACCTAAAAATGAGGTGTCAACCTGGTGAAGCCCTAACACAGAACTATTTGCGTGCCAAACAGCATTACTAGCAAGTGATAGAGCCATGCGATCCCACAAACAACGGATCAGATCTAAATTCTGCAGTTGTGCCACATCCAATCGTGACTGGTGGTGGGCAGTTAAACAGCTAAGTGGAAGAGGAGGTTCCACAAATATCCCTAGCCTTAATGATGGAGGAGCCCGGCAAAGCAGTGCAAACGATAAGGCTGAAGCATTCGCAAAAATCTTCTGCCATAAGTGCCATCGAAGCCTCCTCCGGAGGTCCCCAGCAACACAGAGGAGGCAAGTCGATTCACTCCACGTGATATCAAGAAACGGCTGACGGCACTGGATAATGGAAAGACTATGGGCCTTGACAGTATTCGGCAATACTACTGATGGCTTGTGCTAGAGAACTTGCTGTGACCCTAGCCAAGCTTTTCCAGTAGAGATATAACACTGGCATCTACCCGGCTATGTGGAAGATTCCCCAGGTATGTCACATACGCAAAAAACAGGAACAATGTAACTCGGCCAATTACTGCCTGGTCGATCCACCCTCGATCATCAGTAAAGTAATAGAGGGGTCATCAACAGTGCTATCATGCAGCACTTCCTTAGCAATAACCTGTTCACTGATGCCTAGTTTTGGTTCGGCCAGGGTTACTCAGCTCCTAACCTTGTTGCAGCCTTTGTTCAAATGTGGACAAAAGAGCTGAACTCCCTCAGTGAGGTGAGCGTGACTGCCCTTGACATCAAGGTAGCAATTGACTGAGTGTGGCATCAAGGAGCCCTCGCAAAACTGGAGTCAATAGGACTCAGGGGGAAACCCCCTGCTGATTGGAGTCATACCTAGCACAAGGGAGGATGGTTGTGGTTCTTGGAGGTCAGTCATCTCAGCTCCAGGACATCACTGCAGGAGTTCCTCAGGGTAGTGTCCTCGGCCCAACCATCTTCAGCTGCTTTATTAATAACCATCCTGCCATTCTCAGGCCAGAAGTGGGGATCTTCGCTAATGAGTGCACAATGTTCAGCACCATTCGTGAGTCTTCAGGTACTGAAATAATCCATGTCCATATGTAGCAAGACCTGCACAATGTCTAGGCTTGGGCTGACAAGTGGCAAGTAACATTTGTGCCACAGACGTATCAGGCAATGACCCTCTCTAACAGGAGAGGATCCAACCATCGCCCTTTGATGTTCAGTTGCATTACTATCACTGAATCCCCCACTATCAATATCTTGGGGGCTGCCATTGACCAGAAACTGAACTGGACTAGACGTATAAATACTGTGGCTACAAGAGCCGACCAGAGGCTAGGAATTGCGTGACCAGTAACTCAAATCCTGACTCCCCAAAGCCTGCCCACCACCTACAAGGCACAAGTCAGGAGAGTGTTGGAATACTCCCCACTTGCCTGGATGAGTGTAGCGCCAACAACACTCAAGAAGCTGGACACCATCCAGGACAAAGCAACCCTCTCGATTGAAACAACATCCACAAACATTCACTCCATCCACCACCAAAGCACAGTGTCAGCAGTGTGCACCATCTCCAAGATGCATTGCAGGAATTCACCAAGACTCCTTAGACAGAGCCTTCCTAACCCACGACTACTGCCATCTAGGAGGACAGGGCAGTAGATAGTTAGAAACACCGCCACCTGGAGGTTCCCCACCAAGTAACTCAGCATCCTGACTTGGAAACATATCTCTGTTGCTGGGTCAAAATCCTGGAACTCCCTTCCTAACAGCAATGTGGGTGTTCCTATACCACATGGACTGCAGCAGGTCTCACCATCACCTTCTTACGGGCAACCACGGATGGGCATGAAATACTGGCATAGCATGAATGAATACAAAAAAATGTTGTAAGGAATTTCCACTGTGTGCTGTAATCTATAACAACAATATGCATTGTTGTAGTATCACATTGTCTGCTTTTTAACACAATCTTTGATCTGCTTTGTTTTTGGGTTGCAACATTCTGTTCGCGGGAGAAAAATGACGGCTGCATTTTGTCAGCTTTGCACTTCTCCATGGATTTTCAATAGGGAATTGAATTGTAACCTATTGAAATTTAAAGTGCCAATAAAGTGCAGATGTCTTCACAGAGCATATGAGTCCTGTGTGAGCAATAACAGTTGTATTTCTGTTCCTACTTAGATTGAAGAATAGTTAACAACATGTCAAGGGTCTGAGTTGTCAGGTAAAATTAGCTATTTAACATGATAACACGAAAAGGAAATAAAAGCATAGATTAATTATATAGCATGAGATTACAAGGAGTTTCAAACAGAAAAATGCTCCACATTTTTGATATCTCCAACAATAACTAAAACCTCAATGAATGAGCCTCCCAACTCGGAAAAGGTAACATTCAGTGCCAGAGAGTTTGCTTGACAGTAAGACATAACAAAATGCATTCATAAGGGAACTTGCCCTGGGATGGAAAGGATATTTTTCCTCGTGAGTTTTTTTTAATATATAAGTTAGTACAATAAATCACACTATTCAATATATTTGCATATTGAGTCAGGTGCTGTATAAAACGTTGGTTAGGCCACAGCTGGAGCATTGCGTGCAGTTCAGGAAGCTGCATTATAGGAAGGATGTGATTACACTAGGTAGAGTGCAGAGGAGATTTACCAGGATGTTGCCTGGGCTGGAGTGTTTTAGTTATGAAGTGAGATTGGATAGGCTGGGGTTATTTTCCCTGGATTAGAGGAGATTGAGGGGGGAACATGATTGAGGTGTATAAAATTATGAGGGGCATAGATAGGGTAAACAGGACGGAACATTTTCCTGTCGTGGAGGGATCTGTAACCAGTGGCCATAGATTTAAGGTAAGGGGCAGGAGGTTTAGAGGGGATGTGAGGAGGAGTTTTTTTTTTCACCCAGAGTGTGGTAGGAATCTGGAACTCACTACCTGAATGGGTAGTAGGGGCAGATACCGTCATATCATTGAAGAAGTATTTGATGTGCACTTGCAATGCCATGGCATACAACGCCATGGGCCTAGTGCTGGAAAATGTTATTAGAATAGTTTGGCATTGTTTGACCGGCGCAGACTCGATGGGCCAAAGGGCCTTTTTTTCTGTGCTGTAAACTTCTATGAATCTATGAGAAAGATTTAGTTGTCAGGCAAGGTTTGGAGGAGTAATGCGACTCGGAGAGTCACATCTTTATCTGTGAAAGTAACTGTGCCTCTGCATTCAGCGAAAGTTAATGGTCAATTTTCACATGAATAAGGTGATTTAATAGCCTCCCTGTTGTGTACATCGCAGGAGTTCAGCCTAGTAACATAACCAGTAAAATGGTGTGTATTTCCAGAATTTTGTTTATTTTCTTTGGCTCTGATTTTACTATAAGTAACGAAGTAACGTCGGGGTTTAATTTGCTGACTGTTGTCCCCCCGAGTCTACAACAGCTTCTCGATGTACATTTCCTCTAATTACTCGTCTTCTTCAGCGTTGCGCCATCTGAAAGGGAACATGTGGAGTTTACGAAAGGACAAGTAAATTTGATGCCCTGAAGAATTTGGACCATTGTTATTATTAGTTCAACACTTGCAAACTACTTCTAAATTTAAAGTTCCGTCAATTTCTACAGCAAATCGGGTTATGTCTTCTGGATCGGCGGATAATTATCATAAATTGTTCAGTGTGGAAAGTTCTGTGGATATGACCAAATAATAGGAACACCGTTCTGAAAGCGCGATGCCCGGATAACAACGTCACTGCGACCTCTACCATATTAAACAAAAGGAAACATCTGTTTTGCAAATCGTGGAACGTTCGTTATAATCAACAAAAGGCCTATGACTGATCGCAATGTTGAAGAATAAGCTGGGTCTGTATTTCTCAACCTTTGCGATCGTTTACCTGTTTAGTTATTTTATGCCTGGTCTCTCTCAACATCAACTTGAATGAGTTCCTGTGCACAAGCATAGACATACATGTATATAATATGGGTACATTAAATCTTTGTTAACTCCCACCGTTCGTCCCACTCCGGGATGACATCTAACAAATTTTATACTTTACTGTTTCGACAGATAATCCAATCGGAGTGATTCAACTTCCAGAAAGTCTGAGCGCAGTCCAAGGTACAAGCGTCACTTTTCATTGTTCAATGCACTTCACTGGAGCCGGCTCGGAAGTGAGTATCAATTGGTGGAAAAGATAATCGCAAATACCTGAGTACAGCGACCAACTACCGAAAGGTTGCTGGCTTCAAAAGTAAATTCGGCGGCTTTTCTTCAGATCACCAATGTACGTTTCTAGGTCGCAGGGATACATTACTGCGCTGTGCAAGAACATGAATACACAAAAGGAAGCACGGTTGGATCTAACTTAGAGTTGAAAACAAAGAAAACTGCGGATGCTGGAAATCTAAAACAAAAACAGAATTACCTGGAAAAACTCAGTAGGTCTGGCAGCATCGGCGGAGGAGAAAAGAGTTGACGTTTCGAGTCCTCATGACCCTTCGACAGAACTTGATTTCGAGTCCAGGAAAGAGTTGAAATATAAGCTGGTTTAAGGTGTGTGGGGGGGGGGGGGGGGGGGGAAGGAGTTCCAGTGAAGCCCAACGCAAACTGGAGGAACAACACCTCATCTTCCGACTAGGCACCTTACAGCCTTCTGGTCTGAATATTGAATTCAATAACTTTAGGTCGTGAGCTCCCTCCCCCCATCCCCACCCCCTTTCTGTTTCCCCCTTTTTTCCCCCTTTTTTTTTTTCCCTATAAATTTTATAGATTTTTCTTTTCCCACCTATTTCCATTATTTTTAAATATTTTAAAATCCTTTATGCTCCCCCCACCCCCACTAGAGCTGTACCTTGAGTGCCCTACCATCCATTCTTAATTAGCACATTCGTTTAGATAATATCACCAACTTTAACTTTAACACCTATGTGTTCTTTTGTACCATTGTTACTGACATCTTTTGATGATCTGCTTCTATCACTGCTTGTTTGTCTACACAAGCACCTCTGTCTCTCTCTCTCTCTCCTTCCCCCCCCCCCCCCCCCCCCCCCCCCCCCCCCCCCACACACCTTAAACCAGCTTATATTTCAACTCTTTCCTGGACTCGAAATCAAGTTCTGTCGAAGGGTCATGAGGACTCGAAACGTCAACTCTTTTCTCCTCCGCCGATGCTGCCAGACCTACTGAGTTTTTCCAGGTAATTCTGTTTTTGTTTTGGATCTAACTTAACTGTTAGGGGTGAGTATCAAGATAGCACAGAATGTATTATGAATTTCTGATAAAGTCATATTCAACGACAGGAATTAATTGCAATTATTAGATCAAATCATTATACCCAACGGAGCATTGGAAGATGTAAGATATTAACTATGGAAAGTACGTCACATTTCAGCTGCGTGTTCAATTGCGTGATAGGGTAAAACGCAAGAACAAAAGCAAAGTGGTCCGGGATGTTGGGAACATTCAACAAACACAAAATGGTAGAATTGCTTGTCAGCATTGCCTAGCAGCATTTGTATACAGAGGAACAAGGCTTTGAGTTTACAGGGGCTGCAAAAATGGCCGTGACATTATCAACGGAAATCATGGCAACATCTCTTATCACTGTTAGAAACTCATTCTTCACTTTTTCAAATCGGGGCTGCAGGAATATATCTGTCCAGCGAACAGGCAGCAAATAAAGCTGGCAATTCAATATTTGGTCACCTGAAGGTACAAAAAGTTCAAATTCTCACTTATATATTACAGGTGGGTTTGCTGCAAACATCGATGGCGAGTTGCAACTTTGAATTTGTCACTTCTCCTATTCTTATGTTCCCCTCCACATATGGTGCTCGATTTTATTTGCTTAGATTCGTTAGGATTCGCAGGAATGCGATGATATCCACATTTGTAGGGAAAACGCTACAAGTAATCCCAATCAATGAATCATAATCGTTCGTAAACTATTAAAACAGTTAAGCTCTGATGTGATTTATCACAGTATCTTTCCTTTCTCCACCCCATCTCCCCCGTTCTATGTTGTGTTTTACAGTACCTCCAAGGCCAGTACAACTTCTCTGTGGAGAACCTCCAAGGGATTCACCATTGTCTCTTGTATGTGAACCATCTGTATTTTACCCCGAGATTATTGCATTCGACAAGAATAAAGATGGCATCGAAATTCTAACCGGGATATATGTCATTAAGCAGCGGAACTCAGACGGATTGCACGAAGCTCGCAGCGTTTTGGAAGAGACACAGCCTGCCCAGAGTGGAAGTATTTACAGCTGCCTGGCGTCTCATAACACATTCGGAACTCCATTACTTGTCACGCATGTTATTACATATTCTAACACAGGTACAGATCCAACAAGACAAGAGACGTAGTTAACCGTCATTAATACAATACCGGTCAGCAGGTACACCTCACTTAAATCAATACAAAGCACACTATGCTTTAATTCCTGGCCAAATATACCCTGTAGATATAATACAGTAATTGTTTATCCCATTTCAAACGATCTATATTTAGCTTTGTTCACTAGTGGGATATCATTTAGTCGGATATAACGATGGTTGGGGCTGGTGTAGGGGGTACTTGTATCATTTATATCAAAAACAGACACAATCGGCTGTCCATTTTACACCGCGCTTAATTTTCTTTTCAATTGATTGCAGTGTCTTCCTTATAAACTGGGCATCGCACGTTATGAAGGATTCCTATATCTTTAAGCGGACACATAGAGATTTACTGGAATTGCGTCAGAGTGGAAGAGTTCAGTTACTTACAATGATTAGATGAGCTGGGATTGCTCCCTTTTCAACCAAGTAGGTTAATCTGTGATTAGAAGTGTTCAAAATCATGCAGTGGCTTGATAGAGCAAATAAAAATGAACGACATCCAGTGACAGAAGAGCTGGTAATTAGCAGATACTGATCTAAGTTAATTGATAATTGAAGTGCAGGCGAGATAAGAGGTAAGGTTGAGCGCACCGAATGGTCATGAAATATAATGCTCTGTCTGAAAGAGTGATCGAAGCTGTTTCATATATGACTTTAAAAATAAGTTTGAAGTGAACGATTTAAAGAGCGATGGGGAAAGTGCTGGAAAGCGGAACGAAATGGGTGGTTCTACCAAAGAGCAGATAGAGACACAATGAGACGCATTACCACCCAGCGTATTGCGTAATTTTTGATGAGGTCCCACATAAGAGCTTAGTGTGCAAAATTAAAGCACATGGGTTTGGGGTCATATATTGGCATGGATTGAGAATTGTTTAACATACAGGGTACAGACAGTTGGAATAAATAGGTAATTTTCTGAGTGGCAGGCGGTGACTAGTTGGGCACTGCAAGGATCAGTGCTATTCACAATATATATCAATGATTAGGATGAGGGAACCAAATGTAACATTCCCAAGTTTTCTTTTGTCATAACACTAGGTGGGATTGTGTGGTGTTGCGGGTGTTAAGGGGATCCAAGGCGATTTACACAAGTTGAGTGATTGGCAGATGCAGTATAACGTGGATAAGTTAGAAGTTAATCACTTTGGTAGAAAAAAACAAAATGGCAGAGTATTATTTAAGTGGTGATAGATTGGGAAATATTGATGTACAAAGGAACTTGGGTATCCTTGTACACCAATCACTGAAAGCAGGCATGCACGTGCAGCAAGCAGTTAAGAAGCCAAATGGTATTTTGGCCATCATTGCGAGAGGATTTGAGTACAGGAGCAAGGATGTCTTACTGCAGCTGTATAAGGCCTTGGTGAGATAATACCTGGAATACTGTGTGCAGTTTTGGTCTCCTTACTGAAGAAAGGATATACTTGTCATAGGGAGACTGCAGCACAGGTTCACCAGGCTGATTCCTGGGGTGGCAGGATTGTCGTATGAGAAGAGATTTGGTCATATAGGCCTGTATTCACTGGAGTTTAGAAGAATGAGAGGGTATCTCATTGACAAGTATACAATTCTGAAAAGGATGGACAGACTTGTTGCCGGGATGATGTTTTGTCTCGCTGAAGTGTCAAGAATAAGGGATCACAGTCTCAAGATACGGATTAAGTACTGAGATGAAGAGAAACTTCTTCATTCAGAGGGTGGTGAACGTGTGGAATTCTCTATCATAAGTAGACTGTGGAGGCCAAGTCACTGAATATATTTAAAAGGAAATACATCGATTTCTATATCCTAAAGGCATCCAGAGGTGTGGGGAGAGGGCAGGGGTATGGCGTTGATTTAGAATATCAGCCCTGATCATATTGAATGGCGGAGCAGGCTCGAACGGCCGAATGACCTCCTCCTGCTTCTATCTTTCTATGTGCTATTTTTGTATAGTTCTATTATTCGACGAACAAAATGTGTCCAAATGGAAGCAGGCCGGTGCAGTAGGCCCGCTATTGAACATCACACCTGCTCAATATGTCTGTCACACCAATGCAGCCATTACCTACAAAGCACGAGGTTTAATCATCGGAGACGCCACTTGATTCTTCACGTAGGGTATTTCACACAAACTGTGCTGATCACAAACCCACGGCAATGTTGGTATAGACATATGTACTCATTATGTTTTTATTTATTTATTTTTGCCGATCCCTGTCCGCTGAAGGAAATAGGAGGTATAATTTGAGAGTGGTTGAAAATGACATTGTAAATTCAATAAAAGCATCGCAAAAAGTCTAAACTATCTTTCGAATTAAGTTAGTATAAATGATTTGCTCCTTCCTCCGGCTGAAAAAGCAACACTGCACATTCGGGCTTCATAAATCAATGATGAAGCAAGAAAACCAGAGATAGTATGTTCGGTAAATCATAACTGATAAAACTACAATAATGTGCCATTAAAGAAAGCACGATTAACCGCGAAAATGGTGGTAGGTGTGTGAGTAGGCGATACTCTCCACAATATTTGTTATTGTCTTTTATATTAATTTTACAGGCAGTCAAAGTTCCCATTATCTACTGATTTCTGTATGTATAGGCTATGGTCTGATATGTCTACTGTTCCTTGTCTTTATTTGAAAACTACGTCAATTAAAGGATTTGTAAAGGTAAGGTAAAGGCAACAATGTCATAAACGTTCTTCTTAGCTATTTTTGTAGGTGTTCTTCGTTAACGAATCCGAGCCTCGCTAACAAGGTGAACATGCATTATCCATCGTAATATACATGGCGGGTTTCAATACAGTGTTCCTTAAAATGATAAATTCCTCGTTGGAGAAGGGACAGAAACGTGTCTGAACCTTAAAATGTGAAATACGGCATCATCAGACAAGAAGAAAAGCTAGTATTCCAATTGGCTCCACATAATAAAGTGCAGTCATGACTCGGGGCTGTTGGTAAGTATATCTGTAATATTTATGTATATCTCGCCCTTTCATTCTTTCTCATAATTATTTCAAATTTCTGAACATCATTATTAACAATCGGCAATCTCGTTTTCGGAAAAGTAATCGTGTCGTGTAAATCATATACATTAACATGGAGTCTTGGATCAGTGTTTGCTTTCTTTCATTGATTCAAGCACATTATATATGAAATTTTCCACCTCCTTGACTTCACGCAGCGGCTTATTGGAAAGAATTAGGAATCCACGGCTGGATTTTGAGGATGTAATTCTCATGTTTGGAAATGCAAAGTTATTGTGATTCTAAGTATAAGGACATTGTTTGATTCTATCCTCCAATAAGGGCGATTAACACAATATTTCTACACGGATTTAATTAGCTACACTACGTCATTCAGTCGCTGTTTGCAAATTTAAAACAAAACGAATGGGAAGGTATTTTAGGATGAACAAGAATAATCCTGAACAATGGCACTTTCTCTGAAAGAGCGTATACATTGTGGACCAAACGTGCTTGAAATCTATTAAGCTTTCAAGTTGTTAATGTATCCTAACTTTTCATTTATGGATAGTGAACTTAACTAATAAATATCGATTGGCGCCCAGCCACAGAATGGACTGCACCGTAAGTTGCTGCAGACGTTTTCTATTCAAACAGAGACATTATTGAAATGATTAACGTTGTCATCTGTGATTTTATTTTCCTGAAATCGTGCTAACCAGGATATCTTTTTTCTACAGACTGTGCAAGGAACGGGTCGACCATTTATCAACTCAGAGAATTCTGAAAATCATAAAAGCAATGGCAAGAATATGGAAACGCACAGTTAAAAAAAAACAGTACGTGATGGCAGCAGTCCTCCGAAAGAAAGTAGTACTTAAATCTTGTTACAGTTACTGAACCAGCAGTTAATTCCATTATGAATATTTCTGGGGTCGGCTGCTATACCGTTTCAGTATATATCGCCTAAAATAAATATCATGCCATCATTCCATAGCATTACATTAAGGAGAACGCTTTAATATTGGAAAAGGGTCATGGTACCGACATTGAGAGTGTCACATTAATGCGGAAATGGACATAGGAAGGAATATAAGGACGGAACCACGCCATTTCGTCCCGAGCCTGCTCTGACATTCGATTATAACATGGTTGGTTATGTATTTTAACTTCAGCAGCACACCTTTACACTCCAATCATTAATATCCTTGCTTGACAATATCCAATCAATCACAATTTTCAAAATTCCAAGTAATCTAGCTTCAAAGGGATTTGTCAACACATGTCAGATTTATGCAACAGGTCCTTCTAATATAATTGTATTAGCTCCAAACCCATAGATCTGAGTCTCCATCGCACCCCGTTTACGGCCAATAAATTATTCATGGCAAGCGTTGCCCAGGGTTGTATGCTGCAATCCAGTTCCAGTCCAACGAGGCTTCAGTGCCTTCGTGCCTTAACTTCCATCAGTTCATACGCCAGAGTTCGCGAGATAGCGAATAATATTCAATTGTATTTTAAATAGCTGTATGCACCTGCGCACTGGAATCTTGTAATTTCTGTATTCAAACCCCACCACTAGGTTCAAAATGGATAATTTCACCTCAGTCTCCAGGTGCCTCAGGTTTGCCCAATCGTTTGTTCAATGTCCCTTTGCAACTGCCTGCTGTGCTATTAACTGTGCTACCCAACTCGTGTGGCGCACAAACTAAAATATGCGCTCCCTATTCCTTTTTTTCGTAATTTTTAAATATATTAAAAGTTGCGGCTGTGTACAGGTTAATAAGGGACACCACTGGTCACTACCTGCTATTTTTAAAGCCTACGTCATATTATCTGAACTTTGTTTCCCACTTTGAAAGGAATTCTCTCTCCAACGAAATGTGTAGCTTCATTTTTTTATTTGAAATTATATCTTATTTGAAAACGTGTCTAGTGCCTTCTTCCAGTCCTTACAATAACATTCATGAACACTTTATTTTCTACCAGGTCGGGTAACTCCACAAAAGTTAAATTACAATAGTTAGTTTCCGATATTACTGCAGAAAACAAAGGATCAATTTCGTTCATCACCGATATCACTTCAGTTTATATAGGCTGTAAATGTCGCCTTTTCAGCTAAAGTTTGCGCTCTTTTTTCTGTGAATACAATGCATGGAGCTGCATGTTGTATTACACCAATACAATAATGAGTGCTATGCAATTTTACGCGTTTGGAAAATAAGGCAGAATGCTTGGTTTCTACTATGTAACAGTGTTTATCAATTCTTAATAAAATGAGCTTGTGGAACCAAAACAAACTAATGTTATTTTATTTTGATGATCTTTGTACTCAGTGCAACAGTGTACCATTCCCATTCCTGCCACTATTGAAAACGACGCTGCACAGCTAATTGAATGAAGCTTCCAAATGACTTAATCGCAATTATGTGTCTAACACCGTGCCATACTACATACATTGACTAGTTGCAATACAATTTGATGATTACCCCCACATTCGAGCCAGCACTGTGATCTGTGTTGGTAACATCAGCAGGACATTTGAACGTTCACAACACGCACAATCTCCTTACACACATGCAAAATAGATTATCCATTAAAAATTTCTCTTTTATATCCAAACCATTACTGTATTTCTGTCACATTCTAAAAAACCCAGGCGGCATTCTTTCTGAAATCAAGAACTTCATTTCGATAAGATTAGAATCAATGTCCAGCCAGGCAGAAAGTTTAATTTACACAGAGGGTGTATGGGAGATTTCTGTGACAGGATTAGCACCCGTTAGGCATTGTCAAGCTCACATTATGGTTTTGAATGTGGATAAGGTGGTTTGGTGTTCCACAGCGTCCTCCGCTCTCGCTTATGCCTCCAAGCAGCTGATCATGCACTCCAGCGGGCTGGTACGTCATCTCGGCTGACGAGCTAACCTAAGCGAGTGTTTAATCAGCTTGCCCTGGTGCATGGAGTGAGGTCACCCCTCAAAGTGCCTGAAGCCGGGACCAATGGAAGGGCCAGATGCTCCTTGCATGAGGGCAATGGTTTTGAAGGCCGATAACAGCAAGATGTGTGGCACATCCAAAAACTCTCTTGACGAACCGGATTTGTGGCCATTCACCTCTGCAAAGATTGGAACCTTGCCAATTATAAGTCCACAGTTAACAATGAACCCTAGTCGCAAAAATGCCATTGCTTAAAATAGAAGCGACGGGCGCAACATTGCATCCAACCGACGGCTAAAGGGAGGAAACTGAAGAAGAAGATGGCCATTTAATTTTGGTGTAAAATACAAAATAGCATGCGTTAACTATAAAATACTTTTTTTACCTTGGTCTGTTAGTATAATATTTTCAGCATTTCGTTGAGGTTATGAGCAGTTCTAAAGCAGAACATTTGAATATATCTAAATGCTGAGATATTGCATCTGGAATATAGTCTGATGGTAACTGTGATAGTTCTATTCCCAGCAGGGTCAGAAACACAGAATGACGCCATAAGAACAATGCTGAGCATCTTACCATTTCCACAGCTTAATATGTTTTTGACTTTGAGCGGCAGGGTCAAACCTGTGATAGTGACGCGGCTGCCAGTTTGCTATCAGCCCTTTACCCGAGGGTGTAACTTCCAAAGCGCACTTTCTGTGTTTATCATCTTCTTGATGCAACTGATCAATTCTAGTTCTTCTAGGGACATATGGGAAATAAGAACAAAGTCCACACACATCTCCAGTTATTACATGTCAATATATTCTGGACACACTTAACGTAATACCAGCAACTACAAGCTCCCTTCCAACTACGAGACCATCTGACTTGGAAATGCAGATTTTTCCTCATTGCTTCTGGATCCGCATTCTGGAATATCTGCCAACAGCATTGTGGGCGTACCTTGAACGCAAGCATTGTAATGATTCAAGATGTCCGCTCACCGGCACCTTCTCATGGGAAATTAAGGAGGAATAATAAGTGTTTGCAGTGCCAGCGATGTCTAAGCCCCATTCACAAATAAACATGTGGTGGTCTATTGAGCCCGCGTTCTAAGCCTTCTATGATCTGTTTCATTTTCGTCGGTCGTTTGCCGCCAAAGATATATTTTGCAATATCTGAGCTAGTTATGCAAGGTGCACCCCAACCTCCTTTCCAACTTGACTGTTCTCTAACATGTCGAACTATTTACATTGACTTTCTTTATCTGGTTATCTACAGTAGATAACAGGCTGAAAACCGGAGACAATCATATGTCCAACACAACCGCTCGTCAATTCTCGCCAGGTTCTCTCGCGCAGGCTTTTCTTTTTCAAGTGGCCCCGAGGATGCCAATTGCATTAAATCTGTTTCGTGGCTTCACTAAAAGGCTTTGCTGAGGTTGCTGTTGGAAATGGCGCCGTAATTCGTCAGAGTGTGCTCTGTAATGACCAATTGGTCTGAAAATAACGTTATTTTCAAAAGATTTTCTCTCGATTATTCGCGACTGTGATTTCATTATTTCAGTAACTGCGGAAGCAGAATCTAGAGGGCCCCAGGTTATTAAGTTTGATTTCATCTCTGCAAATCAAATGCACTTCTGCTTACATTACCTTCTCCCTCCTGAGGAGTGTAAATGTTTCGCATTTATCCCATTATGCATCGCTTCCTAATATAGGTCACATATCTTTCGGGCTAGAGCTTTAGGTTTGAGGTTGATTTTGCAATGACGGTATACCATCATATCAAATTAAAGCATTTTTACTCAGCGAATTGAGGAGACGGTGGCACAGGGATAATGTCACTGGGCTAATAATCTCTAGGTCCGAACTAACGCTCTGGGGATATAGACTCAAATGCCACCATGGCAGCTGGTGGAATTTAAACTCAATTAATAAATTTGGAATATAAAGCTAGTGTCAGTAACAATGACCATTACAGCTATCATCCCTTGTTGAAAAAGCCCATCTGGTTCACAAATGTCCCTTAGGAAAAGAAATCTTCCGCCCTTACCCGGTCTGGCCTACATGTTACTCCCGACCCACTGCGATGTGGTTGCCTCTTAACTCTGCAGTTAGTTAGCAATCCTTCCGGTTCAAAGGTAATGTGGGACGCACGTCAAATGCTGGCCTTACCAGCTACTCCCACATTCTATGAAAGAATAAAAAACATGTTCTTAATTTATTTTCACAGTTTAATACATGTTCAGTTTTAGACAATCAGAGTGGCCTGTCGATGTGTTATTTTCTGTTAATTTAAACTTTTATCTTGTTCCATATCTAGGCGTTCTGCTTAGCGCAAATGTCTGTTACATGAAATCGTTCTTTTATTTTAACCGCACTTGAGACATTTACTTGTGTCTATGCTCCAGTGATTCGAACAATGGATTTAGGCCATTGATTGCGACATCATTGAAACGCAAGATATCGTTACAATGATTTCAGTATAACACATTCTACATACTGTTTCACAATATGCACCCAATACATATAGAGACCACATACTTAATCCATTCCTCGCCTATTGCGCAACCCACGATTTCTTAATTTACAGATTGAAACGTGTGAACTATTTAATGGCTGCATTGTGGTCCTGTTAAACTCCCTTCGTTGTTTCTTGCATACTTCTGAAGGTACAGGTGAAAATTCAGAAGTGTTACGTCCTGGCTGCTTTACTTTTAGAATGACTGTGCATTCTTATTTTTATTTCCAAAATATTATTTCACAGCCCCAGTTCTCTCTCACATACGTTGTTTGAAATAAATTAGCTTCCTTTGCAGTTATATAATTCGAGAGAAAACATTAAAGAGTAACGTTTTGTTCCGTTAACAAATATAATTAATTAATATGCACAAGCCGGGAAACCCCGTTTGGTCATTGGCCGTAACCATAACCCGTTTTCTACCTTGCAAATGAAAGGTCACTCAGTTTGTCAGTACTGTTTGGGTGTCGCAGAAGAAAAACATATCCTCCACATCGAAGCAAATTCGCAGCTTGTAGTAATAAAAACAAAAAAACTGCGGATGCTGGAAATCCAAAACAAAAACAGAATTACCTGGAAAAAAATAGGTCTGGCAGGATCATGAGGACTCGAAACGTCAACTCTTTTCTTCTCCGCCGATGCTGCCAGACCTGCTGAGTTTTTCCAGGCAATTCTGTTTTTGTTTTCGCAGCTTGTAGTATTTGTTTAAATATATATTCGGTCATGTGGTGCGGGCGTCGCTGGCTGGGCCAGAATTTATTGCCCATCCCGAATCGCCCTTCAGAAGGTGGTGGTGAGATGCCTTCTGATAACCAAATGTGATATATAAGGCTACAAAACCAACACACGTTGTTTATAAATAAATCTGTTCTTTCACTCAAACAGCCTCAGAGCTGGCAATCAAATTGAAGTCACACAGAATGTGTAACAACTGAGTCTAAGGGAACGGATGTGGTCGAAACTATTTCACACATTGAGGCAAGTACTTACCACCCATTCGGATTCGAACCTGCGATTAGCCAGTGCTCCTCATTAACATTGAAACGAGGAGCAGGACTAGGCCAGTCGGCCCTTCGAGCCTGCTCCGCCATTCATTATGCTCATGGTTGATCATCCAACTCATAAGACTGCTCCCGCTTTCTCCCCATACCCTTTGATCCCTTTTACCCCAAAAGCTATATCTAACTCCTTGAAAACATACAATGCTTGGGTCTCAACTACTTTCTGTGGTAACGATTCGGATCTACTGATTAAAGCATTGTCCATTCAATAGGCGACCTTGAGTAAGGGCCTTTAATCACAAGCACGGCAAGCACTTCTGAATTATCCCGTTCACAAAACCGAATGATCCTCCTGCTGATGATCGTAATTATGTTTTATGTTAATTAATATTTATCGACAAAAAAGTACCATCAAATGCAGCATAATGCCGATGTACTTAGCCTGAGTTGCGATGAACGCCAGTGCATTCCTAATAACACTAAATACAGACTATTGCATATAATTTTGGAAAGGCGTTGTTGTAAACACTCTAGCATTGATTTCCAGTAATATCCTCTTGAACGATTAAATTTGATGGCAGGAGACAGAGGGGAATAATAGTCTTCCATGGTCAAATATTGTACCATAATTGGACCAGCGTCGCACACAAAACATAAGCAAACCCAGTGGCTTCACGCTGGTATATTCCGAATTCGGAATTACGTCAGAAAGTATACTTGCAATGGAATAGTTTTGCAACCTTTCATCCCGCCGTTAAACGTGCGATAAGTTTGGATCGTTCGTTACAGATATCGCCCAAATTCCATTGAAATGTAAAATGCCAAATTTAGTCGGGAGCAAAATCTTGAAAATTTACCCCACAGTTTCTAAGATTAACCCCATTTGCAGGCTCAGCAGAAATTACATTAAGATCTCACATAACATAAAGCAGTTCATACCCAATCGCCGTGGCGACTGCAATTTGTGTCAGTTTTAATGAATGAAATTAGAAATATAATTAGCTTACATCAAGCTACTGGATATCTAACAAATACGTGGCCGTTGTTTTAAACAGAAAACAATTGTTGCCCAATTGGTAACACTCTCACTTCTGAATTCTAATGTTCCGGTTCAAGTCCTATCCCAGGACCTGAGCAGGATAATCAATGACTGACGGTGTGCCGCACTGTTGGAAGTGTCGTTTTTCAGAAGAGACGTGAAACAAAGGCCCCGTCGGCCTGCTTGGTGGATCTGAAAGAATCCGAGGTGTAAAATAGAGAAGTTATCCGACAGTAACGGATAACATGGTCGCTATTACAAAGCGGTTGGTTGGAGTTTTCGGCACTTAATTTGGCTGCCGAGTCTCCCACATTACTGTAAATGGACTAGCAATCTAGAGGTAAAAGCAAAGTACTGCGGGTGCTGGAAATCTGAAATAAAAACAGAAAATGCTGGAAAAACTTAGCAGGTCTGACAGTATCTGTGGAGGGAGAAACAGAGTTAACGTTCCGAGCTCTGAAAAAGCCATACGGACTCGAAACGTTAACTCAGTTTCTCTATCCACAGATACTGTCAAACCTGCTGAGTTTTTCCAGCATTTTCTGTTTTTATTTTGTAGTCCAGAGGTCCAGGCCAATGGTCTGGGAGCAAGGGTTGAAATCCAACCAGGGCAGCTGGTGGAATTTAAAGGCACTTAATGAATCTGGATTTAACTGTCCGGTCATGGTAATAGTGATCATGAAACCATCGTCAATTGCTGTAAAAACCCATCTGATTCACTAATGTCCTTTAGGTAAGGAAATCTGCCTGGACTATCTGGCTTAGTCTACATGCAACTCCAGACCCACAGCAACGCGGTTGACTCTTAAATGCCCTCTGAAATGGATTAGCAAACCACTCAGTTGTATGCAACCACTAAAATGCCGCAAAAAAGAGAGCCTCGACTGATCACCCGGCATCGACCTAGATACCAGAAATGACAAAGGCAAACTCAGGCCTGTCGTTCCTACAAAATTCATCCTTCTAACATTTGGGGGCTTGTGCCAAAATTTGGAGAGCTGTCTCACAGACTGGTCAACAAGAATCTGACATAGTCATCCTCATGAAATCATACCTTACAGGTAACATCAGACACCACAATCATCACCTTTGGGTACGTCCCGTCACACTATCAGGACAGAACCAGCAGAAGTTGCGGCACAGTGGTATACAATCGGGTGGGTAGCCCTGGGAGGCCTCAACATTGACTCCAGACCCCATGTTTTCTCATGGCATTAAGCTAAACATGGGCAAGGAAGTTTCCACTGATTACCACTTACTGCACCAACATCACCCTCCCATCCCCCCACCTTTCAGCCCCTCAGCTGATGGATCAGTACTCCTCATGCTGAACATCGCTTGGACGAGGCGTTGAGTGTGGCAACGGTGCAGAATGTACTCTGCGAGGGGGACTTCAATGACCATCACCAAGAGTAGCTCGGTACCACCACTACTGACCAAGCTGGCCGAGTCCTAAAGGACATAGCTGCTGGACTCAGCCTGTGGCAGGTGGTGAGGGAGCCAACAAAAGCAAAAAACACACTAGACTTCATCTTCTCCAATCTACCACTCGCAGATGAATCTGTACAGTTATGACAGGAGTGAACGCCACACAGTCCTTGAGGAGACAAAGTCCAATATGCACACTGAGGATGCCCTCCATCATACTCCCACTGTGCTAAGTGGCATAGCTTTTGAACAGAATTGGCCACTTAAAAATGGCCATCCATGAGGCACTGTGGGCCATTAGCAGCATCAGAATTGTGTATGATCACAATCTGTACCACACAACTCGAGTAACAGCAAGCCAGCAGATTAACCTTGGTTCAATCAAAATTGCAAAAGGACATGACAAAGGCAGCACCAGGCAAACCTAAAACGAGATGTCAACTTACTGAAGCTACAACACAGGACTACCTGCGTGCCAAACAGCATAAGCAGCAAGAGATAGACAAAGTTAAGTGATCCCAGACCAACAGATCAGATATAAGCTCTGCAGTCCTCCCACATCCAGTCGTTAGTGGTGCTGGACAATTAAACAACGAATTGGAGGAGGAGGTTCCACAAATCTTCAATAGTGGGGGAGCCCGGAATATCAGTGCAAAAGTTTAGACCGAAGTATTTGCAACCATCTTCAGCCAGAGGTGCCAAGCGGATGATGAAACTTGGCCTCCTCCAGAGGTCCCAATCATCACAGATGCCAGCCTTCAGCCTATTCGATTCACTCCACGTGATATCAAGAAAGGGCTGAAGGCACTGGATACTGTAAAAGCCATGGGTTCTGACAAGAGAACTGGCCCTGCGTCAAGCCAAGCAGTTCCAGTACCGCTAAAACATTGACATCTGCCCAACAATGTGAAAAATTGCCCAGGTATGCTCTGTATGAAAGACAGCAGGACAATCCAAACCAGCCAATTACCACCCATCAGTCTACTCATCGTCATCAGCAAAGTGATTGAGGAGGTCGTGGACTGCGCTATCAATCAGCACTTCCTCAGAAATAACCTGCTGACGCTCAGTTTGGTTTTTTTTCTGGAACCTCTCGGCTATTGACCTCTTGACAGCCTTCGCCCAAACATGGACCGAAATGTACAATCAGGAGGTGAGGTGACAGTAACTGCCCTGGACATCAAGGAAGCAATTGACCAAGTGTGGCATCAGGCGGCCCTAGAAATACTGAAGTCGTAGGGCGTCAGGGGGGAACCTCTTCACTGCTTGGAGTCATGTATAGCACAAAGGAAGATGATTGTGGTTGGTGCACATCAATCATTTCAGTTCCAGGGCATCATTACAGGAGTTCCACAGGGCAGTGTTCTAGGCCCAACCATCTTCAGCTGCTTGATCAATTACATTCTCTCCATAAGTTCAGAAGCGGGGGTGTTTCCTGACGATTGCACAATGTCCAGGGCCTTTCCTGACTCCTCGGATGAAGCACACCATGCGGAAATGAAGCAAGTCTTGGAAAACATTCAGGCTTGTGCTGTTAGGTGGCAAATTAAATTTGTGCCACGTAAGTGCCTGGTATTAACCATCCCAAACAGGAGAGAATCAAACCATTTCCCCTTGACATTTAATGCTATAACCACCACTGTATCTCCCAACTATCTACACCCTGCGGGCAACCATTGATCACAAACTGAACTGTACTAGCCATATAAATACGGTGGATACAAGGGAAGGTCAGAGGCTGAGAATCCAATGGCGAGTAACTCACCTCCTGACTTCCCAATGTCTGTCCACCATCCACAAGGCACAAGTCAGAAGGGTGATGGAACTCTCCCCACTTGCCCGGATGAGTTCAGCTCCCACAACACTCAAAAAGGTCAACACCATCCAGGGGAAAGTATCCTGCTTAATTGGCACCCCAGGCACAAACATTCGCTCCCTCCACCACCAATGCACAGTGGCAGCAATGTGTACTATCTACAAGGTGCACTGCAAGAATTCACCAAGATACGTTAGGCAGCACCTGTTAAACCTACGACCTTTACCACCTAGAAGGACAAGGGCAGCAGATGAATGGGAACACCACCAACTGCAAGAACCCCTGCAAGCCACAAGCCATCCTGATTTTGAACTATATCGGCCATTCTTTCACTGTTGGTGGGTCAAATTCCTGGATCTCCCTTCCTGATAGCACTGTGGGTGTACCTACACCACATGGGCGGCTGCGGTTCAACATGTTGGTCTCCACCACCTTCCCAAGGGCACTTTTGGATGGGCAAGCCAGCAACGCCCACATCCAGTGAAAGAATATAAAAATGTCACTACACTTCAAAAGTACTTCAGTCGCTGTAAAACACATTGAAAGTGTCGGGTGGTTGCGTAACGTGTTACATGAATGGAATTTTTTTTTGTTACCCATCATGGCTGATTATGATACCTGAATAGACTCATGTTTCAGCATGTCATGCTATGTATTGTTCAGGGCTCAGATGAAGCATAATGTAATTAAGGTATGCATATTGTATTCATATCATTTGGATTAGAAGCTTTTGGATATTCGGCCTCTTTTACGATCATTTTTTTTTATATTCGGTCTTCTTAGTATTCCATGACGTTTACTTTGTAAACACGGAGTATCGGTCAGAGTACGGCCAAAATAATTGCAATATTAATTCCACCTACTAGATAATTCAAATGCCAGTACTGAAAAGTCATTTCCTTCCAAGTTCAGTCCATATAAAATTGCATTTTTCAATTATTTCAGCGCGGGCGATTGAGCGCACTTCTTTCGCATGTTCTTATATGTGCAGGTTCATCTCTACATATTACAATCAAGCCCTCTTTTATAGTAGACTGTAGCAGTGATCCCTCTACGTAAGATCTAGGATTGATTATTTTGCGTTTTCAACATATTCGATCCTAAATTCTAAATATGGAATTTCGCAAAATGCTTCCTCTACTTTTGATGAGCCTTTGGTCAACAAATCTCCTCACTTCTATTTATATCTGCTAACTATCTGTTTCTTTTCAAATATGAAACAGGTATTTCATTTTGTGTTATTTGCTTTAATTGATGAGTCCACTAATATTACGTCGTACAGAAGAAATTTGTGAATGACTTACGTAGAAATCGTCAGCAAAATGGAAACAGTGTTCCATAGGTGATGTAGGTCGATGAAGGTGGAACAGAGTTGCCATGACCTTAACGAGATGATGTTAGTGGAGGAATTCAAAATAGTGTCCGTTTAAGGTTAAGGTCTCAGCTGTATGTTTATAAAATAAAGGAAACCTCGATAATGGCAGACCATTATACGTTACACTGTTACTCCTGACGCCAATGTGCCCGGCGCCAGGAACAATTTGCATGCGCACCCAGCTCGCATTAGCGATGTGGTGCCAGAACGGGTGTACGCCTGCGCGAAGTGACGCCATTCAAAGCGTGCCTATCAAAGAGCCCTGTTCTGTCTCGTTCCCAGCGCTCTCCGGCCCCTCTCCCCTGTCCCTTGCTACCCAAACCCCATCCCGCACGGTTTTTCCCTTCCCGCGTCGTTGAGTTTCCGATTGTTGATCGAAAGCGTAGTTTCCGTCAGCGACTGCCCAAGCGGGCGATGGTGGCCTAGTAGTAACATCACTGGGCTCATAATCCAGAGAAGCCCAGGTTAATTTTCTTAGGGTCATAGGTTCAAATCCACCCCTCGCCTCCCAACAGCTGATTGAATTTAAACTCAATCAATGAACCTGGAATATAAAACTGGCCTCAGTCATGGTGACCATCAAACCGTTATTGAATGTTGTAAAAACCCACCCGGTTCACTAGCGTGCCTTAAGAAAAGAAATATGCCATCCTTACCCGGCCTGGCGTAAAAGTTACTCCAGATCCACAGCAAAATGGTGACATATTGACTGCCGTCTGAAATGTCCGACCAAACCATTCAGTTCAAGGGAAATTAAGGGTGGACACCCACATCCCATTAAAGAACAAAGAAAATAAATTCGCATCCTATTATAATAACTTGAAGTGATTGGGATAACAGAAAATACTTCAAAATTCACTAAACGTTAACTACTCCAGCTTCAGGTACTTCATTGTATACAGCTTCACGAAGACTTCAGTCAATTGTTAAAAATAAAATACTGCGGATGCTGGAAATCTGAAACGAAACAAAAATTGCTGGAAAAATTCAGCAGGTCTGACAGCATCTGTGCAGAGATTAACGGGGTTAAAGTTTCGAGTCAATTGTTCCTCGACTTCCGTTTGTCAATGCCATCTTTGAAGCCATCACGGAAAGTGCGCCCCCTGCCGATGCGGCGCCATCAAACTCAGCACATCCTTAACTGAGTTGAGTGTTGAAAACATTCCGATCTGACAACTATTATAATGGCACGTATAGTTATACCATAGTTGAATGTTATGCCGGACCGTTGAGGAACTTGTCTGTGCCAGGTGGTTGTTCCGTCTTAAAAGCGAGATTTTTGATTCGCTGTTCCAGTTTTGCAACTCCCACCGAGGACGTTTGCAAAGCAGAGATTTGTTGAACGCCCAGATATTAAAAAATGTATTTAAATATCGACAGTTTCATTGTCGGATCAGCAGCGACTTGATCACTTTGTGTTTTTTTTATATTATTTGAGCGTTCTTGTTTGTGAAAATTCCGCTCAAGGGACCATGGTCAAAAATAAAAGTGGAAGAAATGGGACAGGGCCTTGCGATATTTGGCAGAGGAAGGGGACGAAGGCGCTGGATTTGGAAGAGAAAATTGAGCTGTGACACCAGAGGAAGACTGTTAGTTGATTAGCTGGTGAGTATTGTAGCTTTGTTTCCGTTTCTCCAAGGTTACCAAATTAGTCTAAGGAACTGGGAAATTTTAAAAAAAATGATAAAATAAAATATTCACTTAATTTTCTACAGTTAAGTGACGTCGACAGTAGAGAACTGAGTAGCTGAAGAGTCTTAATTTAAGTAATCATGTTTATAAACAGTAGTAAGGTTTATTCCCTAATAACTCGAACAGTGCCGACCTCTTAATTTCACATCCAGTGTTATGTTTAACTCCTGAGCACTTCCCATGTTTTGAATAATCAAATGTGCGGGAGGTTTTGTCAGTTGCAGCAGCGCAAATCCGTATTTTTGAGCTTGGAAAACAGCTGTTATCACTATGGTGCATTGGTTACGCTGAGAGCTTCGTGTATAGCCCCTTTCTGTGCATGGGGTCACCCCACAACTCAAGAGTATGCGGGGAGAGAGGGAATGGGAAGTCAAGAAGAAACAGACAGGAGGCTCAAAAGCCTCCCGAGTGCAGCTCACTCTGCAACCTGTATTCAGTTCTCAATCCTGATGAAAGTGATGGGCCACATGGCGAGTGTAGACAGAGCATAGTTCATGCATACCACATCAACAGTATTAGCCTCAGCATCTGTCCTATGACGTTGAAAAGGCATTTGATAAGGTGATGCACAACAGACTTGTGAGCAACATTTAGAGCTAAAGGTTAACAACTAAAAGCAACAAAGATAGAAAATTGACTGAGTAATAGTAAACTTACAGTACTCGTAAACCCTTCATTTTCTGACTGGAGGAAGGTTTATAGTGGAGTTCCCCAGGGATTGGTGTTTGGACCCCTGATCTTCCTCGATTCATGTTACCTTGGTGGATAGGGCATAATTTCATAATCTGCAGGCGATACGAGCCTTGGAAATATTGTGAAGTGCAAGGCGAATAATGTAATACTTCAAGACGATATAAACAGGTTGATGGAATGGGCGGACAAGTGGCAGATGAATTGCAATGTAGATAAGTATGAAGTGATTAATTTGGTAGGAATAATGCAAACTGACAATGTAAAATAGAGGGTACAATTCCAAGAGAGGTAGAGGAGCAAAGGGACCTGCATGTACATATAAATGAATCATTGAAGATGGTAGGACAGGTTGAGGAGCAGTTAATAAAGCATAAGACATCGTGGGCTTTATGAATAGGAATATAGAACACATAAGCAAGAAATTATTTTAAGCTTTCATAAAACGCCGTTTCGGGCTAAACTGGTGTATTGAATCCAGTTCTGGGTACCACACAGTAAGAAAGTTGTGAAGGCATTAGAGAAGATGCAGAATAAATTCACGAAATTTTTTCCAGGGATGCGGAACTTCAGTTATGTAGATAGATTTGAGTATTTAAGACTGTTCTCCTTGGAGAAGAGCAGGCTGAGAGGAGATTTTATGGACGTATTCAAACTAATGAGCAGTGTGGACAGAGTGGATAAGGTACAAATATCGAGAACCAGAGGGCACTGACTTAAAGAAAAGATGCAGCGGCCAAATGATTGTTTTCGCACTGCATGTGGTTAGGATCTGAAATGCACTGTCTGTTGGTGTGATGGAGACAGTCTCAAGTGGGGAATACAAAAGGAACTAGATTATCATCTGAAGAGGAAAAATATGCAGGGCTAGGAGAAGAAGACAGGAAGTGGAAAAATGTGAATTGCTCCTTCCGAGGGCCACCTCAAATACGACGGGCCGAAATGTCTGATTTCATTTTGTCACCATGCTATGTTTCTATGATACAGAACTAAAACTGTTGAAGCAACCAAATCATCTAGTGATCATCTACCATTAAGAAGGACAGGGGCAGCAGATAGAAGGGAACACCACCACCTGGATGTCCTCTCCCCACCCCAAGTTACTCACCATCCTGATTTGGAAATATAACGCCATTCCTTTATTGTTGCTGGGTCAAAATCCTGGAACTCCCTCCCTAGCAGCACACTGGGTGTAGCTACACCACATGAACTGCAGAGGTTCAAGCAGGCAGCTCACCACCACCTTCTCAAGGGCAATTAGGGATGGGCAACAAATGCTGGCCGAGCCAGCAAAGCCCACATCCCGTGAATGAATAAAATAAGTCACAAGTGCATATAATGCATTGTGAATAGTCCAGCTTCAAAGTGGAACATTAAATCAATATTCCTCCTAATCACTGCCATGCTGCAAATTCAATGTAATATTTCAAAAAAACTTGGAATATTCAATAGACAGTCGCCAAATAACCAACCACATGGGGTTCTCCGGGCGAAGAATAAACAATAGACGTAGCACGCTGTTTTATTTGCCGGTTTTGCATGGTTTACCCTGAGTGTGAAGCGGGCAGGCAGTAAAGGCCCCTACAATGCCATTGGAATGGCTTAGTGGACAAAATACGTTTTCAATGTAAGCCCGTGCCAAGCATGCCGTATAGGAAAGGCACCCAAAATAACAAACACGCCGAACAATTCACGGTAACTGCAATAAAATATTTTATGAATTATATCATAGTTACTTGCAGGATGAATTTATCCATTCACAACCAACACAAATGTGATGGTCGAATTGGGCAATGGGGTATCGCTCAACGTAATTTATGCCCCTCCATTTTCCTTTCCATTGACCTCAATGAGATGGAAACTATGTCATTGCGTTATGGAGAAAGAATAGGATGAAATGTTACTGTGGGGTGGCAATTCCTTTACTTTTCTAGTGCTCGTTGACCTACATTCATGCGCAAGGACCCGTTTTCTGCAAACCAAATGAGTTCAATTCTTGCGCCTGTTTTTAATTACGGCTCCGCCAATCAGAGTCGACTTGTAAGCCAAAACAGCACTCATTTATTCCTTGTAGTGTAAATTATTGTGCTACTTTTAAATTTGAAATTCTTGCGTTTGTCCTGATGAGTGCAAAACCAAAAGCTTCGGCAGCATGTCCCTCTGTTCAGCAATTTTTGACTTGTGTACTATCAAGGGACTCAAATTTGTAGTTGTTTCCTAGATCAACCAAAATTAAGAGATATGTTTCAAGTGCCAAAGGAAGTATGGAAAAATACTAATTAAAAAGTTGATAACTGTTTGTTTTTAGAACAGAAAATAACAGCCTGAAAAACGCTGAGAAGGGTAATGGAATCTCATGGTTGAGCCATTCCCCTCCAGTGGTTTAATTGTCACCTATATTTACGATGGGGTGTGGCAGGGCTGCAGAGCTTAGGTCTGATCCATTGGTTGTGGAATCACGTAGCCCTATCTATCACTTGCTGTTGTTGCTGTTTGGCACGCAAAATTCAATATTGAGTTGCAGCTTTACCAGGTTGAAACCTCATTTTCAGGAATGCCTGGTGCTGCTTCTGGCATGCCCTCCTTCATTCTTTACTGAACCAGGTTTGATCCCCTGTTTGGTGGCAATGGTAGAGTGGAGGATATGCCAGGCCATGTGGTTACTTATTCTGGTCATATACAATTCTGCCATGCCGATGGTCCACAGCACCTCATGGCTGCTCAGTTGTGAGATTCTACATCTGTTCTAAATCCACCTCATTTTGCACAGCGGTGGTGTCACACAACACGATGGAGGGTATCCTCTCTGTGAAGGTGGGCTTCATCTCCACAAAGACTGTGCGATGGCCACTTGTATACTGCCATGAACAGATGTGTCTGCAACAGGTGGATTTGTTAGGACGAGGTTAAGTGCGTTTTTCCCCCTTGCTTCCCTCAGGAGTTGCCACAGACCCAGTCCAGCGGCTATGTCCTTCAGGAATCGGCCAGCTTGTTCAGTAGTGGAGCTACTGGTGATGGACATTGAGGTCCCCTATCCAGAGTACAATCTGTGCCCTTGCTACGCTCAGTGCTTCCTCCAAGTTGTGCTTTACATGGAGGAGCACTGATTGCTCAGCTGGTACGTGGTAAATCAGTACTGATTACAGTACGTGGTAATCAGCAGGAGGTTTCCTTGCCCATGTTTGACCCGATGCCATGAGAATTAATCGTATCCAGAGTCGATGTTGAGGACTCCCAGGGCAACTCCCTCCCCACTGTATACCACTGTGCTGCCACCTCTGCCGGATCTGTCCTGCTGGTGGGACAGAACATAGCCAGGGATGGTGGTGTCTGGGACATTTTTTGCCAGGTTTGCTTTCATGAGTATGACGCTGTCAGGCTATTACTTGACTAGTCTGTGACACATTTCTCCCATATTTGGCACTAGCGCCCAGATGTTCGTATGGCGGACTTTGCAAGGTCGATTGGGCTGGGTTTGCCATTGTCGTTTACGGTGCCTGGATCAATTCCAGTTTGCCTGTCTGGTTCCATTCCTTTTTGTAGGTCTTGTAAATATCTAATACAACTTAGTGGTTTGCTAATCAACTTCAGAGGTCAGCCACATTGCTGTAGGTCTGGAGTCGCATGTAGGTCAGACCAGCTAAGGACAGCAGTTTTCTTTCCATAAGGAACATTAGTGCACCAGATATTTCTACGGCAGCCGATAATGATTTCATCGTCACTATTACCGATACCAACCAATTAATTTCGGATTTATTAACTCAATTTAATTCCACCAGCTGACGCGATGCCGTGCTCACGTAGGGGGAACGCACAAGATCATTCAGGTCCCTCTGGCACTGTTGCCAGGCTCTTCAGCCAACCCCATCAGCTACTGACTTCCTTGTGGTTGGCGTCACCTAAATGTAGAGATGTTAACTGAATCCCTATTTTTATAATTTCATTTAACGACCTTGTGGTTAGATAGTTCCACGCAACTTGAAAGAATGAACAATGATGCGAGTAACTGAACGTGAACCCCAGGAACCACTTTTGCGGCAATTTATTGTGCAACATATCCTTTTCAGCCCAGTGTTAAATCACATAGACGCATTATAGAACTGACTTCAAGTCAATACGTGCTGCGGTTTCCCCATCCGTGTTTCACACTTGTGGTCGATCATAGATGTTGTTATTTACCAGGCAAGTCATTTTTAAAAAGCCCAGGGCCTCAGCATTTGCAGATATTATCAGTCAGCTGCAAAATCGATGACGTTCTTTACAGCAAATAACAGAATAAGTTTGCTCTTCTTTCACCTGGAGCATATTAATTCAAACTGTGATCAGCTCAGCCATTACGGCCTTTTGGTGAACAATGACAGACCGGAAGTTTCGCTGATACGCTGCTTAACTCGTTTTATGTGGCACTCGTAATATCGTGGTTGAAGAGCGCATTTTTGCACAACACACATCATACGAATTATATATTTACATTATTTATTTGTTTTTTTCTCTACAGTCAGATCTGTGTTCCAGTGTATATTGCATTTTAAGTATACCATCATTCCCACAAAGTATTAGGCACGTTCATTTCCCGTTTGGATTTGTGAGTTGTGCCAATTATTAATTTAGCCTTCGTTTCGCCACCTCCGCCCCCCGCCACCAACCACCCCCCCCCCAACACCCCCGCACACCCCAACCCCACCCGCCGCCCACACCCCCGCATCAGTCCAAATTGAAAATCAATCTCTATGAAACAACCTACATTGAAATGTAACATTAAAAGAGACATGTACATGAAAAAAGCTCCATTAATTGCATCCAATACTCAATGCCAATCGGATCAATAGTCAAGCAACAGCATGACATAGTCATCCTCACGTGATCATATCTTACAGTAAATGTCCCAGACACCATCATCGCAATCCCTGGGTATGTTCTGTCCCACTGACAGGACAGACCCAGCAGTGGTGGCGGCACAGCGGTAGACAGTGGGGAGGGAGTTGCCCTGGGAGTCCTCAACGTCATTTCTACCTGCCCTGAGGTCTCATGGCATCAGGTCAAATATGGGTAAGCAGATCACCTGCTGATAACCACGTACCGCCAACCCTCAGCTGATGAATCAGTGCTTCTCCATTTTGAACACTAGTTGCAGGAAGCACAGAGGGTGGCAATGTTGCAGAATGTACTCTGGGTGAGGGGCTTCAATGTCCAACACAAAGAGTGGCTCGGCATCACCACCATACTCCCGAGCTGGCCGATTGCTGAAGGTCTGGATCTGCAGCAGGTGGTGAAGGAACCAGCAAGAGGGAAAAACCTACTTCACCTCATCCTCACCAAACTGCCTGCCACAGATGCATCAGTCCATGATGATATCGATAGGTGTGACCATCGCACTGTGACGAGATCTTCACATTGGGGCTATGCTCCATCATGCTGTATGCCGCTACCACCATGCTAAATGGGATAGTTTTCGAAAACATCTAGCAAATTAACACTGGGCATCCATGAGGTGATGTGGGACATCAGTAGCAGCAGAATTGTGCTCAAACACAATCTATAACCTCATAAACCGGCATATCCTCCCCTCTGTCATTGCTGTCAAGCCAAGGGATCAATCCTGGTCCAATGAAAAGTGCAGGAGGGCATGCCAGAAGCAGCACCAGGCATGCTTAAAGATGAGGTGTCAACCTGGTGAAGATATAACACAGGACCACTTGTGTGCCAAACAGCATAAGCAGCAAGTGATTGATAGAGCTAAGCGATCCCACAATCAATGGATCAAATTTAAGCTCTGCAGCCCTGCCACATCCAGTTGTGAATGGTCGTGGACAATTAAACAACTCACTGGAGGAGGAGGCTCTGCAAAGATCCACATCCTCAAGGATGGAGGAGACCAGCACAACAGTGCAAAAGATAAGGCTGGAGCATTTGCTACAATCTTCAGCCAGAAGTGGCAAGTGGATGATCCATCTCGGCCTCCTCCATAGGTCCACAGATATTCAGACAATCTCATTCACTCAACATGAGATTAAGAAATGGAAGAAGGCACTGGATATTGCAAAGGCTATGAGCCCTCACAATATTCTGGCAATATTACTGACGACTTGCGCTAGCCAAGCTGTTCCAGTACAGCTACAAGTTTGGCATCTACCCAGCTATGTGGCAAATTGCCCAGGTATGCACTGTACACAAAGACAAAACAAATGCAACCCTGCCAATTACTGCTCCATCAATCTACCCACAATCATCAGTAAAGTAATGGAAGGGGTCATCAAGAATGCTATCAAGCGGCACTTGCTCAGCAATAACCTGCTCTAATCTCATTACAGCTTCTAATCTTATTCCAGCATCAGTTCAAACATGGAAAAAAGAGCTGAACTCCCAAGGTGAGGTGAAAGTGATTTGCAACACACAATTTTCAGGCAATGACCATCTCCAACAAGAAACAAACCCTTGATGTTCAATGGCATTACCATCACAGAATCCCCCACTATCAACATCCTGGGGGTTACCATTGAACAGAAACTGAACTGGGCTAGCCTTATAAATACTGTGGCAGGTCAAAGGCTTGGAATCCTGCCACCATTAAGTCACCTCCTGACTCCCCAAAGCATGTCCACCATCTACAAGCTAGAAGTCAGGAGTGTGCTGGAATACTCCCCACTTGCCTGGATGAGTGCAGCTCCCACAACACTGAAGAAGTGGGACACCATCCAGGACAAAGAAGCCCGCTTGCCTGGCACCACATCAACAAACATTCACTCCTTTCACACACTACAGTGGCAGCAGTGTGTACCATCTAAAAGATGCACTGCAGGAATTCACCAAGGCTCTTGCGACAGCACCTTCCAAACCCACGACCACTACCATCTAGAAGGACAAGGGCAGCAGATGGATCGGAACACCACAACCTAGAAGTTCCCCTCCAAGTCACTCACCAACCTGACTTGGAAATATATCACCGTTACTTCACTGTCGCTGAGTCAAAATCCTGGAACTCCCTCCCGAACAGCACTGCGGGTGTACCTACACTACATGGATTGCAGAGGTTCAAGAAGGCAGATCACCACCACCTTTTCAAAGGCAACTAGAGATGAGCAATAAATGCTGGCCCAGCCAGCAAAACCCACATCCCGTGAATGAATTAAAAAAAAAACAAATTTGATACTGACTCGGGAGAACTCAAACAGTGGTTCAAATTCGCGCGGCCTACCCTCAGATATATGGCGATAATTCGTGAAGCTGATACTCCATTTTTATATCGGCATTATGGACAATTGGGGTAAATATAACTCTAGGGATAGGGTTAATGCTTTTCTTAAGCGACCAAGCACGGAGCGCTGAACAAATTGGTTGAACGTAGTGATTCAACAACGTGATTGTCCTCCCTTGCGGCGTTTGGTCTCCAGGAGATTCAACAATTTGCACCCATTTGCGGACGGGTTCTCCAGGCTGAGACCATCTTACACTGACACGGCCTGTTGCCAGTGAACTCGACTCAACTCAGAAACGATCTGCTAATTGAAGCTTAGATTTGATGCAGCTGTCTCTGCAGAGTTGAGAATAAAATGCCTAAAATCTATCATCAAAAAATGCTCCAATCTTTTTAAATGTGAAGATCTAACCGAGAATTTCCACCGATCTTCTAGTGGTCTCATCTCCGATAAATTGAACTGTGTTTTGAAGTCAGGTAATCGGAGCTTTGTCCAAATATCCGGGAGACGTCCTTGTTTCCCAAACATGCTTTGTTCACGAATCCGACCGAAAGCTAAAACTCGTCTCTGGGTTAGGAATGAGCTGGTTCTTCAGAATCAATTATTCCCCAAATACTAAATATATGTGAGCAGCTGAAGAAAAAACGAATTAATGGCTTATTAACTCATGCACAATGCTGTTGAGTTCCCTTTTTGTAGGGAAATACGGCCTACTCGTCCTTGTTGATGCCCGGATTTTACGCTGAAGATTTCTCCGCTGTCAATGAGACGCCATGTGATTCCTGACGTCACATGTAAATAGGAGTTTATATTGGAGACGCAGGTTCTGTTCCCCATAACCTCATGCATTTCACACTCAGGAGAGCCCTGTGATCTACCTCTTTCCGTTGGCCGAGATGTTAAAGCCTCGATCACTTTGGGGCATGTGCTTCTTGGGAATCTTGTATCCAGGTAGACTTTTACATTTGTTATTGATTATTTAACCATTCTGAGCAAGAACTGATGCTTGGAGGCCATCTTATAGTTGATGCGCTTTAACTACTGTTTCTGCAGTTTTAATTTGATTAAATGTTTTAATGCCATGTCTTATTTGACAAAGGGGAGTAACTGAATAAGGAAGGCAATATTACTTATGATACTGGGAAAACATATTGGTAAACTGGAGACCATTCTGATAGCTAAGTCCATTGAATTACGATTGTATTAATGGACTGGTCGAACGATGGCATTTTTGGCGGTGCCGATTATTTTCTCTGTATATGATCGATTTAATCCGCGTTTTGTTGATAGTTTTTGTGTGCAGTTGGGGCGCGGTGACTCCGGATATTGTACAAGAGAAGGCGAATCGAGGCACAAACGTTACCTTCCGTTGTCCTTTCCCCTTTCATCTCGATCATTCGAACGTACTCCCTCACTGGTGGAAAGATGGTAACAAGAGCTTTCTGCAAAAAGGCGACCGGAAAATATTCAGTGTTAGGAGAGGCGGCGCGTACATGCATCTCCTGAATGTGACTGTCCCGGATGCCGGGACATATTACTGTGTCGTCAATTATCAGCGACGAACGGTTGGAAAAGGAGCTGCTGTACAACTTCTTGTATATGGTAAGTGGTGCTGCAATTAGAAAGGTGAAGTGTTTAGTTGCTGCAAATATCCCAATGGCGTTTCAATCAATAAATCAGTGCATAAAAAATACAGCTCTCGAGTGCAATACATAGAACAACATGCGTTGAAGAATTAAGAAGATTTCTAGCACCAGAAGCTCTGAAAACAAAGTCTACGGACCTTTATTGCCTCTTCTTATTTGTTGTATTTTATATAATGGAAAATTAGTTCAAGGCTGGAAACTAAAGAACACTTTCAATTTGAGCACTCTACGTCAGGCTGGATACTTCCATCGTAAAAAGAGCCAAATTCCTATTCCCCTTCCTGTGGTATCTGAAATACAGCACATGTTTAAAGACTCTCTTATTTTGAAAGAAGAGGTTAGCACGATCCCAACTCCTATCATTGAGGCAGGGTGCTTCCGGTTTTTTGGGATCGGGACAAAACCGTTGAAACACCATCTGCAGCGACTGGCGAGGCACGCACCGTAACGCAGGTGTAGCAGCCCAGACAGCGGTCCAAATTCTATCCCTTTGACCTCGAAGAAAACGATGTTGTGATTGCTCGACCAGAACGTGGCCTATACTATTGAAACGACCCAAGCGCTGAATGCCAATTCGACCCCATTGATACGGTTAAAAGAATGTCTGATGTTATAAATGAATTCTGTTAAATACAGACGTAATATGTTAATGCTGTAAGGGGGAAACTCTGAGGATAATATTTCTCGATACAGTGAAGAACAAATTTAATTGGGGCCCATTCACATAAACAACGACTTGTGGTCCAACTACGATGCCTGAACACTGTCACTGGGAAACGTAGATAAGAGTAAATATATAAAGGCATTGCTATCTCTCTTTCTATGTATTTTTTGTTTGTGTTTAATTTAGTTGCCCCCGTACCCGTGGAGATTGTCTCGATACCATTCGACGGGGATACTTCTATCTTCTTGAGACTCCTGTGTCGAACGGCTGAATTTCACCCCAAGGACTTTAACCTCATCTGGTGTAAAAACGGCACCGAAATTACAGTAGGATTCGTAATTGAACAACGGGAAAAGGCAGAGAGGTTGTATGAAGTTATTAGCTCCTTAGAAGAGGCACGACCAGTTGAGCAGGGGACAGTTTATACGTGTCAAATCTATCACGTTTCTCTCTCCGTTCCAGCAAATGGCAGCTACACTGTCGGCAACGTAGGTAATATTATTTCACACGTGGTTTATGGTTTAAAGGTTATATCGTTTAATATCACAGCAATTCAGTTGTCATTGCAGATATTGGACAAATGTAAGAAAAAGTAAGGAGATTATTAAATTTAATTTCCACTATATTATGGTACCTTCGAATCGGCAAGTAGTTCAGAAATGTGATTAATGATAACATAGTCGAAGTAATGTGACGGGGTGGATTCACTATCCAAGCAAAATTGAGGCAACATTACCAATGATAGTTTAAAGACAGACACAACATTCAAGTGCATAGAATGATGAAAATTTCAGAAGGTTTTATGAAAATGTGGACGTTGAAGCAAATTTGGCAGAAATCTCTCTGATTAAGTTGTTTCCGCATTAATAACGGGCGCGTAAATGTTAGTA